>VSWD01000001.1:12404900-13144900 GCA_033119305.1 Pinctada imbricata | reverse complement strand
CGCGAATAGATCAACTTGACATTTTTAAAATTTCGTCCGTTTTCTTTCAATTTTGTTTTTTACCCTTAGATATGAGAGAAAAATACTCTTTCATGTTCTTCTATGAAAGATACATCGTTTCCACCCTATGGGTCTCATAATTTTGCAAAACCCTCAGCAAGCCTCGGGTTTTACATGATTTTGAGACCCCTCAGGTGAAACCAATGTACACGTTTATTTCATAGAAGACCATGAAAGAGTCTTATATTACATCAAATATCTGACAGGGGATAAATTTCATAGATTTAAGGATTTTATCATGTTTATGTACATGTATGTACATGTACATGTATGACACCTTGATTTTTTTCTTTTTAAACAAATGCACCTTGACAATTTGTGAAAGGAAATGAAACGGGAAAATATTTCAAGTACACACATGTATTTTTGCTTTATTTTTCACATTCATATCTACATGATCTATGAAGTTTAACATAAACATGCAAAGGAGCTGTTAAGATAAGGGCTTGATTTAGCCCTGAAATCACTCGATTATTTCTCGTGCGCTGTCCTTCTATTTTAGGAAAAAATTGGTCAGGATTAAAATATCAAGTATTAGAAGATTCCTAGTAGGTATTTTATTTAAATAGATTGGTGACAGATGTTATAATTACGGGTTGAAGAAGTAGGGGTACTGAAGAGAGAAAACGTCAAATATCGAGCGAAATTTCACAAAAAAAGCATTATTTTAGACAAATTTGATGTTAGTTACGCTTCTGTAGCTTTTCAAGTCAAAATTTGATAAATGAAATAAACCTTGAGGTTATTATATCAATATAATCAGCAAAAACTGCAATCCAAAAAACTTGAAAACAGTTTTATTTCGTACTTATCAGCCACATATGTAGCTTTCAGGCGCGAAATACGCACAGTATAGAAATAGACAACTTTCTTGTTTATTTCCTTCCTAACGGTTAAATATTTGATCAGAACATAATCTGGATAGATTGTTCTATGATATTAAATGGAAAATAAGGCAATTTTAATCTTTTTTTCGGCTCTAAGGAGTGATTCTGAAATAGTCATCCATCCCCCCTTTTTTCATTTTTCGTCTGTAGGACATTGTTCCCCCCCTCGGTTCAGAACCCCACTTGGCCAGAAAATTTATTTTATTGATATACACATTTGGTGAAAGTGGCATTCTGAACCGAGGGGGGAACAATGTTGTAGAAAACTTTTCCGTTTTCCATTGATTTCTATGGGGAAACACTTGATTTGACCCAAAAATCTGTCTTATTTTAGATAATTTATCTAACATCACAGAAGATTCATATCTGAACCAATTTACTTGTTATTTTTACCGAAAAAAAGTTCTTAATTTTTGCATTTTGAAGTTTCGACTTTTCAGGGCAGATTTTATGTCTTATCTTAACAGCTCCTTAAAGCACATGACTTGATCACTGAATTATGAAACATTCCCCCCATCCCTCCATATCACAGTGCAAATAATACAGACCTCTTGTCCGATGATGACAGCATATAAACAATCTGTTCCGTCCTCTCTGTTGGCTTTCCTACAGATCCTATATAAACGACGGCAGGACGACGTAGGTATGACTTGGCTAATCTCTCTACAGCAGGGGGCATAGTGGCCGTAAACATGACCGTCTGGAAAAATAACATTTATACATGTAAATCCCTCTACAGCAGGGGTATAGTGGCAGTAAACATGACCGTCTGAAAAGGGAAACCAACTGCTGTTTTATACTGCTATCAAGTTGGGTGACACAAATTCATGGATTTTTTATGCCCCCATAACCAGAGATTCTGGGGCATATAGTTTTTGGTCTGTCCATCTGTTTGTCCTCAAAAACTTTAACCTTGGCCATAACTTTCGAATGGTAAGTAATAGGGCTTACATGTTTCACATAAGTATTCCTTGTGACAAGACCTAAGTCACCTTTACATGGATACTAAAATTTTTGACCTTGTGACCTTGACCTTGGAGTTTGACCTACTTTTGAAAACTTTAACCTTGGCCATAACTTTTGAATGGTAAGTGATAGGGTTTTCATATTACACATATGTATTTCTTGTTACAAAACCTTCACATGGATACTAACATTTTTTACCTTGAGACCTTGAACTTAAAATGTGAATTTTCAGCTGTTTTACCCATAAAGATGCCAACAGGGGCATTCATGTTTCACAAACACATGTTTTTTTTCATTTCGGTAAAGAGTTGGAGAAATTTTGGACATGTTCATGCATAAATGTTTCATTTAGAAAGGATCTAATTCCAGACCTGCCTACCCAACGGAAATTTTAAATATATTTTCTAAATAATATTTTCCATAGATTCAGACTTTCTCTTCATAATAATTCAAGTGCAAGAAAGAGAAAGAAGTAGATTCCTTGTATTTCATGCTTTCTTTGTTGAACAAACAAGCTATGGTAAATTTATAGCCACTTTACTATCATCTAAAATATTGAGTCGAGTGTGTCATCATAATTTAAAACATCTAACCTGACGGTACTTCTTCTTGGTGTTAAAATTCCGTAACATGATTTCATCGTTCTCCGCGTCATCAGTGTCTGGTTTCATGTTACTCACAGGCAGATATTCCAGGATTTTTTGTACGTCCGGCTCGAAGCCCATGTCAATCATCCTGTCTGCCTCGTCCATCACCACATACGTACACTGAGAGAGGACAAGGTACCTGTTCTCTAATACGTCTATAAGACGTCCAGGAGTGGCAATTACAATCTGTAAGGGAAGATTGACATTTTCATTGTGCATATACTTGTACAAGTTTGTAAACTAATCATAGACTGAATGAAAATATAAAGAACATGTTCATGTAAAATTCACCCTCAAATGAAACAAAGCTTTGAAATACACGTAATATAAAGTCTGGAATAGAAATGAGTACAGTATAATGTTCAGGGAAAAGATCACAATGACATTAACCTTTAATGAAGTAAATCACAATACATGTATATTATTTTGAGTGTGAAATGGAGTTTTGATGAATAGGGAAGAGAGGAAACGGAAAACTGTAATAATCATCATTGTCATTTAAAATCTACTTTCGTGTGAACAGTGTACATGTGGATTTAATTAATGCGCTCTTCATTTTTACATACAGCTGGGGCTATTCTAATATACACATGTGCCACGCATGTTAATTTACAATGAATATTCAATCAACTGATATACATGAACATGACTAATTAATGACAACAGAACATTCTGTTACAGCTTAATTTAAAGACTTAGTACAAGTACAGAAATCCTTTACCTCACATCCTTGTCTGAGTTTAAACCCCTGTTCCTCCCTGGATATACCACCTATAATGGCCACTGTTCGTATACTCAGATGCTGGGCAAACTTTATTGTCTCCTCTTCAATCTGCTGGGCTAACTCACGAGTCGGGGCTAAAATAATGGCATACGGTCCCTGATCAATGTGCTCCATTCTGAAAAAAATATATGGTGATATCAGAAAATTGCTTACATAGTGTCAAGCATAGGGTTTTTTAGAGGAATAGATACAGTACAAAAAAAAGAAATTCTTTACTATTCCTAAGCAAGAAAATGTAACACTTTAAATGGTTTTCATGCATAAACATATATAACATTGATACATAGGCAGTAAGTCTGATCTGAATGGTCAAGAACATGAAATTTTCACATATTAAAATACATGTAGGGTAAGAACACTCAGTATATCAAATGCCAATTATTTGTGCTACATCACCAATGTTGACTTTTTCACTACATACAAGTAAATACAGTCAAACATACGGTAGATGGTCAGCTTAGGGAAAACCCAAACATGGCTGCTAAGTAAGACAGGTGGCCTTTCATTCCAGAGTGGCGATGTAAGGAACCCTAACTGTTCATACTATCTAAGGTACAACTACGTTGTATTTCCGATCTCTTATTGAACAATTTCCGATCTCTTATTGAACAAATACAGTGTTACATGTATGTTTGTGATTATGCATATTCGTGTACTGAATGCATTAAAATTAGTTAGTATTTCTACTGGTAAATTTCCATTACTCAAGCACACAAATTTACTTTTTCTGCTAAAAATTGCCGTTGAAAACAGCCTAGGAAGCAATTTTGGTCAGAATTTTGTTGACCGCTGGCCCATTACAAGAGTGGCCATTGAATTAGGTACTTTTATGCAGCAAATTGTGTTGGGGGGAGTAAAAATTGACCGTTGACAGGGAATGACCATGGAAATGAGTGTCTGCAAGGGCAGGTTTGATTGTATACTTACATAGATTGTACATGTATATTTCAAGTGAGATCAATATGTTAAAAGCAACCTATAAGGAACCTATCTCCAAAGCAGATTATTCAGAGCAAGGATAAGTTTCAAATCGCTTCAAGAATAAGAAATCGGATATTCTTTGTTAGTTCTGCAGAAATCATGGCATTATTGTAAAATCCACCTTATTCCACACATACCTTTCCATTTTAGGTAATGATGTAATCCATTTAAGTAGCGGTATAAGGAAGGCAGCAGTTTTACCGCTACCGGTCTCTGCTACACCAATGATATCTCTGTTCTGTAAACCAATAGGAATGGCCTGCCTCTGGATGGGAGTTGGCTCCTACAAGTACATGAATAAAAATCTGGATTAATCTCAACATTGTGTGAGATGGTAAAATTCTTTATCTGAAACTTTTGACATTCCAACATAATTTTGCATGTTTATGAAATCAGCTGAAATAAATTTCTAGAAAAAGTGAAAAAGAAGAATTCAGTCTGAAAATAATCTTTTTTTCTGACAATTTATACAAAGGGGTAGGGCCACAAGACCCCTTAATCGGCCCTTGATTTTTCTCTTAAAATAAATTTCATGAGGAATACTTGATATCTCTCATGAAAATACACGAATGTTAACCGCTTTCCATGAAAAGAATAATATCACCAAACAATGTGCCATTTAACCGTAATGACATCATGAAGTGACGTCATTTTGACGTTATTGATAAAATATGATGAAAATTGCTGGAAATTTTGTATTTGTCGTAGAATTCAATGTGGCCGCATGCGTTAACTGAGATAAAACGCTTATGACAAAAGGATATAATGATAATCTTTCACATATAAATTTTCCATCATAGTTAATGCATGCGGCCATTGCTAATTTGATAGAAATATTGAGATTTTGCAACAATTTTGCCGAAAATGACCTATTTTGGTGTTTTCAAAGGGCTAAAAGGTGTTGATAAAAGCAACAAAAAGTAGATTCGTGATTCAGTAGAGAACGTTTCAAAATGTCAAATAACAGTTAAAAATTCTATGAAGTACAATGTTCAAAATTTATCAATATTAGGGCCAATATCGGGCTTCGTGACCCTACCCCTTTATATTCAATTCAAAATGGAATTTTTATTTTCTAAGAGCTTGATTGTGATATTCCCATACTATAATCTATCTATCTCTTCATACATGAACACCCTCTTGCATGTATTGTGTGCAACATGCATGTGCACAATACATGTACTAGGTCTCACATATAAAAATCACTACACTTTACATATGCATTTATGTTTAACGGAAAATACATGTAAATGTATTAATTTTGTAAGTACCCAAAGATTTTTTGAAAAACAATATATTTCTATCAGTCATAACTCTTGATTATGATAGACTCTTATTACAAACCTTATAACCGATACTATCTATAACATCTAACAGCTCCCTGGGTAAAGTCGACTCCTTCCAGTTTCTGATTGGATTAGGGATACGGCCTCCCTTTGATGATATATTATAATCCTCACGGAAGATACGCCAGTCTCGTTCTGTCATCTCGTCCAGCGACTTTTCAGACCAGTGACGGTCGTCCCATTTCTGTTTAGCTTCTTTTTTGGCCAGTATTTTCTGATGTTTCCTGGGAATTTTGAGGGAAATTTAAGGTACACACCAAAGTACGTTACTTTGTCATGTATCTTGTAAGAAAATTACGGGAGAAATAATCAACAAATATTATTTTTCTCGCAAGTTTGTGTACATTATACAACTTTCATATCTATTTTACGACTGAATACTGCGTTCCAGAAACTGAATTCTAAGAATTTCAAACCATGTAATCATATTTATGAACAGTATAAAAGGAGGTACCTACATTGCTAAAGCTTTACAAATGTTGAGAACATAAGAATTTTACTTCTTCACAAAAGTATATCATGTATATGACATCATTGTTTACACAACATAAACTGAAGGAACTATATTTGGGAAGCTTACAGTTTTCTTGAAGAGCACTTTAAGAGGGTAATAATTCTAATATTGAAACCAAGTCTTACTTTTCTTGTTCTTTCTCGGCATCAGTTCGTCTTTTTTCCAGAAGTTCTCCATAAAATTTACTTTGGTCTTTCTTCTGAGCCTGGAAACAAAAACAACTTGTTTCAATAAACAAAACTAAGCTTGTTCATAACTGAACACTCAGTCAACCAACATGTACAAACAATGAAATAAGAATGGATCTACATGTTCAGTATTTGGGAAGGACAGGGCCATGCGCCATAGTCCTATTACATGTAATTTGCAAAATGGCCCATTGAGGTCTCAGTTCTTTCTTAAGAAATGGCTCAATGAAATTTTAGAAAATCATGGAAAATGGCCCTTACACAAAATTTCTTTCCCAATCACTGCATGCTATATTCATGTAAGAGATATTTAATTTCCGTTACTCACTTCCTGATTGACGCACGTAAATGGTGTCTATGCTTTGTGGAAAAAAAACTTATTCTAGCAAGATTCTCTACATATACTATACTTTGCACACATCCAGCTTATAAATGACAAATTCAGACAGGAGATTATGTGGCTAAGTTGAAGTTTTTTTTTTGTCAGATTTTCGAACAAACTGATCATCAGATCAAGTATTTACTTCCTTGGTTTGAGCAATCTTACATATACATGTACATGTACATACACAATCTCATTATTAAGTGAATATTAAAGGTTCTGCACATATTATAAAAATCGGTTCATACATGTACCTTCAAATCAATACCAGCCACGTGCCCTCGACCAAAGAACTGAACAGAATGTCTCTCCTTGTACAGGGGATTGTAGTCTATAGATGTGTCGTCACCGGCATCCCAGTCAAACACAAACTTACGATCATTCAATCGTCGGATACGCCGCTTCTTTTTGATGATGCCAAGGTACCTTTCCTTAAAGATTAAAATTCATCAATATACATGTTTCTATAGACGAAGGAAACTAAAAACAGACTCTACTACATGTATAAGCCTTTTATGGTAATACACGTATTTTCATTTTCTACATTATTTGAAATGAGATAAAGAAGATCCTGATTTCATTTTTTTTCTCAGATTTTAAAGTGCACTTATCAGATTTACATGTATTGGACCTTTAAGTAATTTCTTGTGACTCCTACCATCAGAAAATTGTAATGAACCATGTTCAATGTAATTGCTCAGTCTCTAACCTTGAAGAGATGCATCTAAGACAGGGGGAGGGACATTCCTATACATCTTCAATTTGTTTTATTGTATAAAACATGTAAAACAAGTACAATTAAATTTGAATCAATAATTTTTAATTGATATTTTGTATAATTATTTACATACCTTAATTGATATTTTGTATAATTATTTACATACCTTAATTGATATTTTGTATAATTATTTACATACCTTAACTGATATTTTGTATAATTATTTACATACCTTAATTGATATTTTGTACAATTATTACGTACCTTAATCAATATTTTTTATAATTATTTACATACCTTAATCGATATTTTGTATAATTATTTACCTTAATTGCTTCATGTTCCCTTTCTTTATCTTTCTCTGTAACTTCTGGGACGTTATTTTTGTCATCTTTTTCCTTCTCTCTATCCCTCCTCTCCCTTTCCCTCCTCTCTCTCTCCCTCTCTCTCCTCTCCCTTTCCCTGTCCCTTCTATCATCTACAACAAAAATAAATCTAGATCATCATCACATTTTCTTATAAATATCTGAGTTACACATGTATATAATACTGCATTTCAGTCACTGATATTTAAAAGGCATGCATACACATATGTACATGTATTATAAAAGATTCAAGAGATGCATTGAATGGAAAAAAATGGCCTTTTATCATGCAAATCTAAACAAAAATAAGTAAAAGAAGAACACAATTATAGCGAGTTCTGTGTAAGGTTTCTTACTTTTGATATCCCTTTTTTTTTCATATGATATTGTCCCTATAACCTTACCTTCTCTACCGGCATGGAGGAATTCCAGCTGTTTTTTCTTCTCCTCCTCTGTTTTCTTCCTCTGCTCCTCAACCTGCTCTTGTCTCCTCTTTAGAGCCTCTGCAGCTCGCTCCTCCTTGGTCAAAAATTTGGGCTGAAAAAAGATGTTCAAGTTAAAATATTGTTTTAATCTTTAAATGATTTTATCATCAAATGAAAGTGATAATTATTTTTTCTGTCCTAGAGATTCATTTACATCTTTAGGGTGGGAAATGTGGCAGAAGGATCTATATTAGAAATATGCACCCTCCCCTTCCCAGCTGGATTGTCAAAGATAATTCATATCTTTTTTTCCCAATTTCTAATTTAAATTTTTGGCACAAATTACTTTATTCCAAATATGACCTACATCGTAAACCAACAAGAATAACATCAACAGACCTTGCTCAATGCCTCCTCCTCTGCCTTTTTCTTGGCCAGTAACTCCTCCAGGGACAGGGGTACTTTCTTTGGGGCTTCTACTTTCTTCTCTTCCTCTTTTTCTTCTTCCTTTATCTTGTCTCTACAAGCAAGGCGTCAAATATATATATCATGTATATTGTACAATAATGACGAATTTGCTATTTTCTTCCGAATCCTGCCTACTAGGATATTGGGACTTACCTCAGGTTTTACATGTACCTACACATACTCATGTAAATTCAAATGCCTCTTGGACAGACATACAGGCAGATTATGCCATAATCTGATTAGTATATCTGAAAATGGGCATATTAACATTCACAGAATATTCAATTGAGTAAATATCTAAAACACATCTAACATAGAACGATATTGCAAAAATCAGCTAAATGCTTGTAATTACCCTTTCTTGTCCTTCCTGCTTGGGGATCGTTCTTTGTGTTTCTTCTTGTGACGGTCTCGACTGCGACTTCGGTGACGCTCTTTGCTCCTACTACGATGCCTATTTTTATCCCGATCTCTGCTTCGAGAACGATTCCTATAAACATGATAGTTAGACAATAAACATTTCATATACTCCAGGCATTCCCCATTTAAATTTGCAGCATGACTTCTATGATTTCTATTTACAAAACACATGTTATAGAGTAAAATAAACCAACTACTGTATATATACAGTGGCTTCATTTCAATCAAGCAACCTAGATGTCTACAGATTTTTGAAATTCAGATAAGAGTTTACCATAATTGCAATGCATCAAAGCACCAACGGTATAATTATAATATTGTCTAAAAGATGGTCATTATGTACAGCCATATCTTACATATTTTAGATATTTAATTTTTTCTTTACATTTTATTCAACTCACAATGAAAATGTTTAGTCCCGACCATTGCCTAAGTCTTGCAACCTCAGCCAACTTTGTTGTGTTGAATTTTTCAGTATGCAAAGCAATCAGAAGACTTAGTAGAGTACTATTTATTGTAAACCCAAAACCTTAATATGTTACTAAAACTTTTAATATGTTACTAAAACTTTAACCGTCCGGAGAGGAACAATTTTACCCCTGCAGCTTACATGAAAAGGCTTCATCCAACTATGACATGTATGTCATGATATCCTTTCATTATTAATTTGTTTTCTATTGTTCGACCGTACAACAACAACCTACCTTTCTCTACTTCTGTGTCGTTTATGTTTTCTGTCCTTTGACCTTGACCTTTCTCTCCGTCTTTCTCCATCTCTGTCCCGTTCATGTTTTCTGTCTGCGTCTTTAATTCTTTCTTCAACTTCCATTTTGTCTCCCTTATCTCTGCAAATATAAAACAACGAAACATCATCAGAGTTCATGAAATGAATCGTTCATCTCTGTAATTGCTAAAAATAGTATCTCTGAAACTAACTATAGATTGACATATTTCTAGAGCTTGGCTCTGATTGGTCTTGATGTCACGACACACTTGCACATTTGACACAAGCAAGGCGGTGAAATGGTGTTATAGAAGTCGATTTAAAATAACGATAACGTTGGTTCTACAGCATGTCACAAGAAAAGGAAAGAAGTTGTTGGTCAATAAAATGTCCAATTTAAGGTAGGCATATCAATGTCAACAATTCACGTGGAATTTATGCCTAAACACCCGGGGTAAATTTGACTGAAAATCGGTCAAACTCAGACAGAAAATATGCAGGAATCAGCTACAACGAAGACAGGAAAATAACCGTATAAGAAAACAGTGTCTTCGTTGCACTCATACGACAAAAAGAGGGACAAATCATCAAAAAGAGTGACAAATATAACGCCAATGAGGGACATGAAGAAGGGCACTTTTTCATCAAAATCATAAAAATGAATTTATAACTTGGCTTACATAAACATCGTATAACTATTGCTATTGCTTTATTTATTTCAATAATGGAATTATTTTGTTAGCAAAAAAAAAAAAAAAATAACAACAAGAGAAGGCCTACATGCATGTATTTAGCAACGTTGATTGACTATTTTGTGTGGGACAGCCATCCTTTTCAGTGGCGGATTCAGGGGGTGCGGAGGGGGCGTCCACCTCCCCCCCCCTTCCCCGGCAATGACCCAAAATCTGACAAAACAGGTATATTTTGGCCCATTTTCAGTAAAAATTGGCAAAACTCGCCCCTTGACCCCCCGGCAAAGGGGGCGCTGAATCCGCCACTGCTTTTATCAACCTATTTCTATCAAAATATAGATCCATCATCGACTGATTACTATACATGGGTATACAGCGTAGATAATTGGTAACGTTTAAATAAACAGTCAAAGTTTATGAAGAGACGGAACGACTGAAATCGACACAGAATAATCAATATTACCAGGGACATATATGAAAGCAGATGATGCTGACTTTTCCTGGGCACATGGTGTCACTCCCATATTGGGAGTTCACTTCTTTTCATATGATGGAGGTTTTTCTTTGTTTGCTTTGGTTCTTGTTTTATCCTGATTTTGTATGCCTTCAGTTTATGATTTTCTGAAATATCAGTTTTGTACTATGTCATATCCATATTTGTCATTATATACGGGCGGGACAATATACAATTATTGACTGGGAATGAGGGCAATATATGATTTGTTGGACCTGAAGATAAAATATTGCCCGAGGCTGAAGGCAGAGGGCTATATTTTATCTGAATGTCCAACAAATCATATATTGATCGAATTCCCAGTCAATAATTGTTTTGTTATACCTTATATCAATACTGCAGCAACGAACCAATTAACTCGGCATGTTTACGTTCATTTTCGTCTATAAGAGAAAGAGCGCGAAAAATAGGTATAGCTAATAGCATCATCAATGATGTGACGTCACAAATGATTTACCTTTTATATCGGTCAATATTTTTTTAACTAATGCCCTAGGGCCAATATTGATGTAAATATTGACTGCTTGGTCAAATATTCGAATTTATAGGCATTTTTCCTATGGAGATTTTATATAGAGATACTTATAAGGGTATAACAATGGCAAGTATGTTGCACTGTAACTATAGACAGTGTAGCTGCTTCTACCTTTGAAATACTCAATCAAATGTCTTATTTCAACAAGGTTACGTCCGCCAGATGAATTCGCAACTAAAATCACACTGTGCGCGAAAAACCATGGCCTGTCACGGCCAAATGCCACATGAATTTCAGTCGGGCCACATGAATTCATTTCAACATAGACTGATTGGCTTTGTAAATTTTGCAACTGCAAAAAATCCAGCAGAAACTTAAACTCTATTAACAGAGAAAGACACTGGCCCGCCAACGATGGATCCACAGTAAAATTTCAGAATTCTTAATCCATGGTAGGCACTTGATCTGGTAAATTTATGGTTAGAATTATGAGAAATTTACATGAAATCAAGGGACGAAATTGTCTGATTTATGTTCATTGTTTCCTCTCATGCAATCAATATTCTCTTTGTGTAGATCATATTTTGTTTTCAGTCCCCCCCCCCCCTTTCAGATCTTTCAAAGTTTACTTCGCATTGAGTGCTTCAGTGTCCTAAGACACTATAAAAGAACGGATTCTATACTTAAAAAATTTTTGAAAACCATTCGTCCACGAGTTTTTTATTGTCAATCTTGGTAGACCTACAAGTAGTTTGAAGAGACTGATATCATAATCATGATAATTTACACTTTTCGGCAAACAATAGATTATTGATTTTAATTTTATGAGTGGAAGGGATGTATGCACATTTTGTAACTAATCTAATAATCGTAATGTTTGAGTATTAAGGATTACTGATCGAGTGAAATGCAAACAGAAGATGACCATGATAGCAGCTCGAATGGTCGCAAAACGGCCGTTTGCGAAGCGAACTATAGATAGAGAAGTCTAATCCGTAACCCTACCATGCATAATGAAACGATAAAAGTCATAAACAATCCTATATTGCAACCCAATAACTTTCTAAGAAATTACCTATACTGAAAGCCAAATTCATTCTAACTTTTTGGGTGCCATTTTTAAAAGTAAACCTTAAGCTAAATGAAGTGAGCAAGCGGGCCCCGAAATTGGCCGTGATAAGATTATTTAATGCTTAAACATGTTAATTGGCTTTGCTTTGGACATGCAAAATTAATTCTTTGTCTCTCAGACATCGCCTTGCTGATGATGAGGGTGGTATGTTGAAAAGGGGCTGATTACAGTCAATGGATCTGAGGCTGATTTTGAACAAGTGGATTATGAAGACACAAAATCTGACGAGAGTGGCAATGAAAAAAAAAAAAGAAAATGACGATCTTGTTTATGAGTTGGAACTTGAATGTGAACAAGAATGATGGATAAACGTAATCACACAATTTGTTTAAACATGCTAAACAAAGTCTACTGTATGATTTTTTTTCAAACAATTAATCAAATTTGACAGTTTGATTCGGTCAAGGTGATTTGGTGAAGGGCCATTATAATTTATGTCTAAATTATGATTCAAAAGTTTTTCGTGCACACTGAAATCATAAGAATATTAAGTGTTTACAAGACAATATACTTTTAAAACTGTTGAATGCAAAAATCTGAATATCTGTTGAATACGTTTTCATACGCTCATGGGCGCAGACATATTTGCTGAAGTCTGCGTCATCTGAACGCTCATGCAAAAAGCAATACTGTGACAGACTAAAAGTCATAGAAGATTATCAATAGAAATCTTTAGGAAACGACCTTGATCTTATTTTTCATTGTTTGCACATGCCGATTACCTGGTCAGATGTGAAACTATTGAAGTAGATATTCGTTGCAAAATAGGGGCTATTTTTCACCATGAAATAATACTGCATGTAGTCACAGGGGCGGATCCAGAACCCCAATTGTCGGGGGGCACATACAATTTTTATGGAAATCACTTGCGAGGCCCGAAGGGCCGAGTTGGGGAGGGTATGGGAGGGGGTTTCCCTCTCCCATTGGTGGGGGTTCGGGGGACCTCCCCCGAGAAAATTTTGAAAAAACGAAGCAATTTGGTGGCATCTGAAGCGTATTTGAACTGATTTGGCGCGCATGATTCAGTCCGTGTCAGTAACAATAATTATTATTTATGTAGAATATATTTGAAAATTTTCGAAATTTTCTGATGCTGTACTGTTCTTGCAAGGAATGCAGAAGTCAACTTGTTCAGGATTTCCTAAAGAAACAGGCGGATCGGGAGAAGTTTTGAAAGCTGGGCAGCCCGGAGAGGTCAGCCAATGGGAGGGAGGGGTGTCAAGCCATAAATTCTCGTAAAACTAGGAAAAATCAGCATTTTATGCAAAATTCCAGGCAGGACTTGCCCCCACCCCCCACCCCCACCCCCACCCCCACCACTCTAGATCCGCGCTTGTTTGTTAATATTCGTATAAAGGTAAAGAAAATAAGTAATTACAGGGTTTTTTCTCAGGGGCCTGGGCCGATGAAATTGGGAATTTTGCAACATTTTAACCTAAATTGGGAAATAAATTTCAAACAACAAAAAGATATATTCATGCAAATTATCCCTTAGCATATCAATTGTCTATATTTTGAATCCCTCCTAGAGCATGTTTGTTCTACTTTCATTTCCCTTTCAGTTAATGATACGTAAATTAGAAATGAATTTCTCGTTTTGGAGAAAAGATTGAATTGGGAATTTTTAGGTCTAAAATTGGGGAAAAGTACCTCTTTTTACTGAATTTCGGCCCCATACAGACCCTTAAAAATTCCCTTATAAGTGATAAATTTCCTAGACAAACTAGAGATCACGGCCGGGTGCCCCATTCTCTGCATCGTCCAGATTGAAAGGTTTAGTTATTTTTTGGCAGTTCTATCATGATTATATTTTTGATTTACCTAGGGGCTTAACCAAAAATGTAATCATGATAACTTCAATTCTAAAAATAAAGAAAAGCATACATTTTTATCTTTTCAAAATTCTTGGAGGTAGCCGGTTTAAATCTGGCCAAAACAATTTCAATTGTTCATTTTAAAAAGATTGATCACGACCTCAATTTAGAGTTAAAATAATGTAAGTTTCATAGGAGGTTGTATCGAAGATTTGGTCAAGAAATATGTGTGTTAAATATGCCTTGCATAAGGATATAAAGTTCGATATGAACATGATTCAATGTAGGTTGTTTTCGAAACGTGTGTACGTCTACAGACAATGGACATGACTATCTATCCCCGAGAAATTTTTGGAAAATTTACTTAAATCGGTGGTATTTGGGGTGTTTTAGGGCTATTTCTGACCAGTTTCATAGATTAATTACGGAAACAGTAGTTAAATGCTTCTAAAAGCATGTCATAAGTGCCCCTTCTTTGGGCACTGCGGGGGGGGGGGGGGGGGCACGTGCCCCCGTGCCCCCCCCCCCCCCCCGGCTGAATCCGCCACTTGGTCATGGGTGGCGACTTTTAATAGAAATGAGGTAGAAGAAAGAGGGACTCAGGTTCGTATGTAGAGGAACATCTCCTCGAACTATTCGGACCAAAAAATCAAAATTTGCCCGTCTCGTTTTTTGGCTATAAACGTCCATTTTTGGCCTATTTTAACATTTTTGTCATTTTAGAGAATACCACATCATAACTTTACATGCCTCTGAAATGCATGAAATTTAAAAAATTCAATTATATACTTATTTTTCAAGATTCTTATAGCTTGTGGATGAATTAAAGGCTATTTTGAGAAATTCTGATAAAATAATCAGTTCTAAGGAGAGTATTTTCTTATAAAAACTATGCTGCTGGTTGCCATGGCAACAACTCATTATTTTAAATAATAGCTAGAAGGTCGCAAGCTACACAATTTTTTTTCTACATATATATCTATTGTATTGCTTTATCCTACAGCAGTCAAATCAATATGTACCCTAATTAGTTTTTGAGCAAAATGACTGTTTCTATAAATAGCACAATAATTTCTGAAAAAAACAACATTTTGACCCAAAAACATAGAGTTTAACTTGAAGTTCGAATTTTTAATTACCTCACTTTTAAAGAATATAATGGATAGTGAATATTCTGATCTTTGAATATTTGGTAGCAGAATTCATGCGAAAATGACAATTTTTTTTCCTATTTTTAACGATTTTTCATTGAAAACTATGCAGTAACGTATGTATCGTTTTTGCTATTTTGGAGCTTATGAAACAATGATAGTAATTTTGTCCTTCTTTCTTTTATTTCTCTATAAATCACACGGCGACATGTTATTTATCGAATTGCACCTTATTCCTGAGAATCAGTGTTTAGCAGAAACTCCATGCTTCCGACCAGTTGTTGACAACTTTGTACAGATTGTCAACACCCATCCAAAGACCGGAGGTCTCCACTACCGTGAATGCAGACATATGTTCTGCAAATGTCAACCCATTCGGATCAGCCTCGACCTTTTCCTTCGAAAAAAGACTCGGACGTCAGACGGCGCCATTTTAAAAATAGTTCCCCGTTGATCTATTTGTTTTGTTATAATCTATCATGAAATACAAGTTCCAACACTGGATCGTAACTGACAAATATGTTACTCACAACATTACTCACTCAAGTTGAAGAATTTTGAATGTTGAAAAAGTGCCTTTTTACTTTTACATCGATTTGATGTAAAACCTTCCACCATTGGCATCCGAGTCTTTTTATGCCGTTACAAATAAAGGGCGAGGGGGTCCGAATGATGTCAACCTATACGACAGTGGAATGTCGTACCGTGTATCATCTTCCGTGGAGATGAGCATTGCAGATATACTCCACTCACCGTCACCGACGATAAAAGTTCATTTCATGAACTCTGATGTCAAGAAAAACGGAAATGATTGCGGAGTTTATGCCATAGCAAATGCAGTTGAAATATGCACAGGGGGTCTTCCGGAAAATGTCCAGTATATAACAGAACAGACGAGACCTCATCTCCGTTCATGTTTAGAAAGAGGCATTTTCAGTAAATTTCCGTCACATGAATGCCCACGGAATCAAAGTATAGGATTCCAACATGAGATACGACTCTTTTGTTCATGCAGAATGCCAGATCATGGACATATGTTTCGATGTACAAAATGCAGAAAATGGTTTCATCCTAGATGTCAAAATTCCAAACTTAATGTGAATCAAATTAAAAAATCAACAAAGATCAAATGTTTAAAATGCAGAAATTCATAAGAAATTTAATGGTTGTAGATCTTCAGAAGTCTATTTTTTGCGTTTTTATTGTTTTATAGTTGTCACGGATTTTCACGGAAATAGCATTCTCCGTAGAGAATAATCCGTATTTTGTACAATTTTCCCCTCGATCCGTGACTTCCGTGGTCCGTGATTGGTAAAATTGATAATTCTTTAATTCAATTTTTGTTCCTGTTATAATATTGATGATGCCAACATGTTTCAGATTGGTTTATGTCAATAATTCTTGAATCTTGAAAATGATTTCCTATTGAGCCTCCGGATTTTTTATACCTTATTTGTATACGGTTCGTGTTTTTACAGAGAACAAAGCGCTTCGACAACACTGATCCTAGTGAATTTTCGGCGTCAAAATGGCCGCGGAAGGGCTCTGGGAGGATCGAGATGTACGATTTGACATCAGCCCTCAGTGAGTTCCTTATTCCTGTGGTAGACTTCAAAGTGTTTAATTTTTAGGGACGACTCTCTTTTTATATTGCTTGAGAAGGAAACTGTCAAACAGTGATTTACCTTCTTTTCCCCTGAAGTCAATTTTACTGTCCGCGCAGCTCACTTCAGAAATCGGAAAATTTAAGTTTCTTTACTTTGATGGCAATGTTTGCGATTAAAATTTATAAAGGGGGGCCATCAATCTTGAACTCTTATAACTAATAGTGTATGATATATGTCTGTTCGACCAATATTACGCTTACAGTGGAAGAAAATCTCAACGAAGTAAGCGTAAACCATTTACACCACTAAGAGTACTAAACATCAATTGTCAGTCAATAAAAAACAAGCAACATCAAATTGAAAATGTAATTGATAGTCTTAAACCGGACATCATTATTGCCACGGAAACCTGGCTTGATCCAAGTATTGGAAACAACCAAGTATTTCCATCCAACTTCGATATATATAGGAAAGATAGGAAAGATCGAGTTGGAGGAGGAGTCCTTATTGCAATACACAACAGGTTCCTAAGTTCAGAGATACCAGAACTCGATACAGATGCCGAAATAGTATGGGCTCGAATACAGAGAAGTGGATGTAAAGATTTAAGGATCTGTGCGTTCTACAATCCCAACACATCAAAAGATCTCACAGCTTTTGAAACTTCAGTCCAACGTGCATGTAATACAAACTCTCATGTACTAATAGGAGGCGACTTCAATCTCCCAGGCTGGAACTGGAAAGAGAAAACTCTTAAACCTGGAACACACCATTCAAGGAATCATTATCACCAAACAGAAATACTGGATGACAACGGACTCACACAGGTTGTAGAAACACCTACAAGAAATGAGGCAACGTTAGATCTTTTTGTTACCAACATCCCGAACAAAGTTCAACAAGTAAACACAACACCAGGAATATCTGATCATGAAATAGTGTACATGGAGGTAGATATTGATCTAAATAGGAACACACAGAAGCCACGGAAGATACATTTATACAAGAAGGCAAACTGGGACAGTATGAAGGAAGAGGCAAAATTACTACTGGAACATATCAGGAAGGAAGAAGAGAGTGGATCAGATATTGATAAGATCTGGAATCTTTTTAAAACATCCTTAGAAAATATCACAACAAATCACATTCCAACAAAGATGGCTAGACAAAAGGACAAACTACCATGGTGCATGGATTACAGGTGAAATCAGATCACTAATCAAAAAGCGGGATAGAGCTTACAAGCGTAAGAAAAAGACAAATCATAAAGATGACATAAAGAAATACAAGGATCTGAAACATCAAGTACAGAGACATTCTAGAAGAGCATATTGGTCATACATAGAGGACATACTTACACCAGAGGTAAAAGAAGACAGTACAAATCAGGGAACATCAAAACGTTTCTGGACTTACGTCAAACACAAAAAGAGTGACAAAAGTGGAGTTTCACCATTAAAACAGCATGGAAAACTGGAGACGGATCCTGTGAAACAGGCAAGTTTGTTAAATGAACAATTTAAGTCGGTTTTCTCAACATCAGACAAAATAACATCCGAAAGTTTTAAAGATGGAGGATACATGAAAGACCAACCATCAACCTACCCAGAGGCAGAGGAGATTGTCATATCAGAAGCTGGGGTATTGAAGTTACTTAAAAACTTAAATGCACACAAGGCTGGAGGACCAGACGACATAAAACCAACAATTCTAAAGGAACTTGCAAACGAAATGGCACCGATACTTACGATCATATTCAGGAAATCATTGGAAAGCGGAAAATTACCATCTGACTGGAAGAAGGCAAGAATCACTCCAGCGTTCAAAAAAGGCAAAAGATACTCACCATCGAACTACAGACCAATATCGCTAACGTGTGTTTGTTGTAAAATCATGGAACACATCATTACTAGTCACATTATGAATCATGCAGAGAGAAACAGCATTTTATACCAGAGATGTTGAAATTAACCGGTCCGACCGGCAAAACCGGTTAAAATTTGAAATGACCGGTTGGTAACGCCAGCTCACCGGTCCGAATGACCGGTAAAAATTAAGAGGAAACGTTTTCTTTTTTTTCATATCTAGCCACTGCATAATATTTTAGGAAGTCATATTGTCCATTTAAATATCACAGTTTACGACTTTATCACTATAGGATAAATATTAATGATTTCTGAACATGACATTGTCATGGAAGTCATATATGGCAAAATAACGCTCAATTTATTCATATATGCAAATGTATTCATATGACGATTATATTACGTCATATACCTCTGTTTGAAACGCGCCAAATCTCAAACAAGAATAACCCGACATGCCAGGAAAAACAATACATTTTAAATACATCAGATCAAATAAATGCAAAGAGCAGAATGCGCCCATGGCAAAATACATCTGTTTCTAATCTATTTAAGCTTATTTATTACCAAAAAATTTACCCACTCTACGTATGAACACAAGGTTATCTTTATCCTGTCAAAGCCGATAAAGTGAATCCATCAATATGACAGGCCTATTTCTCAAAATATCGATTTTTTTAACCCAAAAGTGACAGAACTTAATTTCATTTTATGATTCTCATGTTGACAAAATCCGGAATTTGATATCGCGATCTATCCGAAACCATGTGGACAAATACACAGCTCCTAAGATTTCCTACTGATAAACAAAGTTAAAGTGCGGCTAGTGACAAGTTTTGGACTTTTTTAACATTGGGGGTATGGGCAGTATCGCCTTGAATTTTCACCTCAAAAGTGACAGAAGTAAAAATTCGTTAATTTATCACAGATGTGGATTTATAAATTCAGATTGTTATAGAGTTTCTTCCTATATGTGGACAAATTTGATTGGTGTCTTGAAATCGTGAGTATTCTCAATTTATTATTTGCTCCCCATAGACTCCTATGGTAAGAACATGAAGCCTACAGAATCCAATATGGCCGCTATGCAAATTAGGAAATTGAGCGCTATTTTGCCATATGTGAGTTTACTCATACATGTGACGTTGTCAGATTTAATTAAAAATCTCTTTTCTTCGATGTATTTAAAAAGAAATCGACCAAATGTCAAGTATTGTCCGATTGATTCTCGACAACAGATCTTCCGAACGTCGTCTTGAATTGAAGACGTTTAACATTGTTACATCAAAATACACAGACTTAAATTACGCATATTTGCAGTAATGAGAGCTGCCAATTGTAGTAATGTGCAAACTTTTCTGAATTATTAAAGTTTGAAAACGGAAAGTCCGACTCGTTAAACATGCAATTACTAAACTGACCATGCACATGCTCATTTTTTTTCAAAGGGATGGGATGTTCCTGTCTGTTATTTTAGGAAAATTCGCAAATATAAATCGAAACAACAATTAAACTCTTCTGACAAAATACGTAAGAATAGTTGCCATAACTAAAATTTGTGGATCGTCGATAAAATTTTAGTCTTGAACCGTGGGTTCCCTCTTTCACGGAAAATGGATTGATTTCCCTATCAATGCTACTTTCTAGATATTTTTATTTCTTATGAAAATCTCCATTAGTACTATACACTATTGGCATATTGTTATAATAAATAAAAAAATCCAGAGAGACACTGCGAATTTACGCAAGGGTTGATCGCACGGCGCAACATGTAAGTCCTGCATTTAATTTCGGTGACATTGGTACATTTATCGATTTGTTGAAGGGTGCCGAAATAAAAAAAACCAATTCATTCATTCTTGTTCTTCTCGAGAACTGTAACTTCGTAAAAAGTCTCCCTCTCATTTTGGTGTTAATTCAATACGCATGTAGATATACATGTACGCGATGGCCTCATGAATTGACATACATGTAAGATATAAAACATGCAAGTTTAATAAAAGAAATTGAAAATTGAATAAAAGAATATAGATATTTTTCCTTTTTTTTTTTTTTGGATAAAGAAAAGGTCCTGAATGGTAACAAACGGACAGTACAGTTACACAGGCAGACAGACGGCAAAATATTTAAACATGACTGTCTAATTTGACACAGGATATTTAATTGATAATTCAATCATATTTGGATTACCATCATTTCCATAGTGTAATGTATTTCATAATATACAGTATATACTGCAGAAATTAACTTTTTATTTAAAAAAAAAGTCGGACCAGTTAAAATTCTTTCGGACCGGTTGATTTAGGACTAGTACCGGTCCGAATGACCGGTTCATTAGAAAATATTTCAACAACTCTGTTATACCCACTTCAACATGGATTTAGGAGCAAAAGATCGTGTGAAACACAGTTATTAGAGTGTATAGATGACCTGACTAAAAACCTTGAACAGGGGAGACAAACAGATCTACTCATCTTGGACTTTTCTAAAGCATTTGATAAAGTCTCACATAATCTACTATTACACAAACTTCATCACTATGGTATCAGAGGAAACACACATAGATGGATAGAAGCTTTCCTTTCTGACAGAAGCCAGGTTGTTGTAGTTAGCGGGGAGGAGTCTGATGTAGGGAGGGTTCTGTCCGGGGTGCCCCAGGGGTCGGTCCTCGGGCCGAGCCTCTTTCTCTTCTACATTAACGACCTGCCAGAAAATCTCAACTCTACAGTACGCTTATTTGCAGATGATACCATTGTATACCTTACCATTACTTCAGACTCAGATTGTAAAACACTTCAGGAGGATTTAACAAAACTTGCGATTTGGGAAGATCTTTGGAAAATGGAATTTCACCCCGACAAATGTTCCGTACTTACAGTTTCGAAAAAGAAGAATCCTATCATCTACAACTACACTCTACATAACCATGTATTAGCTCATGAGGAATATACCAAATACTTAGGATGTACCATTACTACAGATCTAAATTGGGGCAAACATATATCGAACATCACCAGTAAAGCAAATCAGACCCTTGGATTCCTACAACGTAACCTCCATATATCATCTAGATCAGTTAAAGAAAGAGCATACATGTCCTTAGTTCGACCACAACTGGAATACTCATCAACAGTTTGGGACCCATATCAACAAGGCCACATAGATATGTCGGAGAAAGTGCAAAGAAGAGCAGCACGGTATGTCATGGGGAAATATAGAGATAGATCTAGCGTAGGAGAAATGATACAACATCTGGAATGGAAAAGTTTAAAAGCAAGGAGGAAAGAGGCTAGACTCTCCATGATGTACAAGATAGTTAACAACAAAGTAGCCATTGACCCCGATAAATACTTTAAGAAGCCATCTAGGAGATCCAGGCACATGCACCATCATGCCTATGCAGTTCCATCAGCAACCAAGGACAGTAGGAAATGGTCATACTTTCTCAACACCATCCGAAATTGGAACAGCCTACCTCCGGACATAGCTGCCTCAAAGTCACTTGAGATATTCAAGTCTCAGGTGACTAAAACCATGTAAAAGCCTACCATCAGTACTGTTTTTATCCTGTTTTTAAAATTTTAAACATGCGCACGCTACTGGCAGAGTATTCATAAAGTTGAAGGTGGCCAGAGCAAGGAAGAAGAAGAAGAAGAAAATAGTTTTAGAGTTATCTATGTTTAATATAAATTTTAGCGTGACGTCGCCGATGTTTTACACTGAGTCTATGGAGAATGTTGATGACGTCACGCTAACTTGACATAGAAATCTCCCTATCTAAAACTATTTTCTTTAACAGTGTTCCAAGTTGCGACTAAATTGGTTGCATTTGCGACTGAAAATCTGATTTTGCGACCTTAATTTAAATGAACTCGCAAAATTGTGACCATTAAAAAAATCGGACACGGAGTGAAACAAAGTTTGTACTGATGTATAATTTAAGAATTAAATTTTAACCCCAATACACTGTGTGGGAATACGCTTAAGGCGGGTACCGAAACGTATTTCGCAAATAAAAAAAAAAATACATAGTACAGTATATTTTGTGAAAACCGGATCTTCTGTATTCCGGAATATTGTCTACATCGGTTCTTTCTTACGGTCCCGAGCGATTCTTCGTAACGTTTAATAGTAAAATCTTTTGTGTATTCCGCATCTTGTCTATTCCGTACTCCGGCCGTCAATTAGGGTACCGATCACACTAATTAGGGTTAATTGATCACCTGTATACCGGCCTTGTATAAACATCTACTCAGGTGTGATTTGGTCAACGGTAATTATACCTTCGGCAACGTATTTTTATAACAAAGAATTTAAATCTATTCAGTGTACATGGGTTTAGCATGGTGGGTACGCCAAGAAAAAGAAATAATGTTGATAATGCATATCCATCTCATAAAAGACAAAGAAAAGAATTGAATTTGGAAGAAAAAATATCTTTGATTGACGATTCGTAAAAAGTACCGAAAGTCACAGAAGTATGGCATCGGAGCAACTACTTTTAGTGACATAATAAAAACTTGCAGTGATTGGTAAGGCCACGCGCCCTGTGCCATAGTCCCATTCTGATGAAAAAAAAATGGCCCATAAAATTGGCAACTCGCTGAGGGCGCATTATTCTTCGATGTCCCGTTTTGGTTTTTATTAATAAATATATCTCAAAGTTCTGTACTGGTATTTACGTTGTAACATAGATCTACACCAGTATAGAAGTAACTTGTGATTACAGCTTACTGTTCATGGCCAGTCAGAAGCACAAAATTCTTCTGTTCACCAACAATTAATGCAATGATACAATACAGTATTGATTTTTCTCTGACCTTCTTTTTTGTCCTCGTTCTGCGCCTGAGATTAAACTTACGTATCTTATCTATGTGACGGTACTTGTGTATGCGTTTGTCCGTAAAAATGACCAAATGTTACCTTATTTACAGACTTAACGCATTTTAACAGAGAATGAAATTGTTAAATGCAAATCATTAAAAACTGACCCTTTACAGATTTTCTGCAAAACGTAGACAATGATATGAAACCTGTTTGATCTCTGTTTATATATGATGAAATCTGTTTGTATTTTTGTATTGATATGATGATCAATTATTCTGTTCATCAGTAAAGGCATAGCAGTGAGCATTCTTGTGTACATAATTTCAATTTATTTCATTTTGGGTCAAATATATCGATTTTCTGTACACCGGATCTTGTCTAAACCGGCCGATTCAACTGGAACCAATGAAAGCCGGTTTACACAGATTATACTGTAAATAAATGATATAGAGAAACAATCGCTGAGGAGAGACTACGAACTGGAACGTGATACCTTTTAAAAGATGTTGAAACCAGTATTTGGTCAGTAAAAACTACTCAGTCATATTCAATTGCCTGCTGACCTTCGATCTTCGAAAGAACTGTCTAATACTATAGGCGTTACTACGTGGACATAACTTTTATAATGTTTGAATAGGGGTGTTTGTCAGTTTTAAAATGTTTAAATTAGAAAATTTTTTCGCAGAAATGCTCGTTCATTCTTTTTGTACTGTTCTTCTATTACAATTTACGATAATAAAAATTTCTTTCAGATGCTCATGAATTACAGATTTGCTGCGCTGAAGTAAAATTTAAAGTACCTTTATAAAATCGATAAAGTATAGCTTACAGAGGCAGACTACTGACACATGAACGTACACTAATAAACAATGTCTACCTTGGCAACGTCTAACCCTGCGCAACGCTTTCATCCAGTTATCTATTTACGAATTTTAGCGATGAATGCAATTATTTTCAACGTACAATGAATGGCTTCATACACATATACACTTTAGAATGTCTGTGATTTGAAAGTACATGCAAGACTTTCGTCAAGTACAATTTTTGGCCGGATTGCAAAGCAATTCCGGTCTATGGATTGACGATGTCCGTCTGTCTGTCCGTCTGCCATCAACATTTTGGTTAAAGTTTCTGGTTGAGGCAAAATCTATGGAACTATATGCAGTAGAAACTTTATATTATGCATGAAGGATGCCCATGACAAGACCTTTCAATTTATGCCGTAACATTTGACCTAGTGACCTTGACCTTGGACTTTGACCTAGTTAAAGATTTTGGTTAAAGTTCCTGGTTTAAGCAAAATCTATGGAACTGTATGCAGTAGAAACTTTATATTATACATGTAGGTTGCCCATGACCAGACCTTTCAATTTATGCTGTAACATTTGACCTAGTGACCTTGACCTTGGACTTTGACCTAGTTAAAGATTTTGGTTAAAGTTTCTGGTTTAAGCAAAATCTAAGGAACTGTTTGCAGTAGAAACTTTATATTATACATTTAGGTTGGCCATGATGAGACCTTTCAATTTATGCCGTAACATTGGACCTAGTTACCTTGACCTTGGACTTTGACCTAGTTAAATACTTTGGTTATAGTTTCTGGTTTAAGCAAAATCTAAGGAACTGCATGCAGTAGAAACTTTATGTTATACATGTAGGTTGCCTCTGACAAGACCTCTCAATGTATGCTGTAATATTTGACCTAGTGACCTTGACCCAGTTAGTGACAAAAACTTACTTTGCAATCCGGCCATACCGTCTTTAGCGGTGTTTTATTGGCCGGATTGCAAAGCAATTCTGGTCTATAGATTGACGATGTCCGTCTGTCCGTCCGTCCGTCTGTCCGTCCGTCTGCCGTCAACATTTTGGTTAAAGTTTCTGGTTGAGGCAAAATCTAAGGAACTATATGCAGTAGAAACCTTATATTATACATTTAGGTTGCCCATGATAAGACCTTTCAATTTATGCAGTAATATTTGACTTAGTGACCTTGACCCAGTTGGTGACAAAAATTTACTTTGCAATCCGGCCATACCGTCTTTAGCGGTGTTTTATCTTTCTTTGTTTTAAAACTGCTTTTCCTGGCTTGCGCGAGTCCTGCCGATGCAGGGATAAAACTGATACCATGTCAAAGTGTTTTCTAGTGAGGTTTTCCCTGTATAGACTTTAAAAAGTTTGTTATACAGGTTTTTGATTCTGGAAAGTCAAAGATACACAAATAGTAACCAAAAATTTGCTTATTGCAACCAAATTTTGGAAATGGCGACCAAAATTTAAGCAATGTCGCTTTTTGGCAACCAAAACTTGAATGCTACTTTGAGCACTGTTTAACTGTGAAATTCCAAAATGATCCATGTGATGAAAGCTAAGATTATAGCAGCTAAATTTCATAAAAATGCGTTGTCTTTCCCCGAGCTCCCTGGGAGGCAATGACAGTGCACCTTGCTGTCTTCTCTATCAATTATTGAAGAAATTTCAAACTATTTTCAATAATTTGTATCACAACTAATTGAAAAAAGAATAGAGGAATCCGATGGTATAATTTAGTCCCCTACCGGCTCGCTGGAGGGGACTTTTAGTTTCCACCCCATTTGTCTGTCTGTCCGTCTGTCCATTACACTTTAGTTTTCCAGATTTTTTTCTCTGTCGTTGCATATATTGAACTCAGTTTTGGTACATGAGTTAATTTCAATGTGATACAGATCAACTTTGAGTTTGGTTTCAATCGACCTATTTTTACAAGAGTTATGGCCCCTGGACTTAGCAAATTTCATGAAATTCTCAGTTTTCTTGACTTTTTGGCCGGATTGCAAAGCAATTCCGGTCTATAGATTGACGATGTCCGTCTGTCCGTCTGCCGTCAACATTTTGGTTAAAGTTTCTGGTTGAGGCAAAATCTAAGGAACTATATGCAGTAGAAACTTTATATTATACATGAAGGTTGCCCATGACAAGACCTTTCAATTTATGCCGTAACATTTGACCTAGTGACCTTGACCTTGGACTTTGACCTAGTCAAAGATTTTGGTTAAAGTTCCTGGTTTAAGCAAAATCTATGGTACTGTATGCAGTAGAAACTTTATATTATACATGAAGCTTGCCCATGACAAGACCTTTCAATTTATGCCGTAACATTTGACCTAGTGACCTTGACCTTCGACTTTGACCTACTCAAAGATTTTGGTTAAAGTTCCTGGTTTAAGCAAAATCTATGGTACTGTATGCAGTAGAAACTTTATATTATACATGAAGCTTGCCCATGACAAGACCTTTCAATTTATGCCGTAACATTTGACCTAGTGACCTTGACCTTGGACTTTGACCTAGATAAGGATTTTGGTTAAAGTTCCTGGTTGAAGCAAAATCTATGGAACTGAATGCAGTAGAAACTTTATTTTTATACATGTAGGTTGCCTCTGACAAAACCTTTCAATTTATGCTGTATTTTTTTACCTATTGACCTTGACCCAGTTAGTGACAAAAACTTACTTTGCAATCCGGCCATACCGTCTTTAGCGGTGTTTTATTTTAATTTTGATGTTGGATTCATCTTTTGGTGTAAGTACAGGTCAAGGCAGAGTTGAAGGACATGGATTAATGCCGGTGGGGACTTATATCCCTTGCGATTCTTAAATTTATTATACCCCTGCCATATAATGGTGGGGGTCTATAGTGATGCACTTGTCCGTTCGTCCTTCTGTGTATGCGTGCGTGCGTGCATGCGTCCGTCCGTCCGCCCCACCTATGGTTTCCAGACATTTAAAGGAAAACTATTCCAGACATTTAAAGGAAAACTATTACAGATAATCAATTCATTTCTTGCATATAGCTTTTACACCAAGAAATACAGGCCAAGTTCGAATATGGGTCAAGTCCCTCAATTTTGTGCAGAGTTATACCCCTTGAAACTTAGAAAAATTCACAATTTTGTGGTTTCCGGACATTTAAAGGTAAACCGTTACAGATAATCAATTCGTTTTTATGCCCTCCTTCAAAGAAGAGGGGACATATAGGTTTGCCGCTGTCGGTCGGTCGGTCGGTCGGTCGGTCGGTCGGTCGGTCGGTCGGTCGGTCGGTCCGCGACATCAGTTTCCGTTCAATATCTCTGGAATGGATTCACATATTGAAATGAAATTTTGTATACAGACACATCAAACAAAAATCTAGGTCAAGTTCATATTTGGGTCCGATCAAAAAAATTTGACAGAGTTATGCCCCTTGCATTTCGAAAAATACCAAAATTTCAGGGTTTCCATTCAATATCTCTTGAATGGAGTTACATATTGAAATGAAATTTTGTATACAGACACATCAAATGAAAATCCAGGTCAAGTTCATATTAAGGTCCGATCAAAAAATTTTGACAGAGTTATGCCCCTTGCACTTCGAAAAATACCAAAATTTCAGGGTTTCTGTTCAATATCTCTTGAGTGGATTCACATATTGAAATGAAATTTTGTATACAGACACATCAAACAAAAATCTAGGTCAAGTTCATATTTGGGTCCGAACAAAAAAATTTTGCCAGAGTTATGCCCCTTGCATTTCGAAAAATACCAAAATTTCACGGTTTCCGTTCAATATCTCTTGAATGGAGTTACATATTGAAATGAAATTTTGTATACAGACACATCAAATGAAAATCCAGGTCAAGTTCGTATTAAGGTCCGTTCGAAAAAATTTTGACAGAGTTATGCCCCTTGCACTTCAAAAAATACCAAAATTTCAGGGTTTCTGTTCAATATCTCTTGAGTGGAGTTACATATTGAAATTAAATTTTGTATACAGACACATCAAATGAAAATCTAGGTCAAGTGTATATTTGGGTCCGATCGAAAAAATTTTGACAGAGTTATGCCCCTTGCACTTCGAAAAATACCAAAATTTCAGGGTTTCCGTTCAATATCTCTTGAGTGGAGTTACATATTGAAATGAAATTTTGTATACGGATACATCAAATGACAATCTAGGTCAAGTTCATATTTGGGTCCAATCAACAAAATTTTGACAGAGTTATGCCCCTTGCACTTCGAAAAATACCAAAATTTCAGGGTTTCCGTTCAATATCTCTTGAGTGGAGTTACATATAGAAATGAAATTTTGTATACAGACACATCAAATGAAAATCTAGGTCAAGTTCATATTTAGGTCCGATCAAAAAAATTTGGACAGAGTTATGCCCCTTGCACTTTGAAAAATACCAAAACTTAAGGGTTTCTGTTCAATATCTCTTGAGTGGAGTTACATATTGAAATGAAACTGTTACTTTATACCCCCATAGGTTGTATCAATGCAAGTATAAAGTTGTGACGGACTTTTCTCACAGAAGGGGTAGGGGGGCATTAATGTTTTACAAACATGACTTTTAACTTGTTTGCATATAGCTCTTACACTAAGAAATACAGGTCAAGTTCGAATATGGGTCATGTCCTTCAATTTTGTACAGAGTTATGCCCCTTGAAACTTAGAAAAATTCAAAATTTTCTTGTTTCCAGACATTTAAAGGTAAACTGTTTCAGATAATCAATTCATTTCTTGCATATAGCTCTTACACTAAGAAATACAGGTCAAGTCCGAATATGGGTCAAGTCCCTCAATTTTGTGCAGAGTTATGCCTCTTGAAACTTAGAAAAATTCAAAATTTTCTGGTTTCCGGACATTTAAAGGTAAAGCGTTATAGATAATCAATTCATTTCTTGGATATAGCTCTTACACCAAAAATACAGGTCAAGTTCTAATATGGGTCAATTACGTGCAGAGTTATGCCCTTGAAAATTACACAAATTTCAAAATTTTGTGGTTTCTGGACATCACAAGGACAACTGTTACAGACAATAAATTCATTTCTTGAATGTAGGCTAGTTATTATACCAAAAATTACATGTTAGGTTTGAATATGGCTCATGTCCCTCAAAATTTTGTGGTTTCTGGTCGTTTAAAAGAAAACCGTTACAGATAAGCAATTGATTCCTTGCATATAGCTATTACACCAAGAAATACAGGTCAAGTTTGAATATGGGTCATGTCCCAACTTGCACTCAAGGATATAAGCCGTATCAATATATCCTTGCATTCAGTGGTCAATTTTTCCTACGCAAAGTTTTAGAGGGAAATTTCATTGCTATTACTTTTACGTCATGACAATGGAAACATTCTGACGTCATTATGACACTGATTACGTTTCGAAATATTCAGCGAGTTTTCCCGCAAAAACAACGTCTTCCTTGGTAACAAGATTTAAATAGCAATGCTAGAGCATTATTTTAAACGCAAATTGAAGATCGTATTGAGTTCAGATTTAAATCTAATTTTCTAAAATAACAATTGTGATGTATAAATAAAGAAATAGCCTGCAAATAACGAAGTTAGACTCGAAATTTGCATAGCAACCACCCAAGTCAAATAACAAAGACAGATCAGGATGACATCTCGCGAGACGCAAAGAGTTCGGCGTTATGATGAAAGTTACAGATGGTATCTGCCGTTGTTTTGGTGGTAACTCTATATATTTCAGCAATTATTATTTTCATAAAACTTTTTCCAATATTGTCCATTTATCTAATCCGTTATTTACCGGAGACCAGAAATCTTGGTATGCAAATGTACCCCTGATGTCTAGGGTTGTTCCTCGCAGGGATTCAACCCGGAAGTAGTTCTAGATGGTCATGTCCCTCAATTTTGTGCAGAGTTATATCCCTTGAAACTTTCACAAATTCAAAATTTTGTGGATTCTGGACATTACAAGGACAACTATTACAGACAAATTCATTTCATGAATATAGCTATTATACCAAAAATTACAGGTTAGGTTTGAATATGGCTCAATTTCATGCAGATTTGTGCCCCTTCAAACTTGGAAAAAAATCAATATCTTATGCTTGCCTGACATTTAAATGAAAACTGTAACAGGGAATATATTTATATATATATAAAGATATAGCTTTACATTGAGAAATACAGGTCAAATTCAAATAAAGGGTCATGTTCCTCAATTTTGTTTTGAATTGTGCACCTTTAAAGAAGTCCTCTACTCGTGGGTATTTTCACTTACATTTACTCGGACAAACTCAAAATACAAAGTATTGGTAGTTCCATAAAAATATATTGTCTCGTTTATCCATGAAACAGCGATTTATAAGCCCATATCAACAAGCTAGCGATTTAACACAGAACTAGTCTGCAACTTCCGCCGAAATTGAAAGTACAAATTTGTGACGTCAGATGTGTGTATCCACTACACATTCACACGATGACGTAATGTAAAATATAGTACATGTATGTGTCTCTTTGTTTATATGGTACATTTATAATTATTTTTCGGTTTAACTATTTTCAAAGTAAATTAAATATCAGTGTTTTTAAAAGACCTGTACATATTCATTGTCGGATCCATCCAGGTGGGGGGGGGGGGGGGGTTCTTTTCCATTCCTGGTAAGACTTACATGATCATGCATGGACACGGAAAATATGAAATAATGAAGTGAGGGTGAGAGATCTAAATTTTATAGAATATGAAATCCTAAGTAAAGCCTTTCCTAGTTGTCGTCTAGATGGGATCTCAAATTGATATTCTAATCAGCTTATAGGATTGGGGGGGGGGGGGGGGCGCAAATGTAATAGGAAGAGGGTGAGAAATGAAAATTAGTGTCATTTAAGATAATATGAAATTTATTTTCTGATGTTATATAAAGTTATGAAGATGAAAAAAATTAAATAATATGGGTCGACAAAAAATTAAATGATATGGCCTGGAAAGTTGTCTGCTGGCTCCGCTCAGGATTTCAGGAAAATAATTGTTTTTCTTGAAATTCAATACCGGGAGTTCTAAGTGATCATGTAATGTATATCAAATAAAATGAAATTCTAATCATCTCAGAATTAAACGGAAAGTAACGAGCGTTCTTCGTCAACATTAACTGATCGAGTATCTCAGTACGAGAGAGAGAGAGAGAGAAACCGGCATTTTCATTTCCGAGGTACATTACAAGAATTCAAGACGGACTTAATTTATTAATAATACTATCTCCGCTCCAAAAGAATATGATCACTGTGTTGCCCAGAACAATATTAGAAAATAGATACCCGGAATACATATACAAGTATTTGATATGGTATCTTGTTTATGATTATCAATTTTTTTTTCGAAATACAGTCGCAACTCCTTCCGCATTTAAAATTTACGTCCCCACCCCAATCTATCGAAAAATTTGTAAACATGTAACAGGTTATGCTCTGCATATTGAAAATTGAAGTTCTTGCGTATTTCGATGTTCCACACGGATCCGTTTGATGAAACATTTGATAGACATTTATTTGTTTACATTCATTAAAAAATTTTGTTTTACAAAACAACAATCGTCAAACATCGTATCATTATTTATGAAGGGGGGGGGGGGCGTCTGGAGACGAGAGTTATGTCTGGAAAGTCGGGCGGGAGGGGGGGGGGCTTAATATTTTTCTTTCACTGTTGTTGCATACTGACTTTTTTTCGGCACTTTGGGCCTGTATATATGTAAAAAAAATCTAGCTTGGATCTTTTCCTTCTTTATTTCTTTTTTCCCCGCTCACAAAAATAAGTACATGTACATTGAACATGTCGATGACTTATATTTTTACCAAGCGCGGATCTAGAGGGGGGGGGGGTAGGGGGGTCTGGACCCCCCCTGGAATTTTCAAAGCATAGCTAATTTATTTTTCATTAATATACATATTTCATAAGATTAAGTCCCAATTACCCTTTTGTTGTCATAATATTTGAAAAATATATGAATTTGTATTAGAAATCTTCCATTTTGATCAAATTTTGCCGTCAGCATTTAAAATTATTTCTCTGGCTCGCATCCGCTCGCCAGAATTCATTACATAAATGCACGTTATTTTCCTATATACAACACATATACATTACACCTAGGTCAGTAAACAAGGGCACTAAAAGACGAAAAGAAACTGAAAAAGACACGAATAGTGGATTTTATTCCAATTCCCGGAAAAAAAAAAGTTCGCTGGCTCGCTGGCATGTATTTACATATTAGAACAAGAACTATGTCGTGAAAATTCAAGATTCAGTCACTGTTTTATTAATAATTTGAAACAGAAGTATCAATAACTTTAGCCTCTTGCGTTGTGATTTTTTTTTTTTTGCTCTTCAAAAAATTTCGGACTGTAGGACCCCCCCTGAAAAAAATTCCTGGATCCACCCATGTTTACATTTAATTCTCAGCGATATTCCACATACCTAATTTCTCCCTCTTTTAATATGTACATGGCATGCTTTTTCCAATGTAAGGAAGGTAATATTTATTGAAGTACATACGTGCCGACTGGAAGTGGGGAGGTACAAATGTCAACGAAGGAGGGTGGTATCAATAGGCTGAACAGGAGGGAGTCAGAGTGCCGGGGAAATTATAGAATTTTGTAAACAGGATACCCTCTACCCGACCCAAACCATCTACAAGCGTGATCTAGACGGTTAGGACGTCATGACCCCTTGGATTTGCCAAAAATGCAGATTTTTTTTTTGTTTTACTAGTATGTATTTTTTTCCGAAATAGTCGGCTTACCCCCACCCCCATTTTCTTTCCGGGGGAAAGGAAGGATCGATTCCCTGAAGATTTTTTTATCTATATATGCCTCAGAATCCCTCTCTGAGATAAACTTTAGGATTCTGGAGGTCGTTCAAATATATCAACACAAATACGTACGTATATAAATAAATTATGTACATTAGTAGTTTTAATGTAAATATTTAGGTTTCATTATTAAATGCTCTTTTATCATATTTATCACTCATACACTCTCATTTGATATGTCCTTTATTTTGGCATTTATAAGAGAACATTAGTACATGTATCCACAACATGCATGTACATCTCTATATATAGCGTTATGAAACGTGGTTCCCTTTTACACACTTCTGACGTACTTCCGGTGTGTACAGCTATTTTAAGAAATTGGAAAAGGTGGTAAAATATAAATTGGTTTATATCAGCTCTGAAAGAGATTACATAATGGGGAAATTTCTTGTTGGAATTTAGTTTGATATGAACTGTAATATACATGAAAATCTCCACGACTAGAGAACTTCTTTAAACTTATTATACATTGCTTATATGTAAAATATGCCGGGCGGGGGTATCATTGATCCTTAGATCAACAATAGATTTCATTTTAGTTGGAATATTGTGGATATTAGACGAGAATGATCCCACTCAGGGATAATTGCTTCTCCAACCTCTTTAAAGAATGCTTTAAAGTAGCCCATTTCAATTAATTATAAAACCAGTACCAGTCATAAGAATTTACTGAAAATTTATGGAAGTATAGGTAAAGGGTTCTAGTTTTTGCTGCCCAAATTTCATGTGCCAGTCTTGAAAATTAAAGGAAATAGAGCAAAAAAGGCTTCAAAAACCGGAGATAATTACTTCTCCACCAGAATTGACAAAATTGGATAAAATTAAGGAAACTTATAAAGTTTCACTAGAAATCAACATTAGTGCCAACATTTTTCAATGTTTTTATAAAAGGGTGACTTGATGAATAGTTTCTATACATTTATTAAGCAATGATAGTTTCAGATGAGATATTACAGTTGGGAAAGGGTAGCCTCCTAAAACTTTCAGTAGGAACTATATTTGAAGGAATTTTCCATAATTTTCTACAAGTCGGTCTTTGGAAAAGATGTTACTTAAAATTTATCAACATAGAATTGAAAATTGATTGATAAAACAAATCCAAATGCTCTATCATTCGGTTACTGCTTTAGCAAAACTGAGGAAATCTTGTGGTTAAAAGATCGACATAAAAGATGATTAAAGTCCAAAATTTTTAGATAAATATTTGAGACATATGCCAACCATTATTTGTTCCAAGTTTCATGTCTTAATTTAACAAAACAACGATTCGGAAATTGTGAATAAATCTTCAGAATTGTTCCGTTACTGCAAAATTTGATTTTGAATTAGAACTTATAATTTAAAATTAAACAATTCAATGGATGATTTTCAGGATATCCTGGAATGTAATCTAAACCTAATTAAGACTAGTAATGCATGTAGGATTTTACATTTCGTATAGATACAAAGAATTCAATGTGATGCTATTAAGATGTGATCTGTTTTTGTTGATTTTTAATTGATATCTCCTGTTTATTTACAGACAAATGAAATCAAGACCAGGTGAAAAACTAATAGACTCGTTAAATGCTGTAGAGGATACAAAAGGAAATAATGGTGACAGAGGTATGGAACGATTGAATGTAGAAATTTAAAAATTATGTTTGAATTATGGAAAGTAGAAAAAAGGAGAAAGTGAAAAAAAGTAGAAACTTCAAGTACATGTACTGTAAACATGGTAAACAGGGCTTTTGCTGGGGGAAAATTTCCCAGTAATAATATCAAGACAACATTATCCTCTGGAGAGATATTCGTAATACATGTATAATGGCCTCTGCCTTTGTAGGAATGCAGAGGGGGTATGTTTGAGTAGGGAAATTTTTTTTTGCTAAGTCCCTTGATTTGCAAAATACGCAAAAATTATCCCCACGCAAAAATTTCCACGTTTACAGTATTCAAATAGAATTGTAACTCTTGAATCAGAAGTAATTTATCAATAAATATTTACATTTGCCCATTCATTTGTATAGAATTTACCCTGTGATTACAGGAGTGTAACCGGGGTGGCTCGATTTGAACTATGACGTCATAGTAACTTGGCTTGATTTGAAGTATAACACTACGTAGTAACAGAGCCTTAGCAACGGAGTTTAAAACGTATCTAAACGTCATTTTAAGCATGAAAAATGGAATGTAAATATATATAATAACTGTCTTTTGGAATGTGATTATACTGTGATAACCTACAATGGTTCCTGGAATTATGTTTCTCATAATGCACTAACACACAATAATGGAACATGATTCCTGGATCCATTGTAGGTTATCACAGTATAATCATATTCTAAAAGACAGTTATTCTATAACTATTTGCGAAAAATTAAATAGTATATTAAGTAAGTAATATATACATGTAGAGGATCTCAATTGACTTTCTGTTTCATTCGAATTTCAATTAACTATCCTTGTGAGAAACTGGAAACATGGCTATTTCCGATTGGGGAATTTTTCGTGATTATAACATCAAGACGTTACACGTGGGGGAAATATTCGTGATAATTTTCGTGTTGGGAATTTTTCATGAAATTCCTTGATTTGCGAAAAACGTGAAAATTACCCCCACACGAAAATTTTTTATGTTACAGTAATACGCAAAATCGCACTTACAGCGTGTGCAGCATTTAGTTCCGTTCTGATTTGCATTTAGTTATCTACCAAAACCATTGTTCAAAACTTGGGCAACTTTTCTGCCCAAATAAATTGATTACATCAAAATAACAGAGAACAATCAAATAGTGTGCGAATACCTTCATATAATCTTATAGTTAGAAGTATTTGCGAATCATTCTTCAAAAGTTGTATATTTCCTAGCCTTCTAAGCAAGTTTCATTAATACTGTATTTTATTCAAAGTTAACATGGTTTGAATATATTTTTTATCACATATTACATGGATTCATCATAATTGATTGAAATGACGTCACAATTAGAAAATTGCAATGTTGACCTAATTTCTTTGAGCTAACATGTATTATCACTAGAGAATTCTGTGAAGGGATATAAGAGGTGTGTACTATAAAGGAAATATGACATAATGTTATGTACTAATATTTGTATCATGTGATAAATACCAATACATGATATCATCAACTGCAATGTACTGTAAAACGAGAATATTTAGCGCTCGATTTATTTTAGCGCAATTAGCGCAAAGGCATGGTTGCGCAAAATTAAGTAGTGCGCTAAAATTTTCAGATGCAAAATGAAATTTCAATGAGAAAGTATTCGATATTCTATTCAAAGTGCATTACACCGTGTGCACGGCATGGTCTATCCGGCAACGCTTGTTGTTTTTATAGCTAATTAGATAATTGGATTAACGCTAGCGCTTGGGTAGGTAATGAGAGTACACGATCCGTGATTAACATGTGCATTTGTACTGAGTAGATAATGATTGTCTACGTGTCGTAATAACCAATCATGAAATATAAATAAGAGTCGGACGAGATTATTCTTTTACCAAAAAAAGAAAAAAAAAAACTAAACAAAAAAAAAAAAAAAAAAAAAAAAAATAATAATAATAATAATAAAATAAAAACTGAAGTTGTATTTAATCGGAACAAATTTTCATTCATACCAATTAGATAAAAAATTGTAGTCGTACCTAAATGCAGGAATATACGTTCATATGTATTATTTCTAACGAGAAGACTTCTCCCTCGCTTACATTTAGATGGCATTTAACATTTGTGTGTAAACACAGTACTTTATAACACAAGGTACATGTACGGTAAAAAAGGAGATAAAAAAAAAGAAAAGTTTACAAACATTAATACAAGCATACGAATAGGCAATTCAATTGTCCAAGACACGTGCCGGCATGTAGCCAATGCCTCTATGTATATCACTGTGAACATGTACATTAGATGCGCAGTCTTTGAAAGGATTTATTTACACAACGTGAATAAAATCGGGATGTTAGCGACGTTGCCGTAAAATGATTTGTTACTCCAAGTTGAAAAATTGGGACGATATATATTCATCCATGCTACAGAACAGCGTTATTTTCTTTCATCACTTTTAACAGAATTGAAAAATTATTTCGTATTACCAACGATCGTCCGAACATGGGACACGACGGATATTTTTTGTCTGACGTTAAAAAAAATTACGATTCATCGACGGCTATTTGCTACCGACGATGTCTGAGAAACCAAGTCCTAAAGTCACTGTGCGCTAATTTTATTGACCAGATGGTGTCAATGCACTAAATTAAGTTTGCGCCAAAAGGTTTTCATCCCTCATTGCGCTAAAATATGTTTGCGCTAAATATTCTCGTTTTACAGTACATGTATGTGCAATTAAATTTTATAGGGTTAGAAATTCATGTTATGGGGGCAGACAGCATTTCACTCATTCTTTGTTTTTAGCTCGCCGGAATGAAAAAGTCGGCGTCGTTGTTGTTGTTGTTGTCGTCGTCGTCCGTAGACAAAACTTTAACCTGGGCTATATCTCTTGAACTATAAGGGATAGGGCTTTGATATTTCACATGTAGATACCTTGTGACGAGACCTTTCATTTGAGACCATGACCTCTGAGCTAGTGACCTTGACTTTGGACTTTGACCTACTTTTCAAAAACTTTAACCTGGTTTCTGACAAAAACCTGTATAGGCGAGCTATGTAATCTTTGATTACCCTATGTTTCTTTTTGATGTGATAAAGTAAGGTGAGTTTGTCTTATCTGGTGGTAGAGTACCCTTTCAGGAAATAATCAAAATGTGAAGAAATAAAATATATTATATCTGTACATACAGCCTTGTTTATATAAAAAAGCATGTAACATTTTCCGTTTATTTCAGGTCGTATCATTGTCACCAATTTAAGAATTCTGTGGCATTCAATAGCCTTACCAAGAGTTAATTTATGTAAGTACACTTAGCAACTATTTAAGATAAATCTCACATATATAACATTTTCAGTTTCCTATATTTTCTCAATCTCCTGATCTTACAATATGCTTTATTAACAGTTGATCGAAAATATCTTCAATGATAATAAGACACACTTTGTTACCGTATTTAAAGTTAACATTTTTGTTTTCATAAAGACTTAGTAGAGATTACTGTACTTTATTTTTAGCAGAAATAGGGCAAAAATGGTCAAATTGAGGTATTAGCGTAATCTTAAATTAGTGCACTGGACTTAATTCTGTAAATTCTGTGGGTTAATCATTTCTCAACAACAGCAACTCCGCTGAAATATGAATCCAGCTAAAATAAGTACACATACAGTATAGTGAATAAAAAGTCAAAACTAATTTGTATATTTGTTATATAAACTTCCCTATGGAGGACTTTACTTCACTCTTTTAAATTACTATGTGTCAAAAATTGAACTTGCTATCTAAGACAACATTGAAACAAATGATAGATTTTGATCTTACGATTTTAATTTCTGTCCTCTTTTTTTCAGCTATAGGCTTTAATTGTGTCATCAACATATCAACAAAGACTGCTCAGTCAGTAAGTTTAATGAAATATTTTGTTTTACATCCAATTCATTTTCTGAATGCTCCATGCTGTCAGATACAGAAACACACACACACACCCTCTCTCACACACACACAAATCATGTATTTTACAATATACTGTAAATTTACAATATATTTACACTGTGATTATAGGAGTATAACCGCGGTGGCTCAATTTGAACTATGATGTCATAGTAACTTGGCTTGATTTGAACTATGATGGTACATAGTAACAGAGCCTTAGCAACGGAGTTTTAAACATATCTAAACATCATTTTAAGCATGAAAAATGGAATGTAAATATATATAATAATTGTCTTTTGGAATGTGATTATACTGTGATAACCTACAATGGATCTAGGAATTATGTCATAATTCCTAGATTCATTGTAGTTTATCACAGTATAATCACATTCCAAAAGACAGTTATTCTATAAAGAAAGTACTGCTGAGGAATTGAAAAAAAAAAAGGAAAAATTTTTCCATGTTAGCTGATATGAATATAAGTTGCCAGCATATATAACTCAAGAATTATGTGTAGCTACGTACATATATTTTATTATAGGTTGGCTATTGATTAATTTCATAATTAGTATACTCAATGATTTTTGTTTTATTTCAGAAACTCCGAGGGACAACAGAGGCCTTATATGTCCTTACAAAATGTAATAATACCAGATTTGAGTTCATTTTCACAAATCTTGTGAGTAGATCTACTTACTTTATATTACTTACTGGGAATCTACTGAATTAAATCTATTTATAATGGTGGCTCATTACAATATTGGGGATGAAATTGTATTGTCCCATTTCTATTCTATACAGAATTATAATCTTTGATTTGGATACAGTATTTTTAAGAAAATATCGATAGAGGCAACCATCTCTTTCCAAAACAAAACAAAACCAATCCCAACCATTTGACCAAAAAAAAAAACTATTCGTCATTCTATACAACTGAATTTAGTGAGCTTTCTTTCCTAAGTGGCAGGCCTATGATTACCCATACATTTATCTAAGTGGCAGGCCTATAATTACCCATACATTTATCTAAGTGACAGGCCTATAATTACCCATACATTTATCTAAGTGGCAGGCCTATAATTACCCATATATTTATCTAAGTGACAGGCCTATAATTACCCATACATTTATCTAAGTGGCAGGCCTATAATTACCCATACATTTATCTAAGTGGCAGGCCTATAATTACCCATATATTTATCTACGTGGCAGGCCTATAATTAGCCATACATTTATCTAAGTGGCAGGCCTATAATTACCCATATATTTATCTAAGTGACAGGCCTATAATTACCCATACATTTATCTAAGTGGCAGGCCTATAATTACCCATACATTTATCAAAGTGGCAGGCCTATAATTACCCATATATTTATCTACGTGGCAGGCCTATAATTAGCCTTACATTTATCTAAGTGGCAGGCCTATAATTACCCATACATTTATCTAAGTGACAGGCCTATAATTACCCATACATTTATCTAAGAGGCAGGCCTATAATTACCCATACATTTATCTAAGTGGCAGGCCTATAATTACCCATACATTTATCTAAGTGACAGGCCTATAATTACCCATACATTTATCTAAGTGGCAGGCCTATAATTACCCATACATTTATTTAAGTGACAGGCCTATAATTACCCATACATTTATCTAAGTGGCAGGCCTATAATTACCCATACATTTATCTAAGTGGCAGGCCTATAATTACCCATACATTTATCTAAGTGACAGGCCTATAATTACCCATACATTTATCTAAGTGGCAGGCCTATAATTACCCATACATTTATCTAAGTGACAGGCCTATAATTACCCATACATTTATCTAAGTGGCAGGCCTATAATTACCCATACATTTATCTAAGTGGCAGGCCTATAATTACCCATCCATTTATCTAAGTGGCAGACCTATAATTACCCATACATTTATCTAAGTGGCAGGCCTATAATTACCCATACATTTATCTAGTTTCAATTGGGTTTGAGTCCTAGTTTGATTCATAGTACATGTAGTGATATACATGATTTTGATTCATAAGCTTAATACAGTAACTATGGCTTCTTTATGAAAAACTGATGTGCCGCTAACCATGTATTATTAGTTACCTAGTCATTTAGTGACCTTGTTTGGGATGATATCAGGTCACTAAATTTTTATACCTGGCTAGACAAAGCCAAGTCTGGTATAAATCCAAATGACCTTCTATCAACCTGTACCAGGTCACTTGATGACTAGGTAACTAATTTACCAACAAATTTACCCCACTGACATTTTCTAATGAATAAAAGTTCATGAAGTGTTCGGACGTCGTAACAGTTGCTGATTACGCTGCAACATCAACAAGAACAATAACTCTATGACTTCACAGAAGCCTAGTATAAAACCCCATGCACCCCACAAAAGATGAATTACAACGTCTTCACATGGCCGTTATTAGCCAATTGCTATCAGAATTTCCAGCTTACTCGTTTTTCTTTATTTTTCTTCATGTTATGATGTTAAAATATTACAGATTCCTGGTTCACCTCGGTTGTTCACCACAGTGATCTCGGTTCATCGAGCTTATGAGACGTCCAAACTTTACCGAGATCTCAAGCTACGCGGAGCCCTTATAAATAACAAACAGCTCCGTCTCCTCCCTCAAGAACAAGTCTATAATAAAGTTAACGGTGTATGGAATCTCTCAAGTGATCAGGTATGTAGTTGGTAATCCATTGTATTTGTAACAGGAAAATTTGAACGTAGGATTTTGTTTTTATAAAAATTTCCTTTCTGATTTACATGACTTTGTATTTTATTCCTCTCCATTTCATAGAGAGAGGTAAAGAGTCAAAGCAAATTTTCATCATGGATTTAATATCCTTGTTTTTAATAACCCCCCCCCCCCCCAAAAAAAAAAATTAAATGGAATTACATCGCAAATGAAATTTTATGATTTACAGTATTTACATTATTTTATTTGAATCCTATAGGGAAACCTCGGAACGTTTTCATCACTAATGTCAGGTTGGTGTGGCATGCCAATATTAATGAGTCCTTCAACATCAGCATCCCATACTTACAAATGGTAAGATTTATGTTCAGAATACAGCAAGTGTGGACAATAATACCGGTAGTAGGTTTTAGTGGTTGATTAATTCAGTTGATAAGCTTCCTCAGAATATTGTAATGTTCAATCTGTGAATGAATGCCAAACACACATGATTTATATTTTCAGAAATCTGTAAAAATCCGAGATTCCAAATTTGGATTAGCTTTGGTAGTGGAAAGTTCACAGCAGGTAAGTGTAATTTTTTGCATATGAAAGAGTCATGTAACTTCTAACTAACTATTGAAATACATAATATGATATAGTGCTGTCTGTCCATATGTATGTCTGTAACCACGTTCTTGTGTACAGCTTAAACCCTCTACGACTGTCAAAATTGGCACAAAGGCTCACAATAACAGTCTTCAGGAAAACTTTTTAGAACCACTAGCCAGAAGACAAATTTCACTGACCAACTGTATAGTTTGTTAGACAATATCTACTTGCCGCTGGTAGAATTTCTGGTAGCCCAGAGCGTCAGTGTTGTGAGTTTACATGAAGACTGCAACAACAAGGAGGGAAGCCTTGTTGATTAAAAAGTCAGTGTTCAAAGGTCAAGGTTACATCTAATAGGTACATGTATGTGTCATTTATGTTACTAACTGTCATGTCTGTTTTGTACATTTCAAAAGTACCTAGGACATGTATGCTTGTTTATGTGGGTACTAATGTGCTTTATATTGCTTTGGGAATATATGTATGCTCAGGCACTATTACTAGTCTTATGCCATACAAAGAGGCATAAATGGGTTTAGTTAACCACAAGATTTAGATATTGAGCGATGACCTCTTCAATATTTATGTCATGAAGCTATATATAATATATTTTAATAGCAGCACATATAGTCTAATAGCGTGTAACTTCCCAAGAAACATGTATTAAATCTTTGAAGCAAAACTCAGTAGTACCATGCATACCAGGCATTATTCTCTCATAGTCCCCCCCCCCATGCTTAACCAAAGAAATTCCTTAAATTCATCATGTGATGTATTGATAGAGCCAAGCTAGTTGAAGTTTATGCATGTGTACTGTTTTCTGATATCTACAGATACACATGCCGAAGTCTATAATGGATGACAAAAAAAAGTTGAAGATGTAAATGAGCTTTTTCATTCTTATGTCACAATAATTATGTTTTGATAGTGACATATATATAGGAAAATGGTCTATTGATTATTACTTTACAGAGTGGCGGCTATGTACTTGGGTTTAGGATAGATCCCTCAGAGAAGTTACATGATGTGGTAAAGGAGATACAGAGCTTACACAGAGTCTATAGTGCCTGTCCTCTGTTTGGAGTGGAGTTTGAAACAGAGGAAAGGGTAAGAAATTTATGAAGTATATATAGTGTGGTCAACAAAGTTTCTATTGCTTGGATCGCTTAATTGAAGTTGTATGTATAATAGAATTGGCAATTCAAGTGACCCTACTAATGTTGCAAAATTCATACTGTCAGAATGTGTTTTGTTGTTTGACCATTTATCAAAGAAAAAACACTTTGTGACTTTACAAGATTTAGCACTTTGTTTTTTTTTTTTTGTAATCCATTTCCATTTATATAGCCTTTAGAAATCTTGTGAAGATCAGATAAGAGTTCTATTTTTGACTTGTAAGAAGTCAGATTTAAAAAAAGAAAAAAAATTATAAAAAAAAAAAAATTACAAAAGTATGATTGCACAAATTGGTAGGAATTTTTTTTCCTAGGATATTTTATATCACTAAAGGTAGAAAAGTAACATAAAAATGTTTATACGGAATGTTTAAAAAAAGAACTTTAGAATGTCTACTTCTAGGCATTTATAGGCCAATTTTGTTCCTGAAAATTAAAGCCCTTTCACCTCATTTCTCTCCATACTAGCATCTTTTATGAGGACATAATATATCACAATAAAAAGTCATGACAAAAGTAATCACTTTGGAATTTCATATAATAATGAAGCTCTACTTTAACATTCAGCAAGTAGACTACTTGAAGAGAATTTACATTCCAGAAAACAAAATAAACATTAAAAGTTTTTTGTTGACTCAAAAGAGTAAATCTAATGTATTTCCAATAAGGAGTGAATGTTTATTTTAACAGATGCAGGGAGATGATTTGGCAGTGGAACAAGTACAAGACGAGTGTGAGATAGAGTCAGACGGTACATCAGATGCTTTTGCTGTAAGTCCTCAACATATTGTGATCTTTTAATTATTTTTTGCACCTTCTGTTTAAAAGACAACTCAATGACCTAGCAACACATCTTAATCAAATTAAGATACTGTAAACTTAGAAATTTATTAATTTTTACATAGGGGTAATTTGCACATTTTTCACAAATCAAGGGACTTCCAGAAAAATTTCCCCTCGGGAAAATAAACTTACTCCGTTCTTAGAAAGGTAGAGACATTTATATCGCTAATACATGTATTTCCCCAAAGCATGATGGCCAAAGGATCAAGATCTTAGTCCCTTTCACCGATGACTTTTGCAAGATAGAGACAAAACTGATGAAGTAGGGAATAGATGACAATTGTTTATTAGAAATGGTTTTGCACAGGGCAATGTATTTTAATGTAGCAAAGTACAAGAACATATTTTATATAGTTTGCAATGTTAAATATATTGGGTCACATTTTGTCGATAGTCATATTTTGAATGTAAATATGCATAGCATGCACATATTTTTGAGTAGGCATATTTTTGTGTAGGAAGGCCTCATTAACAGATCTTTATTGTTTGTTAACAATTCTTTAAAGTTGTTCCTTGCTTTTGTCTGTTGGTTTGTCTGTTTGTCAGTCACAAAATCTTTAATTTTGGTCAGAATTTTTCTCTTGTAAGTGATAGGGCTTTCATATTTTACATGACCTTGTATTCCTTGTGACAAGACCTTTCCTTAGGTACTGAAATTTTTCGCCCTTGTGACCTTGACCTCAGTTGATAGATTTAGTATTGTGATTATACATGAGATAAATTTGATAAACACTTAACGTGGGGGTTTGTATCTGAAAGACATACACCCAAAAGCAGGGGCCATAATCCCTTGAGTTTGATTTTATTTGTTCACAGATACTTACTGTTTGTTTACAAATTTTTATTATTTGTTTACAGGCATAGGTATTGTTTGTCAACATATTTTTGGCTGGATTGCGAAGCAAAATCTGGTCTTTGAAATTGCAAAGTTTTGTCTGTTTGTTTGTCAACATCTTGGCTAAGGTGTAGCGTTAAAGTCCATTGGGAAAAAACTGCTTGGAGCAACAACTTGAAACTTTACATGGCGATTGATCATGATGAGACGAATCAAATACAGCAACAAAGTTTGACCTTGACCTGTGACCTTGAGATAGAAAAATCAGAATTGTAGTTTAAGCTAATAGGGAGAAAATTTGATAAGTAACTGTACATGATGATGGACCATGTTAAGACCTTTCATTTGATACCTTGACTTTTTACCTTGTGACCTTGACCTTCTCTTCAAAAACATTAACCTTGACCATATCTTTTAAGCTTAAGGGGTAGGAATTTTATATTGCACATGCAAATTCTTTGTGATAAGACCTTCCATTTGAGACCTTGCCTTTTGACCAATTAATCTTGACCTTGAAGTTGACCAACATTCTTAAACATTAACCTTGGCTATGTCTTTTGAATCTTAATGGTTAAAGCTTCCATATTTCTCTCAAAGATTCCTAACAAAAAAACCTTTTATCGAAACCTTCACCTTTGACCTTGTGACCTTGACCTTGAAGTTCGCTATACTTTTCAAAAACCTTAAACTTCACTACATTTTTTTAATCAAGAGCAGCTTAATAGGTTTTCAAATTTCACAGGAGGATTCCTTATGAGAAGACATTTTATATGAGACTGTGATCATGACCTTGAACTTTGACCTACATTTAAAAAAAATCATATAGGCTACATCTGTTGAAAATTATAAGGGGTAGGTCTCTTTAGCAGTTTTACTCATAGATTCCTTTTGACAATACATTAGAAAAATAAAACATACATCAACTAAAACTGCTACTTCCCAATCCGGCCATACCGCCATTAGCGGTTTACGGTTTATTATTATTTGTTTTCAGAATTTTATTGTTTGTTTACAGGCATATTTTGCTGACGGTAACAAAGACAAGGACAGAGATCCTGTGTATAATGAGGAACTTGGACTAGCGATAGAAAAACTCAGAGACGGCATCACGCTACAAGGTCTATGGGACGTCTTAGCATGACGATAAAATTACTATGTGTGTTAGGTGTTGTAATGGGAGATCTAAAATCGTAGGGAAAAAGCAATACACCAAGATTCAGTGTACTAGATAGTATATAACAAGAATGTATGCTATGCACTTAATATGAGATGAATATTTGCTATGTACTTAAATTATTGTTTTTCACATTTGACAGAAAAATTTTTCCCTTCATTATTCTGTTCATTATATATGTCATTATTTTTAAAAATGTCTGTGATATTCTTTGTTTGTAAATTCATATTCATTTAGTGCATTAAGACTCACTAAATTATTTGAATAAATTTTAAATCAAAGATTATGAAGTAGTTGGTGTTTACAGACATGTAGAAAATATATACTAGATACTCAAGCTTCTACATAAATCTGTACAACAGGAGCTCGATGCCAACAACCCTCAATGACACCCTACACTTCACATTTCTCTATAGTCAAAGTTCTATATTAGGAAAGTAGAGGCGGATATTCTTGTGGATCGTTGGCATCCAGCTCCTGTGATCTGTACCCTATTTCAATTTCACTAAATATGCTTATAATGAAATGGTATATGCTAATCATGTTTGGGCTTTACCTCAAACAATATAATGAATCACTTTCATGTTTTAGTATGGTATTGCCCATGACTCAAAGGTTTCACATCATCTTGGCCTAAGGTCAAAGAAACTTAGAGGGTGAGGGGAGACATCTGGTTTTTTTTCTGAAAAACAATTTTTTTAATTATAATTTAGTGCGCCATATGCACATTTCAACGAGTAATATATCATCAGTGATGGTTAAGACAGAAATCGAGGAAATCAAAATATAGTATATAAGAACTAGTGAAATTCTATGTCCTTAAATGTATGTAGGACAGAGATATGTCATCAGAGAGAAACTCTTTAGTTTAAAAAGAAATTTCGGGTGCTGTAACAGTAAAGCTAGGCAAACAGGTCCAGCAGAGATACCAGCCTAGTGGTTGAAATTATCTCATTGAAATAAATGTTCTGTCTTTTAAAATAATTTAGTGCATTTGACAGTTAGATCTTCTCTAAAGGATATTTTTCATTTTTTTTACCAATCTCATGTAAAATATCTCAGTTGAAGCTGTAATTTAGACAATTTTATCAACACAATATAAAAGCAATCTGCACGATGAACTTCCATGTATATCAAAATGCATAATCATTATGATTTTGATTTGATGAGAAAAAATTGTATTGATTGTCCAGGTATTATCTCCAAAGATAATATCAGATTTAGAAATAAGTATCATGGTTTTTAGTTTAGAGTCATTTGTGGTATAGTCGCTGTCATTCAAGTAGTTCACCTACTGCAATAGTATTTGCCTTATTCACGTGATCTTGCTCCAGACTTTCATCTATTCCCAAAACTGAAAGTTGCTATTTGGGCACCCACTTTCAGTCCGATGATGATGTCATACTTGCAGTGGATGGCTTAATTCTGACTAGTCAAGATAAGGATGGCAAAAGTGTAAAGATACTGAAGGGGATAATGTAGAAAAAAAGTTCAAATTAAAAAAAAAATCAAATCCATCAATATGAGGCTCACAACATATCAATCAACCCTCGTACCTACACAAAGTGCCTGTTAGCAAAAAGAAAATAACTTTGTTGTCTGGTTTATGTGCGTAGAATCCTCCCACTTCAGATTCATAGATGTCACTCAAGACGTACAGATGTATATACAAAAGCCTTTTTCATTGTAGGACATGCCCAATTCGGTCTTGGTTTCTGCAATTTTACACCCCTAAATAACGACCTATGATATAAATATAAGATCTCCCGTTTTTTCAAGGAATATCTGATTTTAAAGTTTTAACCAGGTTAAATAATATAATAATAAATACTTTGAAGTAAATTTTCAGTGATAACAACATAATTGTGAACATATCTATTTATTTTCTTTGCACAATGGAGAACGGTCGATATTCCGTTTTCAGTTTGATTGAACTTTTTTTCAGCAGATTGGGCAAATTGTTCCCATATGAATGTTGAAAAACTACGCTGAACATTTCGTGCTCTTCTGGTTGAAGCAAGCTTATTATCAAACACCCGAGAAGTCGAACCGATTTTTGGATAGTTATCAAATATTTTCTGATGATATTCGGTTAGTGCCCGTTGTAATGGCATATCAACTTGAGATACATAAAGTAATACCTTAGAGTAATATCCCGTGCGCCGACGTCTTGTGATATTCATTTACATTTATGTTGAATTACATAGGACGGGTCCATGCCTTTTACTGTCTTGTTTATGAGAAAGGAATGGATCTCCAACAACACTCCGTTGTAGCACCCACAGCAAAACACCAAAACACCCAATGCAAAGGAAAGGAGGGGATCTCCACATCACTCGGCTGCAGCACCCACAGCAAAACCCCAAAACACCCATTGCAAAAACACAGCAGACGCCCACAGAAATAAACGCAAAAGGGACAGGGAACACCTACTCACACTATAGAAACATGTAACACAAAAGACAACACATTAAAACCAACGAGACCAATGGGCAACCAGTGCCGACTTAGAATGACCATCTGTCACGCAAGTAGCTTATAGTGTGGTTATCCGGATTACCTGCGCATAACCCTCCCACTTTTCCGATTACCCAGAGGTCTCGATTCCACATTACAATGAGAATGTTTTTGTTTCCGTAACAGTTATACGTCTTTGGAGACCTCTGTTCATCCGGACATGTGGGAGTGGTGCGCGCTCGTGATTCGGATAGCCCCACTATCTGCTATACATATAGTGCATGGCCGTAAAATGGCCACACTGGATACATATTAGTCTTCTGTGTTTTATGCGATGTTTTCGTGTTTCAGCGAACGATCTTTGCTTTGTTTTATAGTCTAAGCTTTGAAGCATTTTTATTGTCTCTAATCGTCTGTTGATGTGGTTGGCTTTGCATTGTTTATTGTTATGATGAAAGTTGTTCAAGTGTTCACTTTATCCGGGTGTATTTTAACTTTCGGCAATTCGTACTAAAATCACACTTAAAAGATGCTATTGAATTTAAAGACGTTTAACATTTATGTTATCTAGATAAAAAATTATATATCTCTACGATAGAAAACAACCTCTGGATTGATTTTACAAAGTCTTACTAGTATATACTTATAGGTTCCCGTTTCTGAGTATCATCATAAAGGGACCATAAACTGACGGTTAGGCTAAACAATTTAGTTTAATTGATTACAGTCTTATGGGAAGTCTTACTGTGTTGAAAGAAAGGAGGGGATCTTCAACATTCGGTTGCAGCACTAACAGCAAAGCACCCCATGCAAAACACAAAGCAAACACGCACAGGAGAGGCAAAATGGACAAGGAACACCAACTCACACCATAGAAACATGAAACACAAAACACCACACATAAACCAATAAGACCAATGGGCAACCGGTGCCGACTTAGGCTGGCCATCTGTCATTCAAGTAGCAGACAATGTAGTTATCCGGATTACGTGCACACAACCCTCCAACTTTTCCTAGTTCTTGGAGGTCTCGAAAGAAGGCTCAGTTGTGGTGGTTTCGAAGAACGCACAGTTGTGGTGTAAAATATCCTCGCTGTAAGATTAACACTCAGACAGCATGACACATAGGCCCAACAAACACACAGATGGTATGTACACGGATATAAAAACAGAAGGCTTACAAAATACAGTCCGTGCTCTGCCGGCTGTAGCGGGCTCATGCATGTGACCATCCGAGGAGTCCAACTGACATTCAGAGAATACAGGTTATCGGGTCCCTGTCTTCTCAAAAAAGGTTTGGACAACGCCCGTCACGGAGTCCTGTCGTCACAGTCAGTAAGAATGCGCTGGTACAAGGCTGTAGATCGGTCAAGTACCAAGCCAAGAGTCCGTCTGGTAACAAAAGTTTCATATCCGTGGTATAATAGGCGTTTGATGATTCTAACACAATTTTGATGGTAATTCTTACTACCTTTTATCCTTCTTATTTTGTTAATTATGTCGCCATAAAATGCAGGTTGTGAAATATGCTCTGTTGCTTGTATTGGGCCGAATTTCAAAAGAATTTGACAATAATTTTTGTAAAATTTCCAGATAGTCTTTACTAGTTTGTGAGAGCGAAAACCTTGACCTTAAAGTTTCTCGTTAAGTTGTGAATTTCTACTCTTAAAACCTCAAACATGAGTTCATGCTCTAACATACCGGATGAGCTGTGAAATGTAGATACCGTATGACGGTAATCTAGGAACACACCGTCAAGCCAGGGAAAATTGACTATGTTGAATTCACATAAAAGAAACATCAAACACAACATACTACTTATAAACCAACGAGACCAAAGGGCAATCGATGCTGACTTAGGACGACCATCTATCACTCCAGTAGCAAATGGTGTGGTTATCCGGATTACGTGCGCACAACCCTCCCACTTTTCTTTTTACTTTGAAGTAATCTCTCTTGTCACATATAAAGTCCTGTGTAAATTCATTCGCTTTCAATTTCATGATGGTTACAATAAATATTACAGAAGTACCCATCAGTTATCAAGTCTAATAGTCGAGAAGGCAAGGCAAAATCGTTAGATTTCCCACAGATTTTCCAAAACTCATCTGTTATGTTTTATTTAGATGGCAACAATTGAGCTAAGACAATCACAGGCTCTGAAATTGCTCGACTTATTTGTGAAGAACCAGTAAAGAAACCGTCTTTATGGATCCTGTATCCTACAAAAGCTGAAAAGTACATACTTGAAAAATATGTGGCCTGAGTGCGGCTCAAACTCGAGACCTTCAACATACCATCCTGCATGCTACCTCTACGCCACCGAAGGAGTTGCCATCCAAGCCGGTTAGAAGGTAATTTAAAGTCTCTACGCCCACTTTTTATTCATGTAGAAACTTTAAATTACCCTCTAACCTACACTAGTATATTTCTGTGTGGAAATATGATCTAACTCTTTGTCGGTGTGGTGGTCTTCAATGATCACATAGTTGATTCAATAAGAAATCATGCAGAATGTTTGGCAGGTTTTGGTTTTTATTGAATTGCATTTTGAGTTACAGTGTACATCTACTTTCTTCATCGAATTAAAACAAGATCGCCGCACACACTGATTTCGTATTTTTCTTTTTCTAAGTTCTGATACCCGGGCCATGAGTAAAATCACCTTACCTTGATTTTAAATAATACAGAGAGAGAAATTAAAAGAAGTTTTAAGCTTCGCCTTTTAAACCCCCGCAAACGAAGTTTAGGAGAACATAATAGTAATCACCCTGTCCGTCCGTCTGTCCGTCAAGTTAAGAAATTTTGAAACCAGATTTCTTTAACAATATCAATGGTAGGCATTTCATACACACATTCACCATAAGGATTACTACATTTTGGTATCATGACTTGTTACCTTGTGACTTTGACCTTCACCCTACACAACATTTCATGTTAAGTTTTAAAAGCAGATCTCTTTTATACTGTTAATGGTGGGCCTTTCATATTTCATACACACATTCACCACAAATAGTACTACAGTTTGGTATCATGATATTTGACCTTGACTTTGGGTTTATGTTACAATTTAGGTTAAGAGGATTTAAAAGCAGATCTATTTCTTGCATGTCATAAATGGTAAACTTTTCATATTTCGTACATTTAACATTTGTACCACTGGGTATTGAACCAAAATTTGCGATACGATACAATACAATACATAAGGTAGCGATATCTTATATATCGTATCTAATTTTCTATTTACAAAACGTAAAAATTACCTACTTTTTTCACTAATAAATACCCCCCTCCAACATAAAAAAGTCAAATGGGTTCCAACTTATTGTTCTCGCGCATTTCTTTGTATTTTACACATACGATTACATTCCCGTAGTGGTTCTTTTTATGTAATTTTTCCCATATTTTGCATGTAGTCATAGATCAAAATTTATTCATTCGGTCGCAAACTTTTCCGTAAAACCCTGTTCAGATATTTCAGAATTGTGTTAAGAGCAAACAGGAGTAGTCAGTTTGCTTTCTAACGTTTCTTGAATAAATACTACAGATTGAGTTGACATTGAAGTGTCAATTAATCATGTTGAATGACAAAAATATAACCTATAAGCCGACCTTAGAATTAACATAACATGTGATTTTCCTCAATCGGTAATTGTTACTCTTGGACTTCGAATCATAAAATAGCTTGAATAGGCAAGCATGATAGATCCAATTTTAAAGAACGTAAGAAACATACATTTTCATGAAAATTTAATGCCTGAGATTCCACATGAAAAGCATGCATATTTTGTGCTATAAATAACTGTATATAAATGTATCGGAGCAAATATATCGATACTCGTATAGATGACAAATATCGATACGTACCGATATATTGAACCAGCCCTAGTACAACTACAATGAGTGATACTGCTGGTGGATCAGGAGTCCATGAGGGTACATGTAGCCAAGTTCGATCGAATTCGGTCGATCGTTTTTTCAACGCATTCGAAAATATCTGTTAAAGAAATTTCTTGAATTTCTAAAATGTGGGTCCTGTAGCATCATATCCCACGTATCCTGCTACGTCTTTCGGTACATTTATGGATATAATAACTATTGTATTCATTGAACATATTACATTGTTCATACTGAGGATTACTGGCGAGGGGTAAGTGCCCGAGACGTGCATGTCTGGTCCATGCTGCAAATTTATCTGTTCTCAAATGATGCTTTATTGAAAACGTTTAACATTAGTACGCAGCACGTTCTGGAATTTTAACTAAAACGGATAGATATACTCTTTGGTAATTTGTCTTTCTTAATACCCATACGAGGCTTAATTTAAAAGTTCATTCCAACCAATCCTAAGAAAAATATTGATTCCCTTCTGATAAAAATGGGATTATGAGGAAATCAATCTAGTAGCATTTCTTTAAAATTGAAGTTTATCGTTTACGATAAAAATATAAATTGTTTTATCATCTTCAATAGCATCTAAAAAATGTAGGCGAATTGTTGCTTTGAAAATGACTTTCAAGATCAAAAATAAACATTTGAATATTTGGAATGTCTTGCAAGGATGTGACCACTGGCATAGGTAGGGGAATTCATTATCTCTATGGTATTGAATTATTTAAGAATACATTGCTAATTCTAGCAACTGCTCAACAACTTTGTCGAGAAATCTGACGTCAGCTCTCACGGCTATAAAGGAACACGTGGCAAAATACTGTGAAACTGTCATGAACAGAAAGGGCGTAAACTTCTTTGGGTCTATTAAAAATTCAGGGGATGTGATTGACAAAATGAAATCAAGAAATTTTGAAGCAAATACGATATCTTCATACGACTTTTCTAATATGTACACCACGCTTCCTCACGACAAAATAAATGCTCGACTGTCCAAACTCATTAAATAGTGTTTTGATCGAGAGGGGAAAACTTATATTTGTACTTCTGAGTCGAAGGGTTTCTTTTCCGCCACAGATTACAAATCATACAAATCATGGACATGTGGTGACCTGTGTATTGCCTTGTCCTTCCTTTTGGACAATATTTATGTAAGATTTAGTGAGAAACTCTACAAGCAGGTTGTAGGGATTCCAATGGGTACTAATTGTGCGCCTCTTGTTGCAGTTTTATTTTTATACACGTATGAAAAGGAATTTATCCAAAATCTTCAAAAGCAAAGAAAAAATGATGATGTGAAATGCTTCATTGGTACTTCTAGGTACCTGGATGATATTCTCACTATCGACAATCCTTTGTTTGAAAAGTATAAAAATGTTATTTATCCACAAGAATTGATTCTAAACAAGGCAAACGTTTCAAACACAGAAACACAATTTTTGGACCTAAATATCAAAATTGTTAACGGAGAGATCCATACAAGTGTGTATAACAAAAGAGATGATTTTGGATTTAACATAGTAAATTTCCCCTGGCTTGACGGTGATGTTCCTAGATTACTGTCCTATGGTATCTATATTTCACAGCTCATCCGGTATGCTAGAGCATGCACTGATGTTTTGGATTTTCATAGTAGAAATTTACAAATTACCAACTTGAAGAAACTTTTAGGACAAATTTTTCGCTTTCACAAACTAGTAAAGACTTTCTGGAAATTTTACAAAAATTATTGTCAACTTCTTCTGAAATTCGGACCAATACAGACAACAGAGTATATTACTTTGGGTATTTCACAACCTGCATTTTATGGTGACATTAATAACAAGATAAGAAGGATCAAAGATAGATAACATCACTATCGAAAATGCATCAGAATCATCAAACGCCTTTTATACCGTGGATATGATCCTAATGTCACCAGACAGACACTAGGCTTGGTACTTGACCAATCTACAGTCTTGTACAAGCGCATTTTTAAAACTTGCACTCTGACTGACTGTGACGACGGGACTCCATGACGGGCCCTGTCCAAACCTCTTTAGAGAAGACAGGGCCCCGACCACCTGTCCTCTCTGAATGTCAGTCGGACTCCTCGGGTGATAACATAGATGGCTCGCGGCGGCAGAGCACGGATTGTATTACGTACGCCCTCTTTTTATATCCATTTACATATTCATCTGTGTTGCTTGGGCCCCTGCGTTTTGCGGTCTTGTTTGTGTGTGGTCATCTGACAGTGAGGAGGTTGTTTTACACCACAATTGTACGTTCTTCGAGACCTCTGGGTAATCGGAAAAGTGGGAGGGTTGTGCGCACGTAATCCAGGATAACCACACCATCTGCTATTTCCGTGGCAGATGGCCGTCCTAAGTCGGCACCGGTTGCCCATTGGCCTCGTTGGTTTATGTGTAGTCCTTTGTGTTTGATGTTTCTGTATTGTGCGTTGACGTTCCTTGTCCCTTATGCGTCTCTTTCCGTGCTTGTCTGCTTTGTGTTTTTCCATTGGGTGTTTTGGGGTTTTGCTGTGGGTGCTACAACCGGGTGTTGTTGGAGATCCCCTCCTTTGTTTTAAGAAGTGACAGTCTTACTTTGGATGTTCATGGTAGTATATTTCTGGTTTGTCACGTGTAAATTTCGTGAATCGCGAATTATACTACAATGAACACCCTCCCCCCCCCCCCAAAAAAAAAACATTGCATAGAGATAGAGGGCTTGGTTTTGAAAATTCGTAAAAATTGATTCTAGCAGGTTCCTGGAAGGACAAATAAATCAAATTGGTCACATATCACTCCCATATCGGGAGTTCGCTTCTTTTCATGTGGTGGAGGTTTTTGTTTATTTGCTTTGGTTCCTGTTTTATCCTGATTTTGTATGCCTTCGGTTTCTGATTTTCTGAATTATCGATTTTGTGCTGTATACAGGGATATGGTCATTATCCATATTCCATATTTGTCATTTGTTCAGTTATGTCTTGACTGTATACGGTGAGAAGTGAAATGTTTATATTTTTCGGATACTTCACAGTATTTCAACGATAAAAGCGTACCTGCTGCCTTGAAGTATACGGTAAATGGTAGTGTGATTCTATACTATTACACCCCAATTATCATTAAATAATGAGCATATTAAGTGTTATAACGTCAAAAAGTTTCTGAGCGTTGGTAAATTCTCCGTAATTTGACGCCAGATAAGGCAACCAGAACTATAGGATATATAAATGCCTTTGCCTAACGGGTGCTTAACATGGGAATTCTTCTACAATGGAAATATTTTTATTTCAACAGAGTATAACAATGCGGAAGGGTTCCAACTCTATACCTTCTTGATCAAAATTTCAAACCAATTTACATGCACCGGACACGTGTTTCGAATATTAAATTATCATCAGTGATGCTTCCAGCCGAAGTGCCTTTCATAAGCAGCCCAAATCAATTTCACTAGCGCCTTCTGGTATTATTTTAAGAATTTAAATTTCTGCATTTACTTTGCAGAGAGTGCGCGGCTCCAAATTTCCTGTAGGGTCAATTCAGTAGCATATCCAAATAAAATCTATGTTCCAAATAGCATTGGAGGGATGGTGCTAAGATGTTAACCTCCTTTAATTTCGATGATATTTTTCGGTGAAATGGCATGTTTCCGAAATAGCAAAAAATATACATGATGTCAGATTAAATAAAGGAGGGGATCTCCAACAACACCAGGTTGTAGCACCCACAGCAAAACCCCAAAACACCCAATGCAAAAACACAAAGCAGACAAGCACAAAAAGAGACGCGCAAGGGACAAGGAACGTCAACGCACAACACAGAAACATCAAACACAAAGGTCTACACATAAACCAACGAGATCAATGGGCAACCGGTGCCGACTTTGGACGGCCATCTGCCACGGAAATAGCAGAAGGTATGGTTATCCTATTATGTGCAATAATTTGAAAGAAAAGAATCGGGTATTCGTTCAGATATAACTTCTTCATATTACCGCTAGACTTGCATTTTAGACATTCCAAAACCCGAGATCACAACTTTTTACGCTATTTATTTTGTGACGTCATATAAATCTGCTACGACCGTCAAAGATTAGAATTACGTCAAATCTTGTGATGTCTGCTCTTGTGATGTGTAAAATTCAAGTCTACGGTAATGTAAAAATACAATCTTCTACGCATGCGTCCGATTTCAGTTCCGCTTTGAACATATTTGAACTGTACTTATTACGCACGGCATCGCTTTTATATCTCCACCTACAATGTATTTCATACGTCGACTTGACTCTTAAGATTGTTCATAAGATTAAGGTATTAGATTATAATGAAGGGAATCATGTCAAAAATATTGAAATGATGTCTATGAATTATTTCATATTTCCCAATTTTGATGTTGCACAAATTTTCATACTATAATGGTAGGTATCGGAAAAAGGATTTTTAATAGGGTCATTTTTGATGGAGAAAACTTTTAAAATCGATTTTGAAAGATCTAAACGGTAAACTTGAGATTCTTGCTTATTTTGATAAATGTCAAGTCATCCATTCAAATTTGATCCCCCATCAGTTTCTTGGAAAATTAATTTTTCCATAGAATTCAATGTAAACTCTAGGGGCCGATAACTCTTGTAGGAACTAATTTTTTGTCAAAAACGCATTGGTGGAAAATTTTCAATAAATTTTTATATTACTACTTTGTCATAATGTTAAACGTATTTAAATTAAATAGCATAATTTAAACCCTGATAAATTTACAGCATGGACCAGACAGAGTTTAATCAAATAAATGGGTGAACCAATGATCCCTCAATATACATCTAATGCCTTAAATTGGTCTTCGTTTTTATAAGAAGTTGTGTAATTGTTTCCGTCTGTTTGTCCTTTTTTCTTTTCACGTGAGAAATTCTTTGTAAGCCTTTTGATTATGATTTTTAAAAAAATCTGTTTTCGGTTTTGTATTTGACTCCAGTGCATGTTCTATTTTTATAACGCCTTCTCATAATATTCACAGCTGATCGGTAAAACCAGAGCTATAAATAGATACACATCATAAGGGATTATGCTAAAATACTTCACTAATAAGGGCGTAAGAATGACTTTGGTAATTCCCAACTAATTCTCAGGGAAAATAGTGCTTCCTTTTTCATAGAAAGCAGCTTAAAGGGATATCTACAGCAGATCATTTCTTGGTGTTTTAAGTTATCTTTTACAGTAAAAATATGAACAGTTTTATTACCTTCAATCGAATTAGAAAAAAAAAAAACTTGTAGGCGATTTACTGCTTTTAAGATGACGTTCCGCGATCATGTTGGTACATCGAAACATCGAAACATTTCTGAAGGGAAAGGGCTTTCATAATGTTTCTGTAACTTGTGCCCAATCCCATTTCATCTATTGAAATAAAATATGTTTAAACTAAACATTTCTGAAATAAGAACAAAGGAACCAGTTTCAAGGATGTGACTGCTGTCATGATTTTTAATGTTATTGGATTAACACATTATTTCTAAGGTATTTAACGATATACTCTTTATTTCATACAATTTTTTGATGGAGATTAATTATTGCATATTATCGAACGAACAATAATCCCCTTTTATTTACTTCTGTATACGATCGTTTTCTTAAATATCTATATATCTATATACAATGATATAATGATTATGGCGTATTTATAACTCAGTTGATACACCATGCCAGAGCAAGTACCAAATATACAGGTCTTGTTCTGAGAGCTAAGCGTTCTCATTCAGGCTAAGCTCGTCACTAAGGAAGTTCTACGGTCGATATTGGTATGATGTACCACTCTCCCGAAGGGTGGATGTCTTAGACCATTTGAACCATCCAACCACCGAATATACATGTATCATCCGAAATGGAAATAACCGGATGTGACAATTCTACCGAATTGAAGTGACGGGTGTTGCATGCAAGCAGGAGATGCTTACTCTTCCTGGGCACCTGGTCTCACTCCCATTTTGGGAATTCGGTTTCTTTGTTTGCTTTATTTCTTGTGTTTTCCTGATTTTGTATGCCTTCGGTTTATGATTTTCTGAATTATCGATTTTGTACTGTGTATTGGGATATGGCCATTATCCATATTTGTCATAACTTATGAAAAATATTGTGCCAGAATTAAGAATCAAATATGGACCACTGTAAGGAAATCTTGGTATCTCCTGATCACTGCTTACCAAAGAAATACAATGTGTCAAACCTTTGTTGTCAGAGTGTAAATTATTAATGATTTATATATCAGAGTCATAATTGTGTATAATTGTGTTTTTTCTATCTATTATCATCTTGATAGAATTTTTGTGCTCCTTTTATAAAACCTTAAAGATATTTGTATCATGTTTTAAATCTTTTTTTTTAACTGATAATTAACATTATACCCTGTGGAAAAAAATTCAAAAAATCACATTTTACAATCGTATGTTCAATCATGTCAATTATAAGTAATCTTTTTCCCTTATATGAAACTACTGACATGATGCATTTCCGCATGTAAAATCAGAAACAGGATATGACGGCGGTTCTTACCTGCAATGTGTGACCTAGATTTTAGCGTCACTTTTTTACCTCGAAAAACGCGATTTCAGAACTTGAGAATAAAACTGACAGTTGTGGATCCTATTTATAAAACAAATGTCATAATTTGTGTTTTGTTACGGATATGCAACACACAGCAATTACATTTCTCGCTTGAAATTCGCTAACGCGCATTAATTGTGCTATGAATGCACTCACTGTGTGTTGCTAACCCGTAACAAAGCACAAATTAAGACACTTATTTGCTATATCATCGAAATTAAAGGAGGTAAGCAACCTAGTACCATCCCTCCCATGCTTTTTTAACTTCCCTACAGGAAGTTTTGAGTCGCGCACTCTTTACAGTGATTAATAAGTACATGCTACTAATTTGTATTCAATGGGTCGCTACTAGAATACATTTGAGTAGTTCTGAAAAATCTTAACATCATTGATGTTATTACGGTCAAATTGCGTTTATCATTATTCAAAAATCATCATCGACATCAAAATATGTATTGGGAATGAAATGACAAATTTGTGACATTAATATAATATTGTTCCATCCATGTTTCGAAAAACGGCCATTATACCTGGTCTCTAAATCTAAATTTCGGCATACAATGCACACATCTTCTTTTTATTTATACGCATAGCTATTTATCCCATCAGCTAAATACAAATCCCTACATTGATTTAACGCAGTCAAAATATTTTTGTGAGTCCTATTTACGAGGTTCTACACGGGGACCATAGTGCCACAGCATTTGTTTAATTTGGTTTGGTTTTCTGTGAAATGTTAAATACGATATTTCAATTTGTACCGCGCCAAAAACCAGGGCATTAATTGTTATTATTACCCAATCTACTATACAATAAAAATACCCTATTTTGACTGTTTCTGCAATTTTCTTGATTTCTTCTCTTTCGGTAACATTTCAACCGGGCAAAAATGACAACCATTGTCATGGTCCCCTCGGTAGCGGAGAAGACCTGATAAAACTGTTAAACTCGATCGGCCTTCGGTCTCGGGTAACAGTTTACTACCTCGCAACAATAGTTTGACTGTTCTCCAAGTAGCCATGAAATGATGGTATACGTCCAACTCATAGATATACCGACAAAAATGTCCATTTAGGCACGGTCCATTTGATATTCGGGGGGGGGGGGGGGCTTGATTTTTTTTGTTGGAGCATGATTATTTTTTTCACCCCGGACCGGAGCAAAATTATTTGTTTCGCGCAAAGTTGGAGCAAGAAAATTTTTTTCAAACATTAGTGATGTGCAATATGTTAAGAATGCTTGTGTTTTATCAAATGAAATTCTTTATTTTTACTAAAACTCTGAAATATTACTAAATATGCAAAAAATCACTTCACTTCTAAGGAAGAGAGATATAAAATTTTTACAATATAATCCTCCGCAAACAAAATCTCTCTATATATAAGGCACAATTCAGAGGGTCGGAGGGGAGGGTCTTCTAGACAAATGTTCAAATATAGAATTATTGTATATATAAATTGGTGAAAAATTTAAGTTCTCATTCAAAGTTTGTATATAAAATTAGACTTTATGGTGATAATATGCATCTATATCATGTATATTAAAAAATCAATAGTAATGCATTATACATGTAATGCATGTATTGATGATATGCTTTCTTTTGATTCTTGAAATAGGAACTTTGCCATTAAAGAAACTATGTTTGATAGAAAACTATGGCGAGCGAAGTGAGTCAAATTTTTTTTTTATATACTGTATATAAATTGAAAACTGGCGAGCGTAGCGAGCCGGAAAATTTACAGGAGTTTTAATCGAAATTTTATGGTAAATCTTCAAATTCAGATTACTTGTAAGAACAAGATTATTTTTTCTGACACACCATAAGCAAATTTATTTATTTCATCAAAATTCAGAGCAAAATTATTTTTTCGAAAAAAAAAAACCAAGCCCCCTCCCCAGAATATCATAGGGACCGTGCCTTAATAATTACGTAGGCAACGGACTAACAACAACATCAAAAGATAAAAGAATTGCACCTATCGTATTTGTAAATAATTCAGTATAACTTAGGGGAACGATTTTTTTTTTCATTGGAAAAGTATGTCATTTTTTAAAACTAAATCACAACTCAATTATTTTTAGATTATGGGTTAGATATTGTCTAAAAATACTCGTATAACATTGATTTTCATATAAGGTTATGGTTTTCCCTAGGCTTTATATAGAACTGCATTTTCACCAATCCCAAGAAAAATAGTACTGCTTTTTATATGAAATACTTAAAAATTTTGAGGATTAAACTCATGAAACATGAATGATTTAATCGCGTTCAATCGGATGTACATTTTGAAGGCGAATTACAATTTTGAAAATAATATTTCTCTTAGTACCTATCTTACTTAGCTTTGGAAGTGAGTCACAATTTAACTTTTCAAGGTAGTGACCACCATTACTGGTGGAGTAATACATTATGTCTAATGTATTTAGCAATACCATATTATCTCATTAATCTTTATTGGAGATAAAAGAAAGGAGGGGATCTCCAACAACACCTAGTTGCAGCATCAACAGCAAAACAAAACACCCAGTGTAAAACACAAAAATGACACGCACAGAAAGAGACGCAGTAGTACATTGAACGTCAAATCACAGAAAAACATAAAACACAAATGACTACACATAAACCAACGAGACCAATGGGTAAACGGTGCCGACTTAGGACGGCCATCTGCCTCGTCAGTAGCAGACGGTGTGGTTATCCTGGATTACGTGCGCACAACCCTCCCACTATTCCGATTACCCAGAGGTCTCGAAGAACGTACAATTGTGGTGTAAAACAACCTCCCCACTGTCAGATGACCACACACAAACAAGACCGCAAAACGCAGGGGCCCAAGCAACACAGATGAATATGTAAATTGATATAAAAAGAGGGCATGCGTAATACGACTTGTGCTCTGCCGGCTGTAGCGAGCTAATGTATGTTATCACCCGAGGAGTCCGACTGACATTCAGAGAGGACAGGTGGTCGGGGCCCTGTCTTCTCTAAAGAGGTTTGGACAGGGCCCGTCATGGAGTCCCGTCGTCACAGTCAGTCAGCGTGCAAGTATTAAGGATGCGCTGGTACAAGACTGTAGATTGGTCAAGTACCAAGCCTAGTGTCCGTGTGGTGACATTAGGATCATATCCACGGTATAAGAGGCGTTTGATGATTCTGACGCATTTTCGATAGTAATTCTGTCTACCTTTGATCCTTCTAATTTTGTTGATCATGTCACCATAAAATGCAGGTTGCGAAATACCCAAAGCAATATACTCTGTTGCTTGTATGGGTCCGAATTTCAAAAGTAGTTGACAATAATTTTTGTAAAATTTCCAGAATGTCTTGACAAGTTTGTGAAAGCGAAAACCTTGACCTAAAAGTTTCTTTGTTATTTGTAAATTTCTTTCATGAAAATCCAAAACATCAGTACATGCTCTAGCATACCGGATGAGCTGCGAAATGTAGATACCATAAGACGGTAATCTAGGAACATCACCGTCAAGCCAGGGAAAATTTACTATATTGAATCCAAAGTCATCTCTTTTGTCATACACCCTTGTATGAATCTCTCCATTAATAATTTTGATATTCAGGTCCAAAAATGGTGTTTCTGTGTTTGTGACGTTCGCCTTGTTTAGAGTCAGTTCCTGTGGATAAATGACATTTTTATACTTTTCAAAAACAGGATTGTCGATAGTAAGGATATCATCCAGGTACCTAGAAGTACCATTGAAACATTTCTCATCATCATGTTTTCTTTGTATTTGAAGATTTTGGATAAATTCTTTTTCATACGTGAATAAAAATAAATCTGCAACAAGAGGCGCACAATTAGTACCCATAGGGATCCCTACAACCTGCTTGTAGAGATTCTCACCAAATCTTACATAAATGTTGTCCAAAAGAAAGGACAAGGCAATACAAATGTCACAACATGTCCATGATTTATATGATTTGTATTCTGTATTGGAAAAGAAACCCTTTGATTCAGATGTACAAATATAAGTTTTACCCTCTCGGTTAAAGCACCATTTAATGAGTTTGGACAATTGATCATTAATCTTATCGTGAGGAAGCGTGGTGTACATATTTGAAAAGTCGTACGAAGAAATCGAATTGGCTTGAAAATTTCTCGATTTCATTTTGTCAATCACATCCCCTGAATTTTTAATAGACCAAAATAAGTTTACATCATTCCTGTTTAGAACAGTTTCACAATATTTTGCAACGTGTTCCTTTATCACCGTGAGTGCTGACGTCAGATTTCTAGACAAAATTGTAGTTGAGCAGTTGCTAGAATTAGCAATGTATCGAAATTTGTAAGGAGACTTGTGCAGTTTTGGTATGCAGTATAGTGTAGGAAGATCCAGTTTAGAAATAGGGATCTTGAATGAAGAAATTTCACTGTTGTGTCTGTTCAAAATGTTAGGAACACTTTCATTGCTTTTGATATAAGTGTTTGTAGACGAAAGTTCCGAAACCAAAGTTGATATGTAGTAACGTTTTCAAATGATTATGGTGTTGTTGGCTGCTTTGTCTGCAGGAGCGAAGACATATTTTTCGTGTAAATTGCGTAATTTGGATGTGAAATATCTTTCAGATTTAGAACTTGGATTTTCGAAAAGATGAGGATTTTTGTGGAAGTTATCTATTCGAATATCGGTAATATCCAATATGAGGTTCTTCCAGTCATTCAGAGAATGTGATTCGACCCCTTCCGATTTACACCATTTTTTTGTATAGTTATCTAAGGCTTCCTTTAGTTCTTCGCGACATTTGATAAAATCTATCTTGGATGCAATTCTGTACTTAGGTCCTTTCTTGAGAAGACCGCGGAGCTGCCTGTCCTGGATAATTGAAAAGTCACCTGTTACAATATGGCCAGCTGGTTTATAAAGGTATTCAGAAGTTGCACATTCTCAAGAAGTAGGACTTGATTCAAGAATTTTAGGATCTGATGTTACTTTATTGTAGTTAAATACGAAATTTCGAATAGGTTTTTTATACTTGTAACAAATAAGAGGAGGTTCAAAATTCTCAAAATATTGAGGAATAGCACTTTGGACGCGATGATCCCGAAAAATATTAGAGATGTTAAGAAGATCGAAACCTTTGTTAATAAATGGAATTTTTATGAATCGTCTTCTAAGGGGAATGTTTTTAATGACAGTAAATCATTGCATCTCCTAATATAAACCTTGATCTATTATTATTATCCTCTTCATTCAAACTCAATGAATTACAACGGAATACTGACACACGATCGTGTCCTTAATAATCGAAACTTGCAATTTGAAAAAAAAATATGGTGACAGAACTTAGAGTCGTATCTCTAAGTATCATTCATGCACGGATCTAGGGGGACGAGAAGTCCGCCCCCTTGCCCCTCCCCCCCCCCCCTTGAGATTTTTCAAGAGGGGTCCGAAATTTGCATATTTTAATGGAAAAATTGTGGTATTTACCAATTTCATTTACAAATATTCGGCACACTACGCTCGCCTGATAATTAATGAATTATGTTGTCTCAAAGACGTTCTCGAAGTTATTATCGTTGTGAATTGACTATAATATCTACAAAAAGTAATCCCTTCTAAAAAGCCTTCCAAACGTTGCCTAATTTTTTATGCAGAAGCATTTCCAATAAAATAAAGAATTTTTAAACAGAAACATCTCCTGGGACAGGACCCCATTGAGAATTGGAAGTGGAAAATGTAATCAAGTGATTTTACATTTAATGTCATCAATAGTACCTTTCTTTCTTCGAGATTGTTTGATAAAAAAAAAACATTTAGGAAAGTAACATGAATATTTCCATCTTCAACAAAGGCATCGTCACAGCATTTGTCAATCGAAAATAAAATCTTATACACTATCTGAAAAAAAATTCTACAAATTTAAAAGCAGTTTAGTCGGAAAATAGAGTGGCGACGTTATAGGTATACAATGACATCCTTTCTCATTCATAAAGAAATACTCGTTGAATTTCAAGACAAGTGTATCTTAAGAATTACGAAGTGTGGACACTCTGTTGTCAGAGTGTCAATACTTGATGATTCAGATACCAGAGTCATAAGGCACGGTCCATTTAATAGTTGGGGGGGGAAGCGCTTGGGATTTTTTTTTTTCAAAAAAAATAATTTTGCTCTGAGTTTTGAAGAAAAAATAAATTTGCTTATGGTGTATAAGAAAAAAATAATTTTGCCTTCACAAGTAGTCTTTATTTGAAGATTTAACATAAAATTTCGATAAAAACTCCTGAAAAATTTCCGGCTCGTTTCGCTCGCCGCAGTTTACGATTCATATAAAAACTTTTAGGCTCGCATCGCTCGCTACGAAAGCCGAATAGTGTCAAACAAAAAATTAAATTTATCTCGTTATTACGAGAAAAGATCTCGTTATTACGAGAAAAGATCTCGTTATAACGAGATAATTTTTGCGTTATTACGAGAAAAGATCTCGTTATTACGAGATAATTATCGCGTTATTACGAGAAAATCATTTCGTAATTACGAGAAAAGATCTCGTTATTACGAGAAAAGATCTCGTTATTACGAGAAAATATCTCGTTATTACGAGATAATTTTCTCGTTATTACGAGATAATTATCGCGTTATTACGAGATAATTATCGCATTATTACGAAAAAAGATCTCGTTATTACGTAATAACGAGATCTTTTCTCGTAATAACGAGATCTTTTCTCGTAGTAACGAGATCTTTTCTCGTAATTACGAGATAATTTTCTCGTAATAACGCGATAGTTATCTCGTAATAACGAGATCATTTCTCGTAATAACGCGATAATTATCTCGTAATAACGAGATCTTTTCTCGTAATAAGGAGAAAATTATCTCGTTATAACGAGATCTTTTCTCGTAATAACGAGAAAATTATCTCGTTATAACGAGATCTTTTCTTGTAATAACGAGATCTTTCCTCGTAATAACGAGATAAATTTAATTTTTTTGTTTGACACTATTCGGCTTTCGTAGCTCGCCGTATCAAAACATTATTTTTGATGGCAAAGTTCACATTAATGCATGTTGTTAATGGAAAAAGGGCCTCCTTAGACGCTTAAATGACTGTAATCATATAACCAATATAATGCATTACTATTAATAGATGTATATATCACCATAGAGTCTAATTTTATATACAAGCTTTAAAGGAGAACCTCAGTTTTTCCCAAATTTACAATTCTAAATTCGAGAATTTGTCTAGCAAACCCTCCCCTCAGATCCTCTTACTTTAACCTTAAATATAGATTTCGTTTACTGAATACTTCTATCTCTCTTTTCAGAGGTGAATTAAATTTTTCTTTAAAAAAAGCAATATTTTAGAATTTTTGAATAAAAATAGAGTATTTATAATGATAAAACACAAACATTCTTAATATATAGCACATCACTTGTTAGAAAAAAAATTATTGCTCCAACTTCGCAAGAAAAAATAATTTTGCTCCGGTCCGGGGCAAAAAAAAATAATTTTGCCCCCCCCCCCCTCCCCCCCCCCCCCCCCCCCCCCCCCCCCCCGAGAATATGAAATGGACCGTGCCTAAGTGTTATTTCTACCTACAAATAATAATGATGTTGAAAGAATTTTCGTGCTCATTTTGTAAAACCTTTATGATGTAGGGGTATTTATATCTTGTTTTATAATAATACCCTGTTGAAAATTATAGAAATTCAAATATCATAATTCTAAAAAATGTTTACGAATTTTATTGAAAAGTATGGTGTATCCGATTAAATATGAATTTTCAGTTTCACCTGACATAAGGTCAGACTGTTGGAATTGCCGTAACAATCACACGTCCTAACCGGGCGTACTTTTTTTTAGCCTGTTATATGAAGTATTTGATTCTGTCAAGGTTATAGCTAGAATTTCAGGAAGTAAAATGTACAATATTTACTATTCAACTACCTCGTATCGTCAATTTCGCCTGGTGAGGTCACGTTGCCACGACAATATCCGCCGAGCTTAATTTATATATAGACAACAATCTAATATAACCTTTTATAAATACCAGCAGCTAATCGGTAAAACCAGAGCTTTAAATAGATACACATCATTTTTGTGCGAATAGCACATAGCGATTGCCTGATTTCTTCACTCATGGGAGCCCCGTCTACTGAGTATGTATAAACGATGTTACTCTGTTTACATGTACCTTGGGACTGCGTCATTGTCATGATCTGTATAAAGTCTGATCACTTTCTGAATCAATGAATTATATCTATATGAATCGAGCTGTCGTGTTATGTACATGCATGACCTAATGAAAAATTGCATCTGTATGTACTGAGATGAATACAGGCTGTGTGTTGGAAACCCCTTTCCATTACCAGGTGATTATCTGTTTTAATTGACAATATATAAATGAAACGTTGCTATCGATAAAGATATTAAGTTGAATCATTGAAACGTAAAACTAACTTCAAGTAGGCTTATTTTGCCCCGCTTCACAAAATAAAATCTGTGAACGACGGAAAAATTAGGAACTTCCATCATGTAATATGATATTAGGATGTATCATGTTTTATATACAATAAAAGAAGTTAATTTTCCTTCAAATTCTTAACACACACCTAACATTGAACATGAAAGGTTAAAGAGAGAGTGGGGATCAAATTAGAAAATAAGATTCGTCTTCATTCCTTGTAAAATGTATATGGAATCATCAATCGATAGTCATATTAGATTGTTGATTTTTTAGGGAGGGGGAGGGGTAGATTTAATGTGATGTCATTTAATTTTCATGTTCATTGTCAGACATCATCTTTCAATTCATTACGACAACATTATGCATCTGTATTTTAGTTCTGTCTTTATATGTCCATAAACTGGCCTACAAAGTTACGAAGGTGTTCAGGAACAAATATAACTTTGAAAAAACAATATTTTGTCATACATTATAAGTGATATTATTCTGGCTATTCGCACTCAGTACCTTTAGTGCTTTGATTTTGTTTTAGCCTTTTAAATACCAACAGCTAATCGGTAAAACCAGAGCTTTAAATAGATACACATCATCTTTTTGTTTTAGCCTTTTAAATACTAGACTGGAGTTGCCTGCTCTTACTTTGCTATCGCGTCGCGATATTTATATCTAGACACGCAAAGCCAGTCTATTTAAATACCAACAGCTAATCGGTAAAACCAGAGCTTTAAATAGATACACATCATTTTTTTTGTTTTAGCCTTTTAAATACCAACAGCTAATCGGTAAAACCAGAGCTTTAAATAGATACACATCATCTTTTTGTTTTAGCCTTTTAAATACCAACAGCTAATCGGTAAAACCAGAACTTTAAATAGATACACATCATCTTTTTGTTTTAGCCTTTTAAAATACCAACAGCTAATCGGTAAAAACAGAGCTTTAAATAGATACACATAACCTTTTTGTTTTAGCCTTTAAAAATACCAACAGCTAATCGGTAAAACCAGAGCTTTAAATAGATACAAATCATCTTTTTGTTTTAGCCTTTTAAAGACCAACAGCTAATCGGTAAAACCAGAGCTTTAAATAGATATACATCATCTTTTTGTTTTAGCCTTTTAAATACCAACAGCTAATCGGTAAAACCAGAGCTTTAAATAGATACACATCATCTTTTTGTTTTAGCCTTTTAAAATACCAACAGCTAATCGGTAAAAACAGAGCTTTAAATAGATACACATAACCTTTTTGTTTTAGCCTTTAAAAATACCAACAGCTAATCGGTAAAAACAGAGCTTTAAATAGATACAAATCATCTTTTTGTTTTAGCCTTTTAAAGACCAACAGCTAATCGGTAAAACCAGAGCTTTAAATAGATATACATCATCTTTTTGTTTCAGCCTTTTAAATACCAACAGCTAATCGGTAAAACCAGAGCTTTAAATAGATACACATCATCTTTTTGTTTTAGCCTTTTAAATACCAACAGCTAATCGGTAAAACCAGAACTTTAAATAAATACACATAACCTTTTTGTTTTAGCCTTTAAAAATACCAACAGCTAATCGGTAAAACCAGAGCTTTAAGGTACATTGCGGCGTTACGGCACGAAAAACTTTGCGAGAAGACATAGCCTGAAAATTTGTCTACATGAAATTTAAGATTTGATCAATCTTTTATATAATTTTCATGTAATTATTCCAAGAAGTTTTTCGAAATTTTAAGCCTCAAAGTCGGCATTGACGTTCTAATTCGGAAATATGCGTTTTCTGAACTAAAATAATTTTAATCTAGAAAATTTACCAAGGAGGGTGAAAAGGGAGATCGAAAATATTGTTGCCATGTTGAGTATTGTATTTCTACTGATTATTATGTATCTTGGGGGAAATTTGCAATTTTTATCGCCATTTTGCAATTCATTATTCAAAAATGCGCACTCATTCAAAAGGCAAAACACGGCTTGCTTCATTTCCACTTTCTCCATTAAGTTGTGGAGATCCTTTAAGCCCTTCTTACACGTAAAAGAAGAGAATGAGCTGAATTCGAATATATAAAAACATCGATAGGTCTTCTCGGCAGATTTTTTTGCAATTTAAGATTGAAAATTTGTTTTGCGTGTCTTCGGCGTCAATTTTACTCGCAACGTCAAAGTCACAGCGTGTTCAGATCGCATGTGTCAACATGACGTCAAGGAGTATGCAGAATATTTGATTCTCTGTAACGGTCTTCTTTAAAACATCCAGAAACCAAATTTTATTTTTTTTAGATCATTAAGCAACAATAACATGGCCGTATTCGGGCTAGACCTTATTTCTTAATTTATTTTTATCTTAATTTATCTTAAATTCATTCTCCGTACATGACATTTTTTCTTCAAATATTTGAAAACATCATATGGAACAGACGGACGGACATGCTCATTACTACCGGTATTTAATCCGATATGTTTTGGCGGGGTATACAATAAAAATACCCTCATGTTTATATGTACGTGTACTTTATAATATCGGAAAAGGGTTGGGGAGGGGCGGGCCATGTAAAATATACATTGTGATTTTCATTTCACGCTCGTTTTAAAATCATCACGTTCAGTCGCCTCGATTGTCGTTATATATATTATCAAAATGAAATTTCCATTTCAATCTCCGAGTTCAGGAATTCCTCAAGAAGGCAGTACGGTATATTTTTTCCGATTACAAAAAAAAGAAAAATCAAACAAACAACTTGCACATATGTAGTCTCTATGGCAAGACCTTGCGTGGATCCCAAATCTTTAACACTGTGACCTTGACTCCGGAGTATACATTAATCTACTTGTAAAAATCTTTGGTTCTTTGTGCTTCAACTTTTTTGGGGAAGCTACTACGTTATATGAGGGGATGGACAGGGAAGGAAGAGAGGGAGGGAAGGGAGGGAGGGAGGGAGAGAGGGGGACGGGTGCTGGGGGAGGGGGCCGGAGGGTGGAGGTAAGGGAAGGATGAAAAGGAGGGGAGGGAGCGGGAGGGGATGTAAGGGGTGGGAGGGGGAGATAGGTACCCCCTGTCTGCCCCGCCCCCCCCCCTTATATTCTGCTGAATGAAAACTGATTGGATCATCTTATAAAACAGACCATACTGAGACAAGTCTAACGCATCAATATGACCTTGAAATAGAATATACATATATGTTTTAGTCAACAGCGGGAGAAAAAGATATAAGGAGCATTGAGAAGGAACCGTACATGAAGATAAACAAAGACGGAATGAACCCTGCGTGCCAATATTTTTTGTCCCATCTTTGAACTAGTGACCTTGACCTTGGCGTTCTTTCAAATCTTACGTCTTCATTTAATTTATGGAAGGGATATGAGTTATACATTTCTCACCGGAATTCCTTCTGACATGATCTTTCAATGAAAACCTGGGCCTTTGACCTAGTGTCACAGACCTTGAAGTTTAACCTTTTCAAAATCTTTAAACTTTAATTGATACAGCTTCAATATTTCATCTTTAGATTCTCAGCCCGTCCTCCTTTTCTGTCGGACACGCCAATTGTGCACAGAAACAAGCAACAAGGAGAGCGAGAGAAAGCGTGATCAAAAGTAAATCCTTCATCAGATCCTATAGAAATTTGGAATTATATTCATTGTACCTTGTGTATATAAGTATTGAAAAAATTACGCCATAATTTGCGCCCTATCGATAAATGTCGCGCAACGTAGCGTGACGTTACGATCAAGTGAGGTTTATGACGTCATAGCGTAGATGTGCACATAAAGAAATTCGAGGGTGAAACCTGCGTACACATTTGATTGTGATGAAAGCTTCCCCGCGAGCTACGTTAAATAGATACACATCATCTTTTTGTTTTAGCCTTTTAAATACCAACAGCTAATCGGTAAAACCAGAGCTTTAAATAGATACACATCATCTTTTTGTTTTAGCCTTTTTAATACCAACAGCTAATCGGTAAAACCAGAACTTTAAATAGATACACATCATCTTTTTGTTTTAGCCTTTTAAATACCAACAGCTAATCGGTAAAACCAGAGCTTTAAATAAATACACATAACCTTTTTGTTTTAGCCTTTAAAAATACCAACAGCTAATCGGTAAAACCAGAGCTTTAAATAGATACACATCATCTTTTTGTTTTAGCCTTTTAAATACCAACAGCTAATCGGTAAAACCAGAACTTTAAATAGATACACATCATCTTTTTGAACTCGTCAAAGATCATTCAGCCTATGGAAACCTGTTATCCCATGAAGCTGCTCACGCGTAAGACGTGTTTCTTTTGTTTGTTGCTTATCACTACACTTGGTTTAATCGTTTTATCAGTTATTTGCTTATATCTATTTAAAAATTACGATTTCGTAGAATCGTTCAATCTGTCAATTAATTCTAATTGTTCATCAAAACATAGGAGTTAAAACATCCTTCAATTATCCCTATCAAGCTTAATGGTCATAATTGAAACACAGATTTTGATTTTGTCTAGGTGACCGCTCTTTATACTGATTCAGAGTTGTGACGATTAGTATTTTTCGTCTTTCGGGAGCAATATCTTTAACTATAGCAAAGAGCTTGTGATAAGATAAGTGATTCCTACGGAGTTTTTTTTTTTTTCTTTTTACAGAGAAGGAAATCCAGCATAGAAATGGAAGGTCAATCTGGGAGAAAAAGGAAGATAGGTAAGTGTAGAAACACTGTAAAGAAGGGGCAGTTATTGTAAAAAATGTCTATAAACACAATTCTTGGCACCGTGTAATTTATGGAGTGGAGTCGTGGAGTTAAGTTATGGAGTGGAGTTTGGAGTCTGAATTTGGAGTCTGACTTCTGGAGTTCGTAGTAGAGTTTTATATATCAAAGATATTAAATTCTAGGTTTACAGGAATCACTTAGGAAATATAAAATCGCCCTCATTTTCCTTCTTATCTCAAGGATATTTCCAAAATTTATTGTCTACATGTTATAATTTGATGTGCTATATTATACTTCACATGTTTATTCCTTGTTAGATTATTTTGCAAAATACCAAGAGTTTTTATCTCGTCGCAAAGATCAAGAGCAACTGTGAAAATACGCCAATTCAGTTTAATAATCTAAAGTAAAGCAGACAACACTCGCGATCCTTGAAGTCAAGATTCACAAGAAAAGAGAAACAAAGATGAATAAACCATACAGCAGAGATAAATCAGACATTGGTTACTAAGATATGATGTAACGAACGGCGGAATCTGTCAGAGTCAATTATCGTCATAAAACTTTAATCTATACACTGAGTTCATATTTCGAAAAGAAAAGACAGCAATAATGAAAAAAACATATCAAGTTATGACCTGGACTTCAGATAAGGCCTCGACGTTGCTTCAGACAGAGAAACAATGAGGGTATTCCTTTATATCCATAGTTATTGCTATAAGTCACTGATAGCTTTGTTTTCGAGGGTATAAAACTCCAATTCAAACTCCAGAATATAAACTCCAAACTCCAGACTCCAAACTCCACTTTATAACTTCACTCCAAGACTGCACTTCATAAATTACACGGGGCCAACAATTCTTAGTTGGGGAAAAGAACTCGTGAATTAAACCGCGAGCATAAATAAAAAAAAGTCAAGAATATCTGCATTGTTTATTTTCATAATGCAACGAATTCTGGGTGTGGAACACTTGGTTCATCATAATCTTAAACCAGTCAATTTTCTGCAACTGTGTAGAAAAACGATAGCAAAAAAAAAATTATTTTTTGTTTTTGGTAAAGGACTTTTCTCATCTCGTGATAACACATCCCGGTGTTTTCACTGTTCGGGATCTCATCCCTATTTTCTTTGTTGAATGCAAGTATGTAAAAGTAGCTTTCATTTGGCATGTTATCAATTTGACATTATAAATATTATTTGACTATTTCGGAAACTTGGCATTTCATCCAAAAAGTTATCGAAATTAAAGGAGGTTAACATCTTAGGATCATCCATCCATCAAATGCTATTTTTAACATAAATTTTATTTGGATATGCTACTGAATCAACCCTACAGGAAATTTGGAGACGCGCACTCTCTGGTAAGTAAATCACTTTGGCTGGAAGCATCACTGATGAGAATTTAATATTCGAAACACATGAAAATAGTTTGAAATTTTCTTCGAAAAGGTATAGAGTTGAAACCCTTACGTATTATCAAAGAATTGGTATGCCTATTAAGCATGGTTTTTAGATTATGGTTTCGGATGGACTTCCATTCACTGATTTTACCCCAAAAAGTTGAAATGAAAATTCAAAGTAAGACATAGAGAAAAGAGATAAAAGAGAGCTAAATATATCACCAGATGTGAGAGAAACGGAAATCCAACCCTCGTATCTAGGATACTAGGCTAATATAGCAGTCGTGTATGACGTCACATCAAAAGGCATCTGAGACAAGCTAGATATCTTTTCCCAGCGTTTCCGTGGATTTGATTTCCCAGTCCACAGTTGGAGAAAACACTTTCTTCTCTTTTTAGTGTCTCTTGACCACCCTGTTTTTGAATTTTTGTGTTTCAGGCAGGACGTTTGCTGTCGCTGCTGCACCAAGTTTAGTTTGAAATTCCCTCCTTTCTTTAATACAAAGTGGCTAAACCTACACATAAGAAGATTACAGGATAAGATTACTTCATGTTCTTCTATGAAAGAAATGAGGGGATCTCCAACAACTCTCGGTTGCAGCACCCACAGCAAATCCCAAAACACCCAATGCAAAAACACAGCAATCATCCACAGTGGCGGGTGTTGCATGCAAGCAGGACATGCTCACTCTTCCGGGGCACTTAATCTCCTTCGCAGGGAGTTCACTTCGCTTCATATGGTAGAATTTTTTTTATTTCTGTTCCTTTGCCTTAGTTCGGGTTTTTATCCTGGTTTTGTATGACCTTGGTTAGATGATTTTTCGATAAACGATTTTGTACGTCTTGATAGGGATATGGTTTTTGTCCATATTTGTCATTTGTCAACCAAAGAAAAAGACGCAAAAGTGATAAGGAACACCAACTCATGCCATAGAAACATGTAACACAAAAGACAAAATATAAATCAACGAGACCAATGGGCAACCCGCACGTGACGACTTTGGACAGCCATCTGCTACGCAAGTTCTCATAATTCTCCCACATTCCCGATTACCCAGAGGTCTCGAAGAGGTCTCGCACATGCTTGGTGTAAAATAATATCCTCACTGTAAAATGAATATAAACAGACAGTATGGCAAATGGGTCCAAGAAAAACACAGATGGATATGTAAATGGATGTAAAATATAAGACATATGAAATACAGTCCGTGTTCTGCCGGCTGTAGCGAGCTCATGCATGTGAACACCCGAGGAGTCCGACTGAGATTAAGAGAGGACAGGTGGTCATGGTTTGGACAGGGCCCGTCATGGAGTCCTGTCGTCACAGTCAGTCAGAGTTCAATTCTTAAGAACAAAATCTATGTGTTATTGCCATATCGGCGCTATCTGATTGGTTTGTGGGCTGAAATCTTGACGTGTAATCAATCGTGTAAAAAATTAAAAACAATAGCGTCATGTTACATGTGATACATCTGTCACGTTATATGTGATACACATATAGCCAACATAGCTGTATTCATGGTATAATAGAAATATAATACAAGTGATACATCCCCCGCTGACTTTGCATGGTAATTAAATGCCTTGTTTATGTACTTTAAATAACGTTGTTATCCGCAAAGAATCCATGTACCATATCATCTAGATCTCTTGACAATGGACACAAGAAGACATTCTACGCTGGCTCTCGAAAGCGTACTCTACGAAAGAGAACTTTGGATATTTAACAACCTACCTTTAATGGTGACATAATAAACAAAATTAAGAAGGATCATAGGTAGAGAGCATAACCATAGAAAACGCTTCAGACTCATCAAACGCCTTTTATACATTAGATATGATCCAAATGTCAACAGACTGACACTTGGCTTGGTACTTGGTACTTGTACCAGCACATTCTTAAGACTTGCACTCTGACTGACTGTGACAACGGGACCACATTACGGGCCTTGTTCAAACCTCTTAAGCATTCGAAAATTTCTGTTTATCCAAATGTTTGAAATTTCTAAAATGTGTGTTTTGTAGCATCATATACCACCAATCCTGATTCGTCTTTCGGTAGATTTTAAAGATAATAACTTTCACACTCTTTGGCCATATTACATTGTTGAATAACTGATAGGTACTTCTTTGATATTTATTATTGTTTGAATTGAGGATCATTGACGAGGGTTACATAACTGTAAGCTTTATTACATGTTTCATTACATCTGTATTTTTCAAGTATAGGTTGGAGGGCATTTCGAAGTTTCTGTAAGAATAAGTGGGCGTAGCTTCATGTAGAATCTTCGAAATAAATGTACATTCTAACCGCTATAAATGGAAATTATTCTGATGGCGTAGTGTAAAGATCACCTGCTTAGATAGCATGTATAATGTTCCCACATACTTTTCAAGTATATGCTCTTCAGCTTTTATATGATTTTATATTTCCACAAATATAGACGATCAATTTGAGAATCTGAGATTGGCGTTGCTTAAATGCTTCCATCTAAAAGATATTTGATTGCAATAATATAGAAATTGCAAAATTTTATCCATTCCCATTAATTACAAGGAGCCATCAACTCTTCAGTTCCGTAATCTCCTTTCTGCTCAAAATTGAGTTACATAATTGAATTCGACTTAATTGTTCTCTTTGAAAATCTTTTAAATGAATTTGGTTTCATTAAGGAGTTAATCTTTCTTCTCATTGGAAATGTTCTCTTTCTAAAGGTACTGCATACATTTGATATTAATTCATGAAGACGTTTATCAAAATCTCATTTGTGTTTCATCATGAGAACCGAATTGTACAGAGGAACTTTTTGCGAAAACGTTAAAAGACAGGAAAACATCTCTAACAGGAAAGTAACCATCTTCTCGAGGCAAGTGTACGTAATACCTTACTCCCCCTTGTCGGATGTCATACATAAAACTGCGTCTCCGGTGAGTGTCGTAGTGGAGAGTATATACGACAAGATCAGAGTCCATATTATATTATACTTTCATATACAAGTAATTTTGAGAGTAAAATCATTCAAACACATTAACAAGCACTTAAATTGCTAGTGATTTAAACGATTTTTTGGCCTGATAAGTCTCCACTACGACACTCACCGGAGACGCAGTTTTGTATATGACATCCGACAAGGGGGAGTAAGGTATTGCGTACACTTGTCTCGAGAATTAAGATGGAAAGTAACATATATTGTGTCAAATGGAACGAATGCTCATAGATAGGTCAGTCAACGTTTAAGGTCATATCACAGGCCTTCTTTAAATATTTAAGAAAATTTTACTCAATTTTAAATGAGAAATTCTTCAAAAGATGATATTTTCTTTATAAACAGATGATTTGCATAACAAACTGAAAACAGAGATAGCTTTTGACTTCTTGGACGAAAGAGTGGATGGAGGGAGACAAGCTAAACGATTTCGCTGTGAGGCAAGAACATTCTTAGAATCAGAAACAGACAGGGCGGAAAAGGATCCTTTCGAGATTCTCGACAGATTAGAGGCCAAAGGTCATATAGCACCAGGGAAATATGACAATCTCATGGAAATTGTTGAGCCAATAGACATTAAAATCGTGGATTACATTAAGGAGAAAGCGGATGAAATTAAGGAAATAAGCGTACAAGGTAATGCGACACTGAAAAAATATCATAGAGATTGTGTGATATACTGATATATAGTTGCAGCATTATGTTTTCCAATCAAATTAATCTAGAACTGACAAATGTTACCAATGACACAAGTTTATATATTGTATTGGTTAAAACAAGACATACTTACCAGATATGTACATCAAAATGTACATCGAGACAATCACCGAATTTGACAGGTTTCCGTGGAGCTGTTGCGACGGGTGTTGCATGCAGTCAGGAGACGCTGACTCTCCCCGGGCACCTGGTCTCACTTCGGAATGTTGTTTATTCTAGGATTCGCAACCATTCCGATGGGAATTCTCACGATTTGGCCTTGCCTACTCGACTTTAAGAAGATAACTGTTAGGTACTTCTTTTATGTTTATATTGATGAACATCAAATATGATTACAATATATTTTTCTCATTTTCAGATGAAAGGATAAACGAAGTTTCATGTTTGTCTGAAGTCGCCAGAAACATTTATCGTGAGTTTTTCTTTTCTTCTTCCTTCTTCTTTTTTTTTCTTGTTTCTCAATTTAATAGATAGGATTAAGATAAAGTCTTATTATTATATTCTTAACAGTTTAATGTATTTGATTGTTTATTTCCGGATTTTAAAAATACCGTATCACGTTATAGGTTATCTAACTTCACTACGATAAAGGTATCCTGATTAGTATCAACCAGAAACACGGTCTGAAAATTCTGATCAAGCTGATATTTTCAATATGTATTCAATCATTCATATAGTTGTTTTTAAGGTATATATTGTATTTTGTTTCATGTTCATGGTACATATGCAGAATAAGTCTATATCTCGAATTTCCTCTTATCATCATGTAAAGCACCGTTGCGGTAGGGTTGACTTTTTTTACTCCAAACAATATGGTTGATATTATAAGCATTAACTGTCAGGGGCTTGGTTGCTATAAGAAGAGAAAAGATGTTTTGAATTATTTGCATAATCTCAATGCCAATATTTATTGTCTGCAGGATACGCACTTTACGTCAGATATTGAGAATCAGATTATCAGTGAATATCATGCTCTTTTTAGCTCTCATACGTCAAATTCTAGAGGGGTCTCTATTCTATTTAAAAATAATTTTGAATTTGAAATTGAGAAACATATAGCTGATTCAAATGGAAATTTCATTGTTGCTCAAATTCTTGTAGAAAAGAAGAGAATTTTGGTAATAAATATATATGGCCCAAATAATGACAAACCAGAATTCTACACATCTTTGTTCCAAAAATTTGATGATTTTAACTACGAATACATTATTATGTGCGGAGATTTTAATCTTGTTCAAAATCCACATATTGACTATTTTAATTATGTACATGTAAATAACCCAAATGCACGGGAAACCATTCTAAATTTAAAGGAAGAAGTTGGCCTTGTAGACCCATACAGAGAATTACACTACGAAACAAAAAGATATACTTGGAGAAAAAGAAACCCACTCAAACAGGCACGTTTAGATTTCTATTTGATTTCAGAAGACCTTTTACAAAGTTTAAAGAATTGCACTATAGAACCTAGTTACCGATCAGATCATTCCATAGTCAGGCTTATCCTTCAGTTTAATGATTTTGAAAGAGGAAAGGGGCTTTGGAAGTTTAACAATTCTTTGCTATTTGATAAGGATTACAAAAAGTTATTAGAAGATGTGATAAAGGAGACAATCATTGAGTATGCTTTACCTGTTTATAATTTTGAGAACTTTCAGAATTTAGACATGGGGGAAATATGTTTCACTATAGATGATCAGTTATTCTTTGAAATGTTATTATTGAAAATACGTGGAAAAACAATAAGCTATTGTAGTTTCAAAAAGAAAAAAATGAACGAGAAGGAAAATACACTCATGAATGAAATAAAAGTATTGGAAGAAACTGTCGATGAAGATAATGATGTCCTGTATGAAAAAAAATCTCAGTTAGAATGCATACGAAAAACGAAATTAGAGGGAAATATTGTCAGATCTAAAGCTAAATGGTTACGTGAAGGGGAAACCCCAAGTAAATACTTTTGTAATCTTGAAGCCAGAAATTATGTAAGCAAAATCATACCAAGAATAGAAAAGGAAAATGGAGACATAATTGATAATCAGAAAGATATTATCCAAGAAACTCAACGATTTTATGATAATTTATATTCTGAAAGACCTGATATTGAAGATATTGACCTTGATGAAACATTCACTAACTGTGATGTACCTAAACTATCTGTAGCTGAAGCAAATAATCTTGAAGGCCTTATTACATTAAAAGAGGCAACTGACGCATTAAAATCTATGAAGAATGAAAAAAGTCCTGGGTCTTCGGGTTTCACCACCGAATTTTCTAAGATCTTTTGGAAAAAGTTAGGTTCGTTATTAGTTAGATCTTTAAATTGTAGTTTTCAGAAGGGGGAGCTCTCAATTACACAGAAGGAAGGGATAATAACATGTCTCCCTAAAGATAATAAACCTAAACAATTTCTCAAAAACTGGAGACCTATAACACTTTTAAATACTAGTTATAAAATTGCTTCTGGAGTCATGGCAAATAGAATTAAACCTACTCTTGATAAGTTAATAAGCAAAGATCAAACCGGATTTATAGCAGGCAGGTACATAGGTGAAAATACAAGACTTATTTATGACATACTTAATCATACTGAGAAAGAAAACATTCCTGGTCTTCTTTTATTAATCGACTTTGAGAAAGCATTTGACTCTGTGTCATGGAAATTCATAGATAAGGTTCTGAGCTTTTTTAATTTTGGTACTTCATTTAAAAAATGGATCCAAATTCTTCGTACTAATACTTTTTCTAAAATAAATCAAGCTGGGCATTTTTCTGAAAACATATTGCTACATAGGGGATGCAGACAGGGTGACCCAATATCTTCTTACATCTTCATTCTGTGTGCTGAAATTCTGGCTATTAAAATACGTAATGAAAAAGAGATTAAAGGTATCAAAGTAGATCGATTTGAATATAAGATTAGTCAGTACGCTGATGATACTACATTAATTTTGGATGGAACCGAGCGCTCTTTGAATAAATCTCTAGCATTACTTCAATGGTTTGAAAAGATTTCTGGATTAAAGGTGAATTTTGAGAAAACACAGGTAGTGTGGGTGGGGAGTAAAAGGCATAGCTCTGATAAACTTTGTTCTAATTGGAAACTACAATGGGGTAGAAATAGGTTTAAATTATTAGGAATAAATTTTGATGTTGACCTTGAAAATATTTGTAACATAAACTATAAAGAAAGAATAAAGAAGATGGAAAAAATTATTGGTTTGTGGAAAAAAAGAAAGCTAACTCCTTTTGGTAAGATAGCTGTTATTAAATCATTAATTATTTCACAGTTTAATCATCTATTCATAGCACTACCGAACCCTAGCGAACAAATTTTTAAGACAATTTCCAGTTCATTATTTCAATTTTTATGGGACAATAAAGTTGACAAAGTAAAACGAGAGGTTATAACAGGTTCCTATGAAAATGGAGGACTAAAAATGATAGATCTAAAGGCATATATAACTGCATTAAAAACAACCTGGATAAGAAAAATACTAAATTCAAAAGGGGTTTGGCAAAATATTCTATTTCAAAATGACATGAAAAAATTTCTTTTGAAATGTGGTAATAAATATTCAGATATTATAGCTCATAAGATGAAGAACAAATTCTGGGAAGATGTATTTCATGCATGGAATTCATTCCAGGATAAAGAATTTTCAAAGTCAAAATCTGTAAATCTAGCTGAATTACCTCTCTGGTATAATGATCAAATCAAAGTTGGAAATGATACAGTTTTCTATAATGATATGTATATAAAAGGTTATACACATGTCAATGATATCATAAAAGATGATGGAACATTTGTTAGTTTTGAAGAATTAAGGAATGAATGTGACTTAAATATAAATTTTCTTGAATTCCATAGTCTAAAAACAGCTCTTACAGATTTAAAAAGGAAAAATAATATGTTCTATTGTCAGAAGATTTATGGACCATGGATTCCAATGTCAATTAGAACGATTCTTAAATCAGTAAAAGGTTCTAAAGAGATGTACAAAGTGTTACAGATAGAAAATTGTATCTATATCAGAAAGTATCAGAATAAATGGTCTTTGTTAATGACAGACAATGATGAAAATTGGAAAGATGTATACAAATCAATTACTTATATTAAAGACACTAAGATAAAGTGGTTTCAATACAGAATTAATCATCATCTTCTTACTACAAATTTAACCGCTTTCAAAATGAATTTGCGAAACGACCCTCTTTGCACTTTTTGCTCTGCAGAGGTAGAAGACATTACTCATCTTCTTTGGGAATGTCCTTTTGTAAAAAAAATTTATGATGAGGTAACTGCTTTTTTTGCAAGTGCAGGTGTTGATATACCTTTCTGTAAGAAATTTGTTCTGATAGGTCCATATAAAAATGACATAAGGAGCTTTATCTTCCTTTATTTGAAATACTACATTTATCTTGCAAAATGTACGAACAGACCATTACAAATAAGACATTTTTTATCATATTTCAAATATATATGGCAAATGTATTGCTTTGCATTTCATAATCTTCAGACTAGAAGCCTTTTTGAATCACTACCTGAATCGGTTTTAGAAATGTTTAACTCATTGTTTAAAGATATGTAAATTATAACAATTGAAAAAAAAAACAGGTAACAATTCATTAATTTGCTGGATTAGATATTTTATTTTATATTTATACGAGTAAGTAGTACTTATCATCAATCAAGCACATTCCCTGACTCTAGATATATCATATTCCTTCAATAAAACAACCCTACGTGATTCTGAGAGATATATGTATTTCCTGAATATAGTATCTGAAAATGTACCATTCAAGTAACAGTATGCTTGTCATGTGAGTTTTAAATTGATGTACCCAGAATATCGAATAATTATTTTGTTGCAACGAAAGCATTTATTGTGCATCAATTGTAATGTCAGATTTATGTTGTACTATCTAAAAAATACAAAAATAAAAAAAAAAAAAAAAAAAAAAAGATAAAGTCTTATGAATACCGTAGCATATAGGATAGTTTCAAACAAGACCAAGATCATTCTGTATACAAGTAACTACAGCAACGGATTACAAAGATCGAAACCTATGGCGGATATCATTAATGATCATGCAAATTAATAGGCGGTCTGAATATCTAGAAAATGTGCTAAATCTGTAAAATGTATTCTAAAAATATTTTGCTTGATTTGATGAACAAATGTCCAATTTGGGGGGTTTATGTTAAAGCCAATTCGCTTAAGGTTAGGGTTGTGCCTACAGGGAGGTAATTCCATTTTCATGTCATATAATATTTGATACCAACATAACATATAAGTGACATGACCTCAGCCTTTTACATATTTGCAGAAGAAAGTAATACTTAATGATTTTTTCATTGCTGAATGGTTATTTTGGGTACAAATGCATGTTAGTGAAAAATCGCAGAAAATAGGGAAAAAATTGTCATCAAAATATATTCTATTTATTATACTCTTCAAATAAAAGATAATTCAAAATTCGAACTTCGAGTCAAACTCTATGTTTTGGGTTCAAAACTTTGATTTTTTGGATGAATCATCATGCTCTTTATGGAAACAGTCATTTTGCAAAAAAAAGCTAAATCGGATACATATTGGTTTGACGGTTTTAGGATAAAGCAATACCACAGCTATATATGTAGAAAAAAATATGCAACTGTAGACCTTCTTGGTATTAGTAAATGTTAGAAGTTGTTGTCATGGCAACCAGCAAAATCCTATCATAAGAAAATACTGCCCTTAGAACTGTTTATTTTTTTCAGAATTTCTCGAAATAGCCGATAATTCATTCCTAAGGTATAGGAATCCCAAAAACACGAGTATACATGTATATATGAATTCTTGAAATTTCAAGCTTTACAGGAATACGTAAAGTTTTCATGTGGAATTCTCCAAAATGAGGAAAATGTTGAAATAGTAAAAACAAATTGCATGATGTTTGTAGCGGAAAAAAAACGCGACGGGCAAATTTGGATTTTTTTGTCTGAATAGTTATAGGGGATGTTCCTCTACATATGGACATATCCATCTTTCTTCTACCTTAAGTTAAGTACCTGGTTAAGTGAGACCAGGTGCCCGGGGAGAGTAATTAAGCGTCTCCTGATTACATGCAACAGTTGCAAACTCCGGAATAAACAACATTCCAAAGTGAAACCAGGAATTGAAACGAACTTACAATAATCATCCGAGAAGTATGATCAATATTCATACAGGATCAGACATTGGGCCTAGTTTTTGGACAACACAATTCATGGAGTTACGGATGATCTGCGTATAATGTAAGAAAGAATGTACATTCTTATAGGCACATAGATATAATGTAAATACTTGTAGTTCAATAAATGACAAAAGCCTAAAATTTCCGATATCAACTGAACAAATACATGGTTGAGGAGTAAAATATGAGGAGTTCCCTTATGACAGCGCCACCTACCATGAATTCAGTAATTGCACTCGGTTCAGGAGATTTATCATTCGATAAGTTGCCCTTCGTGATCCTGTGTTATTGTCTCCGTCTGTTTGTCTTATATTTTCTTTCGTGAGAAAGTCTTGTTATTTTCTTGTGTCATGAATTTGTCAGTCATTTGGAATTTTATTTTGGGGTTTTGTAACTACTTAATATTAGCATATGACTGTAACATAAACTATTTGATCACATTTATTTCTTTATGTGACAATGGTTAAAGCTATGAGTACCCAAAACATATTCAGTCTCAAAGTCGAGAAGGCAAGGCAAAATAATTAGAATTTTCATTGAAAGGGCTTGATTTAGCCCTGAAATCGTTCGATTATTTCTCGTGCGGATAAAAATATGATGTATTAGAAAAAAATTTCATTAGTATTTTAGTAAAAAAAATGATGTTTTCTGATTTTCTGAATTATCGATTTTGTGCTGTATACAGGGATATGGTCATTATCCATATTTGTCATTGATAATTACGGCTTGGATAGGCACGGGGTAACAATGTCTGAAAATGTCAAATAGTGAACTGGTTTATACAAAAAATACTTTTTTACATAAATTTTAAGTGTTTTTATGTTTTGATCCCCTCTATTTTTAAAAAAGAAAAAGAAAAAATAACTTCGAAACCGGTATGTCAATGTTATCGGTACAATACGCAATTCGGAAAATGAAAACCGTTTTATTTTGTACTACACATTGTATGTTTTCAGGCACGAAATACACACTGCGTAGAAATAGACATCTCCATATCGTTACTTTCATTCGTGTATATTGTATATTTCATAGGAATCCACTCAGAAAAGAATGTTTCATTGTATAACAAGAAGAAATGGGCAATATAGTCAATTTAACCGTTTATAAGTCAGTTTCTTAAAAAATAGCCCATCCCCCCTTTTTATGCCCCCGCAATCGAAGATTCGGGGCATATAGGTTTAGTCCTGTCCGTTTGTCTGTCTGCTTGTCAGTTTATCCGAAAAACTTCAACCTCGGCCATATCTTTTGAATGGTAAGGGATAGGGCTTTGATATTTCACATGTGTATTTCTTATGACAGGACCTCTCCATGGATATCAAATTTTTGACCTTGTGACTTGACCTTGGAGTTTGAACTACTTTTGAAAAACTTTAACCTTGAGCATAACTTTTGAATGGTAAGGGATAGGGCTTTGGTATTTCACACGTGCATTCCATGTGACAAGACCTTTCCATGGATACCCAAATTTTTGACCTTGTGACCTTGACCTTGGAGTTTGATCATTTTACAAATTTTTACTGACAGACATGCCAACGGGGGCATTCGTGTTTCACAAACACATGTTTTTTATTTCGTTTTACGTCTGTGGGACATATTGTTACACCCCGAGTTACAGAACCCCACTCGGTCAGAAAATATACACTTTTGGTAAACGTGGCACTCTGTAACTCGGGTGGAACAATGTTGTAGAAAACTTTTCCGTTTACCATTGATTTCTAAAAAAAAACCCGCACATTTTAATCCAAATATCGGTAATGGGTCACTCCCATATGGGAATTTCATGTGGTGGAGGTTTTTGCTTGTTTGCTGTGGTTCCTGTTTTATCCTGATTTTGTATTCCTTCGGTTTATGATTTTCTGAATTATCGATTTTGCGCTGTATTAGGGATATGTTAATTATCCATATATGTCATTGCTACTGATAATTTATTCAAGCGGATATTAGATTCAGATATGCATCAAGTTCGTTGATATTTCTATTAGAAATATTTAAAATTTAAAAAAAAAATTTCTTCAAACCAATTTTTAAATTTCGACTTTTTCAGGGCAGATTTTACGCCTTATTCTTATACTTCCTTAACGGTATTCCGAAGCGAGACCTGGTGTCCGAGTAGAGTCAGTTTCTCCTGTTAACACGCTACACCCATCGCAATAGTACCATGAAAAACTGGACGAAGGAGCTGTTAAGATAAGGCGTAAAATATGCCCTGAAAAGTCGAAATTTCAAATGTAAAATATGAGATTTTTTTCGGTAGAAATGACAAGTAACTTGGTCGACATAATATGTATCTGTTGTCAGATTGGATCATTTATTCAATATAAGACCGATATTTGGGTCAAAATAAGCATTTTCAAAATATATTCAATGGAAACAGAAAAGTTTTATACAACATCGCCCCCCCCCCTCGCTTTCCAATGCCACTTTTACCAAAGGTGTTTTATCAATAAAACACATTTTCTGGTCAAGTGGGGTTGTGAAGCGAGGAGGAGAACAATGTCCCATAGGCGAAAAAAAGGGGGGATGGAAGACTATTTTCAAATTTGTCTTTAGAACGATTAAGAAGGTTATAATTGCAATTTTAGCCCTACTGTTCAAAGACCAGTCGAACTTATGCGATTTTCAGGCGTCTAACGTCCGTCCGTCCGTTCGTCCGTCTGTCTGTCTGTCTCTCTCTCTCTCTCTCTCTCTCTCTCTCTCTCTCTCTCTCTCTGTTCTCAGAAAGTACAATTTCTTTTTGAATGATAATCAATCTCTGGCCTGTTTGTGTACCTGATATTTTGTATGAGCCTCTGACCCCCAGAGTGTTGGAAATGGGTGTGGTCATTTTCTCCGATATAAGTTTATGTAATCTTGTTAACACCAGTGCTTGGACAGTATCATTGATAGAGAGGAGAGTTCATTCTTTTTGCATTGCACCTGATGTTTTGCTTGAGCATCTGACCCCAGGGTCTTCGAAAATGAATGTGGTAATTTTCTCCTATATAGCTCTTTGTAATCTTGTTAACACTAGTTTTCAGAAAGTGTAATTGAAAGAGAGTTCATTCTTTTTGCATAACAATAAGTCTGTGGTCTTGTTATATACCTGAGATTTTGTTTCAGCCCCTAACCCCCAGGGTCTTTGAAATTGGGTGTGGTCATTTTCTCATATATACATTTATAGGACTATATGTAATCTTGTGAACACCAGGTCTCAGAAAGTATAATTGCCAGATGGAGAGTTAATTCTTTTTTCAGTATTATGTGTCGGTGATGTTGTTGTGCCACTGATATTATGTGTGGCCTAAGAGTGTGAAAATTAGTATGTCCAAAAATGTACCAAATGACGTAGCAGGATGGGTAGGATATGATGCCACAGGACCCTCGTTTAAGAAATTTCAAGAAATTTTGATAACAGAAATTTTCGAATGCGTTAAAGAGACAGACGATCAACTGACGTTGACCGAACTTTGTTACATATATAATTATGTATTTCGCGTCAGAAAGCTACATAAGTGTCTGCGAAGTACGACATAAAATCGTTTTTAAGTTTCTGGATTGCAGAGTTTGACGATTATATTGATATGATAACCTCGAATTGATTTCTCTTATCTAATTTGGATATCAAAAGGTACAGATATGAATAGGTACAGAAGCATAGAACACATGAAACGTGTCTAAACATGCATTCTTATTTATTTATTTTTTTATTTATCTTTTATTTTTTATTTTATTTTTTTTTTTTTTTTGGTGCATTTTCATTCGATATTCGACGTTTTTCGTCATCAGTATCCCTACCTCTTCATCATATATCTCCAAATCTATTTAACTAAAATACATACTAAGAATCTTATAATACTTTATATTTTTATCCTGACCAACTTTTATTTAAATTGGAAGGACAGCGCACGAGTAATAATCGAGTGATTTCAGGGCTAAATCAAGCCGTTATCATAACAGCTCCTTTGGTGATTGTTTTGATGTATTTACATATTGATGTACATATCAGGAAAAGTATGTCTTGTTTGCTGATGTAGACACTCATTCAATCGCAATTCAGAATGTCGCTGATAATTCTGGAAAGAGGGAACTCATATGCTTTCAAAGGATCCCAATATATTCCCCGTAAGATCCCCGTATATTCTTTAGTATATCTCGTTCGTTTTAGAATAGCTGTTGATTTATTTTTTGTTTACTTTTTAGGGACTACTGAACTCGAGATTTCAGAACACCGACGTGATAAAGCATACGTGCCTTTGTCCTTTGTTTCTAAAGGGGAGGCGATCCTTGACAGATTTGGAATACTCGTTATTGTTGGAAAAAGTGGGTCTGGAAAGTCGAAATGTGCCCTAGAAATATTATCATCGAGGGGAAAATCTGGGAACGACATGATTTTCAAACTTTCAAGCTTGTGCTATTGGTATGAGGTTGTAAATCCAAACAAGAAAATTTGTATTTTGTTTGATGACTTGTTTGAGAAAAGAGTCGACCAAACACTAAGATTTGAGAAGTCTAGCTTTGAATCGATGATGTCAACTGTGAAGTATGGAAAAGTTAAAGTGATATTAACAATGAATGACAAAGCACACGAAAATTACAAAACCGATTTTGAAACTATATTTAGGAATGAAATGATTTTGCATATACACATGGAAACCTTGAGTCCTGGAAGCAAATTCGACATTTTAAAATCTCATCTGGCAAATAATGAGCTATGTATTTCCACAGACGAAGAGTTTTTAAAACAGAAGTATGATTGCCCTCAGGAAGTCAGAAATAAGTACATCAGTGAGTCTGAAGTCGACGCCATCTTGAGATCAAATCCAGATCTTGGATATCCACTTTGTTGTTACTTATTCTCGTCTGACGAAAAGAACTTCCGCCAAGGACGTGCCTTTTTCGAAAATCCATCGAATAAACTCATAGACGCTATCGATGGACTGCGATTGTCATCAGATAAATCTAATGTTCATCAATTTTGTGTCCTCGTATATGCAGCTTTAAAAGATGGCAAAGTTAACCTTGAGGAAATTGATAATGACCTCCTGTTATCTATCTCAGGGAAGTTAGATGAAGAAATCAACCAGAAACAAGAGGCATTCATTAAAAGAGGAATGTCATTATTAGAAAGGTCTTATTTTCTTAAAACAAAGGAACCCGAATTGTACCATAGTTCTATCACAAAGGCCACATTAGTATCATATAGTAAGATCTCTTCACATGCCATGATACAAGTCTTGGAAACAATTGACCCGTTTTCATTTTGTGAGATTGTGCGAAGTGGTGGAAAAGAAAATGAACAAATAAGATATCACATAGCGGTACCACATTCCCTTTACGCATATGCTGTCAAGGTCATTCGAGACAGAATTCAACAGCAGGAACCTTCCATCCTGAACACAATATTGCTGGACAACAAAGAGTTTGTGACTCAATTTCTTGAGGGATTGCCAGAAACACTTGTAATGGATACATTCACACATTCTTGCAAATACAACAAAATTCTAGTTGTTGAACAAATGCAACAGATTGAAGATATAGAGAAATTAGTTTCGCAGGACATTCTAACTAAGGGCTTTGCAATGGCGTGTCGTTGTGGAAACCGTGAAATCATCGAATCCCTCACTGGTAAAACAGTCTTGACTCCGAAAGCGATAATGGAGATATTGTATCAAGTGCGATACAATACAGACCTAGTCATACTTCTCATGAAGAAAATACAGTTACCTTCATGCGAACAAGATACCTTACAACATCTGAGTAGAATATTGGTAAGAGATGAATGTCATGAAGTTTTAAGGTTTTTGCATCAACATTCTGTTTGCCCAGAGGATATTATACCATACCAGGTTAATCTAGCAGGGAGGAGAAGGAGCCTGCTATTGGTGAAATGGTTCATAGAAATCTTCCCCTTTAAGAAAAATGATTTAGTCATCGAGGCGTTAAAAGGAGCATGTGTAGGCGGTTCTATATCTGTTTTGAAGTATTTATATGAACATTTTCGGGAAGAAATATCAAATGCATCCAATGATGCTCTCAGATTAGCATGTGAATCTGGTGACCCAGTTATAGTAGAAGAACTTCTCAACTGTGACAAAGAATTCTCTAAACTAGAAATCGGAGAAAATCTTAGAATGGCATGCTTCAAAGGTTTTTGCCAAGTTGTACGTGTTTTATTGATAAACACAACTTGTCTTTGTACAACCGATATAATTGACGGAATCTCATTTGCCTTAAAAGGCAATAAGAATGGCGCTCTTGTAGTTCTGCAAGAATTCTACGACATATCTGACAATATAATGAAAGAGCTAAGAGAGGAAGTTAATAAAAATATCAACACAGGGCCTTTAAGTTCAATGCCTTTTACACCAGCTCCTTATAGAAACATTCCTTCCATTAAAATTTCGACTCCATGTATTTATCAACAAAAACATCGCAATCAAACGCCAAGAAGAGTTTTGAAAAAAGTGTTATCTCATGAACAATTACGCCAACAGAGGGAAAAGTATATAAGATGTCGAGACATTGGGCTTTTGTCCAATGATGATTACAATGCAGCTCAAATACAACGATTGTTACAGAGAAGACCTGAATTACCGTACGAGCTTCTCAAGGAAACCATACATAAAGTTGTCAGCGAAGGGTATGGCGCAATATTAAACGTTTTCTTGGACAATTATGATAAGCATAATATCCGTGAATCTATTTTGAAAGAATTGATTTTCAAAGGAAACACGAACCAAAACATCATGCAATGCATTCACAATCGATTTGATCGGGACATAATGCAATACATTGCCTTTGCAAGAAATGAATCAATACCGACGGAAAAACTGTTAACTTGTCTGTCTAAAAATCGATGTCTGTTTCCACCAAAGAATATCCTAAAAGCAACGGAGGAAATGACACAAAACAATGATAGAAACTATTTAGAAATATTAATTAATTCTTTAGATACAATTACAGAGTCCTACTCTGTTCATAAAATGTTCTTTGATGCCTGTAGAGATGGGAAGCTATGCGTATTAGAACTTCTACTCACAGGAAACTACATAACAGACTCACAAATAACAGATGCTTTTGTTCAATGTTGTGTGCACGAGGAAGTCGAAGGCATGAAAACTCTGTTAGAAAAAAGACCACATCTTTTTAAAGATGAATTTATATCAAAAGCAGCTGAAAAATGTTGTGATGGCTGTCACTTATCATCATTGTACTATCTTCTCCGTCATGTTTCGTTAGAATTCAGTGGTGAAAATTACATGAACCACTGTTTGTCTCTGTTGGTAAAGTCCAAAGACAAAAACGTTCTTCTGTTTCTTTTGTCTTATTGCGGAGAAAAATTTTCAAGATTTAGTCGTGAAAAAAGTTTTACAAGGAACTATTATTGAGAGCATCGTCGGAAAATTCTTTGATTCTAAGATGTTTTGAAGCAGTTGATGAAAATTATTTTATTTCCGTAGATGGCGCAACCAAAGTAAAGGCTGTGAAAAATATTTGTAAAACCCGACAATTTGAAGGAATCAATCTATGGTATCTCATGCCGGATACTGAGAAACAACAATCAATGATTTTTTCAGTATTATTTTCAGATGAACAAATAGAGTCAGTTCTTCAGGATGTGACTGGGAATTTAAGTTCATGGATAAGTAACAAGGCAATCTCTTTTCTAGTTTTACGCCAGGAGAAGGAAAAACTCTCTAGATTGCTAACCAGAGATATCAGCGTAATTTCTGAGATAACCCGACCGTTAGAACCGAAGTCAAAGGAATTTATTTTTGACTGTCTTCCTCCTCTTTCACAAGAGGTTGAACGAAGAATTATCGAACTTGTCAGAATGGAAAATATCTCCTTCTAAGGGAACGTGAATTAACTACCATTTGATTTTCTTTCCCTAGCAGAACATTACGAATTTTCGACAGAGACAATCGATCGTGTGCATGCTAATTTTGCCTAACACAAAATTTGATGCATTACAACAGTTCTGGGAAAAATTCAATCCTGGGTTAAATGAAGAATGTTTGAATAGCGCTTGTTGTAACCAGTGACTTAAGCGTACTGTCTTTTCTGATAAAGCAGAGACAACTTTCCTCAAAGTCTTATGAAATTAACAGAGTACATTTTGTACTATATTCTCAGAGCTACAATTGAGAACTGTGATTCTACTATACGTCATACGTTGGTGAATATCATATACCAATCTAAGAATGGCGCGACAGCTCTCACAGAACCATTGTGCAATTCATCTGATCTCATCAAGTATGGACAGAACTTACTGGACTCTTTCGTGATGACATTACTGACGAAATCATAGTTAAAGTAGCAAAGCTATGCTGTGAACACTCTCATAGTGAAGGGTTCAAGATGCTTCTATTCTTTAGTGAAATGAGTGTACTGTCAAAGTCTGATGTCCTTGACTGTTGTAAGATGATAGTGGATTTTGGATTGGATCTTTTGGAAGGATTACCTACATGCGTCAGTATGTTAAAGAACCTACCTCTGTCTCACTGGCTAGAGTTTGCAAGAGTTGTGATAAGTATCAAAATCACAATTCGTCATAAAATATTTACTGTTGTGTATTTACGGGAATGTGGGAATGATAACGTCTTTGGAAATGTCTGCAGACGATGGAATGATCTAGACATGTGTCATCCATATTACAGAAAACAAGCACTATCGTTAATCGATGAATTCGCGAATATATGAAAATATTGTTACCCGCGAAATATTATTTCGTCGTTTGATGTGTTGATATGCAATGTATTATGTTTTAAACAATTGAATTCTTGAAACTTATTTGAACTTTAATCGAACTTTGTTAGCTAAGCTACTTGTATATTGATCGTATAGTAACTGGACATTTCATTTCTTTTCCATTTTCATATTTAGTTCAAACTGTTCAAATTTTTTAAACAATGATATTGATTAGTACTTATGTTTTTGGTTTTCTGTCTGTCATGTATGTCATTTGTATATGAAAGAAAGGAGGGTATTTCCAATAACATTCTGTTGTAGCACCAACAGCAAAACCAAAAATTTGAATAGTCTTCATCTGATATTTTGAAAGAGAAATTATTTGTTATAATACTTATGTATAAGTCGCATGTTCATGGATTCAATCCGGCATCAATCATAGAAAATCATAGAAAACTGTATTACTCCGTATTTGAACCGTGAGTATCAGTAGCTGATGTCTCACACCGTACTGCTTTTTTTAATATGTTCAAAAAACTAGTACGGATCAAGACCCGTTCTAATCCGTTCTAAAGCCATCTAATTTTAAAATAATTCGTTTTGTTCTTAATAACAAAAATTAATATGATTAGAATTATAGGCTTAGAAATGAGTCATCTCACACACACACACACACAAAAATACTTAAACTTAACTCGTATTTGAATTGAAATGTATTTCATAATGATATCGATCTTGATGTCAGATACTATATAATCTATAACGGACTCGATATATCCACTATAGTCACAGTATAGCGCTCAAGCTAAAATTGCTAACTTCAGTGTTCATATAGTGCAGTATTTTGAGATTTGTGTTTTGGCAATGAATACTAATGATACATCATGAGAGATACGAGATCTTAAAATATTATCATAGACATATTCTGAACTTTGCTCAATATGTTATCCTTTGTCGATATAATATTCCAAAAAGATATATTAATAATATATGAGATAAATACTGTTCAACAAACTTAAGGAATTATTCATTTATTTAACCTCAATTCGATGCAAGAAGAAAGGTAGCATGTTAACAACATGATGATTGCTTTGTCTTACTTCCTATTCAGAAATCTTTCAAGAGACCGATTTCGCAGTTTCTCTAACGTTTGGACCTTGAAAAAAGATAGAGATCATGCTCTCCACATAGAGAATACTTGTTGACGGATTGGCGATCCTTCACTGATTTTAATATCTCATTGGTGCTGTTCACAAAGTTTTTAGCCATACATTTAAGTGGTAAACGTCTTTAAATTCAATAGCATCATTTCAAAAATGATAAATTTACAGCATGGACCAGATATGCACGTTTCGGGTACTAAACCCTGGTCAGTGATCCTCAGTCTAAACAATGTTATAAAGCCAAAAAGTATGAAAATTATTATGTAAGGTTTCAATTGACCTTGAAAATCTTCAGGTTTCATTCCATCCTGCAGGGAACATTTGTGGAAGGTTTGATGATACCATGGTAATTGGTTTATCCTCGATGTAGTTCACAATATTTTTATCGTCAAATATAGCATATCTTTGACCTTGAAAATAAATAGGGCTTATCCACTGCAGGGAAGATATGTTGAATGTTCGATGATCCCATGATGATTGTTTTGGCCTCCATGCTGGTGACATGGAAAATTGACATCGTTCATCCTCTTCCCGGAGTGAACATTTTTCTTTCCGTGATATTTTTTCTCTTCTATGCTGTTTTTAAAAGCTCTTAAACCTTGACATTTTACCTGGATAGTCATTGAGGATCATCCTCGCTCTATTGGCAACATTGCTATGATATCATATCCTTTTGTATGAAGATTTGAAATCACATATCAGGGTTAAAGGACTAAGTTGCAGAACCCATGGCCAAAAAAAACCCCAAAACACCTAAATACTAAAGGAAAAGGGACAAGGAAGAAAGGAGAGGAGCTCCAATAAGACTGGGTTGCAGCACCCACGGAAAAAACATAGAAACACATGAAAACAGAAAGTAGACATACACATTAAGAGAAACAAAATGACAAGGAACACAAACTACTTCAAAATCCAAACGCAAAAGACAACATATAAATCAACGGGTAATCTGTTTAGACATATGACGAACGGCATTCTGCCACGTTAATGGCTAATGATGTAGTTACCCGGATTACGTGCACACACCCTCCCACTTTTCCGGTTTTCAAGAGGTCTCAAAGAGCACACAATTGTTGGGTAAAATAATATTTTCACTATGCAAGGACAACACAAACATGACAGCAATACACAAGGCCCAAGCAAAACATATATGGATATGAAAACAACGTGTATACGAGAACAGTAAATGTTCTGCAGGCGTGCCAAACTGATGCATGCAAATACCCTAGGAGTCTGACTGACATTCAGAGAGGACAGGTTGTCGAGGCTCTGTCTTCTCTAAAAAGGTTTGGATAGGGCCCGTTATAAAGTCCCTTCTTCACAGTTAGGCAGAGTACAATTTCTTAAGAATGCGCAGGTTCTAGGCTATTGATTGGTCAAGTACAATGCCGAGTGCCCGTCTGGTGACAGCAGTACCTTTTAAAAAAGATTAAGCATATCCTGCTTTAAAGTTACAAATCACCTCGCTTGGATTCACATACCGATAACAAAGTTTTTCTGTGAAATGATTTTAAATACTATCATTTGAACATCTATCTAGGAGAGTTATATGCGAACGTAATCCAGGACAACCAAATCGTCTGCTACAAGGCAGATGGCCGTCCTAAGTCGGTACCGGTTATACCTATTGATTTATGTTTGGTCTTCTGTGTTTTATATTTCTATGGTGTGAGTTGGTGTTCTTTGTCCCTTTTGCGTCTCTTTCTGTGCGTGTGCTCTGTGTTTTAGCTGTGTGTGTTTTGAAGTTTTGCTGTGGGTGCTACAACCGAGTGTTGTTGGAGATCCCCTCCTTTAATGCATAAATTATCTCTCAAATTATTGTTATAAAGGAAAAGGGAAAGATCTCCATCATGAACACCGTACACTGATCCAGCGAAACAAACCCACCAGAAAGCGACACATATATGACATCAGACAAAAATACAACCCGCCACAGGACATAACAATATGTACAAGAGCATCATGTAGAACGGACAAAAACAGTCGAAACAGACGTAGAGAAACATCATAAATGGAAGAAGGCCGATGTTTACCGGGTGCCGACTTTGGTATTTGCTATTAGCAAATGGTATCGTTATCCGGACTACGTGCGCACAACCCTCCCACTTATCCGGATACAAAGACACATAATTGCTGTATAAAAATTAAACTTCTCACTGTAAGGTGACATTAAAAACCAGATACTGTATAAGTAGAATCATTCGCTGGTACTTTCTTTCGCGGTTTTATAAAAGTAAACCATTTCGCATGTACAATGATTCGCGGATTCACCCATGTTAGTATTGAGTTATGCATTTGGTATTCAAATTCACCAAGAACAATGCTGAGCGCGAAAGTAGCGAAGATTAATACACCGCGAATGATTCTACTTATACAGTAGTTAAACGCAGCGACCTGAGAATAGGGAAGGATCTCTAGCACTCACCAAGCGAAACAAACCCACAAGAAAGTGACACATAAATGACATCAGACAAAACTACCAATCGCAAAAAGACACAGTCAACAATATTCACTAGAACATCATACAAAACAATCGAAACAGACTTACAGAAACATCAAACGTTAATGTCAACACATAAAATGAAGGAGACAAATGTGCACCCAGCGCCGACTTTGGACGGCCATCTGCTATTAGCAAATGATGTCGTTATCCGGATTATGTGCGCACAACCCTCCCACTTATCCGGATACACAGAGGTCTTCATAGACGCACAGACGCACAATTGTTGAATAAACATAAAACTTCTCACTGTAAGGTGACACCATAAATAAGATATTTAAACGCAGCGGCCTCTTGTGACACAGATTCTATGTAACAGATATTCTATGTTAATCGATATAAAAATGTATGGCATGCTCATATACATGCGTACATGTATGTGCTCTACTGGCTGAAGCGAGCGCAAGGTCAATCACCTGAGAAATCTGACCAACTTTCAGATAGGACAGAATACGTACACAAGATTTCGTTAAACTTTAATTGGAACTTTTTCTTTATTTTTTTGGAAATTGTTTGGTATCTTGATGATTTTGACCAATACAGAAATCAGATTTATCCACCAGAGTTAACGTTGAATGACAAATATGGATAATGACCATATCCCCTAATACAGCAAAAAAATAATTCAGAAAATCAGAAACCGAAGGCATACAAAATCAGGATAAAACAGGAACCAAAGCAAACAAACAATAACCTCCACCATATGAAAAAAGCGAACTCCCGATGTTGGAGTGATACCAGGTGCCCAGGAAGAGTAAACATCTCCTGCTTGCATGCAACACCCGCCGCTTCAATTCGGTAGAACTGTCACATCCGGTTACTTCCATTTCGGAAGACGTAGAGTACAATCTTTGGTTGGATGGTTCAAATGGTCTATGACAGAATATCATCCACCATTCTGGAGAGTGGGACATCATAGTGTATGACGATCGAGTTCCCCATATCGACCGTAGAACTTCCACAGTGACGATGTTAGTCGGTCACAAAAATATCCCTGACAGACAAACTTATCTGAAAGACGTCTAGCTCTCACAAGCTCTCATTTGAATAAAGCAAACACAGATGATAAAGCTACACCATTTTTGGATCTTGATATCAAAATCAATATCGAAGAAATTCTGACAAAGATATACGACAAAAGAGAAGACTTTGTTCTCAACTTAATTTTCCTTGGCTTGGTGGCGATGTCCAAGATTGCCATCGCACGGCTCATCGGATACGCTAGGGCTTGCTCCAATGTTTCGGACTTCAATGATGATAAAGCCTACCCTAATGCAGCAAGATATGCCTGTTGGGATTTATTATCACAACATCAAAGTATCTTACTAGAACTCCGTTACGACAAGTTAGGAGAACATATAAATCGAAAGGCAGCTTGCTCTTCACAGTTAGATCACAAAGTATAAATATCATGCAAATTTGTTGATGCATATTCACGTTATTGCGTTCCATGTGCCTATACTTTGCCCGAATTAGCTTAACATGTATGTGCATATACAATGTAACCCCCACCCCTCCCATTACACATAATTTCTCAATTATGCGACAAAAAATAATACCCGTAACATATGTTATAAAAGGATATCCTTTCTTCTTGAAGTATACAAATTTTCATAACATTTCACCCAAAAATAGATTTTAAAAGAATTTTTTAAGTATATTTTCACAGTATCATAAAAATCTAAGTCCCATAACTCTGTAACAGCAAATCGGATGAACATGAAAATCGAAAGGCAGCTTCCTCTCCACAGTCTGATCAAAATGTACAAATATCATGAAAATCCGTTGATGCATATTCAAGTTGCGTTCGATGAGCGGACGGACAGACAGACGGACTTTGTGGAATGGGCATGGTACTGGACCTATCTACAGTTAAGTTTTGTACCACTGTCTTAATTTCCCAATGTTGCACAGTGACCAACCGTTACGACGGGACTCCATAACGAGCCTTGTTTAAATCTCGTAATAGAAGACTGGGTCCTGATTCTGTCATATATGAAAGTTGATCAGACTCCTCGGATGATTGATCTTGAGCTCGCTTAAGCCAGCAGAGCACAGACTGTTATATGCATGCCATAGAATGTTTTATCCTTTTATATGGAACGCCATCGCTGTCTTATAATGAGAAATTTCAATATATTGTATGGTTTAATCAATATATGCGGTGGTAAGTACATTATATGCGGTGGTAAGTACATTATATGCGGTGGTAAGTACAATATATGCGGTGGTTAGTACATTATATGCGGTGCTAAGTATATTATATGAGGTGCTAAGAACATTATATGCGGTGGTAAGTACATTATATGGAGTGGTAAATACATATATGCGGTGCTAAGTACATTATATGAGGTGCTAAGAACATTATATGCGGTAATAAGTACATTATATGGAGTGGTAAATACATTATATGCGGTGCTTAGTACATTATATGCGGTGTTAGATACAATATATGGGGTGGTATGTTCATTACATGGGGTGGTTAGTACATTATATGCGGTGCTAAGGACATTATATGGGATGGTATGTTCATTACGACATGGGGTGGTTAGTATACAGTTAAAGTATACCATTGAGGGAGTTAGCACGATTCTGGTTCCCCGAGACCAGACCTATTTCCCGAGGCGAAGCCGAGGGAAATAGGTCTGGTCGAGGGGAACCAGAATCGTGCTAACTCCCTCAATGGTATACTTTAACTGTTTTATTATACCGAAACAAACATTATACTGAAACAAACATATCTCTTAGGTATACAGAAACAAACATTATACTGAAACGAACATATCTCTTAGGTTCACAGGGTTCAAATGGAAAATCTAATGATTTTGCCTTGCCTTCTCGACTGCATGACTGAGTAACGGAAAATATTAATTTCTGATGATAAGATAAACAGAAACATCATTTATCATACTCATACATGTTTAATTTTTGATTGTTTTATTTTATTGCGGATTAATTTATGTGCTAAGCGGATAGGAGGCGGATTACTCTGCTCGCGTATTGATAGCGTCATCCGATCAACCTTCACGTCATCCGATCAACAATCAACGGCGCTGATTGGCTGATACTGACACACCCCCAAAGAAGCTCCGCCCCATTTTGAAACTAACTCCCTAGGGAAATAGTCTTCTCAACTAACGCACCCCTTTGCAGGGAAATAGTCTTATCAGGCGATTTTCAGGGATTTAGTTAAATTTAATGAGTCTCTTTTTATATAGGAAAAAATCAGTAGAGGTATAATAATACATTATATGCTGTGCTAAGTACATTATATGCGGTGCTAAGGACATTATATGGGGTGGTGAGTACATTATATGCGGTGCTAAGTTCGTTTTGTGGTGATTTCGTTATGATAAACATTCTGATGACCAAGATTAAACATTTCTGAGACTCGGATCGCAGCTACGTTAAGGCACTCCTCGTTTTTACGTTTTTGTGGCCTTTAAACACAAATATTTATCTGAGAAGATGAAATAAATACTATTTTGTTTAATTGAGGTATATTTCATTGTATTTAATAAAAAAAGCGAAAAGATTAAATCTTTGGCAATCAGTGAAATTTATTGTACAATTTCATCACCATATCACGTAATGGTTCGGTGGCGTAGTGGTGATGACGCAGGATCTCAACTACCAAGGTCGCGAGTTCGATCCTGGCCAAGGGTACGTTCTATTTTTCAAACTTTTTACGAAGTTCTTGCTTTTTTTTTTTAAGTGAGAGGCACCATGATATCAATAGGCATTGTTTCCGTATATTGTATATGCTTGTACTTATTAGAAGAGCTTTGTGCAGTACAGATAAATTATGTGATATTCGTAAAGAGTAGATTAATTCCGTAACACTACGTTACTAATATATAAATTATACTTTTTATTTTAGCTTGTGATATTCAATTTACGTGGTCTAAGAGAGAGAGAGAAAAAAAACAGGGTGACGTGAAAATTCTATATCATTATTTTTTTTTCTAATAATTAGAATAAAAAAATGTGATATAGAATTTTCACGTCACCCTGTTTTAAGAATATCAATTTAATCGGCAATCTCTGAAATCCAGAAACTGAAAAAAAAAAACGGTTGTATTTCTTTCTTCTCGGTAACTTATGTAACTTTCTGGCGTCAAATACACACGGTTTAGATATAGACAAATTTATTTCCTTCCAAACGATTAAATATTTGATCGACACACTATGAATAGATTGTTCCATGTTATAAAAAGAAAAAGATGGCAATTATAACCTACTTTTAATATCGCTCTAGAGATAAATTTTAAAATTGTCATCCATCCCCATTTTTTCGTTTCTGCCTGTGGACAATGATAACCCGAGTCTCAAAAATGTTTAATCTTGGTCATCATAATGTTTATCATAACGAAATCACCACATAACGAAATAAGCACCGCATATAATGTACTCACCACCCCATATAATGTTCTTAGCACCGCATATAATGTACTTAGCACTGCATATAATGTACTTAGCACAGCATATGATGTATTAACCACCCCATGTAATGAACATACCACCCCATATAATGTACTTAGAACCGAATATAAAGTACTTAGCACCCCATATAATGTACGTACCACCCCATATAATGTCTTTAACACCGCATATAATGTACTAAGCACTCCATATAATGTACTTAGCACTCCATATAATGTACTTACCACCGCATATAATGTTCTTAGCACAGCATATAATGTACTTATCATCGCATATAATGTTCTTAGCACCGCATATAATGTACTTATCACCGCATATAATGTTCTTAGCACCGCATATAATGTACGTACCACCCCATATAATGTTCTTTACACCGCATATAATGTACTAAGCACTCAATATAATGTACTTAGCACCGCATATAATGTACTTACCACCGCATATATTGATTAAACCATCCAATATATTGAAATATCTCATTATAAGACAGCGATGGCGTTCCATACTTTTACATAGAATACTAGTATGTGTTACAAGAGGCCGCTGCGTTTAACTATCTCGTTTGTGATTTCACCTTACAGTGAGAAGTTTGATGTTTATACAACACTTCTGCGTCTATGGAGACCTCTGTGTATCCGGATAAGTGGAAGGGTTGTACGCACGTAATCCGGATAAGGAGACCATTTGCTTTTATTAGATGATCAGGAATTATTGCCGATTTTGCTTATTTCTGATTGGTGGAGACGCTGTTTGATAGAAGGTACCTCAGAGTGAGTTGACCGCTAACCTCCAAAGCGGTCTATTCGGGATTAGCGCGTGCGTTGATTTTTGTAGTGGTAGATCTTTGATCTCGCGTATCATTACAATGCAATTGTTAATAAAATCCTGATAATTTAATAAAGCAGTTGTTGACTTTTGATTTTGGTCTACTCGTGACTATACAGACCTGGTCAGGCATTGGTTAACATCGGCCTTCGGCCTCGCTCAACCAATACCTGACCAGGTCTGTATAGTCACGAGTAGACCTCATCAAAAGTCAATAATTGTATATATAGGATCTCAAATGAATTTTCATTTCATATGATGTATTATGAAACGAGTTGTGTGTTTTATATCCCCGAGCCTTGGCGAGGGGATATAAAACGCACAACAAGTTTCATAATACATCGTATGAAATGAAAATTCATTTGAGATTCTTTTTATCACATGATATTGCCTAAAAATGTGTATTTCTAACGTGAAATCAACGTTTCCGAGAACTACAGAGGCGAATCACGCCGTGATCTAGAAGTCGTCTGCTACGCCATGAGAAGTAGTGTCCCCATCGTATAGATATTCTGTGCGTAAGAGAAAAGTATTTCAATTTTGAATAGTATTTTAATGCAAGAATTAATTCAACAACAAAAATTTTAATCATTGATATTGACTCCGGGTCTGAATTTAACAGTTGACCGATATTTGAAAGGTCACATTTGTCAAGGTTTATGTGATTAAGATCCAAACTTAACCAAGCAGAGCGTTATGTAACGCGTTATCATATGTTTATGAAATGGCTTTATGAAACTGCATAACGGGTGTATCATGTGATAAAATAGTATATTGCCGTCCAAAGTCGGCGCCGGATGCACATTGGTCTCCTTACTTTTATGTATTGTCATTATTGTTTGATATTTTAGTACGTCTGTTTCGATTGTTTTGTATGATGTTCTTGTGAATATTGTTGTCTTTTTGCAATTTGTATTTTTGTCTATTGCTATTTATGTGTCACTTTCTCGTGGGTTTGTTTCGCTGGGTGTGTGCAGGGTGGTCATGCTGGAGAACTTTCCTTTTTCTTCTTTTTTTATTGCATAAACAGTGTGTAGAAATATGCACAAAGAATACAAAAGAAGATGAATGTCCACATAAAAATCAGTTAAATATGTGTTTTATCAGGAAATAAATTCTGGAAAACTGAAAGTCCAGGATCCACTACTATTTTAGAGATAGGCCATTCAAAACTCAACTTTAACTTGATCTGTATCACACTATAATGTATTCACAGACCATAAATCAGTTCATCTGTTATAACATGGCATGAAGAAAAGCCACGAAAAAAAAATTCAGGACATTTGCCAAGTGCAAGGTCCTAACTCTTATAAAAATAGGTCAATCAAAACTTAATTCAGATTTGATCTGTATCACTCCAAGATATGATTTCACATGTACATAGTGTGAGCAGAGATGACAGCTAGATCTCACCTCCATGGCAACATTGTCACATGACTAGCAACTGTACCTACATTGCACAAAGTATTTCCAGATGAGTTTGGTTGAAAATAATTTAAAGAAGGCGGGAAATGAAGATTTTTAAAGTCTAATTTTACCTTGCCTGGTCGCTCAAGCATGAAATATATAGGTCAGATGCAGCACCTGTACATTGCAGTAAGCATCCTCAGATACATCACCAACACAGGTTTGATTGATCTAGTACCTGAAATAGGCGGGAAATGGACCTGTCCCAGTTTACTTAACCTGATTGCTCAAGCATGAAATATATGCAAATTGCAGCATCTGTACCATGCATGCATTAATAAAGCATCCTCAGGTGTACAATTCATACAAGGTCGGATGTCTTAGGACTTAAAATAGGCTTGAAATAGACCCGTCCGAATTACTTAATCTAGTTGTTCAAGCGTGTAATATAGATCCGATGCAGCAGAGAAAGATCTATTTGCATTTTTTTCCCTAAATTTGTACGCTTTTCGAATGTGGTTTTTGGAATCTGGTTTTGCTTTTGTGTTTGACTTTCATTCACTGATACATGTTCTCTATTCTATTGGATTTGAGACGATCGTGTTAGACCTCCTCTGTCCTTTATTAAAACATATGGGGAGCTAAATATTTTTTTTCCTAATTTCTGTGTACATGGATACTTAACACAGATACTAGGGCTGCAAAGATATGCTATCTTTACAATAACAATGCGTATAATATTTGTTTTCAGTGCAATTCTTATCACAATTCTTTGATTTTTAGCTGAAAGATGAAATCAGATTTCAGATAGAGCCAAGGGCAGTTTTAAATTGCATGTTTTACTGGTACATGTATGACAGAAAAATCCAATATGAAGTGTTAATTAAATACATGTGTATAAAAGTTCTTTATACATAATCTATTTTGAAACTTGTTGAAAACTGTTTATTCCGGGGTTTGCAACTGTTCTAACGGAAATTTTAATGATTTTGCCTTTTTGACTTTAAGACTAAATAACTAATTGATTCTTCTTCGATATTCATTTGTAAATGTCGCTCAGCTTTTTTTTCAAATAAATCAGAAAAGCTTGATACTGAGATAGTGCCATATTTTGAATTGAACCCTCAACTTGAACAGTGAATAGTTGCTGCTCTACAAGGTACACTGTAGATCGGAAAAAACCTTCTTCAGATAAATCCTCTTGATCCACAAAGACCTCCACAAAATTTAACATAGAGTTTAAAGCGTATAATACAATAGTAAAACATTCTACAGTAAGTATTGATCTTGTTTATTAAAGCTTGTTTCTGTCAATATAATGACATGTGTAACACTTTAATGACATGATAATGTCAACAAATAGACTAGCATATTAAAGATTGTTTGTTATATTCATTGAAACAAAGTACAACAAATTATAAAATTGAAATATAATGTTTCATCATTCAAAATACTCTTCAAGAACAGGTATGTCACATGTTTGACCTTTGAAGTAACATTGACCCTCATTGAGTGTTGAGTCTCATCATGTTTGACCTTTGACCTTGCAGTTACCATTCACCCTTAATTGGTGTTGAGTCTTGTCATGGTTGACCATCCCTGCAAAGGAGCAGTTAAGATAAGGCGTAAAATCTGCCCTGGAAAGTCGAAATTTCAAAATGCAAAAACTGAGGAAATTTTTCGGTAAAAATAAGAAGTAATTTAGCCCAGATATGAAACTATTGTCATGTTGGATAAATTATTCAAAATATGACCGATTTTTGGGTCAAAACAAGCGTTTTTCCAATAGAAATCAATGGAAAATGGAAAAGTTTTTCTACAACATTGTTCCCCCCCCCCCCTCGCTTCAGAATGCCATTTTCACCAAAGGTGTATATCAATAAAAGACATTTTCTGACCACGTGGGGTTCTGAACCGAGGGGGGGAACAATGTCCCACAGGAAAAAAACAAAAAAGGGGGGATGGATGGATATTTTAGAATCAGTCTTTAGACCAGTAAAATAAATAAAAATTGCCATTTTTTCCTATAGTATTATTTAAAAATCTATTCAGAGTGTGTTCCAATCAAATATTTAACCGTTAGGTAGGAAATAAACGAGAAAGTTGTCTATTTCTTCACTGTGCGTATTTTGCGCCTGAAAGCTACATTTGTCACTGATAAATACGAAATATAACCGTTTTTCAGTTTCCGGATTGCGGATTTTGCCGATTATATTGATATAATAACCTCAAGGTTAATTCCAATTATCCAGTTTTGATATTAAAAGGTACAGAAGTATAATACAAATCAAATTTGTGAAAAATAATGAATTTTTTGTGAATTTCAGCTCGATATTTGACGTTTTCTCTCTTCAGTACCCCCTACCTCTTCAACTTGAAATGTGATTATAACATCTTTCACCAATTCTATTTAAATAAAATTCCTACTTGGAATCTTCTAATACTTTATTTTTAAACCCGACCACTTCTTATCTGAAATAGACGGACTGCGCACGAGAAATAATCGAGTGATTTCAGGGCTAAATCAAGCCCTTATCTTAACAGCTCCTTTGACTTATAAAGCATATCAATTAAGTTACAGCCAATAATTACCAAACAGACAAAATGAAAGAGTGATTGACGCACATGGTTACAAATTCAAATTGTTCATCGGCATAAAACACATTATTACAACATTTTGACATTTGGTCTCTGAGGTTCAAGTTTGATTACTATTGGGCAAAAACTTCAGATTGTATCAACGCCAAAAAAAACAAGTTAAAAGTCATGTTTGTAAAACATTAATGCCCCCCTAACCCTTCTGTGATTAAAGTCTGTCACAACTTTATACTTGCATTGATACAACCTATGGGGGTATAAAGTAACAGTTTCATTTCAATACGTAACTCCACTCAAGAGATATTGAACAGAAACCCTGAAGTTTTGGTATTTTTCAAAGTGCAAAGGGGCATAACTCTGTCCAATTTTTTTTGATCGGACCTAAATATGAACTTGACCTAGATTTTCATTTGATGTGTCTGTATACAAAATTTCATTTTTATATGTAACTCCACTCAAGAGATATTGAACGGAAACCCTGAAATTTTGGTATTTTTCGAGTGCAAGGGGCATTACTCTGTCAAAATTTTGTTGATTGGACCCAAATAAGAACTTGACCTAGATTGTCATTTGATGTATCCATATACAAAATTTCATTTCAATATGTAACTCCACTCAAGAGATATTGAACGGAAACCCTGAAATTTTGGTTTTTTTCGAAGTGCAAGGGGCATAACTCTGTCAAAATTTTGTTGATTGGACCCAAATAAGAACTTGACCTAGATTGTCATTTGATGTATCCGTATACAAAATTTCATTTCAATATGTAACTCCACTCAAGAGATATTGAACGGAAACCCTGAAATTTTGGTTTTTTTCGAAGTGCAAGGGGCATAACTCTGTCAAATTTTTTACGATCGGACCTTAATACGAACCTGACCTAGATTTTCATTTGATGTGTCTGTATACAAAATTTCATATCAATATGTTACTCCATTCAAGAGATATTGAACAGAAACCCTGAAATTTTGGTATTTTTCGAAATGCAAGGGGCATAACTCTGTCAAAATTTTTTTGATCGGACCCAAATATGAACTTGACCTTGATTTTTGTTTGATGTGTCTGTATACAAAATTTCATTTCAATATGTGAATCCGCTCAAAAGATATTGAACGGAAACCCTGAAATTTTGGTATTTTTCGAAGTGCAAGGGGCATAACTCTGTCAAAATTTTTTCGATCGGACCTTAATACGAACTTGACCTGGATTTTCATTTGATGTGTCTGTATACAAAATTTCATTTCAATATGTAAATCCATTCAAGAGATATTGAACGGAAACCCTGAAATTTTGGTATTTTTCGAATTGCAAGGGGCATAACTCTGTCAAAATTTTGTTGATCGGACCCAAATATGAACTTGACCTAGATTTTCATTTGATGTGTCTGTATACAAAATTTCATTTCAATATGTGAATCCACTCAAGAGATATTGAACGGAAACCCTGAAATTTTGGTATTTTTCGAATTGCAAGGGGCATAACTCTGTCAAAATTTTTTTGATCGGACCCAAATATAAACTTGACCTAGATTTTTGTTTGATGTGTCCGTATACAAAATTTCATTTCAATATGTGAATCCGCTCAAAAGATATTGAACGGAAACCCTGAAATTTTGGTATTTTTCGAAGTGCAAGGGGCATAACTCTGTCAAAATTTTTTCGATCGGACCTTAATACGAACTTGACCTGGATTTTCATTTGATGTGTCTGTATACAAAATTTCATTTCAATATGTAAATCCATTCAAGAGATATTGAACGGAAACCCTGAAATTTTGGTATTTTTCGAATTGCAAGGGGCATAACTCTGTCAAAATTTTGTTGATCGGACCCAAATATGAACTTGACCTAGATTTTCATTTGATGTGTCTGTATACAAAATTTCATTTCAATATGTGAATCCACTCAAGAGATATTGAACGGAAACCCTGAAATTTTGGTATTTTTCGAATTGCAAGGGGCATAACTCTGTCAAAATTTTTTTGATCGGACCCAAATATAAACTTGACCTAGATTTTTGTTTGATGTGTCCGTATACAAAATTTCATTTCAATATGTGAATCCGCTCAAAAGATATTGAACGGAAACCCTGAAATTTTGGTATTTTTCGAAGTGCAAGGGGCATAACTCTGTCAAAATTTTTTCGATCGGACCTTAATACGAACTTGACCTGGATTTTCATTTGATGTGTCTGTATACAAAATTTCATTTCAATATGTAACTCCATTCAAGAGATATTGAACGGAAACCCTGAAATTTTGGTATTTTTTGAAATGCAAGGGGCATAACTCTGTCAAAATTTTGTTGATCGGACCCAAATATGAACTTGACCTAGATTTTCATTTGATGTGTCTGTATACAAAATTTCATTTCAATATGTGCATCCACTCAAGAGATATTGAACGGAAACCCTGAAATTTTGGTATTTTTCGAAATGCAAGGGGCATAACTCTGTCAAAATTTTTTTGATCGGACCCAAATATGAACTTGACCTAGATTTTTGTTTGATGTGTCTGTATACAAAATTTCATTTCAATATGTGAATCCATTCCAGAGATATTGAACGGAAACTGATGTTGCGGACCGACCGACAGACCGACCGACAGACCGACCGACAGCGGCAAACCTATATGTCCCCTCTTCTTCGAAGGAAGGCATAAAAATTCCAAGAGATCAAGTCCAGGTCTACAGACAGGTGTCAGCTGTTTGCTAGTAAATTGTGAAGTACAGAAAATGCTCAAAGTTCAAGGGCGGGTCACAAGGTCAAAAGTCATGATATAAAATGAAATCTCTGGTTATGAAGAAACTACATGTGAAATAGCGCGGCCATACACTTCATGAGTTTATGAGATATGACCCAGGTCGAAGCTTGTTAACCAGATGCTAAAGCCAAGGATACAACAACAGCTCCCCTGAATTCGTCCCAGTGAGCTAAAAAAAGATACGATCAAGATCGAGGAATGATTGCCTATGAAAATAGCATCATTAATATTTATAAACTGACCACTGTCTTATTTTTGTCTACAGACCATTTTCCGATTTTGTCTAAACGCTCAAAATGTCCGCTTCAACATCTTTTTGCATTGTTTTTTAATTACGGTGAAACTGTTGAAAGACGTAATTCCCCTGAGATGTTACAATGAAAGCATGTGCAAAAATTGCCTACCTGGGTCATTTTTTGTCATTATGTCAGCCATAATGAATTTGGACTAATGATCTATTCCATATCATTTATACAAGACATTTATCAATTGCATTGATCACAATTGAATCAGCATTTTGTAGAACAAGGATATATCATATCAAGAGTAAAGTGTTAGCCATTAATAATATCCTATACCTTTCTATGATAACCATTCCTCCTGATCGACACAAAGAATGGTTCAGATTTCACATGTAACCTAAGGTTCTACTCGTCATTTCACAAAGATCAGATCAAACAGATAATGACAAAGCCATGATGTTTATGTTCAGGTACCCTATATTCCACGTAAGTTCGAATTGATTATCATTTTAAGTACAACCAATAATGACAGCTGCCGAATGTATTTGATCATAAAATCACTTCCTCTTCACATGGTCCTATCACGACTTAGAAGCATATTTCTTCATCCCCGTCTCATTTATTTCACATAGATGCTGTAAAATAAAAAGTTTATTTGCTAAAAATTACATTTGATTACATAAAAAGTATTCATATAAGTTTAAATGCTTTAGTCATTTGAGCAAGTAATTTTTCACATTAAATGAATTTATAATAAATTCATCAATAATATTTATCAGAATGATGTTTCCATGAATTTTGTAGCTAGATAAACAAGTTCATTATTACACACTGTCGTCATAAATTCAGTTCAGTATACTTCACTTGTAATACGTTTGATTCTTCAGATCAAGAATCTATTGTATGTGTCCCTACTTTAGGGGAATTCAAATTCTAATATTTACATTACTAGTATATTCCCCATGTTGAACGCCCATTAGGCAACTAGAATTATATTCCAATAACTTGGGTTGCAATTGTGAGGTCACGTTCAAGTTTTGCATGTAGGGAGAATTTACCAACGTTCAAATACATTTGACGCTATAACAGGCAAAATATGCGAAGTGCATGCAAATAAGAATGACCGATATTTAGAATAAATGTAAATATAAGTAATGACTGTCTTACTTTTGGTGTTCATGGGTGTACAATTCTGGTTGGACATGTGCAAATTTTCCGAGAATCACCTCGCAATTCACAGAATTTGCACGTGACCAACCAGAATTATACACCCATGAACACCAAAAGTAAGACAGTCTTTTCTTAATTGGTGTTGGCACTAATCAAGGTGTGCTAATTCAAGACTATGTTAAATAATTATCTGCACATTAAAGGAAAGATGGGCAAAGTACGCTAATTCTTGATTATGCTTACATGCTCCCAATTTCATCCTACATGTATTTCTACTTAAAATCAATCACACGAGAATAAGTACATCTATATGACTGTACAGTATTAATATAATAACGGGAGAAAATATTCTGAATCAGTTCTAACAGATCTTCGATGTAACCTGTTACCATTATAATTATCATGAAAACCCTAATGAATCCAGCGACTCTACGTCAAGTTTTCCTGATTATAAAATCAACATAAATTTGGAATTCAATGCTACTCACATTTAAATCTCTAAAATATTCATTGTAATCTAAGGCATAGCCCACGATGAATATGTCTGGTATTTCAAATCCTGTATCTGCAAAAGATGAAAAAGATTGACATGAATAACTATGTATATTTATATAGTACATCTATCATAGAGGAATTACTACATGTGAGTACATGTACATTTAAATATCATAGATGTATAACTGATTTTGAATGTAGAGGGAAACTGAGACTCCCTTCTGCATGTAGATGTAATTTGTACCATGAATGATTTGAAACTACACCTTTGTCCTTATTTTTCTTTTCCTTTTTATATTAGTCTCAAAAATGATTTGTCAAATATTGCGAGTGAAAAAAGACATAAATTCTAAATAAGATATCAAATTTCTTCACTTGATTTAAGAAATTCAGAATTTTAATGATTAAAGAAATTCAAATTCAAAAGTTGTAAAATATACAGACAGGCTATGATGAGCTTTCAACAAAATTATTTTCTGTTTTTATAAAAAGTCCATTACATTGAAAACCACTTACAGTCAGGTCGATAACCGATACTTCTTTTTGTTCTTTTTACTAACAAGCTGAAAATATGAAAAATGATAAAGTACATTTGAACATTACGCTTCTTTACATATAGACCGTTTCACACTTAATTCAACGAACTGTAAATAGCGACTCTCTGATTGGCTGATAACGTCATTGCCTATGAATAAATCGCCATATACCACTGTTTAAAAATAGACCGGGATTACCCCTACAACCTTCTGCAAATGGCGTTGTTATTTTTAGTTAATCATATATGAAATTATAAAATAAAACAGTTATGGACTTTTAACTCAGTATTAATGATGTGATACTGACTTACTAAGAAGATATTGACCTCGGCTTTGCCTCGGTCAATATTTTCATAGTAAGTCAATATCACATCATACACAGTGAGTTAAAAGTCCATAATTGTATAATATGTGGTACTCAATTAGAAGCTCAGTTCCAGGGAACAAACAATGGAATATTGTGCATGTACAAGTGATATCAATAGATTATTACACAACATTTTTCGGGTAAAAAGAAAACTCGATTCAGTGCTATTCGTGTTGTAACAATCAAATGATTATTTCATTGGTATGTACATGTGCAGGATCTTGCTTGTACCCTACAACTAAGCAGATAATGTAAAAGATCTGTAGTTAACACTTCAAAATCTATGTTGTTTTTAAAAGAGAAAAAGTTGATTCAGACATTGAGATTTTATTGAAATCTTAATCAAATGACAAATAAGTCAAACATACATTAAGGTACATGTAAATAATTTTAATTGAAATTCTAGCAAAATCTCATTTGTTTATTTGGTCAATTTGTTCCCTTCCCATTTAGAACAGTATCTAATGGAAAGTAAATGTGACATAAACAAAATCTTTGGGAACAAGTATTTTTAAAAGTTAGGGAAAACATGCTTCAAACATTTCTTTAGGAATTTCATTACGTTATAATGTGCTTACGTCAGATACCGTCAAGAAACAGAATTCAATACTGACGACAGGATTGCCAAATCCATTATAGATATGCCCTCTACAGAAGTAATAATTTGATTATGACGTTATCTAAGAGTACATAAGCCAAAGTGATATGGGACATTTGACATTCCAGCGATCTTGCTATGACGTCATGAAATGAATAAGAAATTATATGTCTCATTTCACTGTACCTGATAGCAGATTGCATGTTCATCAATTCCTTCTTCTTAAGATACAGAGTTACTTCCCCTTTAGAATGTTATCCAATGTAAATACCTGTACATGCTGATACAATGAAATCCAATAGAAACAATGTAATTAATTAATCGGACAAATTTTACTATCGATTATCGGGGTACTATTGGAAACTAACTATGGGTTGATTATCTGAACTATCCAATTCTGAAAAATGTTATGATCGCTGAGCGATATAGTCCCCTACCGGCGGCATATATTTATGTCCTGCAACTCTGCCTATGAATTACTCTTCAATTGAACATATATGAGTTTAAATTAAACTTACTGTCTGTGCAGCTCAGTTCTGAGGTTTTATCTGCTTTATCGATTCGAAAAAGAGGTCAAGCGTGACAAAAGTTGAACTTGCTCTGTAACTATCCAAGACTAAGCTGAGTATCAAATTTCACCTGAATATCTTTATTTGTTGCAGAAAGAAGTCTGGAAAACTGACAAAAACTGAATTTTCCAACTCATAAACGGGCATAACTCCTCGAAAAATAGGTCAAGCGTGACATAAGTTGAACTTGCTCTGTAACTATCCAAGACCAAGCTGTGTATCAAATTTCATCTGAATATCTTCATCCGTTGCAGAAAAAGAAGTCCAGAAAACTGACAAAAACTGAATTTTCCAAGTTATAGAGGGGCATAACTCCTTGAAAAATAGGTCAAGCGTGACGAAAGTCAAACTTGCTCTGTAACTATCCAAGACCAAACTGTGTATCAAATTTCATCTGAATATCTCCATCCGTTGCAGAAAAAAGTCCGGAAAACTTACAAAAACTGAATTTTCCAAGTCATTAAGGGGCATAACTCCTTGAAAAATGGGTCAAGCATGATGAAAGTCTAAGTTGCTCTGTAACTTTCCAAGACCAAGCTGTGTATCAAATTTCATCTGAACATCTCCATCCGTTGCAGAAAAAAGTCCGGAAAACTGACAAAAACTGAATTTTCCAAGTCATAAAGGGGCATAACTCCTCGAAAAATAGGTCAAGCGTGATGAAAGTCAAACTTGCTCTGTAACTATCCAAGACCAAGCTGTGTATCAAATTTCATCTGAATATCTCCATCTGTTGCAGAAAAAAGTCCGGAAAACTGACAAAAACTTAATATCCAAGTTATAGAGGGGCATAACTCCTTGAAAAATAGGTCAAGCGTGACGAAAGTCAAACTTGCTCTGTAACTATCCAAGACCAAGCTGTGTATCAAATTTCATCTGAATATCTCTATCCACTGCAGAAAAAAGTCCGGAAAACTGATATTCGGACAGACGGACAGACAGAGGGACAGACGGACAGACAGACCGAGAGGAGACTAAGAGTCCCCTTCGGCGTTACCGGTAGGGGACTAAAAATCATGTTCAAAACTACTGAAAATAACTGTATTACCACTGAGGATGTGGCCTATTTAACATACACATACACTGCAATTGCGTAGAAATACAGGGGTTTTTTTTTTTCTTGACCATTGTTATTTTTGTACACTTAGTTTGATGTCATTTTGATTACTTTTCATTAAAACAATTTTCGTTATAGTTACCTTTTTATATCTGAGCAACGATCGATTGTCAATTTTGATATCGATTATTGAAAATCGAAGGGGTTTCAAAGATCGACTATCGAAAGTCGGCGACTATCGTCACATCACTAGTATTAATAAAGCATGTTTTCCCTAAATTCTATACTACATGTGTTCTGCTATCTAAAAAATTTGATGACGTAACAACATGAACAATTACTTTCAGTTTAAGTCAGATACAATCTCAAAAGGGAAGTAACTCTGTGCATCAGAATGACAGAATTCTAAGGAAAAATTACACTGTACATGAACACTTGCGTTTTACCTGACTACTTTGATGGACTTTGGATGAATGTTGTTTAGAATGCCTAGAAGTTTCTGCATGGTCCGTCCTGTATCTATTATGTCTTCCACAACCAAAACATTCTGAAATATTTACATATAAAATGTATCATGTATATGTAGAGTATAGAGTATCATCATACAAATAGTTATTCTATACCATTTCTGTTGGTTGAAATATAGTGTACCTAAGAAGAATACATAATTCCCATTATTTTAAACATTTTTAGACAGTGGGAGAAAGATAATCAATAACCAGATGTGATCAAGTACCAAGAAATCCAACCATTGAGTATTTGCATGCTTTTGTTCATGTCTTGGCAAGCCCTATCGTTGTACAAGCAAATCCTGAACACCCTAGTTGGATTTCCTTGACTCTCTTCACATCTGGTGATAGGTTCTATAATTATTGCTCTACAGATTTTTTCCTATATAAAAACTTTTAAGATACTCATTAAATCTAGCTATAATTCGCGTGGTGAGACTATATCTCTACAAAAGTGTGTTAGTTGAAAGACGATTTCCCTGGGGAATTAGCTTCAAAAAGGAAAGGAGATTCTTTGCATGACGATGGTGACATTTCAGTGATGGTGTAATAAAACAGTTTAAGTATACCATTGAGGGAGTTTGAAAGATTCTGGTTCCCCTCAACCAGACCTATTTCCCTCAGCTTTCCCTCGGTCTAGTCTGGAACCAAAATCATGCTTACTCCCTCAAATTGGCATACTTTAAGCATTCATTAGTCTTAGACAGGGTAAATCTGAGGATTATTGTGAAAATCGATCATATGTTACTTACTTTTCCTTTTAAATTTTCCAAGTTATCTCCTCCTACAACTTCTATTTCCCCTGAGGAAGTGTCATCCTGAAATCACAACAAAAACTTGATCAAGGAATTATTAATGGATAGATTAAGGTTCAATACAAAGGCATAATAATATAATATACTGTAATTTGTAAACATGGTTATTTTCGCAGGGGGAAATTTTCCCGAAATATCTATTAAAACAGTACATGTGGTGGTAATTTTGGCGAAATCGGAATTTATTCCCTTAAGTCTATCATAGTGTCTTCAAAATCTTGTCAGAAAGAATACATGTGTGAGAAATCAAAACCATATCACTTACCATATATAAATCATGCCAATTGTTTAAGTTTTTGAAAAGTAGGTAAAAAGTCAAGGTCAAGATCATGAGGTCAAATATTTTGGTATCAATGGAAAGGTCTTGTTAAAAGGAATACACATATAAAATATCAAAGCCCTATCACTTACCAATCAAAAGTTATGCCTCTTGTTAAAGTTTTTGAAAAGTAAGTCAAAGGTCAAGGTCACAAGGTAAAGAAAAAAAATTTGGCTTTGATGGAAAGATCTTGTCACAAGGAATACACATGCGAAATATCAAAACCCTATCACTTGCCATTCAAAAGTCATGCCCAATGTTTAAGATTTTGAAAACTAGGTCAAATGTCAATGTCACGATCAGATGGAAGTATAATGCAAATAATCAAGCATTGGTCATTTATGAGAAAGTGAGAAGCATATGTCCTTCTTTTAACAATGCTAACTTTTTTTACCATGGAGGGAAAGACAGACACTGGATGGAGGGAAAATAGAGATAGAGAAAAAGATGGAGGGAAAGACAGACAAATGGAAATCAGACAAAGTGATCCCTATATGATGCTCTTGCATTGCAGGCAACATAGAAAGTGTACATCTTTCAAATAATTTGATTTTTTTTATTAGAGATAGTCTTCATTATCGATCTTGAAATAAAAGCTGTGAGACAAGAGTGTTGCAGTCATGATTGGGTGTTTGGCACTTGTACACTATCTGTCTGAACAAAACTTGACTTCCAAAGTCAGCACCGGTTGCCCATTGGTCTCGTCGGTTTATGTATAATTACAAATACCTATTAATAACGGCAATAACAGAGCTAAAAACACGAGTTTTATATGCCAATAACCTTCGCGTTGTACGCCATCATCATGTGATCTAGAAAAAAAGTCACGTGATGCCAGAACTACTTTTTTCTAAATTTAGAGGAAAGAGGTCACGTATACCGGAAGTTGTAAATTTGTTTACTCTAGCGTGATGATCGAGTGATTTTGCACTACGCGGTTTTATACAATTTGTGATGTGAAATCTGAGCTTCACATCTCAATGAAATAGCAAATAGAAAGAGTCAATTCTTATGTAGTCTTTTGTGTTTGATGTTTACATGTCGTGTGTCTCTTTTCCGTCTCGTGCTGTACTCGTATTTTGTGTTTTTGCATCGGGTGTTTTGGCGTTTTGCTGTTGATGCTGCAACTGGGTCGGTCTTGTTGGAGATCTCCTCCCTTTTTCTGCATAGCAATCAGGTAATCATCTGTAAGAATCATGCCCAAAGTCAATTTCTAAAGCATTTGTATAATTGAAACATCTGTTTTGAGATGGTGACATTTCCTACAGATGGTTGTTAAATCTCTTTGCATGTGATACTGTCACATTGTGAGAGCTCAAGTTTTAATCAGAAAGGTAGATTGTGGTAGGATAGGAGGGGAGGGTGATGGGGGAGTGGGAGGATGAATGGGGGAGAGGGAGGGTGAATGGGTAAATGGGGAGGGTACAACAGTTAAAGGCTACATACAGGGTAAAGTCTTTTTCTGGAAAACTTATCCTGTAAACAAAATAAAGAAAAAGAATCAAAAGAAATTTAGAGTTTTTCTCTTTAAAAACCTGATAGAGAATGCACAGAAGTAACAGATTATCAAATGAAGTTAGCTGGTTCTAAAAGAAAATGAGGAGAAAAAGACTAATGCCTATATACATGATATATTGTAATCCTGCCATTCTAAAATCAGCCAATTTACTACAATAACTGAATACAGAAACTGGTCAAACTCACATGGTATGACAATTATCTAATGGGTTAAATTCCTACAAATTCATCGAGAGCTATGTGGGCCATTAGAGTTTTGCTGCAAGATTGAAAATAAATATGCCCACATTTTAATATAAAGATGAAGGAAACTACCCAAAAAGCAGTTTGAATTAATATACATGTACATGAGGGTACTTTGACACTCTATAACAAGTTACTTCTGACGAATTTTCAATAATATGAAGGGTATGAATTAGTAGTTATAATCAAGGTCAGTAACAATTGTGACTTTGACCTATCATATGTGCCGTGACTGTTATTTCCCACTTATGTCATTGACCCTTCATATTTGTCATGTATTTTCCCATCAATGACCTTGACCTTTCATATGTGCAATATTCTTTCCCTTCTATGACCTTGACCTTTAATGTGTCCTGTTCTTTCCCACCCATGACCTTGACCTTTCATAAGTGTCATATTCTTTTTCGCCCATGACCTCTACCTTCCATATGTGCCATGTTCTTTCCCACCCATGACCTATACCTTTCATATGTGTCATGTTCTTTCCTGCCTTTCAATATGATCAAAGATGATCATTTTGACCTTGCAATTGTTTGTAAACAGCGAGAAAAGAAAGTGACCGCACCAGGAAAGATCACAACTATGTACATGCATTCATCAAGAAAGTATCATAAATCATCCAATTACACACTGTACAACTTACTGAAATAAACAGCCAACAAACTAAAATGTAGACTCAAGTACCTCCCAAACACAAAGTACCAAAATAAGATGACTCTCCTTTATCGTGTATATTGAAACTATTTGTAAAATTAATTCTCTTTAATATCCTCCTTTCTTGGCTCCATCCCTCCTTCTTTCCTCCTTCCCTCCCTCCTTCTTTCCTCCTTCCCTCCCTTGCTCTTTCTTTCCTCCTTCCCTCCCTCCCTCCTTCTTTCCTCCTTCCCTCCCTTGCTCTTTCTTTCCTCCTTCCCTCCCTCCCTCATTCTTTCCTCCTTCCCTCCCTCCTTCTTTCTTCCTTCCTTCCTTCCCTCCCTCCCTCTTTCTTTCCTCTCTCCCTCCCTCCTTCTTTCTTCCTTCCCTCCCTCCCTCTCTCCCTTCCCTTCACCCGCTGACTTACCAAGTAACTTTTCAGTCGTATGAAGTCCATGGCTAGTGGTACAGATCCCTCTCCCTTCCCTTCACCCGCTTACTTACCACATAGCTTTTCAGTCGTATGAAGTCCACAGCTAAAGGAACAGATTTTCCCAGGTTGCTATTTAGCTGCTGTATTTTTTCAACAAGGTCCGTGAAGAATTTATATCCCCCTTTTAGTACGCACAACGCCACGATCCCCTCCTGTTCAAAATCTCTCACTATATCACGAGCAAGTCTTTCTATTCTGAAATTGTAAATTTAAAACATGTGATTCCCTCATTCTATGTGGTATATTTTCAAGAAGCAGAGTGTGAGATAAGCAAGTTTCAGGATAATTATGTCACCTACACAGCCAATTGTGCCTCACATGAAATTCATATGAAATGAGCATCATCATGATCATGTAAAGGGGTAGGTTCACTAACTACCAAAATCGGCCCTAAATTTTTGCGAAAAATAATTTTATGAAAAATATGATTCAGCATCTCTTATATTTATCTCAAATACCTGCCGAAATAGAAAATTAATATTTTTCATTGTCAAAACGTCACGTGCGTTAGTTATGACGTCACAATGTGACGTCATTTTCTCTGCATGACGGAAAATGAAGGAAAATCGCCATATTTTCTGCATAAATCTTTATAATTAGTATAGGCGCCAATCTTCACCCAACACAAATTTTATGTAGATCGAAAGATACATTGCAAATTTAACTTTTAATATGAAAATTATTTTGGGTAAGGGCTGGCGCCCTACTTATTTGTATAAATTTTGACCAGAATTATGCCCATTTCTTACGATTTTTCAGCATTTTACGACTTAAAGCAGATTTTGAAGCCATATATTTCGGTATATTGCAGTGAATTAAAATATTTATTTGGTATTTCAAACAACCATACATTTAACTTTCTTGATACGAAATACAATCAAAATCTAAAACATTCTAAAATTAGGGCCGATTTTCCATGTTACCGAACCTGCTCCTTTCACATGAAAGTTCATGTAAAATTCATATAAATTTCACATAAGATTTATGTGAAAATATTTTACATGAATTTCACATAAATTTCCTTCACATGAATTTCACATGAATTTTTCTAAGTGACCTTCACAGGAGACTGAATTCACATAACATCCATGTAAAAATCTTCACATGAATTTCATGTGAAAATTTCATGTAAATTTCATGTTCGTGCTCATTTCACATAAATTTCATGAGAACTATCATGTAAAGTTCATGTAAATTTCACATGAATTTCATATAAGGCACAATTGACTGTGTAACACATTAACAATAATTTGTTTACCATAGATTTCCTGAATTTTGAGTAAATTTAATTATCATGTAGGTATTCGATGTGTAATTATCATGAAGGAAATTATGCGAAAGCATTGAAGTTTGATGAATTTATCATTCAATATATTTCTGTGTTATATGAGATTTTAAAAACTTTTGCACTAGCCAAGTAGACATCGAAAAAAGAAGTATTTTGAAAAGGGTCATGTTTAGGAGTTATCTCCCCTTGATGAAAAATAAAGAACAAAATCAAATTCAAGGAATTGTGGTCCCCCACTTTTGGGTGTTTGTCTATAAAGAAATGCTTACAGACACCTCCTACTATGTGAAATATGAAAGCCCTATCACTTACCATTCAAAAGTAATGGTCATGATTAACGTTTTTGAAAAGTAGGTCAAACTCCAAGGTCAAAATTTTTGGTATCCATGAAAAGGCCTTGTCACAATGAATACACATGTGAAATATGAAAGCCTTATCACTTACCATTCAAAAGTAATGGTCAAGGTTAAAGTTTTTTTAAAAGTAGGTCAAACTCCAAGGTCAAGGTCACAAGGTCAACAATTTTGGTATCCATGTAAAGGTCTTGTCACGATGAATACACATGTGAAATATGAGAGCCCTATCATATACCATTCAAAAGTAATGGTCAAGGTTAAAGTTTTTTAAAAAGTGGGTCAAACTCCAAGGGCAAGGTCACAAGGTCAAAAATTTTGGTATCCATGGAAAGGTCTTGTCACAATGAATAAAGATGTGAAATATGACAGCCCTATAATCTTCCATTCAAAAGTTATGCTTAAGGTTAAAAATTCTGAAAGTAGGTCAAACTTCAAGGTCAAGTTCACAAGGTAAAAAATTCTGGTATCCATGGAAAGGTCTTGTCCCAAGGATTACACATGTGAAATATGAAAGCCCCATCACTTACCATTCAAAAGTTATGGTCAAGGTTAAAGTTTTCCTGACTGACGGACAGACGGACGGACGGACGGACAGACAGACGGGACGTTTTTAATGTCCCCATGCTTTCACGAAAGCGGGGATAATTAAAATTAATTGCAGAAAAATTAATTGGTGAACTTCTGATTTTTAAGCTAAATTCAATGAAATATATTTTTTAGAAATTTTTTACCAATTGATATTTGATGCCCTGTCACTCTGTTGAAAAATTTAAGGAATATAAACTTTTTCCCATAGAGTTCAGTGTAAACTGTAAGGGCCCATAACTCATAAAGTAACCTTTTTTTCAATATCCAAATTGGTCAAAAATCTTTAATTAATTCTTACAGTTACTTTATAACTAAAAATAGGTGGCCCAATTACTTCTCATTACCCATGGAATACCTTAAAAACTCTTTTTCTTTCTTTAACTATTTCGTAAAAACTGCACTGGTGCATGTCAACTTACCGATCTTACCAATGGTTTAATGAAATTAATAAATATCAAATCCAATTAAGTTTTTGCTATTGCTGTAAAATCAGGATATGAAAATTTATCATAACATCTATCAAAACGACAAGTTGCAGTGTTTGGGGATACTACAAGTACTAATTATGATAAGGCATGAAATCTGCCGAAAAATAATAGAATTTTAACATGGTTAAATAACTTGATTTTTTCAGTTCTTTAAAGAATCTATATTGAGAATCTTCTAAGTTTCTTGGACACAGAGTACAGAAATCATGAATGGAAAACAAACATATTCTTTATGAAACATTCAACCTGGATAAAGTTAGATCCACCCCAATTTACCTATCACTGATAAAGCCTGCAGGTATGAGCACTCTTTTCAGGTCCTCCTCATAATGTCTTGGAATGCAGAACATCTCTTTACTGTATCCCGGACTGTCATCACTAATCTGTAAGAAGAATAATAAAACAATAGCTTCATTGTACCCCGGACTGTCATCACTAATCTGTAAGTGGAAAATAATAAAATAATAACTTAACTGTACTGGTCGGGTACATATTATCGCCGGGCACATATTATCGCCGCTTCATTTATATCTCAGCTTATTGTAGATGTAGGAATTTATTTTTTTCACCTTAATTACATCTCTGAAACATGAAATGGTATACAAAATTTCAAATAATTCCATAGCCTCAGTCTTCATGAAAACTTTTTTTGACCACTAGCCAGTCGGGCTAGTTGAGTGCAAAAATCTACTAGCCACCCAAAATTTTCACTAGCCATTGAAGAAAAATCAAACGCTATAAAGACCCATCGTTTCCTCAGCTACCGGTAGGTATGTTGAGTAGGCAAAAGTTCACACATATATAGAGTATACTTAAAAATCGAACGAAGTTAAACCACCACCCGATCATTTCTCTGGCGGATGTCAGCTACGTCATTAATGTATCAATACAATAGACTCAATTTTACAATGAATGCATGATATTCTTTGCCTGCAGAAAATGAACCGAGAATGAAAAACATAAGAACTTACTTGAATCATACGTGTACGCTAAAAGGCCGGTCGTTGTTTGCGGCTATTGGCCAATAGTTATAAAATTTTCGTAAGAATTTCTTTATTTCAGTGTTCAGTCGAGATTTTTGAAATTGTTAGATATTTAATTGAACATGTTATACTCGAATATTTGTCGGTACCGACAATAACCCGTCATGCCGCGCAGAAAACAATGCACTGTGGTTACGGAAATATTTATCTTGAATCTTAGAACTATATTTTATGAACAGATATTACTGGAAAACGTTATCGTAATATTTCATTTTAAACATGTTCATTGTTCAATAAAATAAACATTTCATACTTAACCAGCGATAAAAGTTGAGACTAACCGATACTTTTTACGGAAAGTAGGTGGCGATTTTACCCTAAGTATTTATAAGACAAGAAATCGCCAGCCGTCGGCACTTAATGAAAACACTGCATTTAATTAAAAGTCACTAGCCAGTCGGGCTAGTTCAGCATCAAAATTTGGTAGCCCGAGGAAATATTTGGCAGCCAGGGCGGTCGGGCTAGTGAGTTTTCACGAAGACTGTAGCCTGCAAATACTGAATTTTATGATAGAAGTTGGTAAATTTGAATGTATTTCCCCCGCCTCTCTGGGGAAAGGGTAGGTCTCTTCAACTTCCCATATCTCTTTGGTTTTGAATTTTTTTGTACGAATTTTTCACATACGAAAAGAAGAAAGTCCAAAGATTCAAATAATGTGAACTTTGTCAAAAAAGTTTGAGATTTTTGGTAAGAACAGGTAGAGGTGGTGATAATATGTACCCTTCCTTCTTTCAAACTTAGTGCAACCCTTAAGTTCACTGAGCAATGGTAAACAAGAACCAATTGTCAGATTTTCATGAAAATTGGAAGAAATGTGTATCCAGGGTTGCTCATCCTTCTGTGCAAATTTCATCAAATTTCATAAAGAAATAAAGATTTCAGTACAAAAAATGTTGAAAGAAGTGGCGATAGTATGTGCCTGACCAGTATCCCGGACTGTCATCACTAATCTGTAAGTGGAAAATGATGAAATAAAGCTTTACTGTATCCCGGACTGTCATCACTAATCTGTAAGTGAATAAAGCGTGCGTTTGTGAAACATGAATGCCCTCGATGGCATCTTTGTTAGTATAAACACTATTTTCTGTTAAGTACATGTATGTGAAAGGTCAAGGTCAGGGTCACTTGGTTAAAAGTTTTTGGTTTCAATGGAGAAATCTAGTGACAAGGAATACACATATGAAATATCAAAGCCCTATCACTTATCATTCAAAAGTTATCCCAATGTTAAAGTTTTTGTAAAGTAAGTCAAAGGTCAAGGTCCAGGTCACAAGGTCAAAAACTTTGGTATCAATGGGAAGGTCTTGTCACAAGGAATACACGTGTGAAATATGAAAGCCCTATCACTTACTATTCAAAAGTTATGCCCAATGTTAAAGTTTTTGAAAAGTAGGTCAAAGGTCAAGGTCACAAGGTCAAAAATTTTGATATCAATGGAAAGGTCGTGTCACAAGGAATACACATGTGAAATATGAAAGCCTTATCACTTTCCATTCAAAAGTAGGGCTGGGTATTGCGGTCCAAAAAACGTATTGCGATATGTTGCGATACAAGATTTCATATTGCGATTTATTGCAATATTTAATCCTTTTATAAATAGCATTATTTTTACAGAAAAACACTAAAACAAGACACAGTCTATCTTTTTATCATCAGTATTATTGCTGATTCTGTCTTTAGTCAAAGTTTGGGATCACAGAAAATAGAGAAATAAAGTCGTAAACAATTAAATAAATTTTAAAGTCGTGTTCCTTTCACAAATACAAACAGTTGCAACTTGAAAAAAAGAAGAAAAAAAAAGAAGAAAAAAAAGAAAAAGAAAACTGCCAGGCTTCATCAATACAAGCCAATGTGAAACATTATAATGATGTGAAACGTAACCAGGGGTTTTTTTTATTATTCGGGGAAGGTGCCTAGCTGTGTCTGACCCATTTGGGAAAATTTCTAAAATTGTTATTTTTCTCAATACAAATTCTCACCAAAGTTTAATTATAAAGTATCTTGTATTAACACTGCTAATTCTTTTAATATTTGCTTGAGCTGTCCAAGAGATGAAATGCACGTAGACATTTTGTGCTGACTTCCAGGTTTTCATGATTGTGATTTTTTTAATAGTTTCTCTTTGGGAATTTAAGAGTGATTTTGGAGGAAAAATATAGGAAATTTGGCATTTGGAAAGGGCCGAAAAAAAAACCACTGGACGGTCGGAACTAACAAAAAAATATCAAAAGATGGGAAACTAGCTGAGTTCAGTCAATTGAGAAGAATTATGTTGTTTTGAAGTTAATTATGAAAACCGTTGCGAAACAATTCAGAATATAAATGAGAGATTGTCATATCGTCAGCTCATATTTCCTCTGACTGAGAACGTCAATCTCTGGTTGGTCAATGAAACGCCATAAGAACATATATTTGTTTGAAATAAGGATGAATTCGATTGTTGAAACGTATTTTTGTTTGTCGTTTTTGACCAGGATACTTTCCATGCAACGATTACTCTGTAAAGTAAAATATTGAACTCGAACCGGTATTTCGAAAAACCTACTGCGGTACGTATTGGAAACGAAAATATCGCGGTGCACCGATATGACGATATAATTCCACAGCCCTATTCAAAAGTTATGCCAATGTTAAAGTTTTTGAAAAGTAGGTCAAAGGTCAAGGTCATGAGGTCATAAATTTTGGTACAGTGGTAATTTAGCAGATTGGATATATCCCACTCCCCACTGAAATGACTCCCACTCGAAATCCACCCGTTTACCTGAGTGAACTCCCACTCCCCACTCCCCACCAGGATTCCCCACTCACCTGGATTTGCACCTGTACCAGCGTACATGTACATCATTGTTTATTGTGAATACACGATTGATCTCACCTGATATAACGTCCAGGTTGATTCTTAAGAGATGAATGGGAAAATGTTTCTAAGCAACAGATTTAAACTTGCAATAGCAATATTTTATGGATAAAAAACTCTTTCTGATTAATTTGAGAATTTGCTTGTATGTGAGCTCATCGAGTCATTCATACATGTACAGAATTTAAAAGAAAGTCCTGATATATTTCACGTTCCATTGCTTAAACAATCGTTTTCTGAGTATTTCAAATATGCATGAAATAAAAAGGGCGGCATTAACGACATGTAAATATGTACTAAAAATTCACGAAATAAAGAAAAGTTTTCATATGAATATATTTCTGTGCGAATTTCATTCAGAATCTGTTGTTTGTGATCGTTTTGATTTTTTTTTTTCGACAGTTTACTCCGTTTTTTCCGAATGTGTTTTTTCTTTTATGACCGATGGAACATTTTCAAAATATTTGACTTTTGTATAAATTATGGACGTACGTTTGTCTTATATTCTCTAACGGGAACTTGTCAGCGACCAGTAGACATCAGGAAACAATACGCTGGCCGATATATTTCATAATTCACTGGCCGGGATTTTTCACAATTCATCTCGAATGTATAGAAGTCTCTATATATTGAAACAATGACTTATTATTTCTGCCGTGCGAGGGGAATGTCCGCTTCCAACAGAAGGGCCAACACTTTTCTAATAACGGAAAAATAGACGACCTTGTCTTTCTTTTAAACTCTATAAAATCAGAGTGTAACTCGTTCAAAGACAATTCATTTCATTATACATCTCCAATAATGATTGCAATGTATAAAATCTTGTTTAAATAAATTTTATATAATTCTTTAAGAGTTTATAGAAATATATTCCTTTTTTTATCGATCAAAAAATTGACTGGATTTTGATGTGTTTGATTATGGAGTTTTCTATGCCTACGCTTTCATACATGTACGGTTATTACCCAATTAACAAAGGTGATTTGACAAGTATACACACCTGTCTGTCAATAAAACATGCAAAGTACCTAAAAGGTACCGCATTACCAGGTGTGAACTCACCCGAGCGTAAAAACATCGCCGGGTATTATCTACAGATAGAATAGAGAGAAAGGGGGATTAAAGATCATGTTTAAGGAATAAATTCATGTATGTTAAAAATCTTATTATTGCGTACTTATTGTAAAGCTTTATTTTTATCTCTTCGAAAACACACATTGCTGGTAGTATATTTTTTTTTTCAAGATATGGTACCAAAATTAATGATGAATTTAAATCGATCCCCCCCCCCCTCCCGATATATCAGTAAATCTTGATTTAGAAAACTTTCTCGCTTTATCTCTGCTTTTCATTAGGTCGTTACTCCCTTTTAATATGAATCGGACCACAGATAAAGATGGTGATTGTTGTAGGGAGAGGACATAAGGGGGGGGGGGGGGGGGGTGTCGGTCCTTACCCCGTCTGCGTGTATATCCGCGCGTGATAGCACTCTTTTTATGGCCATCTTCCTTTTGCATTTGTAATTCCATATTTAAACAGTGCGGATATCATACCTGTCAAATGCCGAAAACTGTAACTAGAGAAGTCTATCTACATGCACATGTAGATGAAAAGTGACGGGAGGACGAATGGAAATATTTTAGTATCAAATCCATAACACAATGTTAAATGGAAATTATACATGTAACATGATTCGATCTGCACAAGGAAAAAAGAAGAGAATATTGGAAACAACGATCATATTTGCACGACTTAAAGAAATACAATAATCGCACATTTTTATAGATCTCGTATTTTCATATCATTTCCCAACTCCCCGGTCCACCTCCGGGCTCCCTTGGTTTTCTGCTGTTCTAAGCAAATAAAAAATAGAGAGATGGAAAATCCAAGAACCCCCTTCTGGCCTCTTCCCCTTCCAAAATATGCTTCTGACTCGCTCGAATGTTATATTTGGAGTCCCCCCCCAAAAAAATAAAAGTATGTATTTTTTCATTGACGATCTAACGAATTGCAATCACAAGTTAACTTTTTTTAAGTATGACCCTACCCCAAAGACAAAATGCATGAAAAATATGAGAAAGAGAGAGGGAACATATTTTCGATTTAAAGGTAATATAATTATCATTTGGTCGTCCGAATTGAGACGAAGGAAACTTAGGAAAGAGATCAGCTGTCAATAAATTAAAAAGAATCATCGTTTCATTCGTTTGGGGTATGAAAAAAGAATATTTCTATTTCATATAAACGAGCGAGTAATTTGAATGTACGTAACAAAAGTTTCTTTAATGATTAATGTATATCGATGATCGTTTATTATTAACAAAAGCTTCATATAAAAATTAATGAGCGCAACATTTATCACAGAATGATTCCTTGCAGTTTTTATAATCTTCACACCCTCTCCTTTCTTTTAAATCTGCAGAGGACTAAGCATGTTAGGGGTAAAGTAACCGGGGCTTCTCTCCAATGTGCTACCTACATGCCGCCAGGTAAAACGAGGTGAACTGCCCGAGGGGGTAACAGATGTGATTTCACAGAGTAAGCATGTCACCGATATATTTCTAATAGACGAGAGGGGGGGGGGGGGGGCTGTAATAGGACCAATATGACCACTGTAGACTTCTTCATAAATCCTTAAGTTTACACCTTATTTTTTTTCTTTTGCAGAAAATTGTCATCATGATTTATTACTGTTGTATTTCCCGGCTTATCTAACAATTATCGTTATTTTCAAAGAGAGAGAAAAGAAATGAAAAAAAAAAAACAAAAATAACATTTTTGCTTTTATTGTGCAAAATTCACAGAGTGCGATTCCGATTCCATTTTGAAAACTTGTCAGTGTGTTGCACATCAAAAGCCAATACGGGAACAAAACCTTTTTGACTTCAATTTTACTGACCGGTCGTGCCAGAACCATTTATATGGTGTTTTAAATTCATGCACACTCTCAGTTTGAAAATTTTAGTTGTCAGTCTGGCCAAAATAAATCTGAGTCGTCTGGCCAAAATAAACTAAATAAAATTTATTAGCATTTAAAAGACAATTGCAAACAGAGGAAACATCGCACAAATAATCTTAATGAAAGTCAAATAAAAAAAGTCAAATCTCAATTACCAGATTACTGGTGTTCATTGTAATTCACCCGAAAAAAAAGGAAGAAGTATAAGGCCAAGCAAAAAAAGTTGGTTCTCAGGCCTAATTATTTCAAATCATATGCGGCATGCAGTTTTTTTTTTTCATGAAACATTTTCAGAACAACTGCAAATTGGAATCTGTTGACATCTTTTATGCCGGTAAGTTGTTTTCTATGCGTGTGATTGATGTTTCTGTCCAGATTTATTACTTCAATTTGTATTCAATGAATGACCACTTGAAATGACATTAAAATTTTACGGACGAACGCATACACAAGTACATGTACATATAGATAAGATTAAAGTGGACGTTAGAGATTTAAATCTCAGGCACAGAACAAGAATACAAAAGAATGTCATAGAGAAAATCAATATTTTACGTTAGCTTTGTTTTCAACGTAGTGCCTGCTCCGTCATCGGCGTCCTTATTCCGTAAATTCTCTTGAATTCGATGTTATCCCAGGACTTCTGTCCCTCTAGTCGGACATTGATTGTGGAGAAGTTAGGCTCGTTCAGCTGTTCAACCAGGTCTGTCGCCTTCTCTGTCAGAACAGGGCCTGATAGGGGAATTTCTCGTGATACCGTTTTCGTAAACCACTGGGTCAGGGCTCCCTCCATGTCAACTGTCTTGCCAGATCGACGTCTTTGCTAGTCTGGGTTGGAATTTCGCGGATGACATCCCTTTTCTTGAAGATGTTGGATATTTGGGACTGCGTATTTCTGGGCAATCTATATCTGGGGTGGGGGGGTTGTCATGGGCGGATCCAGGAATTTTTTTCAGGGGGGGTCCTAAAGTCCGAATATTTTGAAGAGCAAAAAAAAAAAACAAAAAAACAAAAAAAACAAAAAAAACAAAACAAAAAAAACCAAAAAAAACAAAAAAAACAAAAAAAAAAAACAAAAAAAACAAAAAAAACCAAAAAAAAACAAAAAAAAAAAAAACAAAACAAAACAAAACGCAAACGCAAGATAATAAAGCTTTTGTTGGTTCTGTTTAATTATTAATAAAACAGGTAACTGGAGAGAATTGGCGAGCATAAAGCTTAAAATCTTGAATTTTCACATCATAGTACTTGATTATTGATTGTCAGTTCTAATATGTAAATTCAACCAATGGCGAGCGATAGCGAGCTAGCGATTTTTTTTTCGGAGAATTGGAATAAAATCCACTATTCGTGTCATTTTCAGCATTTTCAGTTTCTTTTCGTTTCCTTAGTGCACTTGTTTTATTGACCTATGTGTAATGTATATGTGTTGTATATCGGAAAGCGCAGCATCATTTAAAAGTAACGTATATGTATGTAATAAATTATGGCGAGCGCAAGCGAGCCTGAGAAAATTTTTCGAAATGCTGATGGCAAAATATTATCAAAATGAAAGATTTCTAATACAAATTCATAATACATTTTCAAATATTATGACAACAAAAGGGGAATTTGGACTTAATCTTATGAAATATGTATATTAATAAAAAAAAAAATTGTCTATGCTTCGAAAATTCCAGGGGGGGTCCGGACCCCTCCCCCCGACCCCCCCCCCCCCCTCTGGATCCGCGCTTGGCGTGTCCTCTGTTCCGGGAGCTTCACTGCTTTGTACTTATCGGCCACGATATGTCGGGGTTTTTTTTTCTTTTCAATCTTTGGATCGGGACTGAATGATACGGATGGGAAGTAAACGGTCGTTTTTATTGGCATGAAATTCTATGCCAAGCCTCCGTTTTTCATGTTCAGTAATTTATAGAGGATAAAGGCTCATCATTTGATAATTTTGAGTCGTATACAACAGTTTTACCAACGACCGGTCATTAAAAAATGAAGACGAAACCAACAAAATGATTTTTGTAATTCGATATTTTAGCGAGGCCTAATTAAAACGTGTTGGTCAAATCGATCGTTTAATGCCACGACATGGAATACACCCACTTCGGACTATCTATTTTAGTTTTAAAAAATCAATATCGTTGCATAAATTCTACTCAGGGGTATCCACGGTAGTGTTAAAATAACACTCCATACTATCTCCCTTACAATGATTGACAGGTGAAAAGGTGAAGCCAGACGGTAATTAGCTGGAAAACGGGATTTTTTTTAACCTGTGTTTCGATTTGGTACCTTGCCGAATTCCAGAATTTACGATTACTTTAATTCTTACGTTATTTTTTTTTTGGTTGAAAAAAAATCGAATGCGTATGCGGTGGGGCCTGAGAACCATTTTTTTTCTTGACCTAGTTCATTCTGAAAACTTTTGATACTGACTTAGAAAAACATTGAACTTTTATATCCGATTCACTGCCAGGAATATTCAATAACAAAGATGGTGAACAACAAAAGTAGACAGGCGATGTTACCTGTGCGCGGTTAGGATCAAAGAGATTGTTTAACACCTGTACAGGTGAGCTGGCTGACACCGTGGTGAGTGGGGAGTGGATTGCCACTGACTGAGTGAAGATGCTAAAATTCCCCACTCGAATTCCACCCTTTCGGTGGGGAGTGGGATATCTCCGATCTGCTAAAATATGACTGTATCAATGGAAAGGTCTTGTCACAAGGAATACACAGGTGAAATATGAAAGCCCTATCACCTCCCATTCAAAAGTTATGTCCAATTTTAAAGTTTAAACTTAACAAGGCCGAGTACAATTAGAAAAATTTGATGACGGTGAAATTTCAATTTCTTTTTCTTAAAATGATATTTGAAGTACAACAAATAAATAACATGAATTTAATTATAAAAATCTCTTGCGCAGAAATATGAAAAATTTGAGAAAAATCATTATTTTGCAGTAAAATCCCATAAGGCCTCATTGTAAGATGCCATTATCTTTGAGATGACCCCTACATAATACTGAACGGTCAACTTCTATTTTCTTTCCCATAAAATTAATTTTATAATACTTCAATTATATGATATGAATTTGGTCAAAATACCTTGGGTAGAAGTTCATCATTTTCAAATTAGACACAGCCTCGTTAAGTCAGTTTTTACCAGTTACCGTTACTAGGTGCTCCTTACTTAGAGGAGGGATATTCTCAAAGAAAGAACAGTTAAAGAAGATCCTGACGATAATCTCAACAGCACTCACAATAGAGCACAAAATTAAGCATCAGCTGCCTTCAAACCGCAATATGAAAAATAAAATGTCTACGGGAAATTCCCATGTTAATTTCAAGCCGCCGCCATCTTGTTCTCCGTGTAAACAATAGTAAACAGTGATGTCAAAGCCTCCGACGTCACACATTTTCAGCGATTTTACTATAGAAAATCACTAATCCCCGTAGACTTTTTATTTTCCGTCCTATTTCTAACTTAACTGACACACAGCCAAAACAATGGTATTTTCTGTTACGACTAAAGGAGTGCTATAAAATTGATATCTTTTTGGAGGATGACATTATCATATATTAGAGAAAACCAGGAAAACAGGCTGCTCTGGAATTAGTGAACAGGACAGTAGCAACCTAGAGGTGGGATCAGGTGCCCAGGAGGAGTAAGCATCCCCTGTTGGCTAGCCACACCTGCCGTCGATGATAAAGAAATTTCTGACGTTATGTCTATGTAGAAAGTGTTGTGGCAACAATGTCAGGGAAATATATTCAAAACACTGTCAACATTCAAAAACTTTGTATTCTGTTCATGTACAGATTTAAAAAAAAAAAAGATTAAATACAAAGTAATCGAGATCTTAATAAAGTAATCTTTTCATGCATGTCGTTAAAAATGCTGATTTGGAGGGGGGTGTTGGCTACCATGGCAGAGGAAATTCGAGCTAACCATGTGGCCTTTAACTTTGTAAGACATAGAGTCAACTTACAACGATACAATTTTGTTTAAGTCCGTCGTCTGACATTTTCGATTTCTTTGGTTGTGGACCAGAAAGATCACAATGATCACCACCGTCACTCGTGTTCATCAAGAACAGGGGCACGACCTTAAATGTGGGTCAAGTGGGCGGAGTTAAACATTTACAGCTTTAACTATCGGTAGGATAGTTGTATCAACGGTGTATGCATGATGAAAAGTTGACTGCAAACCGCCCTTTTTTCTTCCATTTTTAAAATAACTGTTGCGCTTTTTCAGGTAAGAGAAAAATTCTCGTGCAGATTTCCTTTGTACATCTACTGACTGGTGTCAGAACAGTTTCCGGACAGTAACATTTTCCGGACAGTCGCCCTTTTCAAGTACTTTGAAGGAAATTATTTTCAAAATTTTGGGACAATTTTGTAGATTTTTAAATGTAGAATTCGAATCACGAATCATGTAAAAAAAATTTGCATCTAAAATGCTTTATCACACCACCCTTTTACCCCTTTCCGCCCGTTTAATATCGCGCACCGGGGGAAGTCGCCGAAAACCATACTATTTTAATCTACGTGATTTGAGAGATTTCGGTTCTTTTTTCAAAATTATTTTTACACAGTCATTTGAGGAAAAGATTGAAGAAAACAATATCCAAAAATTATCCAGTTTGGTCTGAAATTGATCGAGATTGACAGATTTAAAATCAGGTTTCCGGAAACTGTTCCAGTGATTTGCGAAAAATGGCCAAAATATATGGTCGTAAAATCGGTCTAGAAACCATATTTCTTGAGAGATTTAATATTTTCTATCAACATGAGTATATGTGGGAAGGGCAAAGCATTATTTGAGAGAAATTTGAATGTTTTCCATTGATGGACAGAGGAGAACTTTATCCCCGAAAAACCTTCAAAATCGTCCGAAAACTGTTCCGACCAGTATACCAGTGGCCACCTATTTTTCAGGGTTTTTTTTTTTTTTTTTTTTTATTATTATTTTTTTTTTTGCTAATAAAATTTGTAATTGATGAAATATTTGATTGAAACTTTGGATGGGCAATGGTGCACCCTTATCACACTGGATTATATACGATTTTCTCTTAAAAATTTGATTATTTCGTTTATATAATGTCTTCAAGTGTAACTGAAATTGGACACTTTTTGCAAGACTGCAGGACAAGTTACCGCCTATTTGGCTCCCATATTTCTGTAAACTGAAATATTTTGTCCCAGCGCTTTCACGGTAATAAAAGTAATCTTTACTTGATATGATGCATTTTTTTATGAAAAATTCCCAAAGCAAACTACCACATTGATAGATTGAATACACCTACCCTCTAGCTCCCAAAAACCAGAATTCATGTCAATAATCCTCTTCTTGTTATTAAAAAAATCTAGCGACCGGATGAGATTATTTTTTTCATAATCAGGAGAATATGTAACGTGAAGTATATGCGAGCGATCATATATCCGGGGTTCGCCTCTGATTTACACAGAGATATACCATTAGTTTTCCTTAGACTGTCTGTCTAAATACAAGTGATTGGAGTAAAACAAACGAATCAAATATATGTACATCAAATGATTGGAGTATTAACAATGAAAACAACAAATGAACTTTAATGTGACCAACTTCGCCCTATTGTTTATATTACAGCGCGTACTGTCAACAGCGCTCAGCCAGGCTACCTTGCACGTCAAGTGACGAGTGACGCGCACCGCTCCCCAGTGCTATGCACTGTATACTGACAGATGACTGCCACGAGCCTTGGCTCTCCTCCTATCCCTGTCACTGGCAAACACCGAGTGATAGACACTCGATCAGTGAGCACACGTCGTGTCCCAGACAAATGGTTGTCCAACCAGCCAGTCACTCTATATGTAGTACGGCTCTATTCGGGCCTTTATACACTCAAAGTCAATAAAACCGTGCAAATGGTGTCCCCGGCCGTTCATTTTTCATAGACAACAGATACAAGGCATTTCTATATGTCGTGACTTAGGAGTACATAGGACGTCATTGGCCATATAAGAAAAAATATATTTGTCACTATCATCCTGTCTGCAGACCAGCTCAAACCCCCATTTTTGTAACATACGTGACTGTCGCCATTTAAGAATTTTACATTCAAGTCACTGAAAACAAAGTAAAACACTTTCAACCCAGAAAAACTTTATTTTCTCATTTTAGGGTGACGTGTTTTACATCTTTTCAGATTAATGAATTTTCTATTTAAACCTTATTAGTTTGATTTCCATCACATTGAAAAATGTCGCCAATTTTCGATTTTTCAACATAATGAATGTATAAAGTTATACTATGTTGGCTAAAAAGATGGTTATAAATGATTAAACGACTTTATGATAAAGAGAAAAGGTCTAATTTAACATGCATTGAACATTTTTTTGAGTAAACAGAAGTATGTTTGAAAAAAGTCAAGTTTTTCATCAAAAAATTGATTGGTCATTTAAGAATGTAACATACGATACCTATCATAATATTTCTCATGAACATGAAAGATGGTGCCTACACTCTTTTTATCCTTCTTTGCTAACGTAAGAAGAAATTCAATCCAGTGCAACGAGAAAAGTATCATAAATTATGAAATAAACTGGAGATGAACGTTGATTTTTAACATACGTGATGTAACATACGTTGTCTGCCACTACAATTCATTGGTATTAAATCGTTTTTCTGATGATCAGTGATCACATGGTAGGTCACATGGTTTGAAGAGATGTTGTTCCTTCATAATAAGCAAAAATAATACTGCTACGTAGGAGAAACAAATGTAAAATTACTTTTATCCCAGATTTTACCCAATTTTAAATAGTGTCGGATATTTTATTTAAAATTTTCAGAAATTAAGTATCACACAAATAAAATAGTTCAATGCTATTTTCAAAACACATAACTGTGCATGATAAGCTCAAATTTCCTCTGTTGTACATCTTATTGTGTATTTTAAGTTCGTAACATACGTTACAATTGGTAACAAATGTTACCATGTGCAATTCTTTCCGTTTTACGAATCAGAGCGAAGAACCGTCGGTTGTAAGTCCTGTATTCTATTAGAAATCACTTAGAACCATACAATTAGATCATAAGCATGTAAAAAAAATTTAATTCTATGCAAAATTTGGCAAAATATGAGCATTTTGCTTCAAAGAATGAAGTAAAATGTGAAAGAATACATCTAAAATGTAAGAAATTTCACTCTGAATTAACTTTTAGTGACTTTTCTATCATTACAGTTTGAACTGTTATGTTTGAATTCAAATTCTTTGATAATTGATGATACATCCATGATTGCACTGTATAATAAACGTAAAATTATTATTCTTCTTTTGGGAAACATACGTTACCATGTTTTTCTCATTAATTTGGAGACTTCTGAAATGAGCATCATCATGATCATGTAAAGGGGTAGGTTCACTAACTACCAAAATCGGCCCTAAATTTTTGCGAAAAATAATTTTATGAAAAATATGATTCAGCATCTCTTATATTTATCTCAAATACCTGCCGAAATAGAAAATTAATATTTTTCATTGTCAAAACGTCACGTGCGTTAGTTATGACGTCACAATGTGACGTCATTTTCTCTGCATGACGGAAAATGAAGGAAAATCGCCATATTTTCTGCATAAATCTTTATAATTAGTATAGGCGCCAATCTTCACCCAACACAAATTTTATGTAGATCGAAAGATACATTGCAAATTTAACTTTTAATATGAAAATTATTTTGGGTAAGGGCTGGCGCCCTACTTATTTGTATAAATTTTGACCAGAATTATGCCCATTTCTTACGATTTTTCAGCATTTTACGACTTAAAGCAGATTTTGAAGCCATATATTTCGGTATATTGCAGTGAATTAAAATATTTATTTGGTATTTCAAACAACCATACATTTAACTTTCTTGATACGAAATACAATCAAAATCTAAAACATTCTAAAATTAGGGCCGATTTTCCATGTTACCGAACCTGCTCCTTTCACATGAAAGTTCATGTAAAATTCATATAAATTTCACATAAGATTTATGTGAAAATATTTTACATGAATTTCACATAAATTTCCTTCACATGAATTTCACATGAATTTTTCTAAGTGACCTTCACAGGAGACTGAATTCACATAACATCCATGTAAAAATCTTCACATGAATTTCATGTGAAAATTTCATGTAAATTTCATGTTCGTGCTCATTTCACATAAATTTCATGAGAACTATCATGTAAAGTTCATGTAAATTTCACATGAATTTCATATAAGGCACAATTGACTGTGTAACACATTAACAATAATTTGTTTACCATAGATTTCCTGAATTTTGAGTAAATTTAATTATCATGTAGGTATTCGATGTGTAATTATCATGAAGGAAATTATGCGAAAGCATTGAAGTTTGATGAATTTATCATTCAATATATTTCTGTGTTATATGAGATTTTAAAAACTTTTGCACTAGCCAAGTAGACATCGAAAAAAGAAGTATTTTGAAAAGGGTCATGTTTAGGAGTTATCTCCCCTTGATGAAAAATAAAGAACAAAATCAAATTCAAGGAATTGTGGTCCCCCACTTTTGGGTGTTTGTCTATAAAGAAATGCTTACAGACACCTCCTACTATGTGAAATATGAAAGCCCTATCACTTACCATTCAAAAGTAATGGTCATGATTAACGTTTTTGAAAAGTAGGTCAAACTCCAAGGTCAAAATTTTTGGTATCCATGAAAAGGCCTTGTCACAATGAATACACATGTGAAATATGAAAGCCTTATCACTTACCATTCAAAAGTAATGGTCAAGGTTAAAGTTTTTTTAAAAGTAGGTCAAACTCCAAGGTCAAGGTCACAAGGTCAACAATTTTGGTATCCATGTAAAGGTCTTGTCACGATGAATACACATGTGAAATATGAGAGCCCTATCATATACCATTCAAAAGTAATGGTCAAGGTTAAAGTTTTTTAAAAAGTGGGTCAAACTCCAAGGGCAAGGTCACAAGGTCAAAAATTTTGGTATCCATGGAAAGGTCTTGTCACAATGAATAAAGATGTGAAATATGACAGCCCTATAATCTTCCATTCAAAAGTTATGCTTAAGGTTAAAAATTCTGAAAGTAGGTCAAACTTCAAGGTCAAGTTCACAAGGTAAAAAATTCTGGTATCCATGGAAAGGTCTTGTCCCAAGGATTACACATGTGAAATATGAAAGCCCCATCACTTACCATTCAAAAGTTATGGTCAAGGTTAAAGTTTTCCTGACTGACGGACAGACGGACGGACGGACGGACAGACAGACGGGACGTTTTTAATGTCCCCATGCTTTCACGAAAGCGGGGATAATTAAAATTAATTGCAGAAAAATTAATTGGTGAACTTCTGATTTTTAAGCTAAATTCAATGAAATATATTTTTTAGAAATTTTTTACCAATTGATATTTGATGCCCTGTCACTCTGTTGAAAAATTTAAGGAATATAAACTTTTTCCCATAGAGTTCAGTGTAAACTGTAAGGGCCCATAACTCATAAAGTAACCTTTTTTTCAATATCCAAATTGGTCAAAAATCTTTAATTAATTCTTACAGTTACTTTATAACTAAAAATAGGTGGCCCAATTACTTCTCATTACCCATGGAATACCTTAAAAACTCTTTTTCTTTCTTTAACTATTTCGTAAAAACTGCACTGGTGCATGTCAACTTACCGATCTTACCAATGGTTTAATGAAATTAATAAATATCAAATCCAATTAAGTTTTTGCTATTGCTGTAAAATCAGGATATGAAAATTTATCATAACATCTATCAAAACGACAAGTTGCAGTGTTTGGGGATACTACAAGTACTAATTATGATAAGGCATGAAATCTGCCGAAAAATAATAGAATTTTAACATGGTTAAATAACTTGATTTTTTCAGTTCTTTAAAGAATCTATATTGAGAATCTTCTAAGTTTCTTGGACACAGAGTACAGAAATCATGAATGGAAAACAAACATATTCTTTATGAAACATTCAACCTGGATAAAGTTAGATCCACCCCAATTTACCTATCACTGATAAAGCCTGCAGGTATGAGCACTCTTTTCAGGTCCTCCTCATAATGTCTTGGAATGCAGAACATCTCTTTACTGTATCCCGGACTGTCATCACTAATCTGTAAGAAGAATAATAAAACAATAGCTTCATTGTACCCCGGACTGTCATCACTAATCTGTAAGTGGAAAATAATAAAATAATAACTTAACTGTACTGGTCGGGTACATATTATCGCCGGGCACATATTATCGCCGCTTCATTTATATCTCAGCTTATTGTAGATGTAGGAATTTATTTTTTTCACCTTAATTACATCTCTGAAACATGAAATGGTATACAAAATTTCAAATAATTCCATAGCCTCAGTCTTCATGAAAACTTTTTTTGACCACTAGCCAGTCGGGCTAGTTGAGTGCAAAAATCTACTAGCCACCCAAAATTTTCACTAGCCATTGAAGAAAAATCAAACGCTATAAAGACCCATCGTTTCCTCAGCTACCGGTAGGTATGTTGAGTAGGCAAAAGTTCACACATATATAGAGTATACTTAAAAATCGAACGAAGTTAAACCACCACCCGATCATTTCTCTGGCGGATGTCAGCTACGTCATTAATGTATCAATACAATAGACTCAATTTTACAATGAATGCATGATATTCTTTGCCTGCAGAAAATGAACCGAGAATGAAAAACATAAGAACTTACTTGAATCATACGTGTACGCTAAAAGGCCGGTCGTTGTTTGCGGCTATTGGCCAATAGTTATAAAATTTTCGTAAGAATTTCTTTATTTCAGTGTTCAGTCGAGATTTTTGAAATTGTTAGATATTTAATTGAACATGTTATACTCGAATATTTGTCGGTACCGACAATAACCCGTCATGCCGCGCAGAAAACAATGCACTGTGGTTACGGAAATATTTATCTTGAATCTTAGAACTATATTTTATGAACAGATATTACTGGAAAACGTTATCGTAATATTTCATTTTAAACATGTTCATTGTTCAATAAAATAAACATTTCATACTTAACCAGCGATAAAAGTTGAGACTAACCGATACTTTTTACGGAAAGTAGGTGGCGATTTTACCCTAAGTATTTATAAGACAAGAAATCGCCAGCCGTCGGCACTTAATGAAAACACTGCATTTAATTAAAAGTCACTAGCCAGTCGGGCTAGTTCAGCATCAAAATTTGGTAGCCCGAGGAAATATTTGGCAGCCAGGGCGGTCGGGCTAGTGAGTTTTCACGAAGACTGTAGCCTGCAAATACTGAATTTTATGATAGAAAGTTGGTAAATTTGAATGTATTTCCCCCACCTCTCTGGGGAAAGGGTAGGTCTCTTCAACTTCCCATATCTCTTTGGTTTTTGAATTTTTTTGTACGAATTTTTCACATACGAAAAGAAGAAAGTCCAAAGATTCAAATAATGTGAACTTTGTCAAAAAAGTTTGAGATTTTTGGTAAGAACAGGTAGAGGTGGCGATAATATGTACCCTTCCTTCTTTCAAACTTAGTACAACCCTTAAGTTCACTGAGCAATGGTAAACAAGAACCAATTGTCAGATTTTCATGAAAATTGGAAGAAATGTGTATCCAGGGTTGCTCATCCTTCTGTGCAAATTTCATCAAATTTCATAAAGAAATAAAGATTTTAGTACAAAAAATGTTGAAAGAAGTGGCGATAGTATGTGCCTGACCAGTATCCCGGACTGTCATCACTAATCTGTAAGTGGAAAATGATGAAATAAAGCTTTACTGTATCCCGGACTGTCATCACTAATCTGTAAGTGAATAAAGCGTGCGTTTGTGAAACATGAATGCCCTCGATGGCATCTTTGTTAGTATAAACACTATTTTCTGTTAAGTACATGTATGTGAAAGGTCAAGGTCAGGGTCACTTGGTTAAAAGTTTTTGGTTTCAATGGAGAAATCTAGTGACAAGGAATACACATATGAAATATCAAAGCCCTATCACTTATCATTCAAAAGTTATCCCAATGTTAAAGTTTTTGTAAAGTAAGTCAAAGGTCAAGGTCCAGGTCACAAGGTCAAAAACTTTGGTATCAATGGGAAGGTCTTGTCACAAGGAATACACGTGTGAAATATGAAAGCCCTATCACTTACTATTCAAAAGTTATGCCCAATGTTAAAGTTTTTGAAAAGTAGGTCAAAGGTCAAGGTCACAAGGTCAAAAATTTTGATATCAATGGAAAGGTCGTGTCACAAGGAATACACATGTGAAATATGAAAGCCTTATCACTTTCCATTCAAAAGTAGGGCTGGGTATTGCGGTCCAAAAAACGTATTGCGATATGTTGCGATACAAGATTTCATATTGCGATTTATTGCAATATTTAATCCTTTTATAAATAGCATTATTTTTACAGAAAAACACTAAAACAAGACACAGTCTATCTTTTTATCATCAGTATTATTGCTGATTCTGTCTTTAGTCAAAGTTTGGGATCACAGAAAATAGAGAAATAAAGTCGTAAACAATTAAATAAATTTTAAAGTCGTGTTCCTTTCACAAATACAAACAGTTGCAACTTGAAAAAAAGAAGAAAAAAAAAAAAAAAAAAAAAGAAAAAGAAAACTGCCAGGCTTCATCAATACAAGCCAATGTGAAACATTATAATGATGTGAAACGTAACCAGGGGTTTTTTTTATTATTCGGGGAAGGTGCCTAGCTGTGTCTGACCCATTTGGGAAAATTTCTAAAATTGTTATTTTTCTCAATACAAATTCTCACCAAAGTTTAATTATAAAGTATCTTGTATTAACACTGCTAATTCTTTTAATATTTGCTTGAGCTGTCCAAGAGATGAAATGCACGTAGACATTTTGTGCTGACTTCCAGGTTTTCATGATTGTGATTTTTTTAATAGTTTCTCTTTGGGAATTTAAGAGTGATTTTGGAGGAAAAATATAGGAAATTTGGCATTTGGAAGGGGCCGAAAAAAAAAACCACTGGACGGTTGGAACTAACAAAAAAATATCAAAAGATGGGAAACTAGCTGAGTTCAGTCAATTGAGAAGAATTATGTTGTTTTGAAGTTAATTATGAAAACCGTTGCGAAACAATTCAGAATATAAATGAGAGATTGTCATATCGTCAGCTCATATTTCCTCTGACTGAGAACGTCAATCTCTGGTTGGTCAATGAAACACCATAAGAACATATATTTTTTTGAAATAAGGATGAATTCGATTGTTGAAACGTATTTTTGTTTGTCGTTTTTGACCAGGATACTTTCCATGCAACGATTACTCTGTAAAGTAAAATATTGAACTCGAACCGGTATTTCGAAAAACCTACTGCGGTACGTATTGGAAACGAAAATATCGCGGTGCACCGATATGACGATATAATTCCACAGCCCTATTCAAAAGTTATGCCAATGTTAAAGTTTTTGAAAAGTAGGTCAAAGGTCAAGGTCATGAGGTCATAAATTTTGGTACAGTGGTAATTTAGCAGATTGGATATATCCCACTCCCCACTGAAATGACTCCCACTCGAAATCCACCCGTTTACCTGAGTGAACTCCCACTCCCCACTCCCCACCAGGATTCCCCACTCACCTGGATTTGCACCTGTACCAGCGTACATGTACATCATTGTTTATTGTGAATACACGATTGATCTCACCTGATATAACGTCCAGGTTGATTCTTAAGAGATGAATGGGAAAATGTTTCTAAGCAACAGATTTAAACTTGCAATAGCAATATTTTATGGATAAAAAACTCTTTCTGATTAATTTGAGAATTTGCTTGTATGTGAGCTCATCGAGTCATTCATACATGTACAGAATTTAAAAGAAAGTCCTGATATATTTCACGTTCCATTGCTTAAACAATCGTTTTCTGAGTATTTCAAATATGCATGAAATAAAAAGGGCGGCATTAACGACATGTAAATATGTACTAAAAATTCACGAAATAAAGAAAAGTTTTCATATGAATATATTTCTGTGCGAATTTCATTCAGAATCTGTTGTTTGTGATCGTTTTGATTTTTTTTTTTCGACAGTTTACTCCGTTTTTTCCGAATGTGTTTTTTCTTTTATGACCGATGGAACATTTTCAAAATATTTGACTTTTGTATAAATTATGGACGTACGTTTGTCTTATATTCTCTAACGGGAACTTGTCAGCGACCAGTAGACATCAGGAAACAATACGCTGGCCGATATATTTCATAATTCACTGGCCGGGATTTTTCACAATTCATCTCGAATGTATAGAAGTCTCTATATATTGAAACAATGACTTATTATTTCTGCCGTGCGAGGGGAATGTCCGCTTCCAACAGAAGGGCCAACACTTTTCTAATAACGGAAAAATAGACGACCTTGTCTTTCTTTTAAACTCTATAAAATCAGAGTGTAACTCGTTCAAAGACAATTCATTTCATTATACATCTCCAATAATGATTGCAATGTATAAAATCTTGTTTAAATAAATTTTATATAATTCTTTAAGAGTTTATAGAAATATATTCCTTTTTTTATCGATCAAAAAATTGACTGGATTTTGATGTGTTTGATTATGGAGTTTTCTATGCCTACGCTTTCATACATGTACGGTTATTACCCAATTAACAAAGGTGATTTGACAAGTATACACACCTGTCTGTCAATAAAACATGCAAAGTACCTAAAAGGTACCGCATTACCAGGTGTGAACTCACCCGAGCGTAAAAACATCGCCGGGTATTATCTACAGATAGAATAGAGAGAAAGGGGGATTAAAGATCATGTTTAAGGAATAAATTCATGTATGTTAAAAATCTTATTATTGCGTACTTATTGTAAAGCTTTATTTTTATCTCTTCGAAAACACACATTGCTGGTAGTATACTTTTTTTTCAAGATATGGTACCAAAATTAATGATGAATTTAAATCGATCCCCCCCCCCTCCCGATATATCAGTAAATCTTGATTTAGAAAACTTTCTCGCTTTATCTCTGCTTTTCATTAGGTCGTTACTCCCTTTTAATATGAATCGGACCACAGATAAAGATGGTGATTGTTGTAGGGAGAGGACATAAGGGGGGGGGGGGGGGGGGTGTCGGTCCTTACCCCGTCTGCGTGTATATCCGCGCGTGATAGCACTCTTTTTATGGCCATCTTCCTTTTGCATTTGTAATTCCATATTTAAACAGTGCGGATATCATACCTGTCAAATGCCGAAAACTGTAACTAGAGAAGTCTATCTACATGCACATGTAGATGAAAAGTGACGGGAGGACGAATGGAAATATTTTAGTATCAAATCCATAACACAATGTTAAATGGAAATTATACATGTAACATGATTCGATCTGCACAAGGAAAAAAGAAGAGAATATTGGAAACAACGATCATATTTGCACGACTTAAAGAAATACAATAATCGCACATTTTTATAGATCTCGTATTTTCATATCATTTCCCAACTCCCCGGTCCACCTCCGGGCTCCCTTGGTTTTCTGCTGTTCTAAGCAAATAAAAATAGAGAGATGGAAAATCCAAGAACCCCCTTCTGGCCTCTTCCCCTTCCAAAATATGCTTCTGACTCGCTCGAATGTTATATTTGGAGTCCCCCCCCAAAAAATAAAAGTATGTATTTTTTCATTGACGATCTAACGAATTGCAATCACAAGTTAACTTTTTTTAAGTATGACCCTACCCCAAAGACAAAATGCATGAAAAATATGAGAAAGAGAGAGGGAACATATTTTCGATTTAAAGGTAATATAATTATCATTTGGTCGTCCGAATTGAGACGAAGGAAACTTAGGAAAGAGATCAGCTGTCAATAAATTAAAAAGAATCATCGTTTCATTCGTTTGGGGTATGAAAAAAGAATATTTCTATTTCATATAAACGAGCGAGTAATTTGAATGTACGTAACAAAAGTTTCTTTAATGATTAATGTATATCGATGATCGTTTATTATTAACAAAAGCTTCATATAAAAATTAATGAGCGCAACATTTATCACAGAATGATTCCTTGCAGTTTTTATAATCTTCACACCCTCTCCTTTCTTTTAAATCTGCAGAGGACTAAGCATGTTAGGGGTAAAGTAACCGGGGCTTCTCTCCAATGTGCTACCTACATGCCGCCAGGTAAAACGAGGTGAACTGCCCGAGGGGGTAACAGATGTGATTTCACAGAGTAAGCATGTCACCGATATATTTCTAATAGACGAGAGGGGGGGGGGGGCTGTAATAGGACCAATATGACCACTGTAGACTTCTTCATAAATCCTTAAGTTTACACCTTATTTTTTTTCTTTTGCAGAAAATTGTCATCATGATTTATTACTGTTGTATTTCCCGGCTTATCTAACAATTATCGTTATTTTCAAAGAGAGAGAAAAGAAATGAAAAAAAAAAAACAAAAATAACATTTTTGCTTTTATTGTGCAAAATTCACAGAGTGCGATTCCGATTCCATTTTGAAAACTTGTCAGTGTGTTGCACATCAAAAGCCAATACGGGAACAAAACCTTTTTGACTTCAATTTTACTGACCGGTCGTGCCAGAACCATTTATATGGTGTTTTAAATTCATGCACACTCTCAGTTTGAAAATTTTAGTTGTCAGTCTGGCCAAAATAAATCTGAGTCGTCTGGCCAAAATAAACTAAATAAAATTTATTAGCATTTAAAAGACAATTGCAAACAGAGGAAACATCGCACAAATAATCTTAATGAAAGTCAAATAAAAAAAGTCAAATCTCAATTACCAGATTACTGGTGTTCATTGTAATTCACCCGAAAAAAAAGGAAGAAGTATAAGGCCAAGCAAAAAAAGTTGGTTCTCAGGCCTAATTATTTCAAATCATATGCGGCATGCAGTTTTTTTTTTTCATGAAACATTTTCAGAACAACTGCAAATTGGAATCTGTTGACATCTTTTATGCCGGTAAGTTGTTTTCTATGCGTGTGATTGATGTTTCTGTCCAGATTTATTACTTCAATTTGTATTCAATGAATGACCACTTGAAATGACATTAAAATTTTACGGACGAACGCATACACAAGTACATGTACATATAGATAAGATTAAAGTGGACGTTAGAGATTTAAATCTCAGGCACAGAACAAGAATACAAAAGAATGTCATAGAGAAAATCAATATTTTACGTTAGCTTTGTTTTCAACGTAGTGCCTGCTCCGTCATCGGCGTCCTTATTCCGTAAATTCTCTTGAATTCGATGTTATCCCAGGACTTCTGTCCCTCTAGTCGGACATTGATTGTGGAGAAGTTAGGCTCGTTCAGCTGTTCAACCAGGTCTGTCGCCTTCTCTGTCAGAACAGGGCCTGATAGGGGAATTTCTCGTGATACCGTTTTCGTAAACCACTGGGTCAGGGCTCCCTCCATGTCAACTGTCTTGCCAGATCGACGTCTTTGCTAGTCTGGGTTGGAATTTCGCGGATGACATCCCTTTTCTTGAAGATGTTGGATATTTGGGACTGCGTATTTCTGGGCAATCTATATCTGGGGTGGGGGGGTTGTCATGGGCGGATCCAGGAATTTTTTTCAGGGGGGGTCCTAAAGTCCGAATATTTTGAAGAGCAAAAAAAAAAAAACAAAAAAACAAAAAAAACAAAAAAAACAAAACAAAAAAAACCAAAAAAAACAAAAAAAACAAAAAAAAAAACAAAAAAAAACAAAAAAAACCAAAAAAAAAACAAAAAAAAAAAAACAAAACAAAACAAAACGCAAACGCAAGATAATAAAGCTTTTGTTGGTTCTGTTTAATTATTAATAAAACAGGTAACTGGAGAGAATTGGCGAGCATAAAGCTTAAAATCTTGAATTTTCACATCATAGTACTTGATTATTGATTGTCAGTTCTAATATGTAAATTCAACCAATGGCGAGCGATAGCGAGCTAGCGATTTTTTTTTCGGAGAATTGGAATAAAATCCACTATTCGTGTCATTTTCAGCATTTTCAGTTTCTTTTCGTTTCCTTAGTGCACTTGTTTTATTGACCTATGTGTAATGTATATGTGTTGTATATCGGAAAGCGCAGCATCATTTAAAAGTAACGTATATGTATGTAATAAATTATGGCGAGCGCAAGCGAGCCTGAGAAAATTTTTCGAAATGCTGATGGCAAAATATTATCAAAATGAAAGATTTCTAATACAAATTCATAATACATTTTCAAATATTATGACAACAAAAGGGGAATTTGGACTTAATCTTATGAAATATGTATATTAATAAAAAAAAAAATTGTCTATGCTTCGAAAATTCCAGGGGGGGTCCGGACCCCTCCCCCCGACCCCCCCCCCCCCCTCTGGATCCGCGCTTGGCGTGTCCTCTGTTCCGGGAGCTTCACTGCTTTGTACTTATCGGCCACGATATGTCGGGGTTTTTTTTCTTTTCAATCTTTGGATCGGGACTGAATGATACGGATGGGAAGTAAACGGTCGTTTTTATTGGCATGAAATTCTATGCCAAGCCTCCGTTTTTCATGTTCAGTAATTTATAGAGGATAAAGGCTCATCATTTGATAATTTTGAGTCGTATACAACAGTTTTACCAACGACCGGTCATTAAAAAATGAAGACGAAACCAACAAAATGATTTTTGTAATTCGATATTTTAGCGAGGCCTAATTAAAACGTGTTGGTCAAATCGATCGTTTAATGCCACGACATGGAATACACCCACTTCGGACTATCTATTTTAGTTTTAAAAAATCAATATCGTTGCATAAATTCTACTCAGGGGTATCCACGGTAGTGTTAAAATAACACTCCATACTATCTCCCTTACAATGATTGACAGGTGAAAAGGTGAAGCCAGACGGTAATTAGCTGGAAAACGGGATTTTTTTTAACCTGTGTTTCGATTTGGTACCTTGCCGAATTCCAGAATTTACGATTACTTTAATTCTTACGTTATTTTTTTTTTGGTTGAAAAAAAATCGAATGCGTATGCGGTGGGGCCTGAGAACCATTTTTTTTCTTGACCTAGTTCATTCTGAAAACTTTTGATACTGACTTAGAAAAACATTGAACTTTTATATCCGATTCACTGCCAGGAATATTCAATAACAAAGATGGTGAACAACAAAAGTAGACAGGCGATGTTACCTGTGCGCGGTTAGGATCAAAGAGATTGTTTAACACCTGTACAGGTGAGCTGGCTGACACCGTGGTGAGTGGGGAGTGGATTGCCACTGACTGAGTGAAGATGCTAAAATTCCCCACTCGAATTCCACCCTTTCGGTGGGGAGTGGGATATCTCCGATCTGCTAAAATATGACTGTATCAATGGAAAGGTCTTGTCACAAGGAATACACAGGTGAAATATGAAAGCCCTATCACCTCCCATTCAAAAGTTATGTCCAATTTTAAAGTTTAAACTTAACAAGGCCGAGTACAATTAGAAAAATTTGATGACGGTGAAATTTCAATTTCTTTTTCTTAAAATGATATTTGAAGTACAACAAATAAATAACATGAATTTAATTATAAAAATCTCTTGCGCAGAAATATGAAAAATTTGAGAAAAATCATTATTTTGCAGTAAAATCCCATAAGGCCTCATTGTAAGATGCCATTATCTTTGAGATGACCCCTACATAATACTGAACGGTCAACTTCTATTTTCTTTCCCATAAAATTAATTTTATAATACTTCAATTATATGATATGAATTTGGTCAAAATACCTTGGGTAGAAGTTCATCATTTTCAAATTAGACACAGCCTCGTTAAGTCAGTTTTTACCAGTTACCGTTACTAGGTGCTCCTTACTTAGAGGAGGGATATTCTCAAAGAAAGAACAGTTAAAGAAGATCCTGACGATAATCTCAACAGCACTCACAATAGAGCACAAAATTAAGCATCAGCTGCCTTCAAACCGCAATATGAAAAATAAAATGTCTACGGGAAATTCCCATGTTAATTTCAAGCCGCCGCCATCTTGTTCTCCGTGTAAACAATAGTAAACAGTGATGTCAAAGCCTCCGACGTCACACATTTTCAGCGATTTTACTATAGAAAATCACTAATCCCCGTAGACTTTTTATTTTCCGTCCTATTTCTAACTTAACTGACACACAGCCAAAACAATGGTATTTTCTGTTACGACTAAAGGAGTGCTATAAAATTGATATCTTTTTGGAGGATGACATTATCATTTAATTTCGATTGTCATTTTCAAGAAACGAAGATTCTGATTGGCTGAGAAATTTTGTTGATACATCGATCAACACAATTTTTCACGGAAGTCTATTTATAGCACTATTTTTAGAACTGGGGGTTCCCTCAAACACGAATGAACTCATTGCTGAAAATACAACTTGTTGATGTTTGCTTATTATTTCAAGAGTACCATTTCTTTTCTACTTACTCAAAAATTAACGGTGCATGTAGAATTTGCTCAAACTGGTCCTTATTTCAAAGATATAGAGAGACGATCGTTCGCTGTTTGAATCATGGCGGCTGCCATAACTTGTTTTGGCAGAAGTATCACTGCGAAACCTTCCGACTTTCGAAATATAGTGCGGTGATTGATTGTTTTTAGATCCAAGAAAACAGTCTGTTTCCATAATTAAATGATAAGAAATAAATCTCATATTTTTTCTGTTGATGCAGGTATCACCCGAAAAATTGGACAGAAAACTTTTGCATCAACGCGCTACGCGCATTGATGCAGTTTTCTGTCCAATTTTTCGGGTGATACCTGCATCAACAGAAAAAATATAAGATTCATTTCTTAAATCATATATTAGAGAAAACCAGGAAAACAGGCTGCTCTGGAATTAGTGAACAGGACAGTAGCAACCTAGAGGTGGGATCAGGTGCCCAGGAGGAGTAAGCATCCCCTGTTGGCTAGCCACACCTGCCGTCGATGATAAAGAAATTTCTGACGTTATGTCTATGTAGAAAGTGTTGTGGCAACAATGTCAGGGAAATATATTCAAAACACTGTCAACATTCAAAAACTTTGTATTCTGTTCATGTACAGATTTAAAAAAAAAAAAGATTAAATACAAAGTAATCGAGATCTTAATAAAGTAATCTTTTCATGCATGTCGTTAAAAATGCTGATTTGGAGGGGGGTGTTGGCTACCATGGCAGAGGAAATTCGAGCTAACCATGTGGCCTTTAACTTTGTAAGACATAGAGTCAACTTACAACGATACAATTTTGTTTAAGTCCGTCGTCTGACATTTTCGATTTCTTTGGTTGTGGACCAGAAAGATCACAATGATCACCACCGTCACTCGTGTTCATCAAGAACAGGGGCACGACCTTAAATGTGGGTCAAGTGGGCGGAGTTAAACATTTACAGCTTTAACTATCGGTAGGATAGTTGTATCAACGGTGTATGCATGATGAAAAGTTGACTGCAAACCGCCCTTTTTTCTTCCATTTTTAAAATAACTGTTGCGCTTTTTCAGGTAAGAGAAAAATTCTCGTGCAGATTTCCTTTGTACATCTACTGACTGGTGTCAGAACAGTTTCCGGACAGTAACATTTTCCGGACAGTCGCCCTTTTCAAGTACTTTGAAGGAAATTATTTTCAAAATTTTGGGACAATTTTGTAGATTTTTAAATGTAGAATTCGAATCACGAATCATGTAAAAAAAATTTGCATCTAAAATGCTTTATCACACCACCCTTTTACCCCTTTCCGCCCGTTTAATATCGCGCACCGGGGGAAGTCGCCGAAAACCATACTATTTTAATCTACGTGATTTGAGAGATTTCGGTTCTTTTTTCAAAATTATTTTTACACAGTCATTTGAGGAAAAGATTGAAGAAAACAATATCCAAAAATTATCCAGTTTGGTCTGAAATTGATCGAGATTGACAGATTTAAAATCAGGTTTCCGGAAACTGTTCCAGTGATTTGCGAAAAATGGCCAAAATATATGGTCGTAAAATCGGTCTAGAAACCATATTTCTTGAGAGATTTAATATTTTCTATCAACATGAGTATATGTGGGAAGGGCAAAGCATTATTTGAGAGAAATTTGAATGTTTTCCATTGATGGACAGAGGAGAACTTTATCCCCGAAAAACCTTCAAAATCGTCCGAAAACTGTTCCGACCAGTATACCAGTGGCCACCTATTTTTCAGGGTTTTTTTTTTTTTTTTTTTTTTTTTTTTTTTTTGCTAATAAAATTTGTAATTGATGAAATATTTGATTGAAACTTTGGATGGGCAATGGTGCACCCTTATCACACTGGATTATATACGATTTTCTCTTAAAAATTTGATTATTTCGTTTATATAATGTCTTCAAGTGTAACTGAAATTGGACACTTTTTGCAAGACTGCAGGACAAGTTACCGCCTATTTGGCTCCCATATTTCTGTAAACTGAAATATTTTGTCCCAGCGCTTTCACGGTAATAAAAGTAATCTTTACTTGATATGATGCATTTTTTTATGAAAAATTCCCAAAGCAAACTACCACATTGATAGATTGAATACACCTACCCTCTAGCTCCCAAAAACCAGAATTCATGTCAATAATCCTCTTCTTGTTATTAAAAAAATCTAGCGACCGGATGAGATTATTTTTTTCATAATCAGGAGAATATGTAACGTGAAGTATATGCGAGCGATCATATATCCGGGGTTCGCCTCTGATTTACACAGAGATATACCATTAGTTTTCCTTAGACTGTCTGTCTAAATACAAGTGATTGGAGTAAAACAAACGAATCAAATATATGTACATCAAATGATTGGAGTATTAACAATGAAAACAACAAATGAACTTTAATGTGACCAACTTCGCCCTATTGTTTATATTACAGCGCGTACTGTCAACAGCGCTCAGCCAGGCTACCTTGCACGTCAAGTGACGAGTGACGCGCACCGCTCCCCAGTGCTATGCACTGTATACTGACAGATGACTGCCACGAGCCTTGGCTCTCCTCCTATCCCTGTCACTGGCAAACACCGAGTGATAGACACTCGATCAGTGAGCACACGTCGTGTCCCAGACAAATGGTTGTCCAACCAGCCAGTCACTCTATATGTAGTACGGCTCTATTCGGGCCTTTATACACTCAAAGTCAATAAAACCGTGCAAATGGTGTCCCCGGCCGTTCATTTTTCATAGACAACAGATACAAGGCATTTCTATATGTCGTGACTTAGGAGTACATAGGACGTCATTGGCCATATAAGAAAAAATATATTTGTCACTATCATCCTGTCTGCAGACCAGCTCAAACCCCCATTTTTGTAACATACGTGACTGTCGCCATTTAAGAATTTTACATTCAAGTCACTGAAAACAAAGTAAAACACTTTCAACCCAGAAAAACTTTATTTTCTCATTTTAGGGTGACGTGTTTTACATCTTTTCAGATTAATGAATTTTCTATTTAAACCTTATTAGTTTGATTTCCATCACATTGAAAAATGTCGCCAATTTTCGATTTTTCAACATAATGAATGTATAAAGTTATACTATGTTGGCTAAAAAGATGGTTATAAATGATTAAACGACTTTATGATAAAGAGAAAAGGTCTAATTTAACATGCATTGAACATTTTTTTGAGTAAACAGAAGTATGTTTGAAAAAAGTCAAGTTTTTCATCAAAAAATTGATTGGTCATTTAAGAATGTAACATACGATACCTATCATAATATTTCTCATGAACATGAAAGATGGTGCCTACACTCTTTTTATCCTTCTTTGCTAACGTAAGAAGAAATTCAATCCAGTGCAACGAGAAAAGTATCATAAATTATGAAATAAACTGGAGATGAACGTTGATTTTTAACATACGTGATGTAACATACGTTGTCTGCCACTACAATTCATTGGTATTAAATCGTTTTTCTGATGATCAGTGATCACATGGTAGGTCACATGGTTTGAAGAGATGTTGTTCCTTCATAATAAGCAAAAATAATACTGCTACGTAGGAGAAACAAATGTAAAATTACTTTTATCCCAGATTTTACCCAATTTTAAATAGTGTCGGATATTTTATTTAAAATTTTCAGAAATTAAGTATCACACAAATAAAATAGTTCAATGCTATTTTCAAAACACATAACTGTGCATGATAAGCTCAAATTTCCTCTGTTGTACATCTTATTGTGTATTTTAAGTTCGTAACATACGTTACAATTGGTAACAAATGTTACCATGTGCAATTCTTTCCGTTTTACGAATCAGAGCGAAGAACCGTCGGTTGTAAGTCCTGTATTCTATTAGAAATCACTTAGAACCATACAATTAGATCATAAGCATGTAAAAAAAATTTAATTCTATGCAAAATTTGGCAAAATATGAGCATTTTGCTTCAAAGAATGAAGTAAAATGTGAAAGAATACATCTAAAATGTAAGAAATTTCACTCTGAATTAACTTTTAGTGACTTTTCTATCATTACAGTTTGAACTGTTATGTTTGAATTCAAATTCTTTGATAATTGATGATACATCCATGATTGCACTGTATAATAAACGTAAAATTATTATTCTTCTTTTGGGAAACATACGTTACCATGTTTTTCTCATTAATTTGGAGACTTCTTTGGTCCATCACCAACTTCAAGTTCAGTAAAACGGATAAGACTTATCCAAGTTCGTTAATAAACGAGGAAAATTGGGGTTTTGGTCCCATATGTTTTTATTGGATTAAAGTTAGAATGAATATCTTTCATAAATTAAATTTGTATTTACTAATGTTTAAATCACCCTGATGAAAAGTTCTTAAAATAAAGACTTAGTTGAAAATATGGTGCTTGAATATTGAAAAGGATAAAATCTTAAGAAAAAGCTGATGAAATGTCAAAAAATATTCTAACTTCAAGCAACTCTAGAGTACTAAAGTCATCAGTAATTGATAATTTGAAACATACGTTACTTCTGATTAGCTTCAATAATATGCTTCAAAAATTAAAGAGAGCTGTTAAAATTTCTTAAATCAAGTGTATTTGCATACATATATATATGAAACAGATATATAAATGGCTTTCCGGATATTAAATCATCACAAATTAAAGATATTGATAGTGAAACCTGGTCATTATGTTTGCACATTTCGTTGATTTGGTCGGGTTTTTGTACCTGTAGCTCTTCTTCGTCAGAAAAGGGCAAAAATGAAGATAGATGAACACAAATTCATTAATTTTGCAGAATAAAACTATATTTTGAAGAATCAGTTATAATAATGGAGAAATAACAGAGTAGGAAACATTTTTTTACGAATTATAGTGACGCAATATGTAGGTAACACATGTTACATTGAGGTAAATTTTAAAAATACGGTAATCTTTTAAATTCATATTTTAGAAAAACGGAAAAAATAATGTTGAAAATATTTTGGGAATTAAACCCTCGGGTATATAGCTTTATTTCCCCAAGAGATTGAAATTTTATGAGGACACTCATGTCACCTCATTTTTCAGACCCTATTTGCACGGTTTTATTGACTTTGAGTGTATATACTGTTAGGAAAGTCTATTATGCTCAACAAAAAGGGTACATCAGGATATGGACGATTCCAACATATCTTAGTCAATGAAACGTTTAAAAGATAGAGCGACTATTTACATAAAGCGTCTTTGTGAGTAATGTGTATTCATTTATGTTACACAACCCACGCCTCCGATGACATTCGTCCTCGAATGTAAAATCATGATCACAAAAAAATAACAAAACCTTAAAACAATCAAACAAAGCATTACCTATGCTTAAATAAGTATATGTACAAGTCAGTCAGAACTAATAGTCTGTATCATAGTCTTTCAGATATGCAGGCGGTCTCCTGCTTCTGAATGGTCTGACTGGAGGATCTGAGGCCGCTTCATTGCCAATGTCATCATGACTTGAGTTGTCATCCTTTACAACTGACTCATCGCCTGGTTGGTCTGCTGTTTTGCACAAGCCTGTATCAGGGAAGTCTTCACCAATCAGTGTTTGTCCTCTCAAATGTCTCATTCTGTCGACATGTATCACCTGGTCTGCTCCACGCTTACCACAGTCTACCAGATAGTTTACATCTGACATCTTTTTCTTCACTGTGTAAGGACCATTCCAGTAAGTGGTAAACTTCGGTGACTTGCCTTGTTGTGTCCTAGGGAAGAACACGCATACCTTGTCACCCGGGGAGTACTTTTCCCAGTGAAGTTTCCTATCATGGTAGTGTTTCTGTCTCACCATGGATTGTTCAGTATGTATTCTGACATGTCTGTGGGCATTTTCCATCCGCTCTTGTAAAAGCCAACACCAATCAGTCTGAGGAATTGCCTTTATTGGAGATGGCATCTCGAACATTATGTCAAGAGGTGTGGATACCTCTCTACCCAACATAAGGGCGTTCGGGGTAAAGCCTGTGGTTTCATGCTCAGATGAGCGGTAAGCCATCATAACAAATGGTAACTGCACATCCCAGTCACTGTGATTATTGTTCACAAATGCACTTAGCATGGCTATCAACGTGCGATTGAATCGCTCCACCATGCCATCTGACTGTGGATGATAAGGTGTGGTGTGTGTTTTCTTAATCCCCAACAGCAAGCACATCTCCTTGAAGAGATTGCTCTCAAACTGACTACCCTGGTCAGAGTGCAATGCTGCTGGTACACCAAACCTGCATACCACTTGTTCAACCAAAATACTAGCAACAGTTCTAGCCTCCATGTTCTGCATTGGGAAGCTTTCCGTCCACTTTGTATAGTAGTCCGATATGACCAATATATATCTGTTGCCAGCCACAGTAAGTGGAAGTTCACCCAAAATATCAATAGCAATGCGCTCCATTGGGTAACTTGTCTGTACTAACTTCATTGGTGCCCTCTTTGTCTTGTTTTCTCCCTTGCGTTTAGTGCAAAATTCACATCCATTGACGTACTGCCTAACGTCAGTTTGCATCTTTGGCCAGTAATAGCTCTGTCTAGCTTTCTCAAGGGTCTTTCGTATCCCTAGATGACCAGCTGTCTTCTCATCATGGCAATACTGAAGGACAGTTCGACGGTGCTTGAGTGGAACAACTGCTTGGTATCGCACTGTATTTGTATCAGAATCGATATCTTGTCTGCAAACAATATCCTGCATCTCAGAAAGTCTGTCAAACTGGCTGTATAGGGATTTCAGAAAGTAACTCTCTCCCTCCATCAGTTTAGAATCTGGTCGTACCTTACTGTTTAACCATGATTTAACTTTCTGCAGGTCTTTGTCTTCTTCTTGTATGTGCTTCATGGATATGTCAGCTACAGAGGCACTGCATACGTGACTTGTTGTCCTGTCACCCTTGTCCCAACCATCATGGTAACCACACTGTCTACAAGGTATTCTGCTTAATGCATCAGCATTGCCATGCTGCTTGCCTGGTCTGTGCTGGATTGTGAAGTCAAACTCAGACAGAACTTCCAACCACCTTGCTAATTGGTTTTCCGGGTTCTTGAACTGCATGAGCCAGCGCAGAGAGCTGTGGTCTGTCCGTATGAGGAACTTTTTTCCATATAGGTAATGGCGAAAATGCTTAACGAAGTGCACGACAGCCAGAAGCTCCTTGCGAGTTACACAGTATTTGCGCTCCGACTTTGACAAAGTTCTGCTAGCGTAAGCACAAACCCTTTCAGATCCATTTATGTTCTGGGACAGTACTGCACCTATTGATTGGTCGCTGGCATCAGTGTCCAGTATGAAAGGCTTAGATAGATCTGGATTTGCCAGGATAGGTGATGACGTCAAAGCTTCCCTCAGTTTGTCAAATGACTTTTGACAAGCATCTGTCCAAACAAAATTAGTTCCTTTCTTTGTCAACTTGTGTAAAGGATCAGCTACTGAAGCAAAGTTGGGTACAAACCGTCTATAATAGCTGCATAAGCCCAAGAAAGATCTCACTTCAGATACGTTCTGAGGAACTGGCCAGTTGACAATTGATTGCGTCTTGTCACTGCTTGTAGTTATTCCAGCCTCTGATACGACATGCCCCAAGTACTCGACTTCCGATGCAAACAGTTTGCATTTCTTGGCTTTGAGCTTGAGTCCTGCACTGGCGAGACGATCAAATATACTTGAGAGATTGCCTACCATTTCTTCAAATGTTTTACCCACAACAATTATGTCATCTAAATAGACAAGGCAAGTCTCAAACTGTAATCCACGAAGTACTGATTCCATTAGTCTTTGGAATGTGGCAGGGGCGTTGCAAAGCCCGAAAGGCATGACTGAAAATTCAAAGAGGCCTTTTCTTGTCGCAAATGCAGTCTTCTCTCTGTCATCATCATTGACTGCCACCTGCCAGTATCCCATGCATAGGTCGAGGATAGAGAACCACTTGGCACCAGAAAGATGGTCAAGCGACTCCTGAATGAGAGGCAAAGGATAAGCATCCTTTATTGTTACATCATTCAGTTTGCGGTAGTCAACACAGAAGCGTGTTGAGCCATCTTTCTTTTTGGCTAATACTATTGGAGATGACCAAGGGCTCTTTGAAGGATGTATAACCTTCTTCTCAAGCATAGCATCTATATGCTTTTCTACTTCAGCGTGCATATGTTCAGGTAAACGCCTAGGAGCTTGCTTAATAGGATGTGTATCTCCCGTATTTATGCGATGCTTGATTGACTCCGCTCTACCCAAGTCCAAGTCGCCTTTGGCGAACAAATTTTGGTACTTAATGAGGAACTTTTCAAACTCAGCACTCTGGTCATTACTGAGTCTTGATTTCGTATCCTCATACAGATCTTTCAAATGACCAGGCACTGCTGTATTCTCTCCAGGTAGAAAACTGTCATCGACGAATACCTCAGCTACAGGTGTATACTGTGCAACACAAGTGCCTTTCTTGATGGTTTGGTCAGTGCTTTGCACGTTCATTATACGCACTGGTACTTTATCTGGGCTGTCAGTCAGAGTTCTGGCTGTTATGCCACGGTCTGACTTTGTGAAACTTTTTATAGGTTCTACCATGCCAATCCCAAGATTAGATACAACTTTGCCATCTATTGTCTGAACACGACAAAGAGTGAGTACTTCTGACATGGGTGGAACATGTACTGACTGCTCCAGTAGAACTCGGTAACAACCGACTTGACCTTCCATATTCATATTGACTGAGCGTCCATCCAGAGTAATAGAATTGTTGACAATGTCAATGTGACAGGTGTGACTCTTCATAAAGTCCAGGCCAAGTATACCATCAATACCAATGTCTGCTACAACAACATTGTGATCTGTACAGACACCGTCTATAGATACAGGCAATGTCGTCTTCCCCTTAATTCTCAGAGGAGTCCCATCAGCGACAAGCACGTTGGTATGGAGCTCATCAATTGGTCTATCACCCGCTATCTCAGGTGAAACTATCGTCACTGTTGCTCCTGTGTCCACCAACAATTTTGCTGCTTTGTCATTGACTACGGCATTGATGAATAAGCCAGTTTGTCCGGCCCTATTAGCACTGTCCATTGATCCCAAGGAGAGCGAGCGTGAGCTACCCTCTTTTGGTTTTCCTTCTTTACCACCTTTCTTAGACTCATTACTCCTCTTTTCCTGCTGCTTAAGGAAAGCCTCACACTTCCTCTTTATGTGCCCTTCCTTCCCGCAAAAGTAGCACTTTACTCTATATCTACCTTGTCTCTGAATGCCAGGATGCGTGACTTGACCGCCTTGTGCCTGCGCCTGAAGGGTCCTAGTTTGACTCTCCTTCATTTCCTTTATCTCTTTGCGCATATCTGCCAGAGCCTTATTAGTCTCATCGACCATTCTCTGTATTGGTGACATGTCATTGCCTCGTGAGCTATCTGTCGCCCTAACTAAACCTCCTAGTTCTTGTCTGCTCTTTTCTGCACTATTAAATGCATCTAATTCAACAGCAAGGCAGACAGCCTCGTTCAAAGACTTGGGTCTTGATTGCTTAATTCTGAGACGCATGTCGGAGCTGTGTAATGCATCTATAAAGTATTCCATGGCAAGAGTTTCGCGTACATCAGAGGGTGCCTTAGCATACGCTAAGTTTGTCAGCCTCCGAATATCTTGCCCTAATTCGGGGACAGACTCTGAAGCCTTTTGTTTCCTGTCCTTAAGTTGAGCCCTGTACAAGTCCATCTGGTTGGCGGGGGCATATCTGTCTTCTAATGCTTTGCATAGCTCAGTAAAATTTTTGCGTGACGCGGCAGGTAAGTTACCTAATACTGCCTGTGCACCTGCTCGTAATGCAACGGCAAGGTACATCCCTTTTTCATCAGTGGTCCATTCATTCAAGTCCGCACATATGTCAAAGTGGGACTTAAAGTCTATCCAGGAAGACTTCCCGTCGTATGTTGCAGGCTTTACAATGCTCTTCCGGTATCCAAAACTACTCTGATCTGCCCTACTTCTGTTTAATATAGGCGAAATAGAGCGCTGTGCTGTGGCTCCCGTATTACTAGCTCCAGTATTATGCCCTGGGTCGCTCACTGCATTGTTATTTTGCATGTTACTGACAGGACTTGTATTATCATTGCTTTGCGCTGCGTTCTGGAATCTCACCCTCCTGTCTTGTGATGGGGTGCGAGGCGTACGTGGCTGAGTCAAAGGGACATGTAGTGCACTGCGTCTCCCTCTGGAAGGCAAACTTATAGGGGTCGAATGCCTCGATAGATGCGACTGTATGGCTGCTATGTCAATCTCAAGGCGAGTTATCTCGTCCGTCAAATCAGCAACGCTATCCATCATCAAATAATTAACAAAGTTCAATGTTAACAAATGGTATATTGCAAATTAAAATAATGAAGAACCACCGCTAGCCACCAAAATATGTAACGTGAAGTATATGCGAGCGATCATATATCCGGGGTTCGCCTCTGATTTACACAGAGATATACCATTAGTTTTCCTTAGACTGTCTGTCTAAATACAAGTGATTGGAGTAAAACAAACGAATCAAATATATGTACATCAAATGATTGGAGTATTAACAATGAAAACAACAAATGAACTTTAATGTGACCAACTTCGCCCTATTGTTTATATTACAGCGCGTACTGTCAACAGCGCTCAGCCAGGCTACCTTGCACGTCAAGTGACGAGTGACGCGCACCGCTCCCCAGTGCTATGCACTGTATACTGACAGATGACTGCCACGAGCCTTGGCTCTCCTCCTATCCCTGTCACTGGCAAACACCGAGTGATAGACACTCGATCAGTGAGCACACGTCGTGTCCCAGACAAATGGTTGTCCAACCAGCCAGTCACTCTATATGTAGTACGGCTCTATTCGGGCCTTTATATACTGTTAGGAAAGTCTATTATGCTCAACAAAAAGGGTACATCAGGATATGGACGATTCCAACATATCTTAGTCAATGAAACGTTTAAAAGATAGAGCGACTATTTACATAAAGCGTCTTTGTGAGTAATGTGTATTCATTTATGTTACAAATATATGTCTAAAACCTTTTGACAAATTTTCATGTCATTTTTCAACCCTAAGTCCCTCTAAAATGCAGTAGGTGGTAACTTGTCCTGGGCGGCCACTTGTCTTCGACCAGTAGAGGTCCTTGTTAAATAAAAATTGAAATAAAATCACTGAAAAAAAAGGAAAAATTATTTCATTCATCCGATTTGTAGAACCTGTGTTTCCAAGTAGTGTAAAAGTGGGACTTCTGGGACAGATACCTAACATAGGGCACCACACTTTCTCTGTGGTGCACGTGTGGTGCAATGACGTCACGGGGTCAGGTCCAGATCTGACCCTCAAACTGACCAATGATGACCTTGAATAACTCTACTGATTAACCCCCCCTACTCCCCTCCCTCCCCATTCCATCCCTACCCCAAGGGCTTGACCAGGTGTACCCGTACATTACAGCCCGGGGTGGTTCGGGGTCATTGAGTGCGAAAATAACAAAGTTATCAGAAATATACCGTGTGACATATCAAATGAAACGTCTCGAGGAGTACAATACAGCCCGGGGTGGTTCGAGGTCATTGAGTGCAAAAATAACAACGTTATCAGAAATAAACCGTGTGATATATCAAATGAAAGATCTCGAGGAGTAGAATACATCCCGGGGGTAGTTCGAGTCATTGGGTGCAAAATAACAAAGGTATCAGATGTATATATACCGTGTGACATATCAAATGAAAGGTCTCAATGATTAGACTGCATTCTGGAAAAGTTCGGGGTCATTGAAGTGTATCCACCACCACCACCACCACTTCAATTCCACCTCCACTTCCACCACCACCACCACCCAGCAGCAGCAGGAGTCATTGAAGTGTATCCACCACCACTTCCACATCCACCACCACCACCACCACCAACACCACCACCACCACCACCACACTACCACGTTTTCCTCATTGCTGCTGGATGGTGGTGGTGGTGATGGTGGAAGTGGTGGTGGATACACTTCAATGACCCCTGCTGCTGCTGGGTGGTGGTGGAAGTGGTCAGTGGTGGTGGTGGATACACTTCAGTGACCCCGAACTTTTCCAGAATGCAGTCTAATCATCGAGACCTTTCATTTAATATGTCCCACGGTATATTTCTTATAACTTTGTTATTTTTGCATTCAATGACCCCGAACCCCCCCCCCCCCCCGGGCTGTATTTTACTTCTCGAGAGACCTTTCATTTGATATGTCACACGGTATACTTCTGATAACTTTGTTATTTTCGCACTCAATGACCCCGAACCACCCCGGGTCGTATTGTACTCCAGTCTCCTCGAGACTTTTTAAATCAACTTCAAATGAATGAATATTGTAAAAACGATTTTGAGAGGAACGGGAGCGGGTGTCAGGGACCCGCTTTACTGGTCGAGCAGATATTTCCGAACTGAAGGTATTTCCGAACGATTCGCCAGTTTGGTTACTTGGAGATACTTTTTCACAATTTTGGTGATACAGATGTCTGGATATTCAGAAAAATAACCGACATGCAAAAGGAAATCTCAAAATAACTTTATATAGTATATTTTTAGCGTTTGTTTCTCCTGCTGTTTGTAACTTTCGTCTGTTTGGGAGCTGGGGAAAGTGACGTCATTGTGTTAAGAACATATCTTGACCTCGTTTCGGAGTCATCTATTTTTAAAAATTCTATTCTTGTCAACAGATCGATTAAAACCTGCATTGAAAGGGGTCAAGAGCAGGATATTCACGAAAAAGCGTATACATTTCATGTGTTAGAATACCAAAATAATTGGAAATAAGTAAGAAATAAACGTACCTCATCAGTTCAGAAAGTCGCTTTATAAATAAATTTTGTAAAAGTTTTATGATATATGTTGACATAGAATTCTTCAATAAGGATTAAAGGATAAAATAAGAAAGTTTTGAAACATTTTAGTTATATTTGACCCCAATTAAGACAGACTAAAATGCAAATCGTTCGGAAATACCTTTAGTAACTTGCGTAAAATGGCCGTTATAGGGGGTATTAAAACGCCCTCAAATCGGCATTTATGGGTCGATTTTCAAAATTATTTTTACAGAGGCATTTGTATGAAGGGTGAAACATTATTTGCTCCGAGTTTCATGGTGATTGGACGTATAGGAGCCGAGTTATTGACGAAAAACTGCAAAAATCGTTCGGAATTATCTGCTCGACCAGTACACCATGTTGAACCAAATATTTCGTAATATCTCCTGTAAAAAGTCATTGACAGAGAGGGAAATTTTACGTTATATGTATTTTAAGTCAAGTCAAATGGTCAACAAGAATCAACAAAATATCACCACTCTACAATGAAAACAAACGCGAAAACATATTTTGAGAGCGGTATTTTGGTAGCGGAAGCGGGAGCGGGGGACCCGTTTTACACCAAGCCTTTTAGAAGAGCTCAGAATATTTGGCGCTAAACAGATGTAAACAAAAGTGCAAAATTCACAAAAATGTCCGAAGATTTTTCGAAACCTCGCGTGAATGCTTCAATGCTTGCAGGTTTTCAAGGAAAAACAGTTTGTCTTTTGGGAAATGCTAAAGATGTAAGAACTGAAATTAATTCAGACGCAACAGAGGAAATTCGAAGTTGCACTGTACCGCACTGTAGACTAATAGAATCTATCACCCCTTTAAGTTTTTATAGGGACAGGGAAATCCCATGATCCCACCCTAGTATCAAAGATTTGCAGTCCACGACGAGTATTTTCCTGGGTGAGAGAATAATAGAATCTATCGAATTACGGACATCTCGGACCCAAGACATCTCGGACCCAGACAACTCGGCCCGTGGTCGGACAACTCGGACCCTCGAGGAACAGACATCTCGGCCCCTTTCTCGGACCCAGGAAATATAACAATGGTTATTTGTATAAATAGATAAAATAAGACTTCATATTGAACAGACATCTTGTAAGACATCTCGGCCCCTCTTATTTATACTTCTTCCGAGTCAAAACGGAGAAGATGAATATGTAAAAGTCGGTCATCACGGTCCCTTGTATTCGGACATCTCGGCCCCTTTCTCGGACTCAAGAAATTTAACAAAGATTATTTGTATATATAAATAAAATAAGACTTCATATTGAACAGACATATTGTAAGACATCTCGGCCCCTCTTATTTATACTTCTTCCGAGTCAAAACGGAGAAGATGAATATGTAAAAGTCGGTCATCACGGTCCCTTGTATTCGGACATCTCGGCCCCTTTCTCGGACTCAAGAAATTTAACAAAGATTATTTGTATATATAAATAAAATAAGACTTCATATTGAACAGACATATTGTAAGACATCTCGGCCCCTCTTATTTGTACTTCTTCCGAGTCAAAACGGAGAAGATGTAAATATTTATTTCTTTTCAAAACGGAGAAGATAAAAAAAGTCGAACGTTGAGTATGATAATAATGATGTATAGTCGGTCATCAACAAAAGACACATTGGTCCCTTTTACATTTATTTCTTTCATAACGGAGAAGATATGAATATTTAAAAGTCGGTCCCTTGTATTCGGACATCTCGGCCCCTTTCTCGGAACGGAGAAGACGTAAACATTTATTTCTGTCAAAACGGAGAAGATTTAAAAAAAAAAACTATTTCAATATCTTCATTTATATGTAAATCGTAAAGGAATACAATAATCATGATAATGCTATTTATTGCAAAAAAAAGGAAGGGTATGGAATATATATTTTTTCTAAGTCTAAGTCTAAGTGTCCGTTTTCATTCTTCTCTTCCTTTTCTTTTATATTTTTGTCTTTCTTTCCATTATCTCCAATTATTTTCGTCCATCTGTTATTATGTTTGATACATATTTCACTTGATTAAGATAATTTCTATGATTGAACTTGTTCATGAACACGATGTAAGCTGTGACCTTGTAAAGAGAAGCTGAGGGAAATTAGGCAATTAAGATAATTGAGATAATGAATATAGAGTTCACAGTAATTGCCTCTACAGCTGTGAACACGGCCCAAGCTATAACATTTAATCAAGAAGCTGAGAGTAATTTAGGTAATTAAGATAATCATTATGGAGTTCACACATATACCGACAAAGTGATGCAGAGAAGTAAATGCTCTGTAATGTGAACACGATCCAAGCCGTGATTTCTAATAAAAAGGTTCGGATACTTGAAGAGGACATCACAAATCACAATGACTCTTAGCTGTATCCAATGCGAGAACACCCTTCGACCCCGCCAGGAAGTTGTCACCTGCTCCTTTTGCCATGGTAAAGTCCATAGGACTTGTACAGGCATTACCAGAGGTGATTACAGACTGGCCTTGAGAAACCACGCTGATCTCCAGTACTGTTGTTGCTTATGCGCCAACTCATCGACACCTGACGCCGAGAGTACCCGCATGGACATAACTACTCAAGATGATACTCCCGCCACCAACCCTGATCCTGACGCAACCGTTCCTTATACCGAACCAGAACCAGACGCAACCATCCCCTACGCAGAGACCACTACCCAGTCCTCATTCGACCTAACCAACCGGCAGTCCATTGACGTACCAACAAATGTCTTCGAAAACTCAATCAGCGACGACTCAGTAGACGTATCAACTACTCAGGAAACCGCAATCACCTACCAAATCGTCGAGACCGGAACCCAGAGGGCCAAACGCAAACTAGTATCCAGCGACGGGTTCAGCTACACATTCAAGCGGCAATACCAATCCTCCACCCACTGGCGATGCAGCATCCGTAACAAGACCGTCAACTGTCCAGCCACAGTGGTACAACAGGGCGATAACTTCAGGGTCAACAACTCACACCTGCACCAACCACAACCAGGGATTGCAGCGACTGTTAAAATACAACGTGATGTAAGTATAAATATAAGCATTTAATATGACCCTTTCAATGTAAAACACCAGTGACCCACATTAAACACAAATACCCCATAATCCTCACTTCGTAAAAGCAAGTGAGATGCCTATGTGACATATGTCCATAGAAGGAAAAGTAAAGCTCAGGTGACCCTTTCAATCTAAAACACTAGTGACCCACATTACACACATTACACATTTACCCCATGTTCCTCACTTCGTAAAAGCAAGTGAGATGCCCATCTGACTTCATGTCGATGGAAGGAAAAGTAAAGCTATGTCCTTACACATTAAAAAAAATCTCATTGTTCCTCGCTTCGTAAAAGCAAGTGAGATGCCTATGCGACAATTAAGTCCATGGAAGGAAAAGTACAGCAGAAATACTATTACTCATTAGTTGTCCAAAAATTTTATATTTCTCTTTTATCTTTCAGATCAAACTCCAGGCCAGACAGAATATCTTCGCACCTGCTCCATCCATCGTCGACGCCATTCTGAAGGAACATGTGGACACCGCCATGCCGATTGCCTCTCTACCCGACTACGACACACTCACTAGGAACTGCAATCGGACTAGGGAACAACTTCGACCCAAGGAACCAAAGGACCTCCACTTCAGCCTCGACACCGACTACCTAACCAACACTCTACCAAACCAATTCTTCAGACGAGACATAGCTGTAGACGACCAACGCCACATCGTTTTTGCAACCGACCGACAACTACAACTACTACAGAAGTCAAAGACATGGTACATCGACGGGACCTTCAAGGTGGTGGCCAAGCCCTTTTATCAGCTACTCAGCTTCCACTCATTCGTTAAGAGCGACGGCGAGATGAAACAACTACCCCTACTATTCGTCCTGATGTCATCTAAGCGAAAGAAGGACTACAAGAAAGTGTTCAAGGCCGTCAAGGATCTCCTACCCGACCAACCCAAGGTGGAGGAATTCGTGGTGGACTTTGAGGCTGGGATATGGCGTGCTCTCCGGAAAGTCTTCCCCGACCAATCCATCAAGGGCTGCGTCTTCCACTGGGGCCAGGCACTGTGGAGGAAGATCCAGGAAGCAGGACTCCAGACCGCCTACAACAACAGGGATGACGTATACAACCTACTCAAGAAAGTCTTCGCCCTACCATTCCTGCCAGCCGAACACATCGCCGACACCTTCACCAAACTACAACGCAAAGCCCAGACGGACAACCTCCAGCGTGTAATGGACTACGTAGACTCAACATGGATAACCAACGAGATGTGGCCCGTGGACGCGTGGAGTATCTTTGGACGCAGCATTCGGACCAACAACGACTGTGAGGGATGGCATCACCGGATCAACAGACGCGCCAGCAAGGGGAACCTGCCGTTCTACCTCCTACTGCAACTCCTGTACGATGAAGCCGACACCATACCACTCAACCTAAAGATGATGAAGGAAGGGAAACTCAGACGCCACCAAAGGAAGAAGACCAAGCAACTCGAGGGAAAGATATTCAACGCCTGGGACCAGTACGCGAACAACGAGATTTCCGTCAGCAGACTACTCAAGAAGTGCAGTGCCATCTACGGACCTAGTGCTTAGTGTTTATTAACTTTAATTGATTTAAGTGTTTTATCTGATGGAGACTATAATTGAAATTTAACTATTTTATTTTATAAATATCATATGACGTGTCATTAAAATAATTTTGTGAGTTAACAAACGAATTCAAGTGACTGTATTTCTTTGTATGCATTATTTTACAGCTGTTTTATATGTAACTTGTACATGTAATTGTATTCATATGAAGTATGTTATTTCATAAAATAAACGTCCTTATCATAGTACATTAATTAACATTTCAAATATTGTCATTGGTAATATAGTAATGTATGTTAATAATTTATTTTCAATGCTTATTATCTTTTGAAAATATTTATAATGTTGTCCTCTTTATATTATGAAAATGTACAAATGTGTTTTTATATAACGTTGTATCTTTGTAGTGTTTTAATATTAATAAATGGTTGAATTTGAAAATGAATCCTTTTAATTGATCATCAGCATATCATAAACAGATTTTATATAAAAATACAACAGTTGTCTAAGAAATACAACCTTACTTTCATACAATACAAAGAAATCAGATAAGTGCTTTCTGAATAATAAAACGAAAAAGGAAACAGAATTGCAAGAAAGGGACCGACTTGTCTGTCATCTGTATGACGTCACAATAGGGGGGTTCGAGACAAACATCTGGGGATGCGAGACTATAACTATCAACCATATGCTGTCATGTGGGATGAGAAAAGCCCACCCTATGGGTCTGGTTTCTGGTCAGGGAACGAGGCTTGCCGAGGGTGGGCTTTTCTCATCCCACATGACAAACATATGGTTGATCGTTTTTCTCCCATTTCTAGGGGCCTTTCTTGAAATTCCATGAAATCGTCGAATTTATCGAATTCGAAAAATAAAGGAATATTCGTTTTCAGCGCCCTCAAAAATGGTTTATTCTAAAAGAATAAACCGTAGTCCTTAGCCTTAATCGGTTTAGTAAGAATTAGAATGTAGAAAAAAGAGTTTTAAAACGACGTTTTTGTTGAGAGGTCGCCGCTTTAGGTGCAAAAATCATGACGTCACAATGGATAACAACGACGTCACAATATGGATATGGCCTATACGGCCGACGTCAAAAGTCGCGCGAGGTACATGTGGGATACAGTGACCCTACATGACGCGTCGCTATGGGCAAACTCTATCCCACATGGGGGCAAATGGGAGAAAGAGTTGTCTCAGAACGGGTAAATCTGTTGATACATGTATCTCTGTCCGGGGTGAGAGAATAATAGAATCTAGCACCACTTTGAGTTCCGGATAGAAAAATATCAGTCGAGGGAGGGAGTGATCAAGTCCCAACCGAGGCGTCAGCCGAGGTTTGGATGTTGATCATCCCACACGAGACTCTTATTTTTCTATCCGGAACTCAAATGTGGTGCTTGATTATTTTTCTCGCACATTGAAACCTTCAAAGTCCTCTTGTTTACGCATCAGAATGACTGAACGTCATGCTAAATGTCCAAAACCCACATTTTGGCAGATGTAAACTCACCCCCCCCCCCCTCCCCCTCTGTCAAAGTAGTTGGTTCCGATGGAAAAACAAAAATTAAATTTGATCAGGTAAATAATTTTCAGTTCCTCGGAGCTGGAGATCAGGTGGGATCAGAGTTCTTGAAATCTTCCAATGAAATGTTGGACATTTGAGGAATTTCATTGGACCAAATAATAGATCTATATAAAGTGAGATTTTATTGGACCAGACATTTTTATCGGCAAATGGCCAAATCCGATAAAACCCATACTTTTCATGAACTCTGCAGGATTGGAACCCCAGGCGTTCAGGCTTAAAGTTCAGTAACAAATGAGCAATGCTACACACATAGTATTGATCTTCAATGAAATATACAGAAAGATAAACATGGAGAAAATCTATTGTTTTATTGTATTATAAGTATACAGTTTACATGTAAAATTAATTTTGTAATTCGATATTTTTCAGGTTGATGGTAATGGTACTTCTTTCACACTAACCACTAGCGATGGACGAGATGTTAGAATTCATTTACAGGAACCAGTGAGTTTATAATTTTCAACATAATTTTAATGTTTATACATTTACACGTACATATATTTTTAGAATATTATGTGTCGTAATTTGTATTTTGTTACAGATATTAAATATAAGTGATAGGGCTTTCGTATTTCATACATTTGTACATGCATTCACCATAATAAGTACTACATTTTGATACCAAGACATTTGACCTCTTGACCTCAGTGTGCGAAATTAACGGTGGCCCGATGGCCAATGTCTACAGTAAATTGGATCGGTCTATAGGGATCAAAAATGCTGTAGACCAACTTGTCTATAGGAAATTTGAGCATTTTTAGAAATATTAGGGTTGTAAACTTAAAACAGCATTCCACAATATTGTATTATTAGTTCAAATGGAGGAAAATAATGAAATGATCAGAAAAATTGTTAGAGATTGAAAACGAATACGAGAATTGTTTTATCAAATAAAATGCATAAAAGATTAAATTTTAGGGGTCTTTTATTTTGGTCTACAGGAAATTTCTGCGGTCTATAGGAGCTGAAATTACTGTAGACCGAATGTCTATAAGACTTTAAAAGTCAATTTCACACACTGTGACCTTGAACTTTGACCTTGTATATATATATATATATATAGATTCCTATGTCATACATGAGTCCGTGTAGAGAAAAACGTCCCGCGGGGGTATAATTTGTCATTTTAGGGCAGTTCTAGTTTCTAATAACTTTTCCTGGAACATAAGGTTCTCGCGGACATACACATGTGTTGTATTTGCACTTAAGATGCCGTGAAAAAAACGTTTACAGTACTTGGGACACATTAATTTTTGCTTGGACCCATTGTTATGGCTTGGCTTGGCTTACCTTCGTAGCTTCTTAAAATTAACATTTATTATTTTTAGGAAAATTAAATGATAAGATCTGTATTTAGTCTGGCTGTACTGGACATCCTTAAGTAATAAGTATAAGGGTGATATATTGAGATATGCATTTTGTATTGCAATACAATACAAATTTATCAAATATTGCAATATACTGTAACACCCCCAATTTCATACAATAAATTGGATAGTCATTGCATACATTTACAAGATCCTAATGATTCTTGGGAGAGCCTACCTCAATTCATTTTCATTGTCAAATTTGAACGAAAAATTATTTTGTCTTTTAACATGTTTATATACATTTATTGGTTTAGTATTACTGAACTTTGATACATGTACCCCGATACACACAGGGCTTGAAATTTTCGCCCGTTCGCCAATGGCGAGTGAAAGTGCCGCCGGGCGATTAGATTTTCGTCTGAACTCGCCCGTTTGGCGAGTAGAAAAAATGACCAGTGTTCTCCTCATGCCGTTTCATCAACCGCCATGCGTTTTTTTTTTCCAAAAATGTGTACGCCTTGGCGTTAATTTGCCGCACATCCGGTTAATTAGCCTCCTCTGTATTCAACCCGAGACGTAAAACGTCACGTAGCCCCCCCCCCCCCCCCTCAAGCTTTAAATTTAACTGAGATGAAAACGTTAATATGGCTTCTACGGCGCACGTCAATCTATAGTGCATTTATAGCACGCGTTGCGTTGACTGTATCTATCGAGTGACCAACAAACGTAACATGAAAACGTTCACATGCATCTCATACATGTAATCGCTAGATCGCGTGGACCAGCACGTGTCATACATGTATAAGTTTCAGCGTGACGGGAAATCGGAAATAGAAATACATGTACGCTGTATCAGATTTCATTACATTTTGATTTTTTCATCATAAAACCCGACCTCGCAGTCTTTGACATTACATAATAATTGTCGTTTTTTTCAAGATAAGAAAGAGGATGTCTCGCTCATGCAAATGAATAAATAACAAATTGGTCAATGTTCATGTTTTTAATACGGTTGAATATAGTGATGGATCTTAATCAACAAACACACAACATATTGCACGGACCATCGTTTTATTGACGAGTCGGATGGCGATATAGAAAGCTTCTTGTTCAGGTTTTTTGGGAGGGGGAGGCGCTCATATATTTTAGGCTAAGTAAAACATTGTCAGCTATTTTTGGACCCAAATGATTTACTTCAATGTTGTGTTTAAACTGCTGTCAAAGATGGTCTTTCACAATAAATGCTTTCAACAAGTATCTTATGTAAAATAGAAAAGAAACTTAAATATTTACGTGCTCCTTGCTTTTTGGTATGGGCTCCTTGAATTCCAGAACTAGGAGCCCGTATGGCTCCTTTGGAATTTCTATGAATTTCAAGCCCTGACACATATGTAGTTATGAAGAGTGTATAATTCTTTTTAGTTATTTTTGAGCTATTTCATATTCTTGGTGTGGTGCCACCAAGTTTTACTTCTGTCATCTGTAAACTGATCACATCTTTAACTTCTCTACCGAAACTGCTGCACAGAATGTCACAAAACCTCACAGGAAGCAAATACTGAACATGCTGAAGGTCTGCTGAGAAGTTTGTGTTTTATACTCACTGTTACTGTTGTGCGTCTATCCACCTTAATTTATGCTAATCTACAATCTTGTGCAATTTTGTTGCAAAGCAGAACTATAGCAACTGTGGCGGGTGATTGACTGGATTTAGAAAAGCTTGTGGACACTAGAGGTGACAGTTTTCTCAGATGTTCATGCATGTGACTTGCCCGTGGTGTGAAAATAAAATTTATTGATTTGTCAGGGGTCAAGGTCACAGTTGACAGTAATATTGAATAGAAAACTTGTGGACACTCTATAGAGGTCACAATTAGCTTTAGAAGTAAATCAAACTTGGCTTTGAGTTTATCATTGTGAGAGGATGACACTTATAGATTTTTTAGGACAAGAGATCAAGGTCACAGTTGGCAGAAAAAGACAAAATATATGTAGGGACCAGTTTTCTTTTGATATTCTTTAAACATTAAATTCATCTTACGTGCAAAGTAATGATACCAATTGATTTTCAAGGTCAGGGGTCAAAGGTAAAGGTCACAATTGGCATTTACACAAGAAACCATGTGGACACTTCAGAGTAAACACTTTCAGAGTTCTTGAAATCATCCAATGAAATGTTGGACAAAAGGGAATTTTTATCAGTCCAAACAATATTATATATTTGAGTTTTATTGGACCAAATAATCGTCTGATATGAGGGATTTTTTTTGCCCCATTTTGGGGCTGTTATTCGGCCCCATTCCCAATGAAAAATAGTATCTTTTTTCCCAATTGTGGCTCTAAAATTTCCCAATCACATATAGAGGGAATTATCACTGAAATTAGTGAAATTTACTGGTTCAAAAGTAGCAAATTTACTAATTACTGTGTATTTGCCTTATTATTGTATGCGCAAGATCTAAAAGAAAATTATTTGATTAAACATTCAATTCAGATCTTTTGATTGTATAAACTGTCTTTTTACTTATATTAGTACTTCCCAAAATATTCCCAAATGTCGTTAATTTTCCCGACCCCATTACCAAATTACTGAAAAAATCACTGGATATAACGGATACTTTTCATTAACTCTGCACTTTACTTGATCAAACTATCTAATGATAATAAATAGTAGGGCTGGGACGATACATCGATATATCGACGTTGGAGCTATATCGCGATATCCGGACCCATTTTAACTCCATTCAAAGGCACGAAAACGTTCGGTAACTTCGTCGATTGAAAGCTTTGGGCTAACTGAAACGTGTGACTTATTGACATAAAAGGTAAAGATGTTTTTCTTGGCTAATCTTCCTATGTTTGCTCCGGATAGTATGCAATTCGCACAATGCATTACAGTATAATTGACAATTTTGTTTGCGGTACAGGCGGAAAGATCGCCTTGATATGCGTATGCGCTTCTAAAATTTTTTTAGAAATGCATATCCAGCCTGTGGTTTGCGGGAATATAGCCGCAGAAACGGCCAACGACACTTGGATATTTTGTCGGTCCGTGTCGTTGTCCGTTTCCTCGGCTAGCGGGAACCCTACAGATATTTGTCTACTCAAACTCATGTTCGTTTAAAAAATTTTAAGCTACGAAAGTAAAGTTTTCAGAATCCGTATCTAACGCGATCTTGATATTTACAATTTTGTAATATACTATTGTCCAGAGAAAGTACCTGATGTCTGCATGGATCATAGAGTGGGTGAGAGTGAGACTGACGTGAAAACGGCATGAAATAACTTATGTCCAGTAGCTATTCATGCGTGATTTATCATCGAATTTTTGGAGATACTGGCGTTCGACCTAAATCTCTTCCATTTAAGATGATTTCATAAAAGAGTTCTGAAATCGTATGTAATGCTAGTTACTTAACTTTGTAAATTTTTAATATAAAACCGACTCGTGTCAATCCTTGAGTGAAAGTCGGAATGTTCAGCCTTTTGAAGAAGAGGAAAAAACGTCTGTCTACTACGATCTTTATATGTATCTATTATATTTTCTTTTCACGTCAGCGACAACTTAACTCGAGAATAAAATCATAAAAGATTAGTAGATTACGTCCACGTGGTTAACGCACATGCTCTTTCTCTCTTTCTCTCCCTCTCTCTCTATCTCTCTCTCTCAAAATTTTGTTAATACATGTACATAAAACAAAACGTTCAGAGACGGAAAACCGTTTATCCTAAAAAAATTAAAGTGCAGGATGTATCCATCGAATAAAATCAAACACATTTAAAGAACAATTATGCTGTAATCCTTTCAATATTGTAGAGAAAGGAGCGTGTGTTATGATTGTTATACTTTTAAATAAGATTTCCTCATGAAAAAAAAAATCAGTCTAGGATTATTCAAATAGGAAGGGGAACTGAAAAGAGAGATATAAAATGTAATCCCATGTATTGAAAAAAGGCGGAGGGGGGTTACATAAATTCATGAACTTTTCATTTTCAAACCAAGAGCACGAGACCCTCTTATTTACCAATTCATGGCTTGTCTTGTTGATGCAGTTACTGAGAAAATGAACATACAAAAAAAGAGTACAAATACATGTTAAGGTGAAAACATAATTGCAAAGGGTACAGATTTATTCTTGTAGCTTGACTTGTAGCTAAATAGCTCTGTCTATCAGTAATAACTTGTGATGTTATTGTTCAAAGTTTGAAAAGTTTGCTTAATTGCTTGGGATTTTTTAAATCTTGATTATTCCAGGATCTAGAAAAATATAGTCTTCATCAAAATATTTTAATGTTATACTTGAGTTCCATTCTATACAGCCTGAATCCTCATTATAGCAATATACATCAGAAATATCGTGATACATATCGTATCGTAGGCACTATATCGTGATACGTATCGATACGCCCGAGACCCGTATCGTCCCAGCCCTAATAAATAGTATGTGAATTACTGATAATGAGAGAACAAAACCAAAGGTCAAAGGCCAACATTGACAGTTATAGAAAACAATCTTACTTTGGGTGTTGAAGGTCAAGGTTTGCTAACAGGAATAATTGCAAAACATTGTGTAACCTGGATGACACCTTTTGAGTTTTACCAGTAAGGTAAAGGATCTAAGGTCAAGGTCAGAATGCAGAAATAGATTAACACTTTTGATAGTCTAGAAAATCCTTTTTTATCAATGGGATTGAAAAGACACAATGTAAAATTTTGTTTTTGCAGTGGATGCTATATAGGCTTTGTGTTGACTTATCATGTATCTCATTTTTTCCCAATTTTCTAAAAAATAAAAAAGCATGTGATTCAATTGGTTCAGAAAGGTCTAGTGACAATTCTAAAAAATATTTTTAAGACAATTTTTTTTTCATATTTCAGCTGAACGAATATGTGAGTGGTTTGACGGAAGTAACAGGAGACGTGACCCAACAAAACACCATACAGTGTCAACATTATATAACCTTCCCCCAAGAAACCACTGATACATTTGGTATGTATAATGCCTTACATATTGAAATTTAAATTTTCAAGAGATGTAGGTACATGTATTTTCAGTAAACTTGGAAAATTTTGCCCCCATTTTATTTTTGCCCTTCTTCACCCAATGCCATGTGAATGAATTTATGACAGGGTGAATAAAAATATACTTAAATCATTTCTTAATAATATGTGTGAGTGGGCAATTTCAATACTGGATGAATCATTGTCCTATCTAAATTCGGCTAAAAATACTGGGGAAATTTTGACATGTAATTTCAAGTGAGGGATGATATGACTTCTTGAAGATGCTCTGATCTATCACCGAGTTTCATCATGGACTAATAGAATCTATCACCCAGTGTGAACATTGACAAGAAAATCCAACCCGAGTGTCTCCTGGGATTTGTTTGTACCATGATGATGCTTGCCGAGAGTTGGATCTCCTTGTCAATGCTCACACCTTGTGATTGGTTATTTTTCTCTCTCTATGTCTGAAAAACGTCAAAAATAATAACTATCATACATTTTTCTGCCGTCTTTTAATCCAGACTGAAGTGGCAAAAGGAGTCATTCTGTTATGACGTTAAAATGTGTAGCTTATCATCCACCCACTGTGGATTATCAATTTGTCATTTTGTACTTTTTATGAGGGTAACTCTGTAAATATTGGAGAAAAGGAAATCCAGCCTGAGTCTCCAAGATTTGCTTGTACTATGACAAGGCTTACCGAGTCATGGACAAAAGCAAATAATGGACCTGTGTCTGATTAATCTTTTTGGCTATCTTTTAATCAAGACAGAAGCGAGAAGCACGTTAGTCTATTATGACGTCATAGTCAACCTCTGCACATATAGCTTATCTTCCACCCCCTTTGTGAATGATTGATTTGTTGTTTTGTACTTTTATTGAGAATAATTCTGTGAATATGAGAGAAATATTTTTGTCTCCTTTCAGACCTGGAGCTGTACAACACTGCAGTAGAACTCTCTGGTAATATGCCACAGAACTACATAGTCGGTATAGAACCACAGTCTTGATTTATATATCCATGAGAATTGTAACATTTCCATATCAAGTCATTCTCTATGCTCCATCTTACAATTATAGGAATTTATGGTTATAGAAATGACTGTCAGTCTACATTACTTGTTGTACTCTTGCAGGCATACTGTACATTGTTATGCGAGTAATTTTGTCCACTCATACATTGTATTATGTGAATAAATTTTGAACGACAGAAATGGATTCATTTGTATAATTTAAAACTCATGTCATATGTACATGATGTAGCTTGAATCTCCGAGAAATTTGTGAACTCGGTCATGTTAATGAAGTAAATTGAAATTTGTGCAACCTTTATGGATATTAGTGTATTTGTGGTTTGCACCTGTTTGTTCATCAACAATAAAGATGATTTGATTACACATGTAGTTGTTTGTTTTTATACGCCCATCATTTGATGGGATGAATAGCGGCCATGGTTTTCCGTCTCTCTGCAACACCTCTTCATCATTTATCTGATTTGTTTCATGCCCGTATCAATTTTAAATCCTTCTTGGATTCTGACATTTCAGGATGTTTTGTCAAGTTGAAACATAAAATATTTTATGTCAAGGTCATTTAGGACTTGCATATTGTTTTGCAAGTTAAGCTTTCAATTGTCTGGGTCTTAACTGATACATGTATATACTTAATCAGATTGTGTTCATACACACATGTAGTACAAATTTAATTACTTACTCCTCATCTTAGCCAATGTGTCAGGGTCATACCTCAGTGGTCGATGAGCACCATATCTAACCACTTTGAATGGATTTTCATGTATGCTATGATCTGGACAAGCACTACGGCCTTGACATATAATCTTGGATCAAGGTCATAACAAACTTTAATTCTAATTGCCAATTTTGTGAAATATGATTGACAACCATGCAGAGAAGAGGTAAGGCCAGATCTAGGATCTACTCATCAAATGTACTTCAGACTGGACTTTTTGAACTTAACCTTGGTTCAAGGTCATTCCACACCCTAGGGTCCTGGTAACTATTCTGTGAAATCTGTAATTACAAGCTTGATTTCAAGGGATACATATACAGATAGAGTGATTCCACCTTGGTTTGTAGTAAGGTATTGCATTATTATGAAAGGATTAAAAAAAAAGTTTTTCAAATTCTCGGTTTTATTATTACATCAAAAACTTTCATAACTGATAAGCATTGACTTAAACAAAATATTGCGAAATATGACGAACTCAAAAAGTTGAGAATTTTTTTAACATGACACCCAGTTGCTTGATCTCTATAAAGTTTACAGCTCGGTTTTAATTACAGTGAAATTTTGCCATGTCCTGATTACAATAAAATACAATATCAAAGATGACATGATGAACAAGTGCGAGAATAATTCTTCATGGCGACAATTTTGTTCATACAAATTTGATTTCAATACAAATACTGAAATGCGGACTCTGGATTGTCTGTCGTTCTTTTGTAACATGCTTGGAGACAGTAGCTGCATATGACTTGAAGCTTGCTTGTAGCATCATTTACATTGACAGAAATTCTTTCCAAATTTGATATATGTAAGTAACGAGCCAAGTATCTGCAAGCTGTAAAATACAGTATGTATGACCGCCTGTAACTTGAAGCATTTAAAATTGATAATATTGAGCAAAGTTCTCATTGTGACATCTTAATATGTTATTCATGTTCAGGATACCTTGAAAATTGTTTACAGATGGTGTTGGCTTAGATATTTGGAAAATCTACATTCAAAACTTCTTCCCTTAAAATCACATGATATTTGAATTTGCTTGCTTTCCAAAGCACATAATGGCACAATAATACATAAAACTGTCTTTCCAAAGAAGTGAGTACAGGCTCAATGTATTGCTTTTGCATACATATGTGGAGATTTATGGCTCATTAATTTTCTGTCATATTGAGTAGTGGCTGGACTAAAATGGTAAACCCGACGTCATACGGCTGCTCTGTCAGCCATTTGTATCGTGGCTAGCCGTCCTGTATAGTCTAAAGTGGCACATTTACATTCACAACCGGTGACGGGACATTCCGAGTGTTCCTTGAACCACTGAGTAAGGTGCATAGAATGTCCACCGTGTCGACAGTTCTGACACCAGGCAAACCAGTCATTCACAGGAGATAATACATTCTTAAAATCTGTAAGAAAGGAAGAAAACATATTCACTGGAGATAATACATTTAATGTAATTATATTATTGAAATCTGAAGAGGAGAAGAAAACTAATAAAATTTCTCTAGGAAGGTTTAGAACATGAAATTGAGATACATGTTTATGGTAAATTCATATATTAAATGTCATGTTTGGCTTACTACATTTCAAGGAGTAGCGACCACGGAAAATGTAAATACACATGTAGTACATTCTCACGTTTAAATTCTAAGTATCCTTTCTAGCTCTAAAGCTTTGGCTTTAAAACTTATGAAACAAAAATTCATACAAGGTACATGCTTGTATAATTGACCTGATTTTTCCTTTTGTTGATACAGAGCTGACCCCGATGGTGTACCTAGATTTGTCAAACATAATGAACACCTTGGTAAAGGCTTCCTACAGCCAGGACAACAGGTTATCTGTCAAATAAAATATAACGTAACATTCCTTAACATTTTAAATCTGATGCAACCAAGTACATTTAAGACACCATTTATCAAGAGATTTTTCACAAGTATTCATTTTATGGAAAATTTTATAATATTGTTATTTGCTGTTGTCAAAATATGCTGTACGGCACCTTGTTTAATGGTTTAGGAAGGGCCGGAAAACGTAGTTTCAAATCATGGTCTGAGATATCAACATATATATACACGTAATGGAGCAGCAAGGTAACCTTACCTTTGGTTTCATACTTGATAATGGCATTGAGCTGGACATAAAAGGACGTGAACGACTAGCTACGGACATATTACAGGCGATGCTTTTACCACAAAAATTACAACTGACGAAAGACTGTGAGGTTACTCTGACTGTATCATTGGCGTGTCGTATAATATCAAACTTTGCCCTGAAATCAGAAGATTAAACGCATCAAAATGTTGACTGGAATTCTTAACAAGCAACTATTCTATTTGTCATACAGCATTGTAAAAGAGGCATAATTTAACCAAAAGTAGATCAATGCTGACAATACTTAAACCTGATCTGAAACTTATCAAGAAAATGTTATTCCTAAAACAGCTACATGTACATATATGTGCAACAATCTTGAAAAATCAAGCCGTGTACTTTTCAAATAAATAATTTCATTCGAAAGAATGTACATGTATCATTAAAAATCTCCAATTATAGATTTAGACTTTCTGTCCTGTTCACTAAATCCGGAGCACCTTGTTTGGTAATTTATTCTGTCATCTGAAGAATTTTCCTATAAATAATAATTATTGTTTATGAAAATTGACCTCCTTTAGTTGTAACTGGAAATAAACTTCAACTTACTCGATAAGCTGCCTTCAAACCGCAAATGAAAAATAGAATGTCTATGGGAAATTTCCATGTTTGTTCTCCATTTCAACAATAGTAAACAGTGACGTCAATGCGTCCAATGTCATCCATTTTCAGTGATTTTACTTTAGGAAATCCCCAGAGACTTATTATTTTACATCCTATTTCTAAGGTAATTGACGTACAGCCATAAAAATGGTATTTTCTATTACAACTAAACGAGTACTATAAAACTGATATCTTTTTGGAAGATGACAATATCATATTTTAGAGAACACTGGGAAAACAGGTTGCTCTGGATTTAGTGAATAGGACAGTACTTGTCTATGAACATTAAAACCAAACTTTTAAGCAAGTTAAACATTACATATTTCTGATCAATCTACATGATTTTACATGTATATACTTACCTATGATGCCAAAGTCTCCATCTGTCTAATAATTCTCTATATCTGAAAATATAAATATATACCGTAAACGTGATTATTTTCGCTGGGGGAAATTTTTGCGAAATGATTATTGCAATTGTACGCGTTGGGGTAACTTTGGAGTTATTTCCTTTAGTCTTTTGTACTGGTTGAAATTTTCATGCAGGGGGATATATTTACAATAATAATACAATCTCGAAAATTACTTCCGCCAAAAATGTTAATATTTACAGTACTTGTAAGTTTATTATACCATTGAAAGTTTTCCTTACTATGAATTTTTAATACAATGAAATTGCTATGATAATTTTCTTTTATTCTTGAATATTTTCCTGCTGAATAGTTGAGGAATAACATTAAGTATAATAGGTGGAGCTTAACTGGGCAAAGATGATTGGATAATGTTGCTATTGCATCCCTAATGATGTCTACGTACATGTAGTTCCTCTACTGTTCTCACCAGTGCTTCTATTTACACTATCATTAAAAAGCACAGTTTATTTCAATATCCATACTTATACCTGCATCTATTAACTAATAGCATTTTGTCCCGAACAAACTCACTTTCTGGAACCATAAAATGAGCTACATCCCTCAGGACTAGTCCATTACTGTATGATAAGCATACTTGAATCTATACGAGTAAAACTTACAACTCAATCCAATTTCGGACCCTTTCGTCTCGTGAAGAATCACACGGGAAAGAGTAAATGGCGGCCAGAGACGCAGTCTGTATATCTCCTGTTATATCGACATATCTCTGTAATAACTCTACTCCTTCACTCGTTAAACCTGAAGTGAGAATAAATTGACAGAAAAAAATATTCTGTACGTTTACTTATTTCAGTGGGATTCATTTTTTAGCAGATATAGTATTGTTAAAACTGAGGTAATATGACTACACTAAATCATCAAACACTCCGAGATTATAACTGAAAATAGGTCCAATAGGCTAATTCCTGATTAAGTCAATATGTCAATTTTCCCACTTCTTTCCTGTTTCCACTAAAATTTGGTTGCGCTAGAATAAGTACAAATACACCATTTTACTGATAAGTGTGGTCAGGGATTAATCTACCTCTGCGTCCTGCGTCTCTGACGCATAAAAATCGCTCAGGACCCATTGATTTCCGATCGCTGCGTCCCACTGTGCGCATTGTTCACGTTCGTATAATGCGTCCGTTTTAGTTCATGTTTACATATTAAATTAAACATTCAAAGTCGAGAAAGTGTATTTACAGTATTTATTTAGCTGTAAAACGTGTAAATGTCTTTTGTTTATATTTTGGCAGCTCTTTTAAATCTAACAGATATGTGTTATCGTATGAGAAATCATTGCATAGCAACAATTATTTCTATTAATATACAGTCCGATGCATGACATTATGAATGAAATGTATTGAAATCGTTAATTCACACCATAAGCCTTACCGTCTTTGTATACCGTATAGAATTGGTTTGTTTGGATAACGTTTTACTATACACATGTACAAAGCATCGCTTACTAAATAAACAATCAATATACTTAATTTGGCAAAATTTAGACGTTATTTTGTGGTACATTTAACGATCTCAAGGAAAACATCGTAAGGCAGTCAGCTCACTTGTATTGGTGAACTTAAAACGCCATGAAAAAAGAAGGTTTGTAGAAATTGGGACGCATTAATTTCTGCTGGGACCCATTGTTTTGGCTGGGGACCCATTGGTCAAGTTTCAGTGGGTCCAGAGGGCCCATTAAGATCAAATTGTAGATTAATCTCTGGTGGTACTGTTGATATGTATGGCAAAATCCATCATTAACCTAACATAGAATATCCAGGATATCTACTCACCTGTCAACAACATTCCGTCAAGGTTACCCTCTGATGTTAACTTCTTTGACATGGAGTCCACGTACTCGTTTAACTACAGTTAAACAATCAAAAATAAATAATGACTAGCTTTCTTTAACTCATAGTGTGGATGTACACATGTACATGTACTTTGTACATGAATATTGTTTTAATAGAACAAGTCAAAATCACAGTAATCATTATGGTAATTATCAAAGAAGAAATCACTAAAGACGCTACAGCAAGATTGCAAAGCTGCAGTTGTTGTTAAAAACCATACAAGTGGAAATGTACATGTAGGTCAAGTGGAGTTTCTAATCTCAGAGAATGCTATAATATGATCAAAGAAAATATCAATGTTACAATTCCCTTAAAATTCAAATAGATTCAGTGCATTTAAAATATTTCCAAAAGCAGGTCAAAAATTTTGGTACGAATTGCAAGGTTTTGTAATGAGAAACCAAGTTTGAACGTTATATTACTACTGCTAATACCTGTAGTTTCTTTACTTTTGCAACAACCAGAACCTTAACAAAGATATAATGACAGACCGACAATGTTAGTTTATAGACTGGAATTGCTTTAGAGTCTGGCCAACAATCAAGACAGACTTTTCTGAGTCTTGAATCTTCAGTTTCGGGAATCAGACTTTTATACCCGACGATGAAATTCTCAAAAGAGAGATATCTTCCACCTTGACAATTTAAAAAGAGGATAATTATATGTGAACCAATCTTGCAACATTTTGATGCATGCACAATTTATCATAGTACTTTGTGGACTTGCAGCAATGCATTTTTATTGAAAAATTCAATACAGTTTACTATTTTCATAGGAAATAATGTTAAGTAGGAGATGAGGCCCCAAAAGAGTGATTCTCCTATTAAAGAGGGAGGTTTTAATTTTAGGAGAAAGCTGAGGTCCAAAAGAGGGAGACTACTTCCTAAAGAGTGAGAGTTGACATGTACAAACTTTGCTTATATATCTCACCTTATCATCATTGAGGTAGATACAGGCGAATGCAACTTTGTCTGCCAACATCATCCCCTTAGGATCTTTCTGTAATAAAGAATTAAACATGCATTAAAATACTTTTAAAGTAAGATTATTTCGATATCTTTGGAAATATCCAGTATTGATCTCAACACTCAGGTCATCCTTCAAAAGGAAGACTATTAGTGATAAATGTGTACAATAAGAGCAATCCTCACACAAAATCTTTCAAATTCCAGAAAAATTGTTTTGAAACTGTAGTTTATACTGTTTAGAAATGAAGAAAATGTACATGTAGATCAAAAGAATCTTGCTTTAATTGAAAATTAATACATGTATTATTCAAAAACAAAATAAGCTTTAATAGTAAAATGTTCGTTGTAAATTAATTTATTCTTTAGAAAGTAAGAAAATGTGGATTAAACGAATCTTGCTTTCCAATGAAAATTAATTTCATTCAAAAATGAAATAAGTTTTAAAGATAATATATTCAGTGTTAATTCATTACAATGAATATTATTGCCTACCAAAATATCATCAAAGTTTTCCCGATCGCCAGCGAGGAATATAAACATGGCTCGGAGATATGGATCCTCTAACGTGCGTAGTAATGACGTACAAGTCTTCCTCCATAAAGTCTGTCTCTCCTCTGTGTAACCTGCCAATGCCATGGCAACCGTACTGTTACTGTTGTCACCTAGCAACCAAATAACAGAAGCGTGTATAGTGAAAGATTCTAGTATTACAAATCTCTTGTTGAAGAACTCACTCATGAAACAAACATTCTTTAAAGATAACAGAAATGTAAATTATACACAGCCAATTGTGCCTCACATGAAATTCATATGAAATGAGCATCATGTAAATTTCACATGAAAGTTCATGTAAAATTCATATGAATTTCACATAAGATTTATGTGAAAAATATTTCACATGAATTTCACATAAATTTCCTTCACATGAATTTCAAATGAATTTTTCGAAGTGACCTTCACAGGAAACTGAATTCACTTAACATCCATGTTAAAATCTTCACATGAATTTCATGTGAAAAATTTCATGTAAATTTCATGTTCGTGCTCGTTTCACATAAATTTCAAGTGAACTTTCATGTATAGTTCATGTAAATTTCACATGAATTTCATATGAGGCACAATTGGCTGTGTACCCAATACAGAGATTGAAAATTGCACTCTATGCATAAAGCTCACTGTAAGCCATTGACTCAGGTACCAAGCTAATGAGTTCAACCTACCATAATCCAGTAAGTACATGTATGATGTACTATTACAGAGTATGTTATGGCTCAAGAAAAACAAAATGCCGCTGCTTTGATTAAAGACGATTCCCTATGACAATATTAGTAGCTCACTTTGAGCCTTTGACTAAGGTGAGCTAATGAGTTAAACTTACCATCATCGAGTGAGTATGATGTACTATTACAGAGTATGTTATGGCTCTAGTAAAACACTAATACGGCTGCCTTGGTGAAGGACGATCCACTATGACAATATTAGTACATGTAGCTCACTTTTAGCCTTTGACTAAGGTGAGCTAATGAGTTAAACTTACCATCATCGAGTGAGTATGATGTACTATTACAGAGTATGTTATGGCTCTAGTAAAACACTAATACGGCTGCCTTGGTGAAGGACGATCCACTATGACAATATTAGTACATGTAGCTCACTTTTAGCCTTTGACTCATGTGAGCTAATGAGTTTAACTTACCATCATCGAGTGAGTATGAAGCACTATTACTGAGTATATCTATGGCTCTAGTAATCTCGAGGTTAAACAATGCTAAAGCTGCTGCCTTGGTGAATTCATTGTTCTTTTGTAAACTGAAAATACAGGAGATATTTTGTACAAAAAGACAAGTAATGGACAAGAGGGAAGTTTTACTTTCCTCCAGCACATAGTGATTCATATTCAGCCATGAAAACATAATTAAATTGTGATGTCAATCAATATTCTCGGGATTTCTGTATCATTTGGCGAAAATCTTTTTTATGGACTTGAAAAAAACTTGAATAAAGAGGATCCCAAGAATATTCTGATGGTCTAATGTTGCTACACATGTACTTACAAGTAGATAACTTTATCTACAGAATCTTTATTCATTCTATCTCCCCATCCACACAACTGTAATGCCTTCCCCCTGAAATGATAGATACAAAACCGTCATATATATAGGATCTCAAATGAATTTTCATTTCATACGATGTATTATAAAACGAGTTGTGTGTTTTATATCCCCGAGACTTGGCGAGGGGATATAAAACGGACAACGAGTTTTATAATACATCGTATGAAATGAAAATTCATTTGAGATTCTTTTTATCACATGATATTGCCTAAAAATGTGTATTTCTATCATGAAATCAATGTTTCCGAGAACTATAGAGGCGAACCACGCCGTGATCTCGCAGTCATCTGCTACGCCATGAGAAGTAGTGTCCCCATCGTATAGATATTCTGTGCGTAAGAGAAAAGTATTTCAATTTTGAATAGTATTTTAATGCAAGTATTAATTCAACAACAACGTACAATTTTAATCATTGATATTGACTCCGGGTCTGAATTTAACAGTTGACCGATATTTGAAAGGTCACATTTGTCAAGGTTTATGTGATTAGGTTCCAAATTTGACCAATCGCATTCAAGCACAGCGATATGTAACGTGTTATCATATCATATATTTTTGAAATGGCTTTATGAAACTGCATAACAGGTGTATCATGTGATAAATGATGATATTGATATTGTGACAGCAGCATTAATTTTTAAAGAAAATCACATTTTTACATGTATTTTATCAAATTTTTCAATGAAAGGATAAAGGTGACATACATGTAATTAAGACCTTTTATATTATGAACCTATTGATTGCATCTTTTTAACCCCTCTTTTGATTTCATTGCATGTCCTGTACATGTATATGTCGCTATATATTTCTAAAATTTCATGACAGAATTTCGTAGTTTTCAATACTAGTCATACATTATACATGCAATGAAAAAGTTCACAAGATTTGTTACCTCTCTTCATTCGTGTACTGTCTAACCAAGAGTCTGTTCCTAAGTGAACCATCTGACGTCACCCAGGCCATGTACTCAGGACTACTTCCCGGCCTGACGTCAGAGTCAAGTCCAAGCAGAACGCGTACTCCGATATAACGTCCTATGTTATTTTTGGTCTGAACTTTTGATTGTCTATGAGCTTCTGCCATCTCCCTAGCAACTTATTTTTGTCAAGGTCATATCAATGTCTCGTTATTTTTTTTCTAACATTATTGTATTTTAATTGTTGTGATTTTCCTGTTAATGAGCCAAATTATGATACGTATAACCACTAATTGGCTGGTCTCATAGCAAACTTTTCAAATTGGGTTTTTAACTAAAATCTAAATACATGTATGTTATTTAAGTTTTTGGTCAAGTTTTGAATATTCTTTGTTTGCCCATTGATTATATTTTTTTCATTCTAATTTTGAGTTCTGTGTTTTGAGGACTCTCCTCAAATATCTCAAAGAATCCCTCACTTTACATGTACCTGTTTATTGTACACTGAGCCAATTGTGCTTCACATGGAATTCATAAGAAATGAGCATCATGTTAATTTCACATGAAAGTTCATGTCAAATTCATATAAATTTCACATAAGATTTATGTAAAAAACATTTCACATGAATTTCACATAAATTTACTTAATATGAATTTCACATGAATTTTTCTTTGTGACCTTCATGCGAAATTGAGTTCACATAAAATTCAATGTCAGAAACGTCACATAAATTTCAGGTAAAAGATTTCATGTAAATTCCATGTTCATGCTCGTTTCACATCAGTTCCATGTGAACTTTTATGTAAAGTCCATGTAAATTTCTGATTGAATTTCATATGTAAGGCACAATTGTCTGTGATATAAAAACTCCCCATCCTGTCGTTTACCTCAAATTTATAAGTAAAACTTCCAGCAACTTGATTTTTCATCTGCTGAGTAAATTCCTGTGGTCGTTTATTGTTGAGTGAAAACTCAAAATAGAGAATTTTGATATATGTACATGTATGTACATGTACATGTTGTACAAGGCTGTGTCCTTTTTGAATATGAGATTTGATTTCATACAAAATTTCACAGCATATAAAGGATACATGTTAACCACCTCCACAGACCGTGTAGATGTACTTCTTCTCGTACTGCCTTGGTGTTACTCCATATGTCATCCGACTAAGAGCAAAAAGAAATTACTACGGTTTCCTTATGTAACAATGAATATTATTACATATATGCATGGTGGTCACATTGTTGGCTATTTTGTTTGTTTGCTGGTTGAAATCATGATGAAATCACAATAAGGCGACAGAAATTTAATTCTTAGTTTTATGGATCCGCCGACCCTAATTTTACCATAACTGGAAAAAAAAAATAAAATGAACTGATTGTACATTTTTTTCTTCCGCTCATCCGAATTACTGGTTATTACTTTTCATTTTCACTTAATCTTTATCTTGCCAGTGTTTTAGAGAATGCGGCTTTGAAACATAAGATAAACAAACTGAATTAAGATTGTGATCATGGCACAAAACATGAAATGTTGAAATTTGTGGATTTTTAATTTATTTTTATTCCCTCCTCCTACCCTATTTGAAAAAAAATAAAATCCGTAAAACTAAAAATTTAATTTCTGTGGCCTAACATGAAACAACTGATACTATCATATCATGTGACATGACAGAGTTTCTCTTCATATACATGTATCACTGTAGCATATCACGTGACAGGCAATAATCTCTAGCCCGGGAATTCCCTCCGATTAAACAAGTTATATACTGTCTTAATCTTCTTTATATGAGTTTATTTTAGGCCTATCATATGAGCATCACTATCATTTATATGATGGTAATCTATTCTGTTCAAGAATAGAATTACATGTATATTCATAGAACGCTTCAACAGAAAATTTTGTTTATTTACGTGCACCATATCATAACATGTAAACAAAATAAAATAAAATTTGTTGAAGTGTTCTTTGAATATACCTCTATTCTTGACCAGAAAAGATTACCAGCATATAGATGATAGTGATGCTCATATGATAGGCTTAAAATAGTTTCCTATAAAGTAGACTAAGACTGTATTTATCATACTTAATCGAAGGGGATTCCCGGGCTAGAGATTATTTGTATATCACATGATAGGCTACTGTGTGTATGTTACTACTGTCCACGCAGGTCACTTCGGAAAACGCGATTTAGATAACTTTGTCATGCAAAATATAAAATAAAACTTACATGTATATTTTTGAGAAGATCTTGCTTTTCTCATTAATTTTGGTATATGATACATGGACGAGGGTTTATGCAATCATATTATACAGGCAAAATAAATTTTAGGTGAACTATTTTCAATGTTAAATTTCAGCATGATATTGCCAAGTTTTACATTAAGCCTATGGAGAGTGTCACTACGTCACGGGAAAATTAGCATGGGAAATGGCCCATCTAAAAATTGTTTTGTCTATAAAGTGTGAGTGCGTGCACTGACTATCATATTACTCATACCAAAATCTACAACTTAGCAAGATCTATTGAATGGTATGGATTTCATTTAACTTTTTGCATTATAAAAAAGTTAAAATCACGTTTATCCAGTTTCTGAAGTGAGCCGTGCGGACAGTAAGCTTTCTTTCATATGAATCTTCTATCTATAATGCTTTGGTATGAGGAAATATTTATTCCTCGGTTAACAGAATAAAGATGCAAAGGTCAACATGTCTTCCATTACAGATGCTTTTGACCATTTAAATCAAGATTGCCACAATTGAGATTTCTTACTATAGGAGAGAGAATAAATAGGAAGAGAAACTACATGTATAAGATTACCTAAAGCTTTGTACACATACCTCCAGCCCATATCCTTCCTCTGCTCTCTGTTTCATCCTGATAGAGATGTCAGTATCCAGACCTTCTGGCTGTAGTATTTGGTCTCGGAGAGATTTCCCGGACGCGTACGTCAGGTTGAATGAGGATGACCATATCTGCATAAAGAAAAAATTATCTTTTACAATTTACATTGAAATGATACATTGTAACTTCATAAATATTTGAGTGTAATGTACATGTGAATAATTTAATTATTTCCATAGTGTCTGTATAACACCTATACAAATAACGTACAGAGCGAAATTTTATCTTTAGCTGTACAGACAATGTCACCTATTATGGCGTCATTAACGTCGAGCACCACTATGTAGGCCTGTTCAAATATTATGTCGCCAGTTTTGAACTAGAAAATCAACAATGCTAAAGTGACGTCAATTGAAACATAAACTATTGTCTGTGCAGCTCACTTCCGAAATCGGAAAATCGAAGTTTTCTCTACTTTGTTGGCAATTTTTGCAATTCAAATTTAAATAGAGGGATAGATCTTGAACTCTCATAACTAATGGTGTATGATTTATGTCTGTACGACCGATACTATGCTCACAGTGAAAGAAAATAGTTTGAGATAGGGAGTCTCTATGTTAATTTTAGCGCGACGTCGCCGATGTTTAACACTGAGTCTATGGAGAATGTCGATGACATCACACTAAAATTAACATAGAAATCTCCCAATCTAAAATTATTTTCTTTCATTGTGAGCGTAGTGTTGGTCATACAGACATATATCATACACTGTTAGTTATAAGAGATTGAGATCTATCCCCCTATATAAATTTTAATCGGAAAATATGCAAACAAAGAAGTGAAAACTTCAATTTTCCCATTTCTAAAGTGAGCTGCGCGGACAGCAGATGATTAAAAGGTGATTTAATTAAACTTTAAGAAATGACTGTAAATGTAATCAATGTATAGACAAAAATAGTTGCCAGAGTCACCTAATGCTCGACTGCATAGCATAATATCTCTCATGACAGCCAATTTATTTAAACTCCCTTTCTCAGGCAACAACATATATCACATCATAAATCACTGAAGCAGAAAAAGTAGGTCAAGGTCAGATTTCAATAGTCAAACCCAAGATGCATCCAATATGCAAGTCTGGTGCATGTAGCACTTATAGTTAGCTCAATATTGCCAATTTAAAGCAAAATCACTGAAGCGGAAAAAGTAGGTCAAGGTCATATTTCAATAGTCTAACCCAACATGCATCCAATATGCAAGTCTGGTGCATGTAGCACTTATACTTTTCTCAATATTGGCTTTTAAAGGTAAAATCATTCAAGCGGAAAAAGGTAGGTCAAGGTCATTTTATGAAAGTTTGATCAAAGATACATCAAATATGTAAGTTTGGTACATGTAGCACTTATACTTTGCTCAATATTGGCTTTTAAAGGCAAAATCATTCAAGCGGAAAAAAATAGGTCAAGGTCATTTTTTGAAAGTTTGATCAAAGATACATCAAATATGTAAGTTTGGTACATGTAGCACATATACTTTGCTCAATATTGGCTTTTAAAGGTAAAATCATTCAAGCGGAAAAAAGTAGGTCAAGGTCATTTTTTGAAAGTTTGATCAAAGATACATCAAATATGTAAGTTTGGTACATGTAGCACTTATACTTTGCTCAATATTGGCTTTTAAAGGCAAAATCATTCAAGCGGAAAAAAGTAGGTCAAGGTCATTTTTTGAAAGTTTGATCAAAGATACATCAAATATGTAAGTTTGGTACATGTAGCACTTATACTTTGCTCAATATTGGCTTTTAAAGACTTTATTGCTATCTTAACATTTACCTTATCATCTCAACATTTGCCTTATCATTTGAAATACAGTGGAATCCGCTTATTTGGGTTGACCATTTGTCAAGTCAATTCCAGTCGATTAGCCGAATATTCGAATAAGCAACTCGGCAATTTCCGTGACTACTCGGGTCGTCAAATTCACGTACCAAATCGATGTACACGGTTAGATAGGGAATTTCAAGGGCTGAATTTCAGTAAGAGTTATCTTTCTTTTCACGTGTTTTAAACCATGTATACGTCTCGATGCCGCATTTGATCATAAAAAAATTTCATGAAAAAAAAACGAAAAAATGAAGTAAAAGTCTGCTACATTAAAATAATAATAATAAAATTGTAGGAAAGACGTTTGTTATTCATGCACCGCCCTTTATGTACTCTATAAGCGTGTATAACCTGAGGCAGGTACTGGCCGTCACGTCTATTACTCTCCGAACAATGGGATTTAAATCCCTGGTCAGTTTAACGTTATTGATTTTCTGTCCAGGTGAACTAAAGTAAAGGGCATCAACGGACGTCATTTTGACAATCTAAACCTTTGTGAAGAGTTATTGATTTTCTGTACAGGTGTATACATGTCAAGTAGCAGAACCAAAGTAAAGGACATCAACGGACGTCATTTTGACAACATGAAAGTTACATCAACTCACGGAACTCTGCATTTTTTTTATTTATTTATTTATTTATTTATTTATTTATTTATTTATTTATTTATTTTTTTTTTTTTTTTTGAGAGCGGAATATTTCTGTTTCTTTGTTGAACATCGAGTAGAGAAAATTCTCCCGTATAAAAAGAGGGGAGGGCCCTTTCTCTGTTTCCCTCTTTTACGTCTCAAATTAAGACCGTCATTCCCCTTGGACCAGCTATTATTCCACAGTTATAATTCACCGCATCCAGTCTTTACGAAAACTTTTTTTCCACCACTGGCCCGAATACAATTTTTACCTGATAATTGTTTAGTTTATTAGTGAAAATTCTACTGGCCCGGCAAAGTGTCTACTAGCCTCGGGCATCGGGCCAGTGGGTTGAAGATTGCGCAACCTCGTTTCAGAACTTTACTGAATTTCAAGGCATGTACAACTAAGCTAACTTCAATTATTAAGACCGAATAACGCGTGGTTCTTATTGATTACGAAAGAATAAAAAAATAAATGTATATCAGAGTTCGTGTCCGTTTGCGTCTGTATCCTATAAACACATTCCGGCACATCAAGTCCTTTTCCCCGCCCTGGAGGGTGGGGCGTGTGGCAAGGTCATTCAGTTGACACGCTGCACGTTAAATCGCGTCTTTCGTTCTCAAGTCCTCATATGTAAAAAAAAAAAAAGGTACGTTCTTGAGCCGCGTAGTGACCTGTTCACGCTTCGTTTCGACTTTCGTAACTTCGATTTTTTTCACAAAGGCCTGAAACAATGTCACATGCATGACGGATATCTTGATTTTTCTTTTTCAGTAATTTTCATCGCAATGACATTCACTTGCTCTTTGATAACTCGCACGAATTTCGTTGAAATTAACACGCTTCTAATTTGCCGACAGAGCTAACATGTCCAATGTTGGTGTGACATACGCAAATAGTCTTTTCTCTTCTTCCTTCCTTGATACACTCAGCTGTTTGATCAATTAGTCCAGGTAAATTGTCTAATTGACACGTGCTGCTAATTAAGATCGCACACCGCCAGCGGCAATTAAGTTGTACGGAAGCCAATTACGGGTAATTAACGCCGGGGAAACAACTTTACCTGACTTCGTATGGTCAGAAACGGCAAATTTGTGAAATCTATCTTGGAAATTTTGAAGTTTAAGAAATTTTTCGAGTCAAATAAACGGGATATTGGTTTTAGTCCAGTCGATTACGGCAAAATTTTAACATAGAATAGATATGAAATGGTTTGGTGCAGAGATAGTCAAGTCAATAAAACGAATGACCCGATTATGCGATAGTCAAATAAGTGGAGTCCACTGTAATTTTAAAAATCCCAACCCCAGGGGCTATATCCTCATCTGGATATATTAAATGATGTATAATTAAACATTTGCAACAAAAAAACCAACAGAATATGAATATGGGAAAGGTAAATGTGTAATCTTAACATTTACCTTATCATCTAGTTCGGACGACGCCGACGCCGACGCGGATGCCGACGCCGACGCCGACGCCGACGCCGGGGGTATTGCAATAGCTCTTTTGCACTAAAGTGCAGTCGAGCTAAAAACCAATGCACAATCAATGTGGTATATCAAATTGCATAATAGCCATATGTAAGATATCCACTTTTTGAATAAGGATTTTTACATTCAAAATTAATTACAAGTCAAACAAGTTATTTGAACATGATGTCACGCTGCATGAATCCACCATCAATGTTAGACAATTTGTAGTCTATCAATTTATTATGTATCATTAATCAATTATATAATAGCTGTATTAATCATGTGATCCCATACAACAATATTATTGATGAATTTAGCTTTCGAAAATCTTCAACAATATGCACATAAATTTAGATGTAATACACCTACATGTATGTGTACTCAAATGATATTTTTTCTGCTACATGTACAATACATTTACATGTACATGTGCATGTTTTTCATCATACATTTTGTATTTATATATTTTAACTTTTCGATAAACAGAGTTACTTCCTTTTTGGACAATATGAGATGTAAATACATTACGACATAATGAAAATTTGATAGAAACAACATACCGACAGCATTTTCCCTGGAATTTTACACTGGTTTCCACAGAAATTTATGACCTCACAATTAGTTTAAGTCAGATACCAACCCAAATGGGAAGTAACTCTGTATATTGGGAAAACCAAATAAACCTACCACAGGAAACCTCTCATTGACTTTGGTATCTCTGAACTGCCCCTGACTCGTGATCGTTAACAATCGGTTCTCACATTTTGGATGCCAGGAAAATGATACTATTGGATGACTGTCTATTGCTACAGATTTAAATAAAAGCAATTTGACCTTTTTTTCTTTTTTTTTTTTTTTTTTTTTTTATTACATATATAACATATTGCCCATTTAACAATATAACACAATTACCGGGCCAGTATTGTGCATATCTTAAACAACTATATGTATGGTATATCACTATCAGAGAACATTTTAGAACTATAGTTTTGATTCGATTATATATATTGTCAAAAGGATATTTATATATATATATATTATTCAATGTAAATTTCATTAACTAGTGCCTTTGAATGATTAATTTTGCATATTGAAATATACCGGTATATAGAAATAATATTGTCGTAAATATATGTATAACTATAGGAAAATATCCATTCGTAACTAATTCTTGTGAATATCAAATACCCCCTTCGAGGGCCTCATTATAACCGTAACACTATGGATCGATTAGGGTCAAAAAGTGATTCACGTGAAGTGCAGACTTTCGGACGGCGTGGTTTCACATGTATACGTATACATCGAATACAGAGTAGAGATATTGGACTCTTTTAGAAGGTAAGCTATCTAATTAAATATAAGAGCATTTGATATTCTTTTTTGTTACTATATGTACTTTGTTTAAACGTGTATATAAACATTAATGGATATAATGTATTCAATATTATGTTTGTATTTTCAGCCCTTCTTGCCCTTTCTTGACACGTCCTAGAGGACCCAGATATACAGTACTATGCTGACAGGACTGCCAAGAGATTACAACAAAAAAGATAAGTATACCTCTCTCTCTTTCTCTCTCTCTCTCTCCCTCTCTCTCTCTCTTTCTCTCTATCTCTCTCTCTGTTAATTTTATGTAGAAAGTATAATCAAACTGATATTTATTTTACCTTATTCAATTCTGTATTTTGGCTTTTGTATTAGCTGAGGGTAAGGTATGGTTCATTGGAATGTGCTTAGCATTTACTGTATTAATCTAACTAGCTTTTTATGTTTATTGACCTATATTTTTTTACAGAATTCCATTCAATTTTTTCTTTGAGATTGCTTTGTATTACTTTGACGTTTTCTTTGTTTTTTATTTTTATTTTCACTTGTTGTTCAGTGTAGGGTAAATATTATGTAAGTTCTATTTTTAGATAAGGGGATTTTTTGTTTTATTTTTGTTAGAATCAGTTTACTAAATTAATAGTTAATCAATCCTGTAGTAATAACTTTTCTTTCTTTCTTTTTTTTTTTAGCTGAAGATTACCATTGATGCAGGCTGGTTTTAGTGCTGTTGTGCTATGAACTTTTATGGATTTTACAGTGCTATTGCTGGCTTTAGCAGTGTTTAGTGTTGAGGATTTGTTTACATTAGTGCTGTTGTGAACTTTTATGGACAGTTATTTTGAGATGCCACAGATTGATTTAGAATTTAGTGTTATTTCATCTAACCAACAGATATGGACATTATTTATTACTTAGTTCTGTTTTATTAATTTATGTATTTATTTATGTATTTATTTATTTATGTATTTATTTATTTATGTATTTATTTATTTATGTATTTATTTATTTATGTATTTATTTATTTATGTATTTATTTATTTATGTATTTATTTATTTATGTATTTATTTATTTATGTATTCATTTATTTATTTATTTTTATTTATTTATTTATTTTCATTTATTTATTTGTTTATTTATTGATAGTTTATTTATGTGTTTATTTATTTATTTATTTATTTATTATTTGTTGATTGATTTATTTTTTAATTTATTTATTTGCATTGATTGATTTATTTATTTGTTGATTTATTTATTCAGTATATATATTTATTTATTCATTTATTTATTTATTTATTTACTTGTTGATTTATTTATTCCTTTATTTATCTGTGTATTTGTTTATTTCTTTTCTTCTTTTTTTCTTAACTAAGTTTTAGAAATTTAGCTGTCTGTTTTATAAGAGCTGGTAATTTCACATTTTTATAATTTTGATAAATGATGTGATATCCTAGTGACTCTTTAAACAACCATAATGTATTGATTGGTTTTGATTTTGCATCACTTATGTGATAGGCTCTATAGATTGCATATCCTATATGTGAGAGTATAATGTTTATTGGATGGTAGTCTTTATCCTCAATTTTATAGCCTATCAAAAAGTTTTTTAAGATCCAAATGTCTTTACCAAATCTTAGATACTTAAATAAGGAATCAATGTTATCTCTGAATGATGAATAATATGGACATTTAATAAAGTAGTGTTCGTAGTCTTCTTTTTCCCCACAGTATTTACAATTGTTGGTAGCACTAATTTTCCATTTATGTAAAAGATCCTGATTTGGTATAATTCTATGCAATAATTTCCATTTAAATATTTTTATTTTATTCTCAACTAATTCTTTTGCAATGAATTCAAATGCTTTTGAAATTGATGATTTGTTTATGTTTAATTCTCGTTTTAGATAAGAAAATGTAAGTGCCTGTTCAGAAATTTTCCTTAAAAGGATGGTGTAAATCATTTTATTTGTACATTTCTCTATTTCTATTGCTTTTGTCAACTTTGAGTATATTTTAGGAGATTTCTCTTTGAATTTGTATTTAACTGCATCTGAATTTTGTAATATATTTTGCCACTTTTTGGGTATACTATTTTTGATTATATTCACTTCTGATATCCAATTTGTTTTATTCTTCAGTTTAGCTAGAATTATTTTTTCTGATATTTTTCCTTCTTCATCAAGTATATCTTGGATTATATTTATTCCACTTTTTATCCAATTTTTGTTCACTAAGAGTTTATTTTTGTGTTTGATATGTTTGTTTCCCCAAATTATTTCATTACCTATTTCTGTAATACTTTGTGGCTCATTTGACTGACCTCCTCCACTTTCTATCCATGTATTTATCAATGTTTTATAAAATGATGTAATCATGCTTAGAGATAGATTGAAATTTTCCATTTTATCTATATTCATTTTGAAAAGCAGTAGATTGTTGCCAAAATGCCTATTTAGAATAAATTCAGGTATAGTTTTCCATTGATGGTCAGTATCATCAAATAATTTCCTTACCCAACTTATTATCATTGTTTTAGCATGAGTTGATATGTCTATTAAATTTAAACCGCCGTTTTCGTATTTTTGTGAGATAGTTTTTCGTTTTAATTTATCTTGTTTATTGTCCCATAGGAATTTGTAGATGAGGGATTCGATTCTTTTCAAAAATACACTAGGTAGTGGCATGACTGTTACTAGATGAGTTAGTTGTGATATAATTAGACTATTTATTATTTGTATTTTACCAATCATTGTAAGTTTTCTTTTAAACCATGCTGTTATTATTTTTTCTATTTTTACAATTTTTCTTTCCCAATTTTCATTAATAGCAATTTCACAATCTTTTCCAAAGTAAATTCCTAAGGCTTTGATTAGTTTTGATTCCCAATCTATTTCCTCAAAGTCATCTTCTATTATTTCCTTCCCTCCTAGTTTTAATCCTTGGCATTTACTTCTGTTCAAAATAAGCCCGGATAAAGTACCAAACTCCTCTATCAAGTTAAGTGCTTTTGTTATATCAGCTTTTGTGCGCAAAAAAAGGGTTGTGTCATCTGCCAGTTGACTTATTTTAAATTCCTTCTCTTGATTGTTATGTATCCTTATTCCTTTTATGTTTTTACTTTGTCTCAACCTAGCTGCCATTGTTTCTACTGTTAAAACAAAAAGAAGTGCTGATAATGGACAACCTTGTCGAATTCCTCTTTTTATAGTTATTGGTGAACTTATCCATCCATTATTATTGATTTTACATGTTATGTTATTATAGAGTGTTTTTATCCAATGTATGAAAGATTCTTTGAAGCCAAAATGTGTTAGAGTATTAAACATGTATTCCCATTCTATTGTATCAAATGCCTTAGCAAAGTCTAGAAATAAGATTGATCCAGTTACCTCAAATTTTTCAGAATAGTCGATGATGTCTTGTATTAATCTAATATTGTAATTTATATTTCTTCCCCTAATAAACCCATTTTGATCAGTGCTTACAATTTTAGGTAAAATGTCTTTTATTCTATTGGCTAAGCATCGTGCAGCAATTTTATAGTCATTGTTCAATAATGTTATTGGTCTCCAATTTTGTAAATCTAGAGGGTCATTTTTTTTATAAATTAGTGAAAGAATTCCGGTTCGCTGAGAATTTGCTAATTCCATGTTCGAATAACCTTCATTGAGTGAATCAAGAAGTAGGTCTTTTAAGTGACACCAAAATGCCCTATAAAATTCAATTGACAATCTTTTTTTCTTTTAAATGTAAAATCAATAATGTAGAAAATAGAAAAGTTTGTTCAATAGATGAAAAACAATTAAATTATGTTATACATGTATTGACAGTTAGTCTTCTCATTGTTTTTTCATGTCAACTTACGTCGTATATGTCTCTCTGTAAAGGCATGCTCCTGTTCATCAGCAGCTGAAATGTTATTATAAACCATAAATAAATGTACCTAAGAGTAAAAAAGAAGGTCATCTGTAACAATAGACCATTTTCTGATCTTGTTGAAAAGCAAGAATGCAAAATGTCCCAAGTCAACATCTTTTGGCGTTGTTTCACATTATGACGTCACTATTAAAAGACACAATTCAATGGAGACATACATGTAACAATGAAAAAGTGCACAAAAATTGCCTGCCTCGGACATTTTTTGTCACTTTGTCAGCCATTATGACTTTTGGCAAGTGGCCTATTCAAGCCTAACTATGTTACCTTGACCTTGACACTGACCAACATTTGGTGTTGAATTTCCTCATGCTTGACCATCCATGAATTATTAATGCTATATTAACTGTAATGCTTATCAGGTAAGTCGTCCATCTGTCTTTCTGAATAGGTGTGAAGGAGACATACTTAAGAAATAAAAAATGACAAGCCTGGCTCTATTGTCTCATAATTCCCGAGCGTCCTCAGCCAATCACATTTATTACCAAGCCACGTCAGCTGCAAAGGTGATAAATGTGATTGGCTGAGGACGCGAGGGCATTATGAGACAATAGAGCCCGGCTTGTCATTTTCTATTTCTATTCTAATGATAACAATTGATTTTTTGGTAAAAACCAGTTCCTGCCGGTTTATCTGCTTTCAGCTTATGGGTAGGCATGGCTTATCGCTATAGGGCCTTTATTGGAGAATAGAGCCCGGCTCGTGTCTGTTGTCTTAATAGGGAAAAAGAATCAAGTCATATTAGAATTACCTATATTTGTTAGATGGATATCATACAACTTCATAGCTACACTCTCTTGTACTAAAACAGCCAGGAAGCCTGTCCTACAAAATAAAAATAAAATCTGTAACTGTGGTCACTCATAACCAGCAAAACACTGATGCCTAAAATAGCGTAATAGAAGTGAAGGTTAACTTCCATTAGCTCAAGTTAAAATGGTCAAACCTTTCAGAAATAAAAGAATCTAGTCATGGGAATATTTGTGTAAAATATGGAAGAGCTGTGTCACTTAGCCATTCATGCATTCTATTCAATTACAACACTAGTCCTTAAAACAGACTAACAGACAAAAAGCTGAAAATCCATCACCACCACTCCCCCCCCCCCCCCCCCAAAAAAAAAAAACACACACACTCTACAATTCCAAAATTGTAATAGGGAACAAACTTTGTACGGCACTATCTGATATGAGCTTTGGACACAGACACAGACATAAAGACTGACAGACAAAATATTTAATCTTAAACTCCTATAGCATTATAAAAGAACAAACCTTGTAGGACACCAGCTGATATGAGCTATAGATTTGGTCTCTGGAAATGTTAATGTCTATAACACAGTTAAGGTTACCACTCTGCATACATGTACATGTAATGTTAAATAAGATTTCAATCTGAAAATGATTTTTTTTCTTCAAAAGATTCATAATACATGTATATGTCATACTATCCGATAATTTCTCTGAATTTTATAAATACTCTTCAAAAAAAGAAACGCATATCATATATGATACATTTTCTCTCCCTCAAAATTCAAACCATTTTTATTGATGTCTTTAATTTTACCTGTATTGGTAATGGTAGAGTACAATAGACATTTTTTAAACTAATGAATCGAATATGAGGTCACTTAAAGGAACAATTTCGAAGTTTATCAAAATTTGAAACAGTGAGTACATTTATTTATTGTAAATTTCTGTTTAATCTGACAATAAGTGGACTTTTTCTGGTTTGTAAAAGAGAATTTTATATTGAAATACATCGGCGTTTAAGCGCAAACCTTGCTTACGTAATGCCGCGCCTTGGATTTGAGCAGCGTAACATCATTATTGGACGTTTACAGGCTGGCGAATCACAAAATTTCCTAGCAAACCTTTATAATGTTTCACAGAGTACAATTTCTCGCCTTTGGAACAGTTTTTTGCAGTCTGGGTCAACAAGCGATCGGCAACGACAAGGCAGACCACGTGTGACGTCAGCAGCCCAAGACCACTTTATACAGTTATGTCATTTGCGTAACAGGTTCTCAACAGCAACGTCAACAGCATCTGCTGTTCCAGGGAATCTACGAATATCAGATCAAACCGTACGGAATCGTTTGAGAGAAGCTGGAATTAGAGCTAGGAGACCTGTTCGAGCCGTAGTTCTGACTCAACGGCACCGACAGAATCGGCTTCAGTGGTGTCAAGCACACAATATTTGGCCCCAGCAACATTGGCGAAATGTTTGGTTTAGTGACGAATCGAGATTTCTATTACACCGAGCTGATGGAAGATCCAGAGTATATAGACGGCGAAACGAGAGTTTCGCACCAAATTGCGTCCAACAAGTCGATAGGTTCGGTGGAGGAAGCGTCATGATGTGGGCAGCCATTTCATACACTGGAAGAACCGCTTTGGTACATGTGCAGGGTAGGCTTACAGCTCAGAGCTACCGTGACCAGATCTTGTGACCCCACATCCTTCCGATTATGCGTCGAAATGGGGCAATTTACCAACAAGACAACGCCAGACCGCATACGGCTCGACTCACAAATGCCTTCTTACAAGCAAATAATGTCACAGTCCTTCCTCGGCCGTCTAAATCTCCTGATATTAACCCCATCGAACATTTATGGGACGAATTGGATAGGCGTGTCCGCCAACGACAGCCGGCGCCGCAGACACTGCAATAACTAGCTCATGTGTTACAGACAGAGTGGAACAACATCCCCTTGCAGGTAATTCATGAACTTATTGCGTCAATGCGTAGGCGCTGTCAGGCAGTTATAGCAGCTAGAGGAGGACGTACCAGATATTAAGCTAAATGTGACCTTGACATTTAATAAATTCTTTGTTTAGCAGCAGCAAATAAATTTTGAGAGATAGACTTAAGTTCTCATTATGAATTTGTTTAATGCATATTCAATTATTTTCTGTAATATGCTTTGACAATACATCATTAGATATGAGGTATGCGTTTCTTTTTTTGATGAGTATATATATATATATTCTCTTATTGAAAAGAAAAGATCTAGCCTCTGATGAAACTGAACAGTTCACAAGAGGAAAATGCCCCTCCCCATCCCTTGATTATTTGATGCAGAACTCCCCATCTCAGTAGAGAAGATAGATCAAGATACATTTGTACATATTGATTATGAAGTTTATAGATCATTAGCAGATTCTTTCTGGGTCAAAATGGCAGCATGTGATAGAAATGCACTTTGTGTAAATCTACATGTAGGTCAACTTGACCATTGTATCTTGACGTTCTGACCCCAAAATCAATCATGGTCATACTTACATGTATGTTTATATCATAATGTTATACTGGTTAAGCTTATGTTATCATTATGGAAGATCAATGTACAGTAGGCCAATCGTGCCTAAAATACTAAGTTTTTCAATTTTTTAAAAATAATTTTCATCTTTAGAAAGGATACTGGTTTCTCAAAATATCTGACATCCCACACACAGACTTGTTGCTGAAAATAAAACAAAGCGGAATTTTTTTATTCTTTCACAGCAGTAGTTTATATCATTTTACAAAAACTTCTTTTCAAATTTATCAAAAACTGACAGAGACATCTTTCTTTTATGGAAATCTTCTTTTGCGAAACAACATAATCATGATACTGATTTAGTGGTACATGTACATGTACAGTATACTAAAGAAACAAGTAAATACATGTAGTAAAATCCTTTTCATCAGTGACAATACCAAAGAGAAAACCAACTAATATGATACATAGCAACTTTGTATATACAGTACATGTAGACTCAACATCTAATTTGTGGTGTAATAAAGACATACATGTTTTCTTAAACTAGATAAGACCATCAGCAAAAAAATTAATTCTTTATCTTTGAGGAATTGCAAAATGTCTGACATCATATTTGCTTTTTACATTATAGCCAGTCAAACATTACTTTGATGGGTCATTTGATTATGACGTCATAATTAGGGGTTACCATGCGTGTGTTTTACAAGAACTGACAAGGTATGGGTGAATCCCCTGTCAGAAATTGAGTTTTTCATATTTCAGACAGGGATTCGCAGATACCCTGTCAGCTTTTGTAAAACATCAGTATGGTAACCCTATTCTAATGCTTTGGTCAGTAAGAAGCTAGAAAAAACCTGCTTTTTACGAAGTCATTATAGCAACGCATGACGTCATAGCAAAATCTGCAGTGAAACGCAAATCCCCTTGCAGTTTTTTCATCGCTCAGCCAATCAGAATGCGCGTTACAAACCGAGTGCATTAGAATTAACATTGAAATATTAATTTCACCAGCAGGTACGATATCAGAGATTTGGTGAACCCCAACTTTTCATATGGCATAACACTCCTATCCTGAAAAGCCACATGATTCCTATAGAAAAGTCCTGTGTCCATTTTCACAAAAATATTTCCAAAAAATGTCAGAAACTTTCGTAACTTTCGCAGCTAAACAAAATTTTCAAAAGCGTCTTAATTTAGATGTTTTTATGTCCTACAAAGCCAATTATAATACTTTAAAATAACAATTAGAAACAAAACTCTTCAAATCATGGTTATTAAGTAGAGCTAAGCAATCAAAATTTACCAAATTCTCAAAATTTTTCGTAAAGCCACCGTTCCACTGCAATCCCGCTGTACCTACGACTATTCCCGACCGAAATTTTCACAAGAGCGGGTAAAACTTTCCCGACCTTTTCATTTTTTCCTTGAAATCACGCTCTATTCCCGACCGATTCCCGATCAATTTATGACCGATTCACGTTTCATTGCGGACTTATTCACGCTTTACCCGCTCTACTCACGATCATATTGCTGACCAAGTCCCGTTCTATCCGATCAAACTCCGATCTATTCCCGACCAAAACCCGATCTATTACCGACTATCCCTGCTCAACACATAAATTCTAACTTAAACTGATCTCATTTTTCATCCAATGATCGCATCGACCGAGAAGAAGCCTATATTTCTCGTTTTGACCAAGCCTTACCCAAAAGTGTCGCGATAAAATTTAAAAAAGAATTTCTTACTTAAAAAGTGGCATTGGAAAGCTAAGAATCGTCGCCGCAACATTTTGGTAATAAGTATTTTGAACGAATCAATATCAGTGCAAAAATGAATGAAAGATGCACAGATCCTATTTGAAGCGTCGTTTGGTCGTAACTTGGTCATATAAAGCGTGAATAGGTCGCTAGATGGTCATGAAAAGGTCTTGGTAAGATCAGCAAACATTGAACCTGTAGTGAATAGATCGTGGTAAGAGCGTAGAATAGACGGGTAAAGATCGGGAACAGGGCGTAATTAAAGCGTATCTTATGCGTGAAGAGAGCGGGGTTTAGTTAAATGCCGATCAGACCACGCTCAAGCCACGCTCTTTCCCGACCAGGACACGATTAACCTAGGCTGTACCCACGACTATCCCGACCAAGCGCCGACTATTTCACGACCACAAAGAGAGCGGGAAAGTTTCCCGTATTCTTTCAACCGGTTGAAAGAATACGGGAAACTTTTCCCAACCTCTAAAGCGTGCCCGCTCTAATACCGATCTATTTTGGACCAACATACGCTGTACCAGACCAAGATATGACTAAGAGCCGTTCTCTCCCGACCTGGCAATTTTCGAGGTCGGGAATGAACGTAGGTACAGCGGGATTGCAGTGGAACGGGGGCTTAAGAACTTTTGTGAAACGGGTTGCTGGAATAAATTCATATACAGTCATATACCTCATAATATGAAGCTATCCTGAACTCGTTCCTTGGATCGACACATATTCCTTTGATGGCTTTACTTTGTGCTACAGAATGGGGTCTGGTCAGATCTGTAAATATGTAAGAACAATTTACCCTTCTGATCTTGGGAAAAATTTGAGATATTCCATGACGTCACAATCAATTTCAATGTTTGACCGGGGTTCGAAGCTTGTTTGTCCGAGGTAAAAGCATTGTGACGTCACGAAATTTTGCATTTTTTTTCCCGCAATCGGAAGGGTCAATTTATTGTATCAGTTGTGGAACAGAACTAAAGCTCTATTATATGCATGTACATTTACATAAGATAAAGTAAAGTTTAAAATACAATTTTATTTTTGCAAAAAACAATATCAAACAACTATACACACGTATGGTTGGTATTGATATCAATTATTTATGAGTAGCTCATTACATTGAGGTTACATCGCAACCTTAATCTGCTTCAGAAGCATATATAGATCACAATTCTTCTGAATGTTTTGACTTAAGCATACATGTACCTCTCAGATCAAAAATACGAAGATAGCGAGCGTTCATTCCCGTTATGAAGGTCTTAGGATCCTTGGGAAACCAAGAGAAAGACGCTGTAGTCTCAGATGGTCCTGTAATCATATAATCATACATAATAAAAATTATTAAAGCATTATAATCTTTCATAGAAATGGTTCATTTTTTAAGACACATATATGTGGACACAACCCCCCCCCACCAATTTCTTCTTTCAGTGATAAAAAGTCTCTTGACTTTTCTTTATCCATTCATTTACTCCTTCCTTCCTTCATTTATTTATTTTATTTCTTTTGTCTGTTTGTCTGCATAAGAGAATGATTATAATACTGGGGCTAATCAAATCAATAAAATCTAAAGCTGTGATAATATTGTAAAGAAATTAAGGTAGTTGAAAAAAATACTTGTTATTGAAATTAGTATTGTACTTGCAATACTAAAATGAGAAGAAGTACATGTAATATTAGACATTCATTCCAAAAAAAAAATTGCAGAAGAAAGTGCAACATCAAGACCTGCCAATAGAATTATTTTAAAATTACAAAATTTGAATGCACATTTATTTTTTCCAAAATGAGATTGAATTCTTTTACAGGACCTTGAACCCAGTCACGCATAATTAAGGATTTTTTTTCAGTTTTTGTGCTTCATTGGTGTGTAACTGCAGGGATTTTTTTGTGTCTGTTATTCGGCCCCATTCCCAATGAAAAATAGTATCTTTTTTTTCTAAATTGTGGCTCTAAATTTTCCCAATTTCATTCAGATGGAATTATCAGCAAAATAGTTATATTCACTGGTTCAAAAGTAGCAAACTTACTAATTATTTGCCATATTGTTGTAAGCATAAGAAATTAAATCATATCTAAAGGAAAATTATATGATTAAACATTCAATTCTGAACTTTTGATTGTATAAACTGTCATTTTACTTTTATATTTAGTACTTCCCAAAATATTCCCAAATGTCGTTAATTTTCCCAATTGCACGGGCCCGACCCCATTCCCAAATTACTGAAAAAAATCACTGAACTGGCAGTGGGGAATGAAAAAAATATGACTTTTGTAAAGGACAAAGTAAAATTAACAAGAAGTTGAAAATGTGTCGGCCAATCAGAGCCCTCAGCAGCTATGTTTGTTGACCAATAATCAGCTAAAAAAACCGACAAATTTGGTAGAGAACCTTGAGTAGGTTTCGAGGAATTCTGTGAAGATGCTGCGGGAGAAGTCCAAAATGTAGAAAGTTATAGGACAACCACAAGACAACGGATAGTGGCAGACTATATGATAACAGCTCACCTAAGACTTTGGCTCATGTAAGCTTAACAGATCAAGCTTTAAATCTTACAGATCAAGGTCAAATGTAAGAATAATTTGTATCAATACAGAGGCTTTTTCACCAGAACATGAGTTGAAATATCACCTTTCAGAAAAAAGTTTCAGTTAAAAAGTTTTTGCTACAGACAGAAAAGCAGCGAGGGAAATTATCATGTGCCTATATAAAGGGCTACTAAATATTATCTTTATCTTTTTGGGGGGAGGAATAGAGGGAGGGTGGTTAAAGACATTAATTTACATCTACAATTGTAAGAAAAAAAGAAGAACTACATACAAACACTAAGAGTCCCCTTCGGCATTGTCCGTAGGGGACTACTAACATGAAACATACATGTATTACTACATGTATGTCTTAAACCTCATATTATAATAGAAAGCATTTATTTGATTATCATTCCATAACTCAAAGATGGAATTCAATCTAGTTTTACATCATATTCTTGATTCAGTAGAGAGAAATATCGTACAAAATCCCAATAGTTAATGAGATCCTACACAATTCCATATGTACAATCAGAAGCACAATATGTTACTTTTTGTTAGTATGACTTGAGGAAAGGCTTTAAAAATAGACAAGTACTGTAAATTGTCTTTTATTCCCCCGCGTAGTATTTTCGAGATATTCATGAGGTCCTTTAATTCGCGAAAATAAAACGCCGCAAATGTGACCGAACACATGTGCAGAAAGATATGTTTATTCCATGTCTCGAAAATGAAACGTCGCAAACCAGTGACCTCACTCCATTACATTTCGACATTAAGACGCCGTGAATACAAAACATTTTACAGCACTTCATAGTATATAACGTTACACCAGCATCACCATAGACAACACCATATAGTAAGGCATGCAGTAATCATACCTCACCCATAGCCTTTATATAGCGCAATCCCGATGCCACGCAGCCAAAATGCTGGCAGAATAACGGAATATCTTACCCTTACCGAGTTCTATAAACGGGTTATAGACTATGCTCCCTATGTCACTATGACTCGAGCTGTATCGTAGTCGTTCATGGTACGTTCCTACGTCCGTTTTCTGATGTATATTCCATATGTTAATACAGCCATCGTTTCTGTATTTCTCCAGACCCTCAGCAAGCTGAAAGAATGTCTCACTTGTTAGAAAAAGTAAAGTAAAGCTTAGTGGAAGAAAGGATATTTCTGATGGGTGTTTCTTACACTGTATACTTCGTTACTTTCACTGGGGGAAAATTTCACGATTATAACATCAAAACCTTTCGCTTGGGGGAAATATTCACAATACAAACATATCTTCCTTTGTAAGAATACAGCAGGGTAATTTTTGCGTGGGGGAAATTTTCGCGAAGTCTATTGATTTTTCAAAATATGCTAAAATTACTCCCATACAAAAATTTCCATGTTTACAGTATGCTCTGCTAGCCAGATTTTGATAAACGTAAACATCCTTGCCAAAATGCAGTAATATATTGTAAGGCAATGTGGTCATAACATCAAAAGTATCGTATCTGCTGCAAATCTCCACACAAGAATTTCTTTTTATTACCCAGTCACATTACACAGATACTATCAAAAAAACTAAGAGTCCCCTTCGGCTTTGCCGGTAGGGGACTAATAATTGCTAGATACTAAAATGTCCAACATTGTACCTGCCGGCAGACTTTTACATAATTATTGTGACATCATAACCAAATGGCCAATCAAAGCATTCAACTGGCCATTAACTGATCTTGTTGGAGAGCTCAACATGTCCGAGTCAACATCTTTTTGTTTTTCATAATGACGTCACTGTTAATAGACGCAATTCCGTAGTGATGTAACAGTGAAAAAGAGTGCAAAAAATTCTTACCTCGGACATTTAACGTACTAATTTGTCAGCCATTATAAATTTCGGCAAGTGCTCTATTATAGGACAACAAGGAATTTAATAAATATTATTTGGGACATTCTACATACAAATTTCCATATGGCACAGCAATAACTTATTAACTTTTCATATTGTATTAAGTACGTACATATTGGCTGTCTACAGGATTCCATTCCAAATATATACAAGTCCTGGTATGTTTTGGCACTGAAAACAGTTGAACATATACATGTACATCATTTCTAAATCTGATTCATGCATTTCTGGTGAAGAAAAGAGTCAGACTTAATGCTCAAAAAGAAAAATAAATCTACAAGATGAATACTTTCAAAGACATACGCTCAGCACACCTTCTTTTTATCAAATCTGTTACCATTGTTTGTAAGTCATTCACAATTTTTTTTTTCCTTTTTTTCTTTTAAATTTTTTTTCTTTTGAGAAGTGCAATGGCACTTACCAAATTCTTTCCCTACCAATTCATCTTCCCCATTGTCAGTAAAACTGAAATAAAATAAAAGAGAAAAGTTCATTAATTTATTTTACATGTTATTCTAAAAATGTTACTTCACCTATAAGTCTTTTAAAATAATTCATCGATCTTATGCGTTACTGAGTGGTCCAATAGTATGTACATCTACATGTGCATGTAATTTTTTATTGTTCATAATTCAGCTTACATGTACTTCCTAGGTTTGATCCAAGTGTTCTTACATGTATATAGCTTATCTGGGTTTTGTGCTGTCTTTTAAACATTGTTTTTACTACTTCAGGACTGTTAAATCTTGCATACAATACATCATTTTGTTTGTTTCAGCAAACGAAATTAGATAAGAATGCATATTTCTGCCTACTTATTTGAAAATCACCAGACCCCCCCCCTCCCCTTCTAATCTGTATGACCCCCATCAAAGATGGAATTCAAACAGGTCTAAGACTTACATCATGCACTTGATTCACAAACACACACATACACCCTCACACACACCTCTCGTCCCTCTCCTTTCAAAAGTATTCTGTACCTACACATGGGATTTATTTAAGTGATTATTAATTACAGACTGAGAATAATGTGAATGTCATTTGATCTTGCTTCTTAAAATTATACAATTATGGACTTTTTACGAGGTGAATATGGTGCAATATTTTCTTAATTTAACCTTTGATATTGACCGAGGTGCCAGCGGAAGTCAATATTTTTAAATTAAGAAAATATCACACCATATTCACCGAGTGAAAAGTCCACAATCGTTTTATTATATGGTGAACTTAATCAGTATTTTTAAAGGTACCTTTTCAAAAATGGCTGGCATCAAGTTTACTTTTAGAAAATATTTCAAGGCTTGATTTAAGTGTAATTTGTTGCTGAATTATTCTGAATGTAACTTGGCAAACATTCAATGAGTCCATTGAGGATGATTTCAGTATAAAAATCTGTTGTAATACTATGGTTGGTTCAAAATTCATGGATTTTACAGGTCAGCTTCAGCCTCCTTCATGCTGATTGATGAGAGGACGGTAGTGACGTCACAGATGAATTTCGTGCATTTTCGATATTCCAAGGTAAACCGGAAGCAAGGGTTTTCGCGGTAGTGTTATTTAATGAAATCACCCCTCACAGGTCAATATGATGTGATGATGACTCGTCACTTGACAGTTTTTAGGCAATCAGAGAGGGAATAAAAAAAGACTATATAATAAAATTTAATGATCCATAAAAATAAAACAATCCTCACAATAAAGACAAAGTCTAGGTCAAGGTCATTTTATCAAAAAACTTGGATTCAACGTATTGTACATACATGTTGTAATGGTAAATGCACATGTACATGTATGTACACATATTTAAGGAATAGTTAAGTCCTATCCCTTATACTGTAGAAAAATCTGTTTTCAATTTTTTCTTTAATTCGCAAAACAGGACGGAAAGATTGACAGGGAGATTTCTATCATATTATCATTTCACCAAAACCCATCCATTGTTTCAACTATGCACCTTGGACAAAATAGTTATTTTGTACCAAAGATTAACACAATACCTGTTCAGCATGACCCTGCCATTGGCTAATCCTAGAGCGACCATTTTATCAGGTTCCGGTTTTGGGTACCATGCCACCGTCTGTAAAATCAATTATATCAGAAAATACATGATCTTTTTGTACATGTATGTATAATCTCTCCCTTACTTGAAAGAAATATGGTATATTTTACAACACATCTTCATCTTATATTTAAATTCTAAGAAATGAATAATAATTATTTATGAACTAAGACTGCCCTTATTTAAAAACCCCCGCTAAATCATGAATCCTAATACAAGTACCATGTGTACATGTAGATCAGTGTGTAAAATAAGTCAAGTGCACTAATAAATGATTACGTTATTATGTCAATTTGCCCAATTTGACTCTGTATCCGCTAAAATTTGGTTGCACTAAAATAAGTAATGAATTTGCAATAAAATGTTCTCATTTCTGACCTTAGTCATGGGAACCTCAATACTCTGTGGCTGATGGATGGCATAGGTGTTCTCTGCTATTCTAATTCCTGAAATAATCTATATTATCAACTTGTGAAATTACCAACTTCAGGCAGTAATCCAAAACAAAACAAGGAATGCATGTGTCACCTGCGAAACATAGCGACACTCAGGAATCACTTTTATAGGGTGTTACATCCAAGTGGGACAGACAGATGGACAGACAGTGGACAAAGTGATCCCTAAGTGTCGCTATGCTTCTCAGGCAACACAATAAAATTATGTCGAAATGTAGTGGGAAAATTCAATTCTTGTTTTGAAAGTTTTACATGGGCTCACACCTGAATATTTGAATGTTTTTAGCTTTGTAAACGAAATACATAGTTTACAAGAAACACAAGACAGCGAGCAGTAAATCTTATTTATGTCAAGAGAGCAAGAACAGAATATTTTAGAAGATCTTTTATCATTTCGGGTGCATCTTTATGGAACTCTTTACCTGATTTTATTAGAAACAATACAACATTGTCATCTTTTAAAAACAGGTATCTGAAGCATTACTTTGACTCTTAAATTACTACAAGTATATTGACGTTGTTTTACAGGTATGTATTTTTGTAAATGAACTGTGAAATTTAGGTTTTATTTCATAAAGGTGATATAATGGGCTTAATTTACTTTATATGTACATATTTTTAAGACAGGACCACATTGTAAACTAGTTCATTTTGTAGCTAAATGTGCTATCCTGTATAAATAAAGGAAATAAATAAATAAATAAAATTATATCTTTTCGGTTTTTCAGTTGCCAAAAGAGAATCTAAGTTATCTTTGACAACAGAAAAACTGTAAATGTTAGACCCAGCTTGGATGTTGAGTCTTACCATGCTTGAACATTTCTAATTTTTATTTTTGCTAAGGGAAAAGTTGGCGATTATAACATCAAGACCAGGGACGCACCTATACCAAAACATCGTAGGGGCCAACTTGGCCCTTAAACATAAAAAATTTAGGGGCTCAGATCAAAATTTGGGAGCCCAGAAAAAAAGTGTATAGAATAAAGGTATTTTACAAGATCTTACAGACAATACTTTTAGACTTTTTACGATGTACAATGTGAGTTATTGGTTGGTTTTATAGACTACACTTATTACATATCTTTACCATTCTTTTTTTTTTTTTACAAATCAGTTTAAATTTTCCAATATCAATTAGACAAACAAGTTAAGATTTTCTATATTAATTCTATTAAATGAACAAGAATTATTTAAAGGAATTGTTTTGGATTTCTGCTGTGCAGTACCAGACTACCTTTGGCATGTTTCAATAAATTGATACAATCATGTTCACATGCAATCGTAGCTACATGTCATTGCCTCCAGCAAACAAACTTTATACCTGCGGTAATCCAATTACTAGTGTCTTAATACAAAGGACAGAGGAATTGCACAATTTCCTTATATTAAAATATAGGGGCTTTTCATTCAAAAGTTTTATATGAATATGCATAGATCGATGTTTAATGAGCTTCAGCAACAATTTTGAGCTTTTAGATGAAACAGAGAGTAACATCTGGAATATCTATTTTTATGGTACAAGAAATTCGAAATAGTTTGAGACTCAGACTATGAACTTTATTTTCATTCGCCACATTGACAATTTTGGACTTGATGTTTTGGGGACCCACCTGAATATTTGGTCGTCATGGGTGAATGGGCAACCACCAATTTCTGTCCACTGAAGACCTTATGCTTTGGGAAAATATCTGTCTCTGCCTTTGTAAGAAGGCAGCTGGATAATTTCGCATGGGGGAAATTTTTGCGAAGTCCCTTGATTTGTGAGAAACGCGATAATTACCCCCATATGAACATTATATGAGAGTGTGACAACAATTTCAAGTTTAACTACATGTGTAAATTATGAATACTCAATATTGAACCAACCGATATATTAAATTGGTGTTACGAAAAAACATATTCTATTTTTTTTTTTATACCTGGGAGGTCCTTGGCATTGGGTGGACGGACTTCTTTGACAACTTGGTAAAGGTTGACTTTTGGGCCAAAGGTCAAAAAAAGGTCATCATGGTTTGGAGACCATTTTATTCGTTGATTACTCATGTTGGTTTATACATGTACTACGATGACTGAAAATTAAAAAAACAGATGTTTTATCATTAAAGATCAAAAAGATTCGTAATTTGTAATTATCAAAGCACATTTTCTTCAACAGCTCAAAGTAACTGTATATCGGGTAATTTTGGCGCGATGGAAATTTTGGCTTTGTTGGCAGATGCAATAAAATCGTCGAATTTAAAACCGCCAAATTTTCCATACATAAAAGATGGAATTTATTCAGCTAGAGATTTGCCACTGTAAATGATAATGCCCGTTTTCCAGAGGTTGATGACTTCATTTGCGTAATATATTCATCGATGCTGACCATGTCGTAATTACAGGTATCATTTACCTTCAAACAAACAATTAAAGTCCAAATTTTACAATTGCTGTCTGTCTCTGTTTTAATCTAATTATCTAAATCGTAATAAATAAACAGGTACCCTAAAGAATACACACCCTTTGGTCAGAGAGATTACACACGGAATAGTCCCATTTCTTGAGGGATAAATAGACTTTGGATAACCGAACTTGTGGGCCGTGACCGTAAATAGTAGAACATACATTGTATTTACAAAAAATCTGAATCATTTACTCCACAATCACTTCCAAGTTCTCTTTCAAAATACATTGTCAATAATTGTCATGTTTAAACGACTTTTTTTAACTACGTTTATGAACAGCGTCTATTATATTCATGAATAAAGCACCGAACATGTTTTTTTTCCAAGTTTCTAGTAATTTAATGTTCTTTTCCGCGGTCATAAAACATTATTATTCCCATGAATTTGACCATTATAATTTTGGCGGATGTTTTAAACAATCCGCCAGTTTTAAAAGTGTCAACATTTCCAACGCCCGATTTGGACCAAATTGGCAAAAAATTTCCCGATGCCAAAATTACCCGATATACGGTACTAGTCTATGTGTATAACTACATGTACAAGTAATATTTGTAGATCTGATAGTTACAGCATTGCAAAATATCATTCTTCTTAATGAATTTCGAAGCAAGCTTTTTTCTACCATTTACCCGCTCACATGAACATAATGGAGGCTTTTAAAACAGGGAACACATGTGATGACATGTGACACATACTCTGATACTTTCAACCAGCATGTTAAAGCCCTGGTCACGACCCGCCTTGCATGCTTTTTGGACATGCATGGTTGTGGAGGCTATGTGCACTATATGTTTTTCTGAAGATGCAAGGAAGGAAATGAAAAAAGTATGGAAGGAGTGTGTCAACGCACATCTCACTCAGTTATATGGGTGGTTACACGCATCATTATGTTGCGCAAAAATTAAGTAACGTACTTTCTCCGTATGTCTTCTACATTATTGTAAGGATGTCCAATTTACATGTACTGCTAATGCACAGAGTCTCACTTCCTTGCGTTGAGGGTGCATGCGTGCTTCCAAATCCGCAAGGAGGCCATACGGGACATATACTGATAAAGCACAGACACCACACTGATACTCAAGGTTTGCCTACGTTTTTGCACGTAGACAGCACATATGGCGAGTTGTGACCAACCTTAAAGAATGACAGCTAGTGGAAAAGGAGGCAACATCTCAAGATGATTTGAATGTGTATCGCAACATTAGCATTGAATGCAAATTAAAATAAAATAGCAATCCAAGGAATGCTTGTGTCGCCTGCGAAGCGGTTTGATTATTATTCTAGAAATTGGATCAAAATTCTTGAAAAGTAGGTCTAAGTGAAATATCTAGATCAAGGTCAAAAGGTCAAATTTTATGGTCTGTGTAGAAAGGTCTTGTCACAAGGAATACACATGTGAAATACCAAAGCCCTATCACTTACCAATCAAAAGATATATCAATTCTTAATTTTTTTTTGAAAAGTACGTCAAATATGTAGGTCAAGGTCAAAAGGTAACAAAATAATGGTATGTGTAGAATGGCATTGTTACAAGGAAAATACATGTGAAATATCAAAGCCCTATCACCTACCAATCAAAAGATATAGCCAATATTACTTTTCTTAAAAAGTAGGTCAAATATCTAGATCAAGGTCAAAAGGTCAAATTCAATGGTCTGTGTAGAAAGGTCTTGTCAGAAGGAATACACATGTGAAATATCGAAGCCCTATCACTTACCAATCAAAAGATATAGCGAATCTTATCTTTTTTCAAAAGTAGGTCAAATATCTAGGTCAAGGCCACAAGGTCAAAAATAATGGTACGTGTAGAAAGGTCTTGCCACAAGAATTGCACATGTGAAATATCAAAGTCCTAACACTTACCAATAAAAAGATATATCCATTCTTAATTTATTTTGAAAAGTAGGTCAAATATGTAGGTCAAGGTCACTAGGTCAAAAATTATTGTATGTGTAGGAAGGTCTTGTCACAAAGAATACATATGTGAAATATCAAAGCCCTATCACTTACCAATCAAAAGATCTAGCGAATCTTATCTTTTTTTCAAAAGTAGGTCAAATATCTAGGTCAAGGTCACAAGGTCAAAAATAATGGTATGTGTAGAAAGGTCTTGCCACAAGGATTGCACATGTGAAATATCAAAGCCCTATCACCTACCAATCAAAAGATATATCCATTCTTAATTTTTTTGAAAAGTAGGTCAAATATGTAGGTCAAGGTCACTAGGTCAAAAATGATGGTATGTGTAAGAAGGTCTTGTCACAAGGAATACACATGTGAAATATCAAAGCCCTATCACTTACCAATCAAAAGTTATGGGCTGTGACACCCAAAGTGTGACAGACAGACAGACAGACGGACGGACGGACGGATGGACGGACAGACGGACAACGGACAAAGTGATCCCTAAGTGTCGCTATGCTTCGCAGGCGACACAATAATAAATAATACACTTAAGTGTAATTTGCAGAATGCAGAATAAATGCCATGAATGCTGATCATTCCATATATACATGTAATCCCTTTTTAAGTTCGTTCCGACATTCTGCTGTTCTGTCTTTTAGTAATTTCCTTGCAATCAGGTCCGGGAGAACTCCAGAAATGGCTATATATATGTACCCGGTATTATAGCTAAAATGGCTGAAAATATATAGCCATTGTAATGGTTTTGATTTGTAAAAAAAATTTTGTTTTTATTCATATGGCTGCCACCTGTTCCACTGACCGTTCTGTCACGTGCGGAACAGGCGACATTGTTAGGTAAATGTTAACAAGTTTGTAAGAGAGCCTATTATAAACGCAGTTAGTTAGTACAGGCAAGAACGGAAGTAAGACGTACCTGTGTGAGAAGTAAATAGATATTTGTTTAAATTATTCACTCCTTCAATAAACTGTGTATGTTATTTAACTTCAAGACTGCTTTGTTTATCTTTTATTATCATTATTTTGATACTTGGGCGGAGAAAAACCGGCGGAAAACACATTTCATATCAAAATCAAGAGAACTATCTGTTCTTGAAACTTAGAAGGATTTCAATGAATCAATCCTTGTTAGCATCTGGAATCTGGTTACATGTGACCATATTTAGCTACAATGGCCATTTCTGGAGTTCTTCAGAACCGGGCAATATCTTGTTAAAATCAATTCTCTTTTGATCATGTTGATATAGGCCTGAAATAGACCTAATTATATACAATGTTTTTAAATACAATTCATCACGTAATGCAAACTGACAACAGGCGATTGTTTCATGTGAGCTCACACCCCATACACACACAAAGTGTGTGAGCTCGAATGTGTGTGTATTTCATACCTGTCAACTTTGAAATCTTAAAAAGAGGGAGATCTCCCTCCTTGGCACTTGAAAAAGAGGGAGATTGTGCGTGAACCCATTTTGCTACATTTTTAATGAATTGCGACATTTTGTGCAAAACCAATTTTCCAAATAATTTCATTGTGCTGGGATTTCAATGCAAAATCATTTATACATGTAAACTATGAAACATGTATCAATAGTCTATTGCATTCTACACATCTTTTCTTACATTTTGTCATGCGTTTTCTCCAGAAATGCACTGAATGTCGCTATTCACAGTTACTTTCTTTGGTAAATATGCCAAAATTCTGTCTCGTGATGCGAAAGTGAAAGTAGCCTCGAAAATAAAAAATCAGATGGTTTCAGGCAAATGAAAGATCTTTACCTAATCGATTGCCTTCAGAATTCAGTATAAATAATCATTATTCATCAATATAACAAATTAGGAGAAAAACACGGACAGATTTTGGAAATTAAGCCCATTTTCATAACCGAATCACAAGACGTAGATGTCGAAAAAGTCTAGCTATTTTCTACAGAAAAAACCGATAACGGAAAATCGGAACACGGACCTGGTGCGGATCGGTTCGGTGGTCCTTCAAAAAATTGGATAATTATCATTATGATACCGGAGTATACTATGGTCATATATACTGTGTATAACCATCTTTAGGCACGGTCCATTAAATATTCGGGGGGGGGGGGGCTTGGGTTTTTTGTCAGAGCAAGATTTTTTTTTTCGCCCCGGACCGGGGCAAAATTATTTTTTCTTGCAAAGTTGGAGCAAGAAATTTTTTTTCTAGCAAGTGATGTGAAATGTATTTAGAATGTTTGTGTTTTATCAATAGAAATTCTTGATTTTCAGGAGGTCCAGGACAACCAGACTTAAATTTGATCCTATCATTTAACTTTCCTAAAAATTTTAAATGTTAATAATTGAAATATACTTTTTCTACATGCAGAGTTAGTTTTGAAGCTACGAACGTACATAAATACCCATTGAAAGCCCCAAAATGGGCCGAAAATGTGACGTTAAAATTAACATACTTTAGGCAATGAAAAACAGTTACAAATCTTCTGTAGAGGCAGAATATTCAAACCAGTTCTGTATTTTTCATTTAGCAAGGGCGGATTTAGGGGGGTTTGGGGGGTTCGGGAAAACCCCCCCGGTTTCCCAATTTTTTTTTTTTTTTTTTTTGGTAACATTAGCACTGGGAAAAAAACCCTGCAAACTGAGTAATAAAAAATTGCTTAATGTCCACCAGAATTCACTACTTTGAAACAAAATTTACAAAAATTTTCTGATACATTCTATCGCATATCGATTCGATACCGCATCAATTGGCGTATTTGCGGATTCGTACAGACAATCGCGAAGTTTTTGTAACTTGATGTACGTCGCAGAGGGGGTTACTATAATATGAACATGTTCAAATAATTTGCAAAACATGTACGTGTGTCAAACAATCAATGTAAATGTACGGGGATCGAAACCTATACGTTTTTGTCCTCAAATACCCGGTTTGAGTATTTTGTCATCTACAAATTTTGTTAAAAACATACTTTGAAATAACCGGAAAAATGGGCAAATATTCAAGATTGTTATGTATATAGCTCGAATATGCTGCGGGGGCCTATAATTAAGCATTCAATTTTCCAATGCCAAAACCCAATTTTAATCGATATCGTATCAATATTCTAAGTACATGTTACAGCAAGGACAAATCAACAAGCCAGGCGTGCATTTGTACGCAAAAACGTCCACATCGTCTCACGAAAAAAAAAAAAAGGAGAGCGCCTCCCCCAGTCGCCAAAAAGAAGGGTTAGGGTCTTTTGAAATAGTATTTAAAGCAAACTACTGTTCAGAAATAGATCAAAGACACTCCAGAAACCACCGATTTGAATGCATTTTTCGTAATTTTCTCGTGTTTCATTAGAACAATACAACCATGCGCGGATCCAGAGGGGGACCGGGGGTCTGGACCCCCCCCCCCCCCCTGAGATTTTCGGAGGTGGGGTCCAGCTTTGGCACATTTCTAATTGAAATGGGTCTAAAATGCATGAAAGGGCTTTGAAACCTAACATTTCGGCTCGCTTCGCTCGCCATTTACAAATACAAAACTATTTTTTTCTGCAAAATTCCGTAATTATTATCAATTGTCCATACTAAGTAATTTTATATAATTGTCTTGGGTCTCAGGAACTCGTATTTTGAACAGTCGCTTACTTCATAGGTTGTAACCTCCTTCATGTTTTTCAAGGTTTTGTCATTTTAAGATGTCTGATTATTTGGAAAATGACACATCTCTTATCTATTTATTCTCATGAAATTCGCTCCGCTCGCCGATATAAGGAGTGAAATATTCAATGTTATAAATAATCATCTCGATCGTTTCATGACAAATTAATATTTCATATCTAAAAAAAAATTCTGGCTCGCTACGCTCGCCAATTCTTCATGAAAATAAACGTGAAAGGAAAGCTAACAAAATTGCTCCCTCCCCCATCATTTCCCGCATGATACAACGATCGCTCACGAAGTACGAGCGGTCGATTGGAAAGACTTTATGTGGACGAACATATATAAGTATAAATTTAGGGAATGTCATTTTCACATTTCAAGTTTTCTTCATCTTAGATACGGTTAATCGTCTGCTGACATCGAATCATATGCGTTATCCCATCTAAATTCAGCTCAAATACACTCCAGAGGTCAGCAATTTGCTTCATTTTTTTCAAAATTTTCACGGGGGACCCCCTTCAAGGGGATGGGTAAAATATTTCCATACTGTCCCCACTTGACCCGCAAGTCTTCCCCCAAAAAGTGTCCGTGCCCCCGGACAGCTGAAGTTCTTGGTCCAACCATTCTTTATAGACGTCCACATCGAAAACACCCTGGCTACGTCCCTGTCAGCAGTAAAGGAGAAATTATTTTATTTAGAAATCTTTCTTAACCACATAAATTGAGTGGAAAAAATGGTCTGAATTTTCGAGAATGTACGGAGAAAATGTGCTCCAGAATGCACCATTTTACTCAATTTTTTCAAAAATTTTCCGGGGGAGGCCCCCCGGACCCCCATCTACAGGAGGGGGCGACCCCCTCCCGTACCCTCCCCCGCTCGGCACTTCGTGCCTCGAAACAAACCCCCCCCCCCGCTTGCCACTCTGGATCCGCCACTGTTTAGATATGGTGTGGGCAATCGGATATGTATAGAATTATAAATTATCACTAAGACTTTTAAAAGAAATTGCTGAAAGGAGATAAATTTATGTCTATTTTCAAAACGTCTTTGAGTTGCTGATTTTTAATAATAAAGCCCATTTATCTGAAACCCTATCATTTATTTTCCTTAAAAACTTGATATCATCTTCTTCATGTGTCAAGTGAAACACCGATAAATTCCTATTGAAATTTGACCGTCAGTTTTTAAGTTATATTGATTTTGTTACCCCTCCCCCTTATTTCTACGTTACTTAATCCTGACGTTCTTGCGAAAAACGCGCCAATGTCGCCGTTTCTATTGTGACGTCATAATTGATCTAGAGGTTTCCGATGGGGTTCTTTCGGATACTGTTCTGGACCCCCTTATTTTAAAAACTCTAAAATATTACTTTATTTTTATAGAAAATTTAATTCACTTCTGAACAGAGAGATAGAAGTATTTTACTATATAATCCTCTGTAAACAAAATCTATATCTTGACTTGTAAGAGGGTCTGAAGGGAAGTTTTTCTAGACAAATGTTCGAATTTTATAATAATTGTAAATTGGGGAAAAACTGAAGTTCTCCTTCAAAGCTTGTATATAAAATTAGACTCTATGGTATTACATGTATCTAAGCCTCTATAAGGAAGGCTAGCCCTTTTTTCCATCAACATGCATTCTTTTGACACTTTCAAATATGAACTTTTCCATTATTTAAAAATGAATGTTTGGATGGAAAACTTTGGCGAGCAGAGCTCGCCAAAAGAAAATTTATATAGGAATTTTTAACGAAATTTTATGGTAATTCTTCAAATTAAGACTACCTGTGAAAGCAAGATAATATTTTTCTGACACACCATAATTAAGCAAATTAATTTTTTTCATCAAAATTCAGAGCAAAATCATTTTTTTCGAAAAAAAAACCCCAAGCCCCCCCCCCCCCCCCCCCCGAATATCAAATGGACCGTGCCTTACTGTACTGTAATTTATGATGCTTTTTTTTTAATTGACCGAGGATGAATCTTGTCAGCCTGATAGATTCTTCATTGATTTGAAAGAGTATTCCCTTTCTTCCTTCTTTTTTACAAATTAATTAAAATCATGTATATTTCCCGGACACCATTTTCAGAGATCTGGAATTCTCTTGACTTCCATCAGAAGTATAGTCAGTGCTCCAACACTACTAGTAGGCTGCTTCAAGTGGTCAGCGCGATGTATTTTTTACCACCGCATGGGATAGAAACGTATGGTGTTGCGATTCCTTATACAATTAATTTCAGATTTTTAGGTATTTTTGGTATGGAAGTTCAATATGAAGTGCTAAAATGTAAATTGACTTTTGTTTGTAGAAAAAAGTGTCGTTGCCATGGTAACCATACCTCCGAAAATTTCATAAGATACAGAGTTTTTGTGACCTCTGTTGCCAGGGGAAGCAGGTACATATATTTCAATAACCAAGATTTTTTCGTTCAATCCACTTTATAAATTATGAATGTCTAAAATGATTTTCACACTTCATCTCTATATGCGTTTTGTTTATAATAAGGGGTCAAAGAGAAGCTAGGCAAAAAATGATTCCATATGATAATTTTTATGTCTTATGTATAATTAACTTTAAGGCTATTTTGGGTATAAGCATGATAACGGAGACTCTATTTTTTTTTTTAAATACGATTTTTATGCCGTCGGCATGACAACAAATTACATTTTTATTAAAAACAGAAAGGCTTATAGTTGAATAATGTTTCTGCATATAAAGCTGTCATAGTACTATACCTTTATTTACCCAAATTTCGAGCAAGATTAAATATTGTCTCTATAAAAATAACACAAAACACCATAAAATATCAACGTTTTGACCCAAATATGAAAACGACAGTGTTTAACTTGCATGGCGTTTGAATTTTAAATTACCTCAGTTTTACAGAGTATAATAAATAGTATATATATATATTCAGTTTATATATTTTAAATCAGATTTTTTTTTCGGTGATTTTCCATTAAAAATGTAACACCCCTCCCTCCCCCCCCCCCCCCAATCAACTGACAAGTTACCAAAAAATCAAGGAATATTTTTTTTCTGAAATAATTTAACAAATTGAGGCCGACCATGTCATTTTAAAACTTTTTAAAAATTGATTTTAACGATTGCATGTCCGTACACAATATATGACAATCCGGATGTTTTACCTGTAAATGATTTGGGTAAATCATGGATGCTATATATCTAGCCTTTGCGGATCAACCTTTATATATAGCTATAAAAATCTTCTTTTCTTGTAATATTTCAGTCTTTCAATTGATCTGAAAGAGTATTCCTTCCTTCCTTCCCCTTCCTTCCTTCCTTCCTTCCTTCCTTCATCTATTCATGAATTTGCATAAATTAGTTAAAATTATTAATTCTGTCTGCTTTACTTATCAAATATTTTTCATATGTCACTGACATAAAAAATTATGGTCATGATCATAAGTTGAGATGAGTACATGCTTTATTACACAAAGTTTTTCGACTATGTTTTATTCGTTTATATGGAAGAGGGTGGGTGGGGTGTGCGGTATTTTGTTTTTGTTTTATTGTTGTTTTGTGGGACATTTTTTATTTTAGGATTTTATGAAATAATACAAATGCATTGCGAAACATGCATGTACGTGATGTTAGCTGTATAACAAATATCCTGGAATCCTGTACGGCAGACAGAATCCTGACCCTACCAGCAGGATGGATCGATAACGCGCACGCGTACACGTAAACCTTTTTGCTGTAATTTGTGCTGTTTTGCCATCTTGTAACATTCCTGTATTACATCAGCTGGCAGGTAAGTACACATCCACTATATGTATATCGGTATATAGGTAATGTGGTCGGTTTTACACATCTTCCAACATATGAAGCAAGGAATTTCAATGGATAGTTGGATAGCTGGCCACACCTCCTCCGGTTTTATTCTCAGTCCACCCCCCCCCCCCTCCCTCCCCTCTTTTCCGGGTCATGGTAGGATATGGAGAGGTAGGTGGGAGTTGGAACCACAACCTTCTATGAATCGTCATTTTTTTCTCATATGTTATTTCTGAAAGCAACTGGGCAGACCCTACTGGCCGGATTGGGATCTTCTCCTGCCCAACCCCCCCCCCCCTTTCCTTTCACGATTTTTTCTGTATATTTGGATATCTGAGAATCTCTATTTCCATGTATTTTGTCCATAGTATAGGTGTCAGATTTACGGTGCTCTTGAGAAGGGGAACTGACAAGAATAGGAATTTTCTCATATTTTGGCTTCTTTGCATACTTACATACCTTAATTAACTTGATCAACCCTCCCTTTTTAACCCATTGCACCTTCTTTCATAGCATCATCATTTCTTTCCATAGTGAGTAACCTAACTGTTTCATAATTTAAGTGTATACATAGATAAGATAAGATAAGATAAGATATGCTTTATTACCTAAAGAAGGGCCCGTAAGGGCATGATATGAACATTACAAGATACTATAGTAAAAATTAAGGAAATGAGTATTAAATAAATAATATTACAAGCAGTTGCAAGCATTCAGATTTTCACTCTTTTGTACATGTGAATGTCACTGGTGTCTATAGAAATATATGATAAACGCAAGATAATGCTAGATACTGAGACAGTAATTAATGGAGTGAACACATTGTAAAAAGTATACATATGTCTATAAATAAGGTGGGGGTCTTTCGAAGTCAAAATAGTACTATATACAAGGGGAATCTAGAGGGGATAAGGAGCTAGGACACCTGGAAGCCGTCAAATCCTCTTTTTAACTTGTCACGTCGTTTTTTTTTCTCTCTCTTTCTTTCAAATTCATAGGAAGGACACCTCCCACTGTTAAGCTGGAACCCCCCCCCCCTTTTTTTTCCCCTTGGGAAAAAAATCTACACTCGTCAATGATATTTAGTGATCTAGACTCGCGCATGCTATATGCTGTCCAAATTAAGATAATATTTAATCCAGTCTGCTCCTCCCTCTCTTGTCACTTGTGGATTACACGTACATGTCATATATCGTGTGAACATTTATTTCATCGATCTATTCCCGTCCGGGATACCACTATCGTACCATGATCATCGCTATTACATGTCTCCTTTTAGAGCTTGTCCATTGATCCGGTGATAGAACGGGTTAGTGCGATGTTATACAATCAATAAAATTTGAAAGAGCTCTACAAATTGAGCATTGCTGAATGAATGATAAGAAAGTTACAATTTCCTTCACTGATGTATTTCCTTCACTCCTTCACTGATGTATTTCTTTCACTAATGTATTTCCATCCCTTTTCATTTTTAATTCCTTAGCATATATACAATTTCTTTCTCGACAAAACCCTCTTACTGGGAAGGGGGTACCCCTCTCCTCCCGCCCCCTTACATCCCCCTCCCTCCCACCTCCCACCCCCTTCCCCTCTCCCCCTCTCTCCCTCTTCCCAACCCCAGCTCCCCTCTCCCTTTCACCCTGTCCATGCATCCCCTCCTTACTCTGCTATACTAGTTATGATAGGGAGGATCAAAGTGAAATGCGTCATAATCATCAATCGCCTCGTGTACCGTCGATATCAGTGATCCTGATATTACCAGAGGGATACTCTGTATGCATGGTACTTGAACAATCTACAGCCTTGAATCAGCGCATTCAAAATTGAGACCTTCTGTGACGACGGGACTCCATAACGAGTCCTGTCCCAATCTTGTCAGAGGAGACATGATCCTGCATCTCCACCTGTCCTCTCTGGAAGTTGGTCGGACTCGGGTGATTGTATATACATAAGCTCGCTTCAGCCTGCAGAGCATATAATTGCGGTTACTCTGCGTGTCCGCCTTGGTAATCGGACAAACGGGAAGAGTTGTGCGCACGTAATCCGGATAAACACACAATTTGTTGTTATAATGTGGCAGATGTCCGTATTTACTGGTCCCGTTGGTTTTTATGTAGTCAAGTGTTTAATGTTTTGTTGTCGTTTTTGGTGTTTGGTCTTCCTTCTCTTTTTAGTGTTTCTTATTGACCCCCCCCCCCCCCCTTTACCCCTGATTGTGCTTGTCCGCTCTGTCTTTTAGAATTTACTGTTGTTCGTTTTCTGCTGAGGGTGCTGCGACCGAATCCCGTTGGAGACCTCCTCCTTTCTCCTATATCATTATATGACTTTTTTTCTTCGACTTTAAAACTAGAATTCTCGATTCAAAATACAGTTTTCTTAAATCTTATATATTCTTATATATTTGACTCGAATATACTTGACTGTAAGACTAATTTAGTCTACACAAGGCATATTGTAAATAAATTGTAATGAATGCAATTCATTCTCATGTTCCTTTAAAACAACGAAAACTCATCTCCGGCCAAAATTTGATTAACCAATTTCACGGAAACCGCTCACAGATGGCTAGAGAAATGATTCGGTCTTTGATATTTGTGGCGACAAAAAAAAAAACAACAACAACAAAAAGCAAGCAAACAAACCAAAAAAAAACAAAAAAACACCCCCCCCCCCCCAAAAAAAAGACACATGTCAACCAGGAGAGACTTGCTCCTTCCAGCCAATTGATCGTTACACTGTGTTCATTTTGATAAATCATTAGACTCAATAAGTAGAGAGGTATCTTAATGCTTATACGTTTATTTTTTCATATTTGGAGGAAGCATGGTTTAGGTCTTGTCACCGCAAGAAAGGCATATCGAACGTACTGCGAAAAAATCGTCAAATAATAATACACTTTGAAATTCATTTCAAGCAATGAAAACTGCACAAAAAATTTGTGAATTCGTTCCGTTCTGTCTTGAATTATGTCTCTGCCATGAGGTTAGGATCTTTAAATCAATGTCTGTATATTTATTTCAGAGAATGTCGGACATATTTGTTGCTTTACCACCGGCTACAGACGGTCCTGTCGTATTCGGGAAGAATTCAGATCGACCTTGTTCTGAGGTTCAAGAGGTCATACATGTACCTGACGCTGATCACCCACCAGGGAGCAAGGTCAAGGTCAGCAACTCCAAAACATTAGGATGGAGTAGCTTTGTTGAAAATGGATGATTAGACGAATTAACTCGAAAAATAATAGGAAGGGATATTATTATAAACACAATATCATGATTACATTTTTGATTCACCTACTGGGTTAACCAAAAATGTAATCATGATAACTTATCATAATTACATTTTTGGTAATTAAGCCCCTTGGTGAATCAAAAATGTAATCATGATAATAATAAAAACCAAAATGCATCAATAACCAGATTTATTTTGCTTGAAGAGTATCTAATTTTTAGATTTTTCTGCTAAAATAAAGCGGAATAATTTATGTTCGCGATTACAAATTTTCCCGATTTGAATAGGGGACTACGAACGATACTAATTATTTCAATTTTCAGATATCTCCTGTCATTGCTCCTATCATTAATGATGGTTTTCACATTCAAATGTATTCAATTTTAAACTATTTTTAAAATGTCTGCATCGAGTAAGCAACTATCAATGCCCTTAAAGTGATGATTTGTCGGAAAACTATTTTGAAAAACTGATTTTCACATTTTCAAATTAATCCCGAAAATTGGTATATCGCGAAAGTTTCTGCGTATACAATACATATATACGGTATAACCATACCAATAAAACACTTTTTTCTGCAATCAGTCTTAAGAAATCAGAATGCGATTTTCCCTCCCAGGTAACATACATTGAGATACCACAAGCTGACCACACCCATGCTGTTCTTCTGAGCAAATCATCCTGGACTTGGGGAGCGGAAATGGGCGTCAATGAGCACGGCGTCTGCGTAGGATGCACATCCGTTTGGACCAAACTTTGTAAGGAAGGGGACCAAAATGCGAAACTGATAGGGGCAGATTTTGTTAGGTCTGTACCAGTGTTGTACATCGAGAGATACTAAGGGATTGATAATAGGAAAATAACTGGAAAGTGTAAAACAATCGGTTATCCGTGTATTTAAAAGGGAAACAATATTAAATAATTTTAAAAATGATTTCAAATTGCATTAATTTTGCTTTTGTAGAGTTGATGTTTCCCTAGTTTATTATTCCATATTGACTTTCATGTGTTTCCAGACTAGCGTTAGAGAGGAGCAGTACGGCGCGGGAGGCCGTCAATGTGATGACGTCATTACTTGAGGAGCATGGTCAAGGAGGGGTCACGTGTGTGGACCCAAGCTACAGTCAATGGACTTATAACAACTCATTCCTGATCGCGGATAGAACAGAGGCGTGGGTGTTGGAAACAGCAGGCAAATTTTGGGTCACAAAACAAATTACAAGTAAGTTGATTAATTACTCACTTCGGAATTTTGTTCATTCCGAGGTTCGCAACCGTTCCTGGAAAATCTAATGATTTTGCCTTGCCTTCTCGACTATGAGTCTGAATACTAGTAACTGATGGGTACTTCTGTAATGTTTACTTGGTCTTTTGCATGACGATGCTTCGTCATACAAAGCGGCGTAGGGGCCATTTTGCGACCGGTTATTGATTAATGAAATAATTACAGATTTATTTTAGTAATACACCTTTAGATTCATTATGTAAACCGGGAAGTATAATAAACTATGTAGGAATTCAGCTCTTTATTCCATTTGATATTAATGTGCGTCGAAGTCAGTAGAGTGGAATTTTATACCTAAACTTCAATTTTTTAGTATTTTGGATCAAATTGAAATACTTTTAGCTAACCTGTATCTTTGAATGTATACTAGTTGCTGAACTTACCGTTTTACATTTCAGATGGATGCTACAATATTTCAAGTACACTGACGATCGGCGCAGACATGACGTCATCGTCGTCAAATTTACCGGAAGAAGCCGAGAAGCTAGGGTATTGGAGCTCAGACAAAGGGCCATTTGACTTCACTTCAGCGTTCAGCTCTGAGTATTCGGGGTTTTCACTGTCTAACCCCCAAATGCCGGTAGCTAGACAGACATCGGGCAAAACGCTTTTGGAAAACTTCTCCAAAAATGGTAGGGATATACTCTGAATTTTTATGCAGTTTTCCCCAATGAATTATTAGTTCGACATATGTTAATTGCCAATATCAAGCAAAGTATAAGTGCTACATGTTCCAAACTTACATGGTGGATGTATCTTTGATCAAACTTTCATAAAATGACATTGACCTACTTTTTCCGTTTGAGTGATTTTGCCTTTAAAAGCCATTATTGAGCAAAGTATAAGTGCTACATGTTCCAAACTTACATGGTGGATGATTGTATCTTTGATCAACCTTTCATAAAATGACCGTGACCTACTTTTTCCGCTTGAGTGATTTTGCATTTAAAAAGCCATTATTGAGCAAAGAATAAGTGCTTCATGTTCCAAACTTACATGGTGGATGTATCTTTGATCAAACTTTCATAAAAATGACCTTTACCTACTTTTTTCCGCTTGAGTGATTTTGCCTTTAGAAGTCAATATTGCGCAAAGTTTAAGTGCTACATGTTCCAAACTTACATGTTGGATGCATCTTCAATCAAACTTCAATAAAATGACCTTGACCTATTTTTTCCCACTTGACTGAATGACTTTGCCTTTAAAAGCAAATATTGAGCAAACTATTAGTGCTACATGTTCCAAATTTCAAATTTGTTGTATCTATCATCAAACTTTCATAGAATAACATTGACCTACTTTTTCCGCTTGAGTGATTTTGCCTTTAGAAGCCAATATTGAGCAAAGTAAAAATGCTATATGAGTATACAATTGTGTATTATTAAAGACATTATGCTATGCAGTCGAGCATTATATGTGACTCTGGCAACTATTTTTATATACTGTAGTACCAGTATAGCCCTTTTAAGCCAATCCCTATATGTCAAGATTATGAATGTGTCATATGCATTGTTTTGTATTTAAAATAAAAACAATAGAAACTAAAGTACCTTATCTCATTACACTATTAATAGGTATTAGGGGAATCAAGTCATATATACATGCAGTTTTTTTTTCTGCATTTTCAGGAAACTTTTCCGTTGGTGACATGTTCTCTATTCTTAGAAATGACGACTTATGTTTTCAAGGAGAGTTGATGACCACTGCCAGTCACGTGTCTGTTCTATCTCCGCCCACTTCAAATACTCCTCATTGTCATTGGTTGACGGCCACACCAAATCCCTGTCTATCAGTGTTTAAACCTGTGATTTTCTGTAAAAATTTAGATATCGGCAATATGACGAAATCGCCAAGCGACACGATGGAAGAGGCTTCCAGTCATCGGCTCTTCAAAGCTCACCAAAAAGGAACAGAAAAAATGAAAAGCGGAAGTAACGAAGGTGTAGCCTTGGCAGCCATGATGCGTCAACTGGAGTCGCAGTGTGTCAGCGATTTAGATCAATTTCTGAAGAGTTGCAATGAGGATGATTTAGGGGAGGTTACTGATCTTTTCAAGGATATTACAGAATCTGAAGTGAAGCTGTACAATTAGCGCTTGGTGGGTATTTCGAACGAAGATTCAGAGATTGTTTTAAAGCTATATAATTACTGTGTCATCACGTATTAACGACCTGAATTTAAGCTTTACGTGGCTGCCTCTATGTGGAAAAGCACCGATTCTTGTCTTTCATTGCCTACCAGTGCTTCACTGATATTGATACTGAATGTATGACTATTTTGTAAAGATATCCTGAACTTACTTGCATGTAAAACTGTTGTGTGAATGTTGAAGAGTGGAAGAGAAGAACTCCACGACTATTTGGTGAATTCTATATTTTGAAAATATGCGTGCGTATTTTATGCGTATTTTATGATATCGTTATCTGTTTTAAAAGTACTCGATCATCACGTTCTATCTCTATATTGAAGACAATTTGGGTGAAAATAAAGGCACATTTCTGATTTCTCCTGGTCTGGAAACAAATTCGTCAATCTATTTTTATTGGTTCAAAGTCAATCATCATAGATGTTTTAGAAGCTTGCTGAGCTGGTGCTTTTGATTTTAAAAAGAGATCTCTACTGGTAATAATTGCTAAATGAATTATGAATGTGTCCGTCCTTTTGCACACATAAAATAACTTCAAGTTATATATAAATTATTTGTCCCATACATAATATTACTTCTAGACAATATTATCTATTTTCAAATATGCATGTTCTTATATTTCATCTTTTGGACACATACTAAATATCATGCTCCGATCTTTACATTAGAGTACCCTTGTGCATGACGTATTTAAAAATAATTTTGTGAGTTCCTTGCTCTTTTTTGATCTGTGATATCTATTTAACTACTTTTCATTCCATACTATTTTCTTAAATGCTCTTATGTTAGAGGTAAAAAGAGAATATGGAAATAGAAGTGTTTGACAACTGGTAAAACTTGCTTATTTTTCTGAACATCATTTAAAGTAGAACTTCATGGGTTCATTTCATTTTTAACACAAAAGGTTCGTGCAAATATATTATTTATATTTTGAAAGTGCATGCACATGTCATTAATTCATGTACGTTCTTAGCTTATCAAAGGTAATTGCTTACAACAACATAAATTATTGTACATGTAAATGTGTTTATTGAGTTATTGTGAAATCACAACGTAAAGAGGAGTCAAAGTGTTGTTTGCTCATATCAGCAACACATTAGTGAACTTCTAGCCGTTCGTTCTTTTTTTTAAATGCACTACTTCTATAGGAGGAAACCGAAGAAACGGCGTCTTTAAATGTTTCACTAAAATGCAACTCCCCGCAGTGACGTAATAATCGAAAACAACCAAACAAAACTCAGTTTAAATACATTTCATTTGCAAGCTAAAATGGAAAAAATAAAGTTGATTAGTTAAGGTATGGCTTAAAACTCGTTTTCAAATGTCAAGGTAACAAAATGTATAAACGAATGATGATGAAATGACAACGAAAAGCAAATATCGAAGCTGGAAGAAGCTATCAACCGACATCTGCTCTTTCATGTTGCACACCACAAATGAAAAGAAATCATAGATGGAAATGGTCACAATTTGAATTGTGGGATCTTGTAAAGCGGAAGGACAACATTTGGCATCGTGAGGATTAAGATACGGTCCATTTGAGACATAAGGGGGGGGGGGGGAGGGGCTTGACGCTTTTCTTTGTATTCATTCTAAAAATTTGACCGCAAGTTGGCGATGGTGATACATAAAATCATTTCTAGTAAGACCCCGCTTCTCTTTATTCACCCTTATCATTGTCTCCACTATAGAGTTTTGATTGATTTCTCTGAGAGCTTTCACAAGAATGTCCGTGGCTTCAGGGTTGGCGATCTTTCCCCGCCATTTCCATAAGATTTCGTATGACGTCACTACCGGTGGTTGATTCTGTATCTGAAGTAAAGAAATGTAGAATGAAAACAAAAGTTGGTTCATAAGATTTGATTCTTTGAAAATAATTTTACTCACTTAGTAACGAACTTAAATGATGTCTATAAAACTTCCATTCTTTTCACTTTCATTGCTAGCCGCAGACCGGCCAACAACAGGTTGCTATTTGGAGGAACGTATATTTAATACACAATATCCCTGGATAAAAGACACAATATACAACCAACTAGCAAGTGCTGTAGGCCGCTTCTTCGGTTTCTTCGGCTATTCCTATTCCATTGGTTAAGTCTAATACTTGCAATTGTCTAAATATCCATCCATCAGAAGGTCATGTAATATTGATGAGGGTTTATTATTCAAAGTATGTCTGTATAATAACATAGCCTACGGAATCTGATATTTTTTAGGGGATACGATTGTTATTTTCTTCGTCTGAATTAATGTCACGCTCCCTTTACTCACCACACTTCTTTTAATTTTTTTCTTATAGACTGGGTTTACTTTGATTTCTAGTATATCCTCGTACTCTATACTCAGTGCCACTCCGAGTGGTCCTATGAGCTGACACGGTATAACTCCAGCTAGAATCAACAGACTCTGATGACTTATCTTGTAGATTTAAGTTACTCATATTCTTTACCCGGTACCACTTCTAGTGGTTCCATGAGCTGACACGGTATAACTCCAACAAGAATCAACAGGCTCTGATGACTTCTAGAAATAAGTTACTCGTACCTTGATTTCTAGTATATCCTCGTATTCTATACCCAGTGTCACTCCGAGTGGTTCCATGAGCTGACACGGTATAACTCCAACAAGAATCAACAGGCTCTGATGACTTTTAGAAATAAGTTACTCGTACCTTGATTTCTAGTATATCCTCGTATTCTATACCCAGTGTCACTCCGAGTGGTTCTATGAGCTGACACGGTATAACTCCAACAAGAATCAACAGGCTTTGATGGCTTCTAGAAATAAGTTACTCGTACCTTGATTTCTAGTATATCCTCGTATTCTATACCCAGTGTCACTCTGAGTGGTTCCATGAGCTGACACGGTATAACTCCAGCTAGAATCAACAGGCTCTGATGACTTAATTATGATTAAGTTACTCGTACCTTGATTTCTAGTATATCCTCGTATTCTGTACCCAGTGTCACTCCGAGTGGTTCCATGAGCTGACACGGTATAACTCCAGCTAGAATCAACAGGCTCTGATGACTTAATTATGATTAAGTTACTCGTACCTTGATTTCTAGTATATCCTCGTATTCTATACCCAGTGTCACTCCGAGTGGTTCCATGAGCTGACACGGTATAACTCCAGCTAGAATCAACAGGCTCTGATGACTTAATTATGATTAAGTTACTCGTACCTTGATTTCTAGTATATCCTCGTATTCTATACCCAGTGTCACTCCGAGTGGTTCTATGAGCTGACATGGTATAACTCCAGCTAGAATCAACAGGCTCTGATGACTTAATTATGATTAAGTTACTCGTACCTTGATTTCAAGTATATCCTCGTATTCTATACCCAGTGTCACTCCGAGTGGTTCTATGAGCTGACACGGTATAACTCCAGCTAGAATCAACAGGCTCTGATGACTTAATTATGATTAAGTTACTCGTACCTTGATTTCTAGTATATCCTCGTATTCTATACCCAGTGTCACTCCGAGTGGTTCTATGAGCTGACACGGTATAACTCCAGCTAGAATCAACAGGCTCTGATGACTTAATTATGATTAAGTTACTCGTACCTTGATTTCTAGTATATCCTTGTATATTGGATTTGAAGACGTTTAACATTTGAACTACTTGGTGAGTGTCACTGCTGGTGGACAAAGAGTCCCCGAGGGCACATGTAGCCAAGTTCGATCAACTTCGGTTGATCGTCTGTCTCTTTAACGCAATTGAAATTTTCTGTTACAAAATTTCTTTAAATTTCTAAAAGGTGGGTCCTGTAGCATCATATCCCATCCATTCTGCTACGTCTTTTTGGTACATTTTTGGACATAATCATTTTCATACTTTTTGGCCATTTTACAATGTTTAGACTGAGGATCACTGACGAGGGTTTAGTACCCGAAACGTGCATGTCTGGTCCATGCTGTAAATTTATCAGATCTTAAATGATGCTATTGAATTTGAAGACGTTTAACATTCTATACCCAGTGCCACTCCGAGTGGTTCCATGAGCTGACACGGTATAACTCCAGCTAGAATCAACAGGCTGTGATGACTTATAGAAATAAGTTAGTCATACCTTGATTTCTAGTATATCCTCGTATTCTATACCCAGTGCCACTCCCAGTGGTTCTATGAGCTGACACGGTATAACTCCAGCTAGAATCAACAGGCTCTGATGACTCAGCAGGGGAACTTCATCTGAAAAGGACAAGAGATAAAGAGATCTAGCTGCCAATGTTGTGAAGTTTCTCTATAGAGGATTTTTTTTTACATTTTGCGTCAATGTGTTCGTAACCCCTCTGCCATTCTCTCTTTTTTTCATCAACGATAGGAGGGAATCTCCAACAACAGCAGGTTGCAGCACCCACAGCAAAACCCCAAAACACCCAATACAAAAACAAAGAGCAGACAAGCACAGAAACAGACGCAAAAGGGACAAGGAACGTCAACGCACAACACAGAAACATCAAACACAAAGGACTACACATAAACCAACGAGGCCAATGGGCAACCGGTGCCGACTTAGGACGGCCATCTGCCACGGAAATAGCAGAAGGTGTGGTTATCCTGGATTACGTGCGCACAACCCTCCCACTTTTCCGATTGCCCAGAGGTCTCGAAGAACGTACAACTCACATGAGGCAGCAATTACGTTTATATCAGAACCTTATATAAATATCACTTTTGATGCAGAAAGTTGACACGTTAAACGTCTTCAAATTCAATAGCATCATTTAAGAACATATAAGAGCAGCATGGACCAGGCATGCAGGCAGTGATCCTCAATGTAACAAAGTTGCATACCAAACATGGACCTGTAGGCAATGACCGACCGCGCAGATAACCTTGACCTTTGTGATCCTCGAGAGTACAGGTTTCTTGGATCTGAAACAGATAATGGAATATTACAGAAAAATACAGACACTTTTAAAGGATGAGAGTTAATCTTTTTTTTAATCTTTAATAAGCTCTGTTGAATATCGATTGATTTAAGAATTAGGGGTTACCATGCGTGTGTTTTACAAAAACTGACAGGGTATCGGCGAATCCCCTGTCAGAAATTGAGTTTTACCGCGAGGCGTCTGCCGAGCGGTAAAACGGATATTTCTGACAGGGGATTCGCCGATACCCTGTCAGTTTTTGTAAAACATCAGTATGGTAACCCTATTCTAATGCTTTAGTCAGTAAGAAGCTAGAAAACGTCTGCTTTTAACGACGTCGCCATAGCAACGCATGACGCCATAGCAAAAACTGCAGTGAAACGTGAATCCCCTTGCAGTTTTTTTATCGCTCAGCCAATCAGAATGCGCGTTACAACCGGAGTGCATTAGAATATTAATTACGCTTGTCTTATATTTGTCTTAAATTTTCAGATGTGTTTTGAAGACCTAAGCGAGCACTTTAGTTGAAATAAAGTTTCTGTGACATTCAATCATAAAATAATCTAATTTTCATTATTGAAATAAAAAAATAGAGAAAGAGGGTAATTAGGGGTTACCATGCGTGTGTTTTACAAAAACTGACAGGGTATCGGCGAATCCCCTGTCAGAAATTGAGTTTTACCGCGAGGCGTCAGCCGAGCGGTAAAACGGATATTTCTGATAGGGGATTCGCCGATACCCTGTCAGTTTTTGTAAAACATCAGTATGGTAACCCTCTTCTAATGCTTTGGTCAGTAAGAAGCTAGAAAACGTCTGCTTTTAACGACGTCGCCATAGCAACGCATGACGTCATAACAAAAACTGCAGTGAAACGTGAATCCCCTTGCAGTTTTTTAATCGCTCAGCCAATCAGAATGCGCGTTACAAACGAAGTGCATTAGAATATACATGTATATATTCCACGCAAAGAAATTATTCAAAATACGAAGTCCTACTTTCGCGGGTTTCTGAATGTGATGTCTGTATTCTGGGATTATTGCTAAGGAAACGAGATGTATCTATCGTAGTTGTGTGAACACATTCTTCCTTCCCGCCAACTGTCACGCGCACAAATGACAATATTCCGGAAGTGCGTCCCTTCAGATCCCGTCTGAGTTCCACAGGAAACGTTCTGTAGTTTTGATCAGAACTGCTGAGATAAATGATATAGTACTGATCATAACCTAGTTCTCTTATTCTGTCAAATGTTCCACCAAGCTCTATTCTAATCAAATCCTGGTCTTTCACCTGAACATCCGGGGATCTTGTGCCCGGAACTTCAAACATTCCTGCGCTTGCGCGCCTACGAAGCGCTTTCTTGTTGAAACGTTTTTCAATGCATTCCACCCAGAGTTTGATCATGCCGAGCTGTTGTAGATTTTTATCCATAAATGTCATAATGCTACACACATGTTCAGTGCCGTAGTAAAGGTTGAATTCGTTGATAACGGAAGCTTTGTGTTTACGTAGGAACTTTCGAATTACTTTCCCTATTGCGATTCTGAAAAAAGAACATGCGTTTCAATAAACGAAATTTATAAAGACTCTTTATTTTCTTTATTATGACGCATAAAAACATGGCAATTAGTTTACGTCAGATACTGTCCAATAAGGAAACTACAATTATATAACTACACTGAATACCGATGAAAAAAATATCTTATAAAAATTGAAAATGTCTTGAGATTTTTCAAAAGATTTCCCTACCCGCCAAATTTGTCGAGTTGAAATGTGTAGCAGTTTCCGGTTGATTCACAACGCATGGCACTTGGTCGAGGAATGAGATCAATTTCGCCGTTGTCTTTCCGCACGAATATGACGATTTCAGTTTCGTAATCGTCTACGTCATTGATAATGGGCATGTGTATCAATGCTGGCTCGCCAATCACGATGTCGTCATCATGTTTCACTATTAGAACATCTGAAATAGCCCGAATGGTTCGGCATGTTTCCGGGCAGGATTCTTTGTACGAAAATATTCTTGCTCTGTTCAGCATTACCAGCTGAAATGAAGATGAATGGCTTAGTCAAGATTTATGTTAAAATTTTAACCAAATTGTCCTGAAAATCATACCCTTTTCTCTATTTCATGTATCAAACATTTCAATTAATTTACATTTTCTTCAACCTTTGCTAAATGATTGTTTCAGTTTCCATCATCTTGATCAACGGCTTTAGAAGGAGACTTAGGTTTATGACAATTTCACGAAAGATATGTGTCCCGTGTAACTTACTCTAAATTGAACAATGCAAGGTCTTGGAAAACAATTTTCCGGAAAGTTTATCCTGATTCTCGAGTCGTCATCCGAGAAGTATGTAAACCCTTCCGGCGAGATTTCGCGATGATACGGTCTGAATCCCGCCACAACGACGAAAGCCTCCATAAAGCGGGCTTGGAACTCACATACCCCCGCCTGTCAGAAAGAAATACTAAAGTTAGTGAACATAAAAATTAAAGCGGCCTTGGAATCAATACTCTACATGGCAGAAGTTAGTGAACACAATAAAGCGGACATTGAACTCATTTACGGCCCCTACCTGGCAGAAAAAATCCCAAAGTTAGTGAACATAATAATTTTAGTGGGCTTGGAACACACTTACCCCTACATGCTAGAAAGAAATACTTAAGTTAGTGAACATGATATTCAAATCGGGTTTGGAAGAAAAAAAGGGATCTCCAACAATACTCGGTTGCAGCACCCGAAGCAAAACATCAAAACACCACATGCAAAAACACAGAGCAGACATACACAGCAAGAGACGCAAAAGGGACAAGGGACACCAAACACAACATAGAAACATCAAACAGAAAAGACTACACATAAACCAACAAGACCAATAAATGGAACTCATATACATAATGGAACTCACATACATTCTTTAAGCAGGAAAAAATACTAAGATTTCTGCATCAGTATATACCCATCCTCGTTCTATGTTTGAGGAATTCAACTCACTCTGGCTAATTTGAATAGAGGGAGAAAATGGAGAAAACTTGTCCTTTCATTAGTAGATTCTTCATCCTAAGTAATTGTTTGTGGAGAAAGTTTTTTTCTGGTAGATGAGGGGGAAATCGTTTCCTCTTAAAAAGTTAATTTCCTATCATATTAGTACATACTATTACGTCGCCTCCTACGTCTAACCATTTTTCTCCGCACTTGGTTTTCACTTTTATCGTCGCCGATGGCGGAAATGCCGCATGGAAGATGGGACACTGTAAGGTAATCTTTTCAGAACACTGGAACGCCCCGTTTGATGCGTAGAATACATCGGATATGAATGTCTGGCCTTCGTTAAGGGTTATATTACTAATCAGTTCTTGACGAGATTCGATTGGACATCTTTCAAAGTCACAGTGAGATATGTCGCCGAGATGTTTCTTTGGTTTTACAGCTGTGACTCCGTCTCCAAGTTCCAAATGTTCGTTGATGCTGTATGAAAAGACACAAAATTACTATTGAAGGGTTATGGGTTTGATTGATGATAACTCACTGAATAATGACAAATATGGATAATGACCACATCCCTGTATACAGCACAAAATCGATTATTCAGAAAATCAGAAACCGAAGGCATACAAAATCAGGATAAAACAGGAACCAAAGCAAACAAAAACGCCCACCACATGAAAAGAAGCGAACTACCGATATGGGAGTAAGACCAGGTACTCCTGCTTGCATGCAACACTCGCCGCTTCAATTCGGTAGAACTGTCAGTTACTTCCATTTCGGAAGACATACAGAACAATCGTTGGTTGGATGGTTCAAATGGTCTATGACAAAATATCATCCATCATTCTGGAGAGTGGGACATCATAGTGTACCGGTATGACGAGTTCCCCATATCGACCGCAGAACTTCCTCAGTGACGATGTTAGTCGGTCACAAACATATCCCTGACTGAGAAGCTTATCTGAAAGACGCCTAGCTCTCGGAACAAAATCCGTATATTTGGTACTTGCTCTGGCATGGCGTATCAACTGAGATATGAACACGCCATAAGCAGGCGATGGAGGGATGTTGCTACTCAGAAAAGGAAAGTTTGTAATGCTGAAATTGAAGTCGTCACGTTTGTCATAGAGTGAGGTGTTCATTTGACCATCAGTGTCGTAGGACAACATAAGATATACATACAAAAAGTATGTGTTATATATGATGATCTATAATATGACCAATAGCAAAATTATTAATTTAGCAACAATATGAACATAGTATAAGCAAATCGTTTCCTCGCGATGCCGTATCCTTTTTCTTAATAATGGATCAGTTCTGAAATGACAAATATGGATAATGACCATATCCCAATACATAGTACAAAATCGATAATTAAGAAAATCAGAAACCGAAGGCATACAAAACCAGGATAAAACAAGAACCGAAGCAAACAAAGAAAAACCTCCACCATATGAAAAGAAGCGAACTCCCAATATGGGAGTGAGACCAGGTGGTCTAAGACAGAATATCGTCCACCATTCTGGAGCCTATTGAAGGAAAAGGTGAAAATCAACTAATTCAATTTTCGAAAGACCTACCCTTTAGTTTTACCAATGGCAAAGAATGCATCCGTACATAAGCTTCCCATTCTGTGCATTAGTTCATGTAACCCGCCTTCTTCCAGCCTGTGTTGACAAAAGACATTTTAAGGAAAATAATGCATACCGTACATCAGATCTGACAAATCTTAAACAATGCTTTAAAAAGCGAAAATGTCTGCTAATTAATGTCAAACTGACGCATAAAGAAGTGTTGACAAGCTTAACAAGACAAGACGATCAACTTCGATTGATCGTCTGTCTCTTCAACGCATTTAAATTTTTCCGTTACAAAATTTCTTGAAATTTCTAAACGTGGGTCCTGTAGCATCATATCCCACCAATTCTGCCACGTCTTTGTACATTTTTGGACATACTAATTTTCATACTTTTTGGCCATATTACATTGTTTAGACTGAGGATCACTAACGAGGGTTTAATACCCGAAACGTGCATGTCTGGTCCATGCTGTAAATTTATCAGGTTTCAAATGATGCTATTGAATTTAAAGGCGTTTAACATTATAATCATGTACTTATTCGAACTGAATATTTAAGAACGAGAATATTATAGAGACATACGTGTGAAGACCACAGCTGACTACTTTAGAGACATCAGTTACAAATGTTGTGACGTTACCCTGAACCATACGCTTCTTCATCTTTGATCCATCATCCTCCAACCTACAAAGAGAGCACACTTTGGTTGTTCATGATTCAATGCTATGTTTTCATATATTCATTCATATTATAAATTATGTAGATTTGCAGTTTGTACATGTATCTCATGGAAAAGGAATAATCATGTACAATCAAGATTGCTCTTGAAGGCGAGGACTGAATTTATTCGTCGAATCCAGCTCGCGAAATTTCGCGGAAATATAGTTCTCGCTGATAAAAAAAATCGTTTACAGTATAAACTAATGAAGTCAACTCAATATTCCATTCTATAAATGACAGTGGTAACTTTTTCTTGAAGTATCCCGAGTTTCTTACTCCATTTGTAAAATCACAATGTAGATGCTAGAGGGTGTTCGATTTAGTTGTCAACCGGTTTATTTCTTGTATAATTTGATAATAGAAAAACATTTATTATAACAAGGTTTAAACCATGATACCTACTTCAGTCTTTTCATGAGAATTTTAGTACTCTTCAGCAGTTGTATGATTCCAGAGAGCATGGTAGAGTAAGTGGAATTAGCAGACTCACTGTCCCTGAAATCAATATACATTAAAAACTGACTACTATCATACATATTTCAGACAAAAGTAAATGACGTTATTTCACAGAATGATTGGCTGAAAATGGGTTTTTGATACATCAAAATTTTAAATACTCATCGGCTATTAAAGATATATAAAGATGTTGCATGAGGACTATTCACAACAGCTCCTTATCCAGACAGTTAGAATTACTCACAACAATTCCGAATCCAGACAGTTAGAACTACTCACAACAGTTCCTTATCAAGACAGTTAGAACTACTCACAACAGTTCCTTATCCAGACAGTTAGAACTACTCACAACAGTTCATTATCTAGACAGTTAGAACTACTCACAACAGTTCCTTATCTAGACAGTTAGAATAACTCACAGCAGTTCCTTATCTAGACAGTTAGAACTACTCACAACAGTTCCGTATCTAGACAGAACTACTCACAACAGTTCCTTATCAAGACAGTTAGAACTACTCACAACAGTTCCTTATCTAGACAGTTAGAACTACTCACAACAGTTCCTTATCAGGACAGTTAGATTTACTCACAACAGTTCCTTATCAGGACAGTTAGAACTACTCACAACAGTTCCTTATCTAGACAGTTAGAACTACTCAAAACAGTTCCTTATCAGGACAGTTAGAACTACTCACAACAGTTCCTTATCATGGCAGTTAAAACTACTCACAACAGTTCCTTATCAGGGCAGTTAGAACTACTCACAACAGTTCCTTATCCAGACAGTTGTATTTGCTGTGTAGACTCAGACCATAGAACAGCCCATGGACAGGCCTGAGAATAGGGATGATGTTCAACTCAAATCTCTGCAGGAAAATCAACATCACTTCTCCAAATATGGATGCAACATCAGTTGAAAGCTCCATTATCTCCGCCATAATCTCTGATTTATGACTGAAATAAGTACCCGAAACGTGCATGTCTGGTCCATGCTGCAAATTTATCTCATCTTATATGATGCTATTGAATTTGAAGCTTAACATTTAGGAAAACTTGACTAAATGAGTTGTAGCTTATTTAAAGGTTGTCAATGAAAGTATTTTGAATCGTTCCCTATGCATTTACATATGTTTCTATACTATCCGATTCATTGACATTAAGATCTTTAAAACCACAAGCAATATAAGGAGATGGACAGGGGGTACTTCTCCCCCCTCCCACCCCCTTAACTCCCTCCTTCCGCCCTCTCCTTTTCACCCTTCCCTTACCTTCCCCCTCCCGCCCCCTTCCTCCCTCCTCCCATCCCTTCTCTCCCTCCTCCCTCCTCCCGCCCCCTTTCTCCCCTCCCTCCCTTTTTGTCCCTACCCTCCCTCCTCCCTCACCCTCCTCCCTCCCCCTTCCTCTCGCTTCCCTTTCTTCCTGTCCACCCCTCATATAATCATTGTTAAATGAATAGAAGCAAAGATGAAATAATAAACATAATGGAGTACTTTCAAAATTCAATTATACCTTGCATGTATAATCTAAGTACTTTTTTTAAGTTAAACCTACTAATGTTTTGTTATAGCCAGATTGTCATGACAATATTATAAAAGATTATTGACTTACTTTGATCTCTCTGGGTCTGTTACTTTTGACCAGATCTCCACAATGTTATGGAACAGGATCTGTAAACCGTTTATGTCTTTGCTGTGCTTTTCAACATCCTCATTTGTGTAGCTAGGAACAAAAAAATTACTTGGCAATCAGCGCAGATTCAAGATATGCTAATTGGTTTAATTGGGGAGAGTGTCTTCGTTACTGGTAGAACCGATGTACACCGTGAAATTTGGTAGTTGTAACATCATTGTTAATATTGCCAATGACAAATTGCAACAAATACACATAATCTTGTCATCATAAGAAGGAATACATATCAGTAACCCGGGTCTTTTCCCTTTTTAATGTTAAATTTTCCTTAGTTAGACTTTAAAGAAATGTATCTTGATTGATTTATTGATTTCCTTTATTTATACAGGATAGCACATTTAGTTACAAAATGAACTAGTTTACAATATGGTCCTGTCTCGGGGTTTTCAAGTATTTTCATCGTCGGTATTATTACAGTTGAAGACAAAACAGAGTTATTTTCTTAAATCAACACCTGAACTGATTCTTAAAATAGATCTTATTTACATGCGATTTATGCCAAAGAGAAACCATCCAAATTCTGCTACTAAAGAACATATCATCGAATAATTATCAAATAATATTTTCCAGGTTAACTCATTCATATACCTTATTTTAAGCACAGTTATGCTAATTAACTTTTGAATTTGAAGACGTTAAACATTTGTATCACTTGGTGAGTGTCACTGCTGGTGGACCAGGAGTCCCCAAGGGCACATGTAACCAAGTTCGATCAACTTCGACTTCGGTTGATCGTTTCTTCACTGCATTCCAAAATTTCTGTTATCATATTTTCTTAAAATTTCTAAAACGTGGGTCCTGTAGCATCATATGCCACCCATTCTGCTACTTTTTGGACACAATAACTGTCACACTCTTTTGTCATTTTACATAGTTCAGATTATTCTTGATCACTGACGAGGGCTAAGTACCCGAGAAGTGCATGTCTGACCCATGCTGAAAATTTATATGTTCTTAAGTGATGTTCTTGAATTTCAAGTCGAAAAACAAGTTGTATTAACATACTTGTCTTGATCACGTATGATGACCCGTAACCGTCCTGTGAGGTCCAAGGTTCCAGTTATCAGGGACTGAAGCAGACTGATCTCATCACTTTCAAGTCTGAAAAGGAAATCAGTTTTTTTTTTCAAATTTTCATCGAATTTAATTTTCTTATCATTGAGTTTTTAATTTTATGGTGGATGAAACTAGCAACACACGACTATCTTTAATTGTTTGAATTTATCTTCAGAATGCGCTAAAAGTGTGCTTAAAATGGTTACGGTATTATACAATTTCTTGATCAGCATTAGATATACATGTATCATATTCCTTACATCTGGGAAGAATTCATTAAGATTTCGAAATAAAAGTCTTGGGTGTGGCTTGATATGTTTTGCTGAAGGTGTTAAAGCTTAGTCTTGTTGGAGATCCCCTCCTTTCTTTTGCTATATCTAGAAAGAGGTCAAACACTGCATGGACCAGGTAATAGATTAAATTGGTCGCGTTATATGTTATGGGTAAATTGAAGAGATTTATAATTTCTTTTCGTCATTCCAGAAAACAGAGGACAATAAAAATGTATAGACTTTAACCACTCACCTGTCTTTCCTGAATAGTGAGCACCGTACTTTCCACAGTCTTTCTACTTCAGACTTGACATTATTATCAGGTGGTTCCGGCTTCTTCTTTATCCCAAATATTGTACTTAAAGAGACATTGCATAAGGTCATATACCAGACGATGGATGAATAATAAAAATATGATTCGCGTCAAAAAGGCGTTAATAGCGGAACATACAGAACGAGAAGTGGGACGTACAACTCGTAAAAACTACAGCCAATTTTTTTTTTACCGGAGAAGTGCCTTTGGATTTCCAATTGGGAAAATTAGCGATAATTTGCGCTAATTTGGGAAAATATTGGAACACATTTTTAAGAACAATCCTTGTGTAAAATTCGTTGATTTTTATAAACTTCAAATGAATAAGTGATGAAGGAAAGCTTTATAACAGAGAATTCTTTTTTAAATAAAGACATTTTGGGCTGTGAGCTTCTGAATTTTGAGGCATGTGTTTGCATGCGTCATGATGTGATTTAAATTTCCTGTCTATATTTGGGACTTTTAGAATAATTATGAGAGAAAATAGAGGTATTTTTGTAAGAGTAACGGGCCGAAAATCGACTAATAAATTTAAAGGGGATAACACTGACTGCGTAAAAAATGTGAAAACGAGAACAATCTTTAAAAAAATAAAGCTTCCTGTAATTCTACAAATACAGCAACGACCACGCAACAACAAAGCAAAATAAATGTACCACTGCAACGTAAAGGGCAACACATATTTTACTCTTCCTGGGCACCTGGTCTCGCTCCCATATCGGGAGTTCGCTTCTTTTCATGTGGTGGAGGTTTTTGTTTGTTTGCTTTGGTTCCTGTTTTATCCTGATTTTGTATGCCTTCGGTTTCTGATTTTCTGATTTTGTGCTGTATACAGGGATATGGTCATTATCCATATTTGTCATTATTTCTCAAGTCACCATAAAATAAAGGCAATGATATTTCAAATTAAACACTCTCTGATGCTGGGATTGTTCAAGTTTTGAAAGGACTTTATGAACAGTAATTACTGTAAAACCTCTACAAGTTTTAGCAACTGTTTGATAACGAAATTCATAAACTAACTTTTTAAAATGACTTGTCGATTTTTAGATGAATTTCAGAAATATCAGTGCAAGCTCTACCTGTGAATTTCTGAAATATCAATGCAAGCTCTAACGAATTTTTTTTTCAGAAATATTGGCGCAAGCTCTAGCTGTTTGATAAGTTACGAAATGGCAATTAAGGGGCACCACCATTAAGCAAAGATAAAATGACTATGTTGAAGATGTCTCAAATGATTTGATTCTAAAAGTATTTATAATACTTTCAAGGCACATCGATACAGTTATGTCAAACGAGGACCAAATTCTCGACCGACTTCTAGAGCTTATTATACACTTGTCAGCAGTTCTATTAATTACTTGTTCTTTGAATAATTTATCAAAAAATACACATATTGTAAGTAGGATTCATTGAATACTTGTGAAATATTTAGTACTATTATTGAACTAAACTAAATTCCAGAGAGCCAGTTAAGGAAAGAGCAGCATATGTATTGAGGGGGATATCCCTAAGGTTTTGAATATCTTATCTCATTTAGTTGCAAAGGATTTACAAATATAATTTGAGTCAGAGCAGAGCAGACATACTCTTAAAATTTACAAACGAGAAGTTGACTACGAAAACTTTACCTGTCTTGATCGCTGCTTGTTTCGACAGTCGCATCTGAAGTTTGCTCTATATTATTTCCCATACCGTGAAAATTACACTTGTTACTATCCTTCAATATTCATAACTTTTACAATATTATGCATTAACGGTTTGCGGCACTGCACCTGACTATAATGTTATTCCTCTAATCTTTCAATGAAAGCATTGTTCAGTTAATAGTGTGCTTCTTGATTAAATGTTAGGGTAATTAGGAAGGATTGTATCAATTAAATGCATGGATTAATGACTGAAGTCAAACATAACCTATTCCGGTAGGGTTCAGTTAGCAATTTGGTTTCATTTTGAAAATTTAAAATCCATCCGACCTTGATGATGCAATTTTTTTTTATCTGACTTCTGGTATACAGTATTAATCTATCTCAGACAATGATACCAATATGTGTCACAATGGTCATTTTACGCCGAGAAACGTTAATTTTCAATCGTGTGGAAGAAATTAATTAAAAGAAAAATGACAACGTTTAGGACACTGCTCATGAACTTTGAAACTCTATGCCTTGATGTTGAACGTCTTCAAAACCAATAGCATTATTTAGAGCAGATGCAGCATGGACCAGACATGCACGTTCCGGGGTACCTAATCCTCGTCAGTGTATGTCACCCCTTGTGCAAAAGAACCACCTTCATTGTAATCATGTCGAAGGGTTCAACTTCAAACTCTATACCTTTTTGAAGAAAATTCCAAACCAATTTTCATGCACCAGACACGTGTTTCGAATATTAAACTCTCATCAGTGATGCTTTCAGCGGAGCCACCAAAAATAATTTCAGTAGCGCCCTCTTTAATTTTTTGAAGTTAGATTTTTACATTTACATTACAGAGGGTGCGTGGCTCCAAATTTCCTGTAGGGTCGATTCAGTAGCATATCCAAATAAAATCTATGTTCAAAATAGCATTGGAGGGATGGTGCTAAGATGTTAAACTCCTTTAATTTCGATGATATTTATCGGTGAAATGGCTAGTTTCCGAAATAGCAAAAAATATATACATGATGTCACATTGATTAAAGGCCAAAACAATGCTTCATTCAGATGACAGAGCTGGAAAGAAGTAATTAATACACTTGACAAACATCAGGCCACGGGGAACGATTTTAACTTCATGCCATGTTTGATGTTATAAACTATTTATTTTTTGAAAGGTAATGATGTTCTGAGTACTGATTATTCAATGTTTTCAGGGCTTTAAAATCAATGGGTGATACTTGTGCAACTTAGTATGTTAATATAGAAAACATATCGTCGCCTTATAAATTATTCCCATTTAACTTTCTAGCCCCAAATTATCATTTTCCGAGCCGTGGGCATGAATACCTTTCAGAATATATATATTAAGTTTATAGCACCTTACCTAGCATGAAATACATATATAAAAGAATATTTGGCATAACTGACTTGATTTTCATTTGTCGCTTTCATGCAATTAGGAGATAATGAGTGAGCATGTGCAGAAAAACGGATGATATCAAATAGTCTACAATTAAGCAGTATTGATAATTAAGCGTTTGTTTTCAGATATTCAGTAGTCCCCAAGGGCACATTGTAGCCAACTCCGATCAACTTCGGTTGACTGTTTCTTCAGACGCATTCGAACATTTCTGTTCACAAAACTTTCTCGAAAAAAGTGTGTCCTGTAGCATCATATCCCGCCCATCCTGCTACGTCATTTGGTTTTTTACGAATCTGTGTTTTAAAGCCATAATGTAATAAAAGTTTCATTTTTGCCTTTTAAAGTCATTCATTTATATTTTCTGAACATGTGCATATGAAATGCACAAGATTTTGGAGTGAAATAAACAAGAGCGTGTTGTTCATTTCTACACATTGTGTATTTCGCGGTAAAATGCCTACTTTGTAGCCAGTGAATACGAAATAAAACCGTGCTTCAGATTAAAGATTTTAGAATTTTGGGATAAAGTTGAGACCAGTCTTTTAAATATGATTTCTATTATCTTATTCAGACTATAACTATGTCTTAAAATTTATAGATATTCATATGAGCCAACGTTTTTTATCGATATTAGAGTCTTTTCAACATGGCTACCCCCTACTCTTTGGACTGTAAAAGTATCTAAATAAGCTTATCAAAATAAAAGCTGTATAAGGATTCTCAAAATACATTACATTTTAGTACTGATCAATTTTTCTTGCGTATAGATCATTATTTCAAATTTCTGTTTCCAAATTTTCTTAAATTTCTGAAACCTGGGTCCTGTAGCATCATATCCCAGCCATCTTGCTACGTCTTTTTGGTATATCTTTGATGTTAAACGTCTTTAAAGTCAATAGCATCATTTAAAACCTGATAAATTTACAGCATGGACCAGAAATGCACGTTTCGGGTACTAAACCCTCGTCAGTGATCCTTAGTCTAAACAATGAAAGTATGAAAATTATTATGTCCAAAAATGTACCAAAAGACGTAGCAGAATGGGTGGGATATGATGCTACAGGACCCACATTTTCGAAATTTTAAGAAATTTATATGATTTCACAGATTTTGGTCATATTCCATTATTTAGATTTAGGATCACTGACGAGGGTTAAGTATCCGAAAAGTTCATGTCTATTCCATGCTGTAAATTTATCTGCTTTTAAGTTATGCTTATGAATTTGAAGACGTTTAATACTTGTACCACTTGGTGAGTGTCACTGCTGGTGGACCAGGAGTACCCGAGGGCACATGTACTAGTAGTCACTTCGATCAATTTTGGTTGATCTTTTCCTTAAACGCATTCCAAATTTCTGTTTCCAAATTTTCTTAAATTTCTGAAACCTGGGTCCTGTAGCATCATATCCCAGCCATCTTGCTACGTCTTTTAGTATATTTTGGACATAATTTCACAGATTTTGGTCATATTTCATTGTTTAGATTTAGGATCACTGACGAGGGTTAAGTATCGAAACGTGCATGTCTGCAGTGGCGGATCCAGCTTTTGAGCTAGAGGGGGGCGTAAAAAATGGTGGTCCCCGGCGGGTCCAGGTCGGAGCACTGGTAGGGGGACCAGGGGGAGAAGCCTCACGGAAGCTAGCGAATTTCAGCCTTCATTTTCATGACTGAAATTGATTAACGAACTGAAATTGATGTATTTGACAATTATATTAACTAACAGGTAGTTAATATTTACTAATACTTACTGTTTTTTATATGGAAAATGATCGTTTTACCTATGATTTGCAAATTTTAGGGGGGGGGGGGCGTACGCACCCTGCGCTCCCCCCCCCCCCCCACTTGAATCCGCCACTGGTCTGGTCCATGCTGTAAATTTATCTGCTTTTAAATGATGCTAATGAATTTGAAGACGTTTAACATTCTAGATACTTAATGGTGAAATTGCCATCGATTTCGAATATATATATATATATATATTATCAAATGCACCACCAAAAAAATTAAGTCCGTACGGAAGCATCGGAAAGATAGCTCAATGATATATCCGTGACTACCATACTAAACTTATCATATTTATCCAGCATCAGTGTTATCGTGATGTTGGACGCGGTGGGATACAGATTGTGTTATCAAGATGTTCAAGTTAAATAAGGAGAACATTGCAGGGATGATTCTTGTAGATGGTATATGTACGCTTACAATTATCTCTCAAATTAAAAAGAAATGTTTAAAAGGTTGAAGATTGTATACTTTGCAATCTCTATATAATTTTTTTTAAGGTAGAGCATCCCTCATGCAGGTCTCAGGTGCTCATATTTCCAAAATAACAACTTTAACAATATTTTCATTTCCATATATTCAAAGCTTATGTTATATGTAAGCCTGATATACAAACAAAATACAATTCGTGGTTTCATGATTTTACCGAGAAATTATTAATACCCGTTTGAACCTTAACATTGGATATGGGAAAAGTAATAAAAATCCCTTTTTAGAGGCGATAAAATGTAACTATAAAAGTTTCCTTTTCTCCAGACCATATTAGTTTGATAGTCTGAACAATATTCTAAAGAGAAAAAATTAAGGTATCCAACCAAAAAAATACCAGCAATTTTGGCCTGAGGGATACTCTACCTGTTATGGGTCAGAATACCCCAAAACGCCAGCAAAAATCAGACAAAGACAGAATATAAATTTACAAGTTTAATTATGTACAAAATATATAAATATAAAACGATTACAACTCACAATACAATGTCCGTATCAAAGTGTCCGTTACGGTCCACAAAGTCTATCGAATGTATGGTTTCCGGTAATCACAAACGTTCTCGAAAGATCGTTGTCCAAGCGTTGTTAAATGGATTAGAGTCTCAACAAATAAAGTGTCCCAGTATATCAGAATAGATGAATGAATCGTGTCTACGAATGTGTACGAATGTCCCCTCAACACAGTTCCTCAGAGGTATATATACTTAATAACAATGAATTAACCAGAAGCTTCTAGAACAATGACTCATTACACATGATTAACAATAGAGTAAATTCTAGAAATCACAGTCATGTGATGATAATGATGTAACAAAGAACATACTGGAATATTCTCTAATGAAATAAACATGACATAGTAAAATCTAGAAAGAATTATTATGAAATCATAATATAATATGACTAAGTACATGTGTACCTACACATAAAGTAAAACTAAAATAACACATGACCCACAACACCTCCCCCCTTAAAAAAGTTTGAATGTCAATGAAAACTTAGGTAGTAAATTCTTCAAAAATCACTCATGAAACTCTCGATAGTGCATCTGCAATCACATTGTCTTTGCCCTTGATATGGTTTATAATGATATTGTACTCTTGCAACAATAAACTCCACCTTGTAAGTCTTTGATTCTTGTTTGACATTTTGTGCAAAAATGTGAGAGGGTTGTGGTCAGTATATACAAGAATGGGATGTAAAGTAACATTCAAATAAACATCAAAATGTTGTAAAGCTAACAATAATGCAAGACACTCTTTTTCAATAGTAGAGTAATTCTTTTGACATTTTGTCAATTTCTTTGAAAAATAACAAACAACTCTATCTACACCATCATCATTTTCTTGAAACAAAGCAGCCCCGATTCCTACGTCACTGGCATCAACAGTAAGCTTAAATTGCTTATCAAAATTTGGAGCTGACAGGACAGGACTATTCATAAGAACACATTTGATTTTCTTAAAAGATTCGTCACAGTCATTGGTCCACGCAAAATTCACTCTCTTTTGTAACAGATTGGTAAGTGGACCAACAACTGACGAGAAATTTGGACAAAATTTTCTGTAAAATCCTGCCATTCCCAAGAATCTCATTATCTCTTTCTTATTGGTAGGAATCGGGAACTTTGAAATAGCTTCCACCTTGGCCATGATAGGAGTAACAAAACCTTGACCTACTTTGTGACCCAAATATTCTACAGTCGCATGACAAAATTCACTTTTCGCAAGGTTCACTGTGAGGTTTGCTTTCGCCAGTATGTCGAAGAAAGTACGCATGATTCGGAGATGATCATCCCAGGTGTCGCTGTAGATGATGACGTCATCGATGTACGCCTCGCATCCTTCGAGATGATTTAGGAGCGAATGAATCATCCTCTGGAATGTGGCTGGTGCGTTTTTCATACCAAAGGGCATTACTTTATATTGGTATAGCCCATCTGGAGTCGCAAATGCCGATATTTCTCTGGCTCTCTCGGTAAGCGGGACCTGCCAATAGCCTTTAAGCAAGTCAAATTTACTGACAAATTTTGCACTGCCAATTTTATCTATACAGTCATCGATTCGTGGGATCGGATAAGAGTCAGTTTTGGTGACTGAATTGACTTTTCTAAAGTCTGTACACAATCGGTAAGTTCCGTCTGGCTTCGGAACAAGAATACATGGGGAACTCCAATCACTATTGCTGGGTTCAATAATGTCATTTTCAAGCATGTATTGAATTTCTTTCCGCATGTATTGAAGCTTTATCGGGTTTAACCGATAGGGATGCTGTTTGATAGGTGACGCATCACCCACAATGACGTCATGATGAGATGCATTCGTCTTTTTTGGAACGTCCGGAAAGATGGTCGTATATTCCCGCATTAATTGGTGCACTTCCTCTTTTTGATGCACGGTCAAATGTCCGAGTTTCACTTCCGGATTTGTCAGAATTTCGGAATTCTTCAAACGGACACTTTGAGCGAAGTCTTTTTCGACAGTCTCTTCATTACATTCAGGTTCAACACAATTTTCTAATGTATTTACATTGGCCAAAGTGGAAACTGGTTTAACAAAATTTCGGTCACTTCTATCAAAATACTCTTTCAACATATTAACATGACACACTCTTTTTTCTTTTCGCCGACCTGGTGTCTTAACCACATAGTTAACATCACTAATTTTACTCTCAATCTCATAAGGACCGAAATATCTAGCTTGCAAAGGATGACCAGGGATAGGCAAAAATACAAGAACTTTATCGCCTGGTTTAAAAACTCTGTTTCTAGCATCTTTGTCATACCATGTTTTCATTTTCATTTGTGAGGTTTTGAGATTTTCTTGAGCCAATTTGCAAGCATTGTATAATTTCTCTTTGAAATTAGACACGTAGTCTAAGAGATTCAAATCGCTAGTCTCAGTCAACCATTTTTCCTTCAATAACTTCAATGGCCCCCTGACCGTATGCCCAAAAACTAGCTCAAAGGGACTGAAACCCAGGGACTCCTGAACCGCTTCTCGTGCCGCAAACAACACGAGGTGAACCCCTTCATCCCAGTCTTGTCCATACTGGTGACAATATGTTTTCATCATAGTTTTAAGGGTTTGATGAAAGCGTTCAAGTGCCCCCTGGGACTCAGGATGGTACGCAGAAGACTTATACTGCCTGATACCTAGCTCATGCATAACCTGCTGAAACAACCCTGACATAAAATTCGAACCCTGATCTGACTGAATAGCCTTGGGAGCACCTACGAAACTGAAAAACTTTGTAAGGGCCTTAACTATGGTCTTTGCCTTAATATTCCTAAGAGGTATGGCTTCAGGAAACCTAGTCGAAGTACACATAATTGTCAGTAAGTACTGATTACCTGACCTAGTCCTAGGCAAAGGACCTACACAATCAACTAACACCCTACTAAAAGGTTCCTCAAAGGCTGGAATGGGTTGGAGGGGAGCAGGTGGTATAACTTGATTGGGTTTACCTACCATCTGACAATTATGACAAGACTTACAAAACTCAGACACATCTTTTCTCAACTTAGGCCAGTAAAAGTGACTTAAAATCCTATTATAAGTCTTATTGACACCTAAATGACCTGCCATGGGTGTGTCGTGAGCTAAACTCATGATGTCCCCGCGATACGCTACTGGAACCACTATCTGGTGAACGACCCGCCACACTTCATTAGGGGGTGCATCGGGTGGTCTCCATTTCCGCATGAGGATGCCATCTTGTATGTAGAAGCACTCTCCGACTTTGTCCGCTTCTTCTCGGGGAAGGGCCCTCTTGCTTAGTCGGATGATCTCCGGATCTTTAGTTTGTTCGGAGAGGAGCTGCTCACGGCTTAAGGCATCTGTATCTCTGTCTAATGGCGGATGGTAATCATCACCAGGTACTGTCGGAGACTTGTCAACATGAAGTGGTACTGACGTCTCAGGTACGCTGTCATCAATGGTAGACATGAATGTGTCAGAAAGGTCTATACTTTTGGAGGGATGGTCCTCGTTAAGTGCAGAAGTACTCTCAGCCTCTTTCAGTCTGTTCCTGGCCATCGCCCTGGTAACAGCGCAGGCTGGATACAAGTCGTCGTCTTCATCATCGGACACGACATCGGACGTGATTTTCTCACAAACAATCGGATCGGCTACAACTTTGCCGCCAGCTAAATCGTTGCCAAGCAACAAGGAAACGCCTTGAACGGGAAGAGTAGGTCGAACACCTACGATAACAGGTCCAGTAATTAAATCTGACTTCAAATAAATTTTATGAAGGGGAACATCAATGACGCCTAGCTCCACACCCTGTAATAAAACTGACCTACCAGTAAAAGTGTGCTCAGACAAAGGCAATGAACCCTCTAACAATAAAGTCTGGGCAGCACCAGTATCTCTCAAAATCTGAACAGGCAACGCTTCGCTAGAATCACTGAGTGAAACAAATCCCTGTGACAAAAAGGGCTTATAATGATCCTCCACAAAATCATCAGAACTGGACTTAGAACCCTGAATCTCAGGAGTGTCAGAACAAATCGAATCTAAGGCTTTCCTATCATTTCTAACAGACGCACAGGCCTGTGACTTAAGTTCTTTTTTCTTCTTAAGCTTCAAACACTCACCAATAACATGACCTTTTTTCTTACAATAATTGCATGTAGGAAGCGACCCCACCCCTGGGGATGCCTCAGAACGCTCGGACCTAGGACCGGACGTAGAACCACCTTGAGATGGTGACTGGGAACTAATGGACGACTGAGACTCTTGTACATTTTTCTTTGGAAAATCTGAAGTTTTTGCGCTATCGCTAGATTGAGTTTTTGACACAAAATTTTTCTTATGAGTGAGAGCATACGTATCAGACAAAACAGCGGCTTCTTCAAGAGTTTTAACATTTTTGTCTTCCAAATGAGTTCTTAAATCTTGATGTACACACTCTTTGAACTCTTCTATCAGAATGATCTGACGCAAATTGTCAAATGAATTGGGAATTTTCTTAGATCGAAACCACTGATCAAATAAATCTTCTTTTTCTCGAGCAAATTCAACATATGTTTGATTTTCAAACTTTTTGTACTTTCTAAACTTTTGTCTGTACGCTTCAGGTACTAACTGATATGCTCTCAAAATCGTGTCCTTGACCTTGTCATAGTCTGAACTCTCAGCAATACTGAGCGCCGAGTACACTTCAGCCGCTTTGCCAATAAGTACGCTTTGTAACAAAGTTGGCCAAAAATCACGTGGCCACTTCAGATTGGCCGCGATTTTTTCAAAATGTGGAAAATATTTGTCCACGGACTTTTCTTGAAATTTTGGTACTAATCGGATGTTTTTGGCGGCGTCGAATTCAGACTTGACAGGCGAAGGAACAGGATTTTCCTTAGTGCTTTTCCCTAACTTTAACTTTTCTAACTCAAATTGGAGTTCTTTCTCGTGCATACGTTCCTGTTTCTCTCTTTCTTCCTTTTCTCTTTCAAATTGTCTTATTTTTTCTTCTTTTTCAAATTGTCTTTCTTTTTCTTCTCTTTCAATTTGAAATTGTCTTTCTTTTTCTTCTTTTTCAAATTGTCTTTCTTTTTCTTCTCTTTCAATTTGAAATTGTCTTTCTTTTTCTTCTTTTTCAATTTGAAATTGTCTTTCTTTTTCTTCTTTTTCAAATTGTAATTGTAATTTCATTTTCTCTAATTCAAACTCATATTTTGACATTTTGGTTTCGCTTGAAACAGGTTCAACAGGAAAATCGTATGACGAAAAGATTTCCTTAGCTAAAAGCTCTTTAGCCACAATATTTCTAATTTCTTGTTTTCTCATAGAAGATTTTACATCTAACTTCAAGTGAAGACCTAAACCAATCAAATCATCTTTTTTCAATGATTCGAACTCACCTACAGTCGGCGATTTCAAAAATTCAGTGACCGAAAATACCATGATTGATTTCTGCTGGCAAAAGTTTGGAGAATTTTCCTTTTGTCAAAAAACGAACTTTTACGTAAAAATGCAAATATGCAGAGATTACTATCCCGGACGAGCCCCCAATTCTGTTATGGGTCAGAATACCCCAAAACGCCAGCAAAAATCAGACAAAGACAGAATATAAATTTACAAGTTTAATTATGTACAAAATATATAAATATAAAACGATTACAACTCACAATACAATGTCCGTATCAAAGTGTCCGTTACGGTCCACAAAGTCTATCGAATGTATGGTTTCCGGTAATCACAAACGTTCTCGAAAGATCGTTGTCCAAGCGTTGTTAAATGGATTAGAGTCTCAACAAATAAAGTGTCCCAGTATATCAGAATAGATGAATGAATCGTGTCTACGAATGTGTACGAATGTCCCCTCAACACAGTTCCTCAGAGGTATATATACTTAATAACAATGAATTAACCAGAAGCTTCTAGAACAATGACTCATTACACATGATTAACAATAGAGTAAATTCTAGAAATCACAGTCATGTGATGATAATGATGTAACAAAGAACATACTGGAATATTCTCTAATGAAATAAACATGACATAGTAAAATCTAGAAAGAATTATTATGAAATCATAATATAATATGACTAAGTACATGTGTACCTACACATAAAGTAAAACTAAAATAACACATGACCCACAACACTACCTTAAACGCCGATTAGGTATGAAACTAAATGCAATAAAATACGATATATCTTTAAGTGACTTTTTTTTTCATTTTTTTTTTCTAAAATGTTGTAGTGACATTTCTAAAAAAAAAACATTTCTTTTCACGAAATCACTGCGTACCACCTTTGAGAAAAATTGCTGTCTCTTCACTTTGCAATGTTGAAGAATCCAATCATTAATTAGCATTTGATCATGTAAGCTGATATGAAATATGAATCAATACATCATAATTTTTTTCATTTACATACCCAAGTATCCTATCCATTTTCGGATCGTTTACTCCATTATATATTCCACAGCCAGATTAAGTGTTAAATAAAATTGCAGAACTGACCGGTTAAATCTGTCGTTAAAGTTTCATTGGATTACTTTATTTCGTTTGAAAATAATCTACTCGCACTGGCTTAGGTGCTCACTGGAATTTAGCGATTTCATTTCTTGACCAAACGTCAAAATCAGAAATGAACCTTCGAAAATTAGAAATCGAAGTTTTCGAATTCTCTCGCATATATTGCTCCCCTCCCTCAGTCAGTTTTTTTTTATGTACATTATCATGATTCAGTCAATGTCCCGACAACATGGTAACAACTTTGGTCACACATTTACTAATATATAGCTATTACTAATATATATTATATTATATTAGTAAAGGAATCATCAGCGATTTGAAACAAATCAACTAATGTCTACTGTATATTATTTTTTCAATAACTTATTACCTTCTTCCTCACGACATTTTGCAGTCTCTGGAAGATAGACTTCCTCCTAGGTTCCTCCGTTCCTTCCTCTGATTTACTTTCTACTGTAATCACATCAGATCCTTGACTCTGAGAGATTTCACTTATTTTCTCCTCATTCTGTGATAGAAGTGGCCAATTTTTGTGTGTACGGCGCTTTAGCAGTTTTCCCAACCCCCTCTCTTCTGTGTCAAATACGGAACCTGGCTTAATGTGGTCTTTGAAAGAATATGAATGCCTCTCTTGTGCGGGGAAGAGGGATTTTCTTTGGGGAAGATGAATGATGGATAGTTTCTGAGAATTGGACATTCTTGTGTTGCTGTAATTTAGAATTTGAAGTAAATTAGTTAGGTGTTGAATTTAGATTTTGTTTCAAATCTTAAAATGCGGAATTTGTGGAGTTTCTTTTTTTTTCTTGTTTCAACTTTGTTTTACGAAGATATGTTCTTTTCATTATATTCTCTATTAATTAAAACATTGTTCGACGATATAACATAACTCTCATAAGAAAAAAGAGGTACTTTAAGGTCAAAATGAAATATTAAGCAAAAAGGTTAAAATGATATGAAAGTACCCAACAGCAATCAATAGGAAAGAATAGCTTAATTAACATTATTTGTTGTTTCTTTTTTTTCTATTTCTACGGTTAAATGAAAGGAAAGGGTATCGATCGGACCGGGAATAAAAAACGCGACCTTCTACTTACAGGGCAGATCGACTGACGCTCTTACCGTTTGAGCTATTCCGAGTACGATACCCGTTTCTGCCACATTACGTTTTTATAATGATGCAGAGATAGTAAATGATTCAACATTGAAACTCAAAGTTGAAACTCGTGGACAAACTACAGGAATTTTAAAAGCTGCAAATTAAATTGAAGGAGAATTTAATGTATTTTAGATCCTTAACTGAGTTGGCTGCATATTATACATAAGACTTTCTAGACTTACCGTGAACTTTATAAATGGCACAGGTCAAGAATCAAGGTCCATCTTAACTTGGTCATATACGATTGGCAGTGTTAGAAATACCTATAGTACTTTAAGTGTTTAATATACTTTCTGTCACGTGACTTTTGTTTCTGGGGATTAAGCCATTAATCTTTAGATGATCGTATGGATTAAAAATTGCTTCGAGATAATCCGTTTAAATGTTCGTGTATTTCATACCACTTACCAATCATTTCATAACTGTAAATACCAACATACTAATATTTCTTTTGTTTATTTCTTGACTGATTGATTTATTAATGCACATGCACTTTTTGTTTTGTATAGCATTTTCATCAATTCAATTGAAATTAACAGAAAGAGAGGCCTTACATCGATCGATGTGCATGCAATAGACTCGATTTGTTGTCAATGTACACTTACGAAAACATTTTTTTAATCCTCAATCCTTTGGGGAGGGGAAGTACGGCCCGATTAGGTATTTGCATGGACTAATAAACAGTTCTTGGTATCAAGCAATTTAATTTTTTCTATCTATGAAATTAAAAAAAAAAATCAAAAAGATTCAAAGTGTCGTGAAATCTGTTTAATAATGTGTTTGTGATATTTTGAGTATGCATATTATGATGATCTGATTTGTGTAATGAAATGCATGCCTTGAGCAATTTTAATGGAAAATTCTGAAAATATGGCATTCTTTTTTCAGTATAAAAACCGACTCGAGTACAATTTCAAAATTTTTTTTATATTTGATCAAATTAATGGAAAAATGATACTTGAGACTAATGACTTCGATTCACTTTAATTAAGCAGCGGGTATGGGGGCGCTGACTCCATCTAGGGTCCTTATGCTCCGAACAATGGAGGAAAAGTTACTCAGGAAGAAGAAGAAGGATCTAGTCACGTGACTATGCGTACTACGTCACAGTTGACCTTCATTCTGTCGTGTTCCACAGTGACGGACACAGCTGAGTCTTCATCATGTCTCTCACACGGACAGCATTGTCAAAAATCTTTATCAGTAATAAGGTAATTTCTCACACTTCTTGCCTTTCATCCTATGATAAATCAAACTTCAGCGAGCTCTCAATTTTAAGCCGGCCCAGCACTTAGCTAGCGTTTTCTCTGATCAAGAGCGGACTTTCTGTATTACCGGCTTTTTTGTGGAAGAAAAACTAAATGAAGATAAGTACATGATGTAAAGAAAATGTAAAATTAACAGTTTACAAAATTATTTAAATGAAAATGACCAAATTATTTAAATGGTTGTGAAGTAAACTTCTGGGGTCCTAACGCCCTAGCCGGAGTCGAACCGTGGCTGTTGGTTTTGAAATTCCAGAGAGTTTCCAAGTGAGCATAGGGTACAACTTGATAGATCAGTCTTTTGATACTCTTATCTATCGCGTTGCCAGAGATTCGGTCCCAAGAGGTTTCGGCTGCAACCTTTTTATAATTTTGTGCATTGATGCATTTCCCATCCAGTTTTTTGGGTGATGCCTGCATCAACAGAAAAAAATATAAAAGATTCATTTTCTATGTCGGCGTGATGTCACACAAAGGATTAATTAGAGAAAAGCACAGAGAAGTTCCGAAAATAGTTGGGATAAACTCAGTGTTTATCATAGAGCATACAGGTAGTGTATGGAAATTGCTTTATATCTAGAATCTAACTTTTTAATATCTCAAGGACAAAACTACTAGAATTCATTGAAGGAAACATTGATGAATTAAATCTTAGCTCCTCAAACCCCAATATAAAACGAGATATTAAGAAGGAGCAAAGAAAATCACTGATTTTTTTGGCGTTTTCATTTCATGGTGAAAAATCTAGATGCACATCCCCCTGTAAACATGGCGGAAATTTGGTCATGTGACCAGTCCGACATCAAGAATTCTGTAGCTGAAAATATTCAGAATTTGACAGGCAGGAATTCATGATCCAAGGTCAATCAAACTATTTACTAATCATTAATTACCCCAGAGCTCAGCAAGATCATCAACACCACCAATGTTTTCTTAACCATTTTCATTACAAAAAACTGCCAAATTTCACTAGGTGCTGCTTCTTATTGGAGCCTCTGGGAGTGTTACAGAATTTTGCTTTGTCTCATTTTCAGTTAGGTGCAATGTACCAATAGTCCATTTTCAAGTTACTGGTTGCGACCGTTCAAAACCTGGATTTTACATGTACACACCACACAACGGACATTGAATATTTTGGCAAACTTTTGAATTGTGACGTTACAATTTATCAAAGGCTTTTCGTTATGTTTCCAGATATTCATTTGTGACGTCATAATGAAAAACACCAAAGTATGTGATGTCCATAGTCTACCTCACGGTTGATTTACAATTTGTTTTCGGCATTTAGTTTTATCTTAAGAAAATCAACTTTGCGACACTTTACGCCAAGTTGTCAAAGATACCTTTAAGCATTGAAAAGCGACATATGGAAGCACTTTGGATTTCGAGAAGGAGGGGACAAAGAGAGAACAACTTGTAAACTCTACTGAATGATCTTAATTTGTTGTTATTAAACTTTTTTTTATTGAAATACCTGAAGAATTACAGAAATGCCTTCATATCTACATTAAAAATGATGTTAGCTTAGTGTATCATGACAGCCCTAATTGAGACATCTCTAAAATGGTTTTAAAGTTCCTAGAAAAATGATTACCAAAGTCAAAAATACATGTAGAATAACCACATTATCATGTGACCCCAGCCTGAGACTGAGACTGAGAGGCACATTTTTCATTTCATCTTTTTCTGTTAAACTCTTTCCAATATCATCTCTGAATTCAGTACAAATGTACATATACCCAAATACTTTGTCAGTACATATACACAATTTTCCAGGCGTAGTATGTACATGTAATTTCATGTAACTCTATGTGAGATATTTTTACCTACAAATGTATTTATTATATATACTTACCTTGACACTTTGTTAGATATTTTGAACTGTTTTTCAGGTGATATTGCCTTCAACATCTACGATCAGACATGCCACCACATCCACGGTGAGTCAGTGTAACCATGGTAACACAACATTATAAATAGTATTGTTCATAGTATAATGTACATGTTCACAGAAATAAAATCTTTTTGTGATGGGTGCTTTTTGAAATTAATAATGCCTCACAGTATTGTATAGTGATTGCTGCTAACAGGCTGAAAAGTCAATTTGAAATGCTACAGCAGGGGCATTTGGTAAATTACCAGGGTAAGAGGCAATTTCACATTATTTGTACATGTACGGTACTTCTATGGTTACTGAATCAGCTTAGTCAATATTATTCTTTTTATATATGACAGAATTTGAAAGATGTTTTGGAGAAAAAGATCCCAGAGAAACAAAAAGAAGTCAAAGAATTTCGAGTTGCGGCTGGGAACGCCAAAGTGGGAGAGGTCACTGTGGACATGGTACGTAAATGTTGGTTATTACCTGTACATAATTAAACTTTTAATGCCAAAGTGGGAGAGGTCATTGTGGACATGGTCTGTAAATGTTGGTAATTACATGTACATAATTTAACTTTTAATGCCAAAGTGGGAGAGGTCACTGTGGACATGGAACGTAAATGTTGGTTATTACCTGTACATAATTAAGCTTTTAATGCCAAAGTGGGAGAGGTCACTGTGGACATGGTACGTAAATGTTGGTTATTACCTGTACATAATTAAGCTTTTAATGCCAAAGTGGGAAAGGTCATTGTGGACATGGTCTGTAAACATTGGTAATTACCTGTACATAATTAAGCTTTTAATGCCAAAGTGGGAAAGGTCATTGTGGACTTGGTCTGTAAACGTTGGTAATTACATGTACATAATTAAACTTTTAATGCCAAAGTGAGAGAGGTCATTGTGGACATGGTACGTAAATGATGGTAATTACCTGTACATAATTAAGCTTTTAATGCCAAAGTGGGAAAGGTCATTGTGGACATGGTCTGTAAATGTTGGTAATTACATGTACATAATTAAACTTTTAATTCCGAAGTGGGAGAGGTCATTGTGGACATGGTCTGTAAATGTTGGTTATTACCTGTACATGATTTAACTTCTAATGCCAAAGTGGGAGAGGTCATTGTGGACATGGTCTGTAAATGTTGGTTATTACCTGTACATGATTTAACTTCTAATGCCAAAGTGGGAGAGGTCACTGTCGACATGGTCCGTAAATCTTGGTAATTACCTGTACATAATCAAACTTCTAATGCCAAAGTGGGAGAGGTCACTGTCGACATGGTCCGTAAATCTTGGTTATTACCTGTACATAATCAAACTTCTAATGCCAAAGTTGGAGAGGTCACTGTCCACATGGTACGTAAACAGTCAGGAGTGCTACTTCAAGGAGTTATTAAAAAATTACCTTTTTAAAGTAACTTTCTCATTTTGTCTTCTAAAATGATTACCTTTTCAAGTAACTGTTTTACTTGCTATGTCCATACAACATATTACTTCTTCTAGTAATATACACAAAAATCAAATTCAAGGAATTGTGGTCCCCCACTTTCATGACTTTTGGGTGTTTATTTTTAAAGAAATGCTTACAGATACACCCCCCCCCCCCCCATTCTTATGTTTTCATTATATATCTCATATATTATCAAAATTCTAAATATGAAAGATTAAACTCCCAAGAAAAGGTCAAAGGGTCCAAAGAAAGGTCTTGTCACAAGGAATACACATGTGAAAATGTGAAAGCCATATCACTTTCCGTTCAAAAGTTACGGTCAAGGTTAAAGTTTTTGAAAAGTACGTCAAACTCCAAGGTCAAGTTTACAAGTGCAAAAATTCTGGTATCCATGGAAAGATATTATCACAAGGAATACACATGTGAAATATCAAAGCCCTATCACTTTCCATTAAAAAGATATGGAGAAGGTTAAAGTTTTTTGAAAAGTAGGTCGAACTCAAAGGTCAAGGTCACAAGGTCAAAAATTTTGGTATCCATGGAAAGGTTTTATCACAAGGAATACACATGTGTTACATGAAAGTCCTACCACTTTTCATTCAAAAGTTATGGTCAAGGTTAAAGTTTTTGATTAGTAGCCTTTGGCCTCAGTCAACCAAAACCTGACCAGGTCTGTATAGTCACGAGTAGACCTCATCAAAAGTAAATATATGTATAGTAATACGTGTACATGATTAAACTCCTTATCCCAAAATGGGATGACATGGTACGTAAATGTTGATAATTATGTTTACAAGATTAGTTCCTACGTTAAGGATGCACATTGGTCATGTTGGATGCATCTTTTGTTTGTTAAATTTTTATGCCCCCGGAATCAAAGATTCGGGGGCATATAGTTTTTGGCCTGTCCGTCTGTTTGTCTCAATGTCTGTCTGTCTGTCTGTCTGTTTGTCCGAAAAACTTTAACATTGGACATAACTTTTGAATGGGAAGTGATAGGGCTTTCATATTTCACATGTGTAATCCTTGTGACAAGACCTTTCCATTGATACCAAAATTTTTGACCATGTGACATTGACCTTGACCTTGACCTTTGACCTACTTTTCAAAAACTTTAACATTGGGCATAACTTTTGATAGGTAAGTGATAGGGCTTTCATATTTCACATGTTTATTCCTTGTAACAAGACCTTTCCATTGATACCAAAATTTTTGACCTCATGACCTTGACCTTTGGCCTACTTTTCAAAAACTTTAACATTGGGCATAACTTTTGATAGGTAAGTGATAGGGCTTTCATATTTGATATGTGTATTCCTTGTGACAAGACCTTTCCATTGATACCAAAATTTTTGACCTCATGACCTTGACCTTGACCTTTGACCTATCTTTCAAAAAACTTTAACATTGGTCATAACTTTTGATAGGTAAGTGATAGGGCTTTCATATTTCACATGTGCATTCCTTGTAACAAGATCTTTCCATTGATACCAAAAATTTTGACCTCGTGACCTTGACTTTGACCTTTGACCTACTTTCCAAAAACTTTAACATTGGGCATAACTTTTGATAGGTAAGTGATAGGGCTTTCATATTTGACATGTGTGTTCCTTGTGACAAGACCTTTCTATTGATACCAACATTTTTTATCTTGACATTGACCTTTGACCTACTTTACAAAAACTTTCAAATGGTGCTTATACTAACAAAGATGCCAACGGGGGCATTCATGTTTCACAAACACAGGCTTTATTATTGATTGACCTTGACCTATATATATGTATGTATATTATTCACTTGAATGATTTTCTTTTCCTCCCAGTCATATCAATTGAAATTGAATATTGAGCATTTAAGAAGTTAATTGTACCAATACTGTACAAGACTGCATGTGGAATTCTGATTTAACCAATTTGGATGTATCCAAAGTAGAACTGGAAAGATGTTTGAACTTCTATTTGAATACAACTCATGCAGAATTTCGAGATACCCCAGTAAAGTGTCAGTTGTATTGCATTGACCTTTTTGTTTCTTTAATGTTTGTACAATGTATTATCTTGATAGATGTATGGTGGTATGCGAGGAATCAGGGGCTTAGTAACAGAAACTTCTGTCCTTGACCCTGATGAGGGAATTCGTTTCCGCGGTTACAGTATTCCGGAATGCCAGAAAATCTTACCCACAGCGCATGGAAAGGGAGAGGAGCCCCTCCCTGAAGGCTTGTTCTGGCTCCTTGTTACTGGTGATGTACCCACACAGGAACAGGCTAACTCTGTCACCAAGGTAATGAGCATTAATTTTACAGCCTCAACCAATCCTCAATATGCACACTTGAGCCACTTAGGCATAGTAAAATAAAAGTGCCCAGAGACATCCGTTTTTAAATGTAGCTGCAAATTACATAAACAGAACCAATTATATTGCAATAATAGATTTTAATCCTTTATTGGTTAGACAGAAAATTTCATAATGTTTATATGTACCTCAGTTCTGATTATACTTATGTGTAAGAGCATTTTCTTTCTTACTACGTTAAATTTGCATATTTCACTAATCAATGAACTTAGTCAAAATTTCCCCCACGCAAAAATATTCCTACTGCATTCGTACAAAGGCAGAGACCTTATATCACAAATAATCCGCCCCATGCGAAAAATGTTATTATCGCAAATTTTTTTATAATTGAAAATTTTTCCCCAAGCTAAGAAAAAACATGTTTACAGTAAATTACTAAATAAAATGTGTAACTAATGATGTATGATAAACAAAACATGCTAAGTTTTGGTTAATCACCAGAGATAGCAGGCCAAAAAAAAAGACGAGTTTATGGTCACAATCTGTAAAAGAAAAATAGGGTCGGTAGGTTGGGATTTTTTTTTCTTTTTTTGTGCGAATAGCACATAGCGATTGCCTGATTTCTTCACTCATGGGAGCCCCGTCTACTGAGTATGTATAAACAATGTTACTCTGTTTACATGTACCTTGGGACTGCGTCAGCGTCATGATCGGTATAAAGTCTGATCAATGAATTACATATGTATATCTATATGAATCGAGCTGTCGTGTTATGTACATGCATGACCTAATGAAAAATTGCATCTGTATGTACTGAGATGAATACAGGCTGTGTGTCGGAAACCCCTTTCCATTACCAGGTGATTATCTGTTTTAGTGGACAATATATAAATGAAACGGTGCTATTGATAGATATTTAAAAGTTGAATCATTGAAACGTAAAACTAACTTCAAGTAGGCTGATTTTGCCCCGCTTCACAAAATAAAATCTGTATACGATGGAAAAATTAGGAACTTCCATCATGAAATATGATATTAACAATTTTGAAAAATAAAAAACATTCCCGTTTTGGATGTATCATGTTTTTATATACTAAATAAGAAGTGAATTTTCCTTCAAATTCTTAGCACACACCTAACATTGAACATGAAAGGTTAAAGAGAGAGTGGGGATCAAATTAGAAAATAAGATTCGTCTTCTTTCCTTGAATCATCAATCGATAGTCATATCGGATTGTTGTATTCTTTAGTGGGGGGAGGGATAGATTTAATGTGATGTTACTTAATTTTCATGTTCACTGTCAGACATCTTTCAATTCAATACGACAACATTATGCATTTGCATTTTAGTTCTGTCTTTATACGTCCATAAACTGGCCTATGAAGGTGTTCAGGAACAAATATAACTTTGAAAACACAATATTTTGTCATACATTATAAGTGATATTATTCTGGCTATTTGCACTCAGTACCTTTAGTGCTTTGATTATCTTAGGGCATCATCTTGTAAAGAAGTATGAAAATAAATACCGCTGTTAACTTTTTAGCTCGCCGGGACGAATGTCCGGAGAGCTATTGTCATACCCCCGGCGTCGGCGTTGGCGTCTGCGTCTGCGTCTGCGTGCGCGTGCACAAAAACTTTAACCTTGCTTATAACTTTTAAACCAATACAGATTGGGCTTTCATATTTCACATGTGCATTCCTTGTGACAAGACCTTTCCATGGATACCAAAATTTTTGACCTTGTGACCTTGACCTTGGAGATTGACCTTCTTTTGAAAAACTTTAACCTTGGCCATATTTTTGGAATGGTAAGTGATAGGGCTTTGATATTTCACATGTGTATTCCTTGTGACAAGACCTTTCCATGGATACCAAAATTTTTGACCTTGTGACCTTGACCTTGGAGATTGACCTACTTTTGAAAAACTTTAACCTTGGCCATATTTTTGGAATGGTAAGTGATAGGGCTTTGATATTTCACATGTGTATTCCTTGTGACAAGACCTTTCCATGGATACCAAAATTTTTGACCTTGTGACCTTGACCTTGGAGATTGACCTACTTTTGAAAAACTTTAACCTTGGCCATATTTTTGGAATGGTAAGTGATAGGGCTTTGATATTTCACATGTGTATTCCTTGTGACAAGACCTTTCCATGGATACCAAAATTTTTGACCTTGTGACCTCGACCTTGGAGATTGACCTACTTTTGAAAAACTTTAACCTTGGTCATATTTTTGGAATGGTAAGTGATAGGGCTTTGATATTTCACATGTGTATTCCTTGTGACAAGACGTTTCCATGGATACCAAAATTTTTGACCTTGTGACCTTGACCTTGGAGATGATTGACCTACTTTTGAAAAACTTTAACCTTGGCCATATTTTTGGAATGGTAAGTGATAGGGCTTTGATATTTCACATGTGTATTCCTTGTGACAAGACCTTTCCATGGATACCAAAATTTTTGACCTTGTGACCTTGACCTTGGAGATGATTGACCTACTTTTGAAAAACTTTAACCTTGGCCATATTTTTTGAATGGTTAGTGATAGGGCTTTGATATTTCACATGTGCATTCCTTGTGATAAGACCTTTTTTATTGTTGTTGTTGCAATTTACATATGGTTGCCACCGGCGAGCTATGTTGTCATTCTGACAAGTCTGGTTATTCCCCCTTATACTATGGGAATGTGACCAAGTAATCAGCATATTCCTATTGTTAGGTCACTACAGTTGGTCACTCATGGGAAACAGATTAAATTTACCTCGCTGTCTGACTGAAGTGAAGCAAATAAGTGTTATGTTATTTATAACAGCTCACTTGGAAGGAATACCTGTCCTGTGATTTGATTTCTGACTATTAGGTCAATAAAAATGATTAGGATCGAGGCAAAAATAGGGTCGTTCGGCTGACTGTAAACTCATGTTTTTTTTTTGGCCTCAAGTGTTATCTTGTTTTTCCTAACATTGTTATCAGGTTTATTTTTAGTATATAATTATGTACATGTTATAGTAATCTTCCAATTTTTGTAGGAATGGAATGAACGAGCTGCCCTACCAAATCATGTCATCACAATGTTGAATAACTTCCCACACATTCTTCATCCCATGGCACAGTTTAGTGCTGCTATAACGGCACTTAACAGTGAAAGCAAGTTTGCCAAAGCCTACGCTGATGGCGTGAAAAAGACACAGTACTGGGAGGTAGGTACTAATTACTTAAGTCAGAGGTTTGTTAGTTTCTTATATCAGCTTGTGGTGTATTACCACTCCATTTATTTACTAGTGTACGAAATGGAAACTGGACATTTCAGCTCTGTTTGACATGTTTGAAGAGGGTTATAGTTAAACATTAATAGTTGGTTTGAATTTTTTTTTTCAATATTTGACTTCACCTCAGGAATATCGGATAAATGATGTAAAATGTAGATCTTTGAATTTGAAACTTGGATACAAGCATGTCTGATTCACTGAATTTAGTATCTTCAGTCAAGAAAGCACCTCCTTGCAGTGAATTTGTGAAATTTTGATGTAGAATAAAAATATCTACATTTAAAAAATCTTCCTGACTTGTTCTTAAGTTAAATACATAGGTAGGATAAATAAAGTTTGAAAACAAAGTGTTTACCGTATGAAAATACCTAATAAATTATGCTTGAATGTTTAATTCCAGTACTGCTATGAAGATGCCATGGACATGATTGCCAAACTACCCACAATAGCCGCTATTATATACCGTAACCTTTACCGAGCGGGAACGTCAGTAGGTTCTATTGATATGGAGAAGGACTGGAGTCATAACTTTACACAGATGCTGGGTTACGACGACCCTGACTTTGTAGAACTGATGCGGCTGTATCTCACCATTCATAGGTATGTTATAGCTTGTATGAAGCCTTTTTAGTCACCCACTGGCTGGTTGATTGGACTTTTGGGTATTTTTTAGAGTTTGATAAAGCACATTGTTTACAATTGTACAGAATGTTATATTTCTATTTGTCTCATTTTCACAGAATAATCCTCATGAAATATTCAAAAAGACAAAGCAATTGTCCGCTTGGGGTTGATAGTAAATTAAGGTACATGTGCAAACACTGACTATAGCGTCTTAAAGATGAAAGCATTAGGTGGCTACAGTCTTCGGTTAGAATATACCTGAAGTGCTTATGATACCTTTTTAACTATTATTTTAGAAATTACTTTTGATTTTTTCTTCACTCCATATTGTTGTGGTTTGAAGAAAATTGATTGGCTCAGTAGACTTTGCACAGATAACAAGGTTGAGGAAACTCAATTTGAGATGTTTGATACAACTAAAGCTGACCTCTATATTTCAATAAAAATAATGTAGCTAACTCATTATGCAGATTTTTGCAAATTTTTCAACAAATTCATTAATTCTCTTTATTCAGTGACCACGAAGGCGGTAACGTGAGTGCACATACGTGTCATTTAGTCGGTAGTGCCTTGTCAGATCCCTATCTCAGTTTCGCAGCAGGAATGAACGGTTTAGCCGGACCACTTCATGGCTTAGCAAATCAGGTTAGTTTGTACATAAGTACATGTAGTTCAACTATAAACTGTTAGGAAGTTTTGAAAGGATTATTAAATAAAATTTTTAGAGAGCCCTGACGAATGTCTTTGGGGCTAATTTCATAGCCTGGTTGTTGGTTGCATGGACAAAACTTTAACCTTGGTTATATATCGTGTGGATTCCTCATGGCTAGACCTTTCATTTTGGACCTTGACTTTTGACCTAGTGACCTTGATCTTGGAGTTTGACCTACTTTAATAAAAAATTTAACCATGGGCTATATCTCATGAACTGTAAGGGGTAGAGCTTTGATATTTCACATGTGGATATCTCATTGCCAGAATGAATAGATCTGACCATTCCAGAACTACATTAGTATGCTCTCATTGTTTTGAAAATTGATTTCGACTCATAGCATTTCATTGAAGATAAAAGAATTTATAGACTTTTTCACAAGTTCCTATATAGATTTGAATAATTTTAAAATGATTTTATTCATTATTAGATTTTAATAATTATTCAAGAATCTGGAGAGCTGTATCAAAATGTTGTTTTTTTTTCATTGTAGGAAGTCTTAGTATGGTTAACTAAAGTACAAGAACAATTAGGAAGCGATGTATCAGAAGAAAAATTACGAGATTTTGTGTGGAACACTCTTAAATCAGGACAGGTCAGTATACATGTGTATGATACATTATGAAGTCATCTTCTATCTATGTATTTCATATTCAAATGGTTAGGTTCAATAAAACCAAAACATAATAGTGTCAGTCAGATGGATACTGTATTTCTTAACAAACAAGATTTGGACTCGGATTACATTTTTTGGACTGATATCTTTATGAAAATGTTTGACATGTTTGAACTTTGAGGCAAATTTTTACTATTCTGCAGAGCAGCACTATATAACATGTTCATTATTTTATGTGATGGAAATTTAATATTGATAATCTACATGTATTGATGTGAAATGGGCAAAATGCACTATGTTTGTCCAAACATATCTTTTATAGACCTTCTTTATATTACCATTAGACTTGCATTTTTAGACACGCCAAGACCCGACATCACTACTTTTGACGTTATTTCTAATTGTGACGTCATAATTCAGATACAACGTCACAGTTAAATGCTACATCAGATGTTGTCATGTCGGGTCTTCAGATGTGTAATATACAAGTCAACTGCGGTAATGTGAAAATCATCTATTAGGCTGTTCGTATGGAAGAAAGATGTTTGAAGGAAAGATTAACGATATAAATTTTTCAGGTGGTACCAGGATATGGACACGCGGTGCTACGTAAGACTGACCCCCGGTATACCTGCCAGAGAGAATTCGCCCTGAAGAAGTTACCAAAAGATCCTATGTTTAACCTGGTGTCTAATTTATATAAAATCACACCAGATATTCTGTTAGAACAAGGAAAAGCTAAGAACCCATGGCCAAATGTTGATGCTCACAGTGGAGTATTACTACAGGTTTGTAAATATGCTAGATCTTCAACATTATCTTCAACTTTTTTGCCTTTGCTGATTGATAAAGTATAAGCTTAAAGGGCAGTGAAATATTTATGTAAAAGGCATAAGATTTTCAGAATGATTCATGCAAATACATGTATATTCAAGTGCGTTAAGCCAAAGTTGAAGAAAAAAAACTTTTTTTCAAATATTATGGATATGATTGTATACATGTAGTTAAGAATACATTTTACATTTATTTGGGGATGAAAAAATTAGGTTATCATAAAAGACACTCTTGGCCTTTAGAATTTCCCTATTATAAATATTCAGGAAGTTTTAAGGTTTTCCTTCTCAGAAATATTTCAGCTTTAAATCGCAGAAAGCTTTACAAGATTTTACGATCATAACTGTACTACTATTTCTTACATACATGTATACATATGGTACTATTTCTTACAGTACTACAAGATGACGGAGATGAACTATTACACAGTCCTATTCGGAGTCTCGAGAGCTTTAGGATGTATGGCGTCACTGATCTGGGACCGCGCCCTCGGCTTACCCATCGAACGACCAAAATCATTTGATACTCCAGCTCTTAAAAAATTGGTCGGAAAGTAACGTCAACTGAGATCTAGATTAAAATGGTAGCAATGACATAGAATCAATTCGATTGTGATTTATCTGAATTGTGTGTGAGTGAGAGAGATGTTTTCTTAACTTATAGAAAGGGGAATATATTGTTAAAATTTGTGGATTTTGTTATACAATGTGCAAATGAGATAATGTTTATAACGAAATAAATACAAGAATGAAATTTTGAATATTATGATTTAGGCGTGATTTATCAGACATTTATGCAGTGTATAAAGTATGAGAAGTTCAGTGTTTATGTGTTTAAGGTACCACCATATCATCTTTCATTCAGAATATCTGTTGGTTTGTTTTCATTTAGATGTTCATTCCATAACATGTATAAATATGTAGTAGTTACGTTAACCCGGCACCTTATCTATTTATACAAGCAGTTTATTTGAATTAACCATTGCTTTTTAGAGATATAAAAAATGCATATACATATATATTGGAAAAAAGTCTCAAAATTTATAAATATTTTAGATATACAAGTATAACATGCTATGTGATATAGGATTATCTGAACCTTGAAAGAGTTATTCCCCTTTTGTGGAAGTATCGTAAGAAAGACTTTTATGACATCATTAAATTATCAAAAGATCATATATAATGTATGTACTGTCGTTCCCTGATTTATATGTTTGTTTTCATAGAATTTGATGATGTCAGAATGACCAGTTTGTTGTCTGATACCTCCACAAATGGGTAACTAATTATGTTTATCAAAGAGGCCAAGTTTTCTACTAATACCCATAAAATCTTAAAGCAAAAAGGTTACTTCATGAATAGGACCATTAAATTATTGTACCTCTCATTTTAAGAATTACAATGCAATTGTGATGTTTATTTTCATGTATTGGCTCTATCTGTAACTTAATTAATATACATGTATGTATGTGTATATGTAAACGGATCCCATTGAGAAATTGTGGCATTAAGCAACTTTAACATTTTGTAAATCTTCTTTCTTGGTTTAACGTAAATATTATGATAAGGAGAAAATTTACAGGATAAAATATTTCTATTCATGTATATGGATTATAGTCTATTTTAACATCTTGGCAATTTACCATTAAGAACACACGATGAATTAGCCATTTTTGGCATTACGAGAATATTATCATAAGATAAAACCAGAATAATGTGAAGCAAAACTTAATGTTATGAGAAAGTGTGCTTGGTTTTACAAGCGTTAAATAAACAAGTGCTGACAATCTGAAGTGCCATAAGATTAATGTACATGTTACATATATTATAACCTATAAAACTCTGATCTAATACATGTACCATCATTTGATTCCCCTTGAATATTTATATTTAGATAATCAACTTTAGTGCTAAAGATCCTGCTAATTTATTGCTCCGGTGTTGTAGGGATTAGACATTTAGATTTAGTTTCAGATAGGACATACATGTAACTTTCTGTTAGTTTTTGTCATTTTCATGTTGACATATAAATTCAAGAGCTCTTTCATTAAACTTACCCTGTAGAAAACTCATTGTCAATTCATGATTATACCAGTATCTATGCTGGTTCTTTTTAGAAATAAGAAATTTAGTGATTTTCATGGTCAAAGGTCAAGGTCACTGTGGACTTAAGCTGGTTCTGTGTAGAAACTAGGAATTGTTAAACCTGTTGATTTTCAAGGTCAAATGTCAAGGTCTCTGTGGACTCAAGCTTAAAATCTTCATGAACAGCATAGAATACAGAGCAAAACTAGAAATTTGGTGAAACTTACTGATTTTCAAGGTCACTGGACTTAGGCTTAAAATCCTTGTGAAAGTATAGAATATAAAGCAATTATCATAGAAACACCAGACCTTCCACACAAATTCCTTATTTGGAGAGGATGAAACCTACTGATTTTCAAGGTTAAGGGTCAAGGCCACCATTGCCTTGATTTTAACATCCCTTTTCTGATAACATAGAACATATAGTTGCAAGGTGATGCTTTGCCTATATTTGGAGATGCCTATATGTATGGCAGGTTTCATACACTGATGCACTGGTCTGTGTTTGAAAAAAAATCTCAATAACAAAATCTAAGCCAATATAAAGCGGAATGTAGTGCCAAAAAGGAAAAATGTAATAAAACTTGTTCCTTCGATGGATTACAAATCTTTTTAAACACCTCCAAATGTGTTTTAAACTTTATTCTGAGATTGAGTGTTTTTTAAACAAAAAATCTCCCAGGTCAAGGTCACAGGAGACATTTGATATGTGCACAAATAGTGTGGATCATGACTGCCTGGAATTTGACATATTTAGGCCATTTCCACATATAACCCACCCCTCTTCCCCAATCCAATCCCACCTCCAAAAATGGATAGATCTTTGCATACTGGTGTCAAAGGAGTAACTGAATGATTTTGAGGGTTAATTCATGATAACTATGTTTTTTTGTTGAATTGAGACATGAAACTTGGCACAAATAATGGTTTGCATATGTCTCAGATATTTATTGAATAGTTATTTAAAAATTTCGGACTTTCGTCATCTTTTATGTTGATCTTTTAACAACAAGATACCCTTGATTTCACAACTTTGCTAAAGCAGTAACCGAATGATGGAGGATTTGGATGTGTTTTATCGATTGATTTTCAATTCTATATGTTGATAAATCTGAAGTAACATCTTTTCCAAACACCGAATTGTAGAAAAGGAAAATTCCCTCAAATATGGTTTTTACAGAAAGTTTTAGGAGGGTATACCGTACACTTTCCCAACTGTAATATCTAATCTGAAACTAGCATTGCTTCTTAAATGACCAAAAAACATCAAGTCACCCGTATATAAAAATGCTGACACTTACTTATGTTGATTTCTATTGAAACTTTTTAATAAGTTTCCTTGATTTCATGCAATTTTACCAGTATGGTGACAACAGCACATTCACATAATCAAAGACATAATTTAAAGAACATAAATTAAAACTTAGACTTTTAAAAACAAGAAAAAAAAACCCTGAAACATCGGGCATTACTTGAGAGAAAATACAAATCCCGTACTTTCATTTTGATGGCCACACAAACTTTGATGACGAGTACACATTTACTTTAATCTGCGCCATTTATTGCATCTGTCAACTCGAACTTCTCGATAAAATTTATGAATGAGACGCAATGGATGAAGCAGAAGTCTTGACAACTTTGAAAATATTGATTATTGGAGAAAGTGGAGTAGGAAAATCAAGGTAAACAGAAATATATGTCACTTTTTATCACAAGAAAGTCAATGATGGTCTCTTTGTTTACATCCTCACATCTTCAGGTCGGGGAAACGGCAAATCTAGCTATTAAAGCTAGATCTAGCTTTTAAAGCTCGTTCTAGCTTTAAAATTGACCAAATTGAGGTGGGGTCTAATGACAAGAAAGTCTAATGACAAGAAAGACAAGAAAATGAGTTTTGGACGCTATTAAGTTATCCCCGGACTTTTAAAAACAATTTTTCTGTGATCTTTTAATAAAGAAGACATAAATAAGTAAAAATATATCAAGTTTGGTTAAAATAATAACATTGGTGGCTTCTACATGGCCAATAAATATTGACAAGAAAATCAAAAAGGTCTAATGACAAGAAAATGAAATGACAAGAAAGACAATAAAATTTGTTTTAAATGCTTTTAAGTTATATCTGGACTATTTATTTACTTTTTTCTTTATGTTATTAATAAAAGGGATGTATTTGAATGGTAATATATCAACTTTATGAAAAAAAATTAAGATGGCTTCGTTTTACCGCACCAGTTCAAAAAGGTCTAATGACAAGAAAATGAAATGACAAGAAAGACAATAAAATTTGTTCTAAATGCTTTTAAGTTATATCTGGACTATTTATTTACTTCTTTCTTTATGTTATTAATAAAAGGGATACATTTAAATGGTAATATATCAACTTTATAAAAAAAAAGTTAAGATATGGCTTCGTTTTACCGCACCAGTTCAAAAAGGTCTAATGACAAGAAAATGAAATGACAAGAAAGCCAATAACATTTGTTCTAAATGCTTTGAAGTTATATCTCGACTATTTACTTCTTTCTTTGTGTTATTTATAATAGGGATATAATTGAATAGTAATATATCATCAACTTTATGAAAAAAAAATTAAGATGGCTTCGTTTTACCGTACCAGTTCCAAAAGGTCTAATGACAAGAAAATGAAATGACAAGAAAAGTTTATGCTTTTTAAAAATGCTTTTAAGTTATACCCTGGTTATTAAGATACTTCTTTCTCTATTTTATCAATAGAAGGAATATAATATATCATATAAATAATTGTATTTCAAATTTGTTATCAAATCATTGTTGATGGCTACTTATTACCGCACCAGTTCAAAAAGGACTTATGACAAGAAAATGAAATGGCAAGAAAAGTGACTAGAAATAGAATCATCATAAAATTGTCTACATATCAGATTTTATACAAGGTAAAGATAAGTTACTTTTTATGTATATTATTTCGTAATAAAATATATGATTTGATTACTTTGGTTGCTCAATTTTATTTATTTAATCAATTTTATATGTACTGCATAGCCTCGTTAGCCGACAAGATAAGATGAAATTGTATTTGCTATTACCGCTTCCCATGACGTGGACGTCAGTGGCGGATCCAGCGCCCCCTTTGCCGGGGTTTGGTTTAAACATATTTTATTCAACGTAAACATTGAAATGGATCGGGCAACAAGTTTTACAACATTAAGACAGCCCTCTCCAAGTACAACACAATAAACACAACAAAATGTCACAAGTGGCATGAACAGATATGATGATAATTACAATATTTCAACCAATTTTGAGGTGCAGGGGAAAAGAATCCAGAAGGGTGAGAGTTTGCCGGGGGGGGGGGGGGGGGGGGGGGGGGGGGCAAGGGGCGAATTTTGCCGATTTTTACCGAAAAGGGGACAAAATATAGGGTTTTTTGAAAAATTTTGGGTCAGTGCCGGGGGGGGGGGGGGGGGGGGGGGCGGACGCCCCCTCCGTACCCCCCTAAATCCGCCACTGGACGTGAGGCCTAGAATTAGGGAATATAAAATATGTGCAATAAATACTATATATAGATCATTGTGAAGAAGAAATACTTGATGAGATTCAGGGCTAAATACAGCCCTTATCTTATCAGCTCCTTTGATAAAATGAGCATATCCTCTATTTTCAGAATAAGATTACATGGAAACGAATTGCAGGGGCGTAGCTAGAAGTTTTTATATACTACTAAAAATTTGAATCCGCTCACTTTTGACGAAATAATATTTCTAATTTCATTTTGGCGCTCATCGTCGGAAACCCACGGCATATTCTACCTAATACTTCGTATTTATAATCGTAGGCTGTGGGATTTCGACGATGGTGAGTGCTACACTTAAATATTTTGTCATTTTAAAATAATTTTGGTTTGAAGTACCACTGATGAGGATACCTTTCCGAAACATGCATATTTGGTGCATCAAACTTCAGATTATTTGAAGAGTATGTAAAACTATATGGGAGACAATCTTCTGTGCAATTTTTTCTAAAATTCCACACTCTTTCTCTTCGATATCTTGATCGTGCACATTTTTTTTATCTATTTCCGCGATGTGCACGCCATGGCGTTCTGGCGTAAAGGCAGCTTAATTTCAACCTGATTATTGAAAATTAATTGAATTTGAATTATTTTGTTAAATATTTGGAGTCAAATGAACATTTTTAAAAAGATGATTTAGCGAATTCAAAAATCGTTAGTGGAGAGGCGGACAAAACATTATGATCAGATTTATTCCCTTTTTATTTATTCATTTAATTTTCTTTTTTAGTTGTCAAAATTACTGCGGAGGATTGAAATGAATTAATTCCTATAAAGTCACAACTATCAGATAAGAAATTTAAGTAAGTTGTAAGCGCAATGTCAAGTATGATTCAAAATTAAGGTATCACTTTATATTTAAGTAAGTTGTATTATTCAAATAAAAAATTTGAGACGTGGCATGCCTTCTTTAAAGTAAAGTCTATGTGAAAACTTACGTTTAATTTCTTGAAATCAGTTAACAGTCGTAAATCAAAAATCTGTCAGTATTGAAAAATAAGAGCAGAACGATACAGAAAAATTGAATTTCTAGAAAAGAATGGAATTAAGAAGCCCTAATATTTACCCCCCAGTGATTGATGCGTATGTAGTATCGCCGGCTAATTATCCAATTAATGCGTATGTATACATGTAGTATTACCGGGTAATTATCCAATTAATCAATTAGCTGTTTCGACATGTGTGGGTAGTTCTATATTAGCAGATCGAAATTTGAAATTTAGTTTGCAAAATAATATTTAAGCTATTTTAAAATGCAAATTATAGTTATAGACACACAAAAAGCGATATTCAGAGATGATTGTCAAATCATATTAATGAGAAGCTTTGATTAAAAAAATGTTATTTGTGACTGAAAAATTTCTGCCGCTCATCAAGGACATTACCCAAATCAAATTTATGAACACTGATATTAAGAGTACCAAACGGAGAGGAAAAAGGAAGAAAGGAACAGGAACGATTGAAATGAAGGACATATTGTATATAGTTCAATTACATTTATCTATTACGTATACTCATTCAGTGTGCGACATGAATAAAAAAAAACGTTAGGAAATAGATTTGACCTATAAAGCAAATCCAAAAGAACAGAGACAACAGAATGAAACTTAATTGTGTTTCCCTTTTTACGGAACGCCGACATTTCATGTAAAAGTCATATGAAACCTTGCTCACCGTTGTATATATATCCTCTCGATTAAGCGGTAATACACTGATTGCTATAAATGTTGTATTTGGATTAAAAATATCTTACACACTTTATTCATTCATTACATATATATATATAAATATATATACTGAAAAAATGTATACTATCAGCTCTTTGCATTCTCTAGTCATAGCATTCCTAGCCTGTGATTTTCTCGTCAATACACAAATGGCAATCGTGACCCCAACTGATACAATATTCGAATCAAAATTGGATTAAATATTAGTATCATATCTAATCTTTCAATAGAATTCAGACATCGCGAAAGTTTTTACAACTAATACCAGACATTTTAAATTTTTTGTAGAAATTCAAACATGTTAATTTAGAAAAAAATGAAATATTTTACCAGTCAATACACAAATTGCCGACTTGTACATGCATAACCCCATATTATACTGAACTTGAATAAAAGTAAAATGGAATACATGTATTAGTATTACATCTAATCTTATAACGAAATATAACTTTTCCTATTCTGTACTTCAATTCCTTATATAAGTGTTTTCTTGTCATTCGTTTTCTTGTCATTGTACCCTTGAGTTATATATATTGTCAATCTACATTCGGTCACTGTGATCCCAAATGGTACAAAACTTAGATAAAAGTTGGATGGAATTTTAGTTTAATATCTAATCTTTATATAAAATATAACTTTTATGATTTTTCCATTTCCATTAAAAAAAACCTTTGATAATCAAAATCTTGTCATTCGTTTTCTTGTCAGTACACCCCTGGGATTTTCTTGTCAATACACAATCCCAAATGATACAAAACATGGATAAGAATTGGATTAAATATTATTATTAGACCTAATCTTAAAATAAAATGTAACTTTTCCATACATTTTCCCAATTTTATACTTTAAATCCTTGAAAAATGTCTCTTCTTGTGAACTATACCTTTCTAGTCTTGATACCCCACCCCGTGTATTGAAGCCACCAACATTCTTTCTTTTGTCAAAGACAGTTTCTAAATATTCATTTATGCAATTTCTATGATTAAATGTTGAAATTGTCATGCATTATCAATTTATTCAGCTCTATATTCCATATAAACACTTTTTCTTGTCAATCTGTTTTCTTGTCAATAGACTCTCATGATTTTCTTGTCAATAATACTAGTAAAATACTAGTTGTGTAATGAAGCCACCAAAATTCTTTCTTTTGACAAAAAAAGTTTCCAAACATTTGAATGATAAAATGCTAAAATTGTCAGGCATAATAAATTTATTCAGCTCTTTATTTGATAGAAATACTTTCTTGTCATTCTGTTTTCTTGTCATTAGACCTTTTCAGTTTTCTTGTCAATACTTAAACTGTCGTAGGGAAGCAATCAAAGTAACTTTTGTGAAATTATTGGTTTATTTTCGTTTCTATAACCACTGTCCATCATTAAAACATAAAACATAATATATAAAATGGTTTTGAATGACTTAAATACATTAAAATATCATTTTCTTGTCTTTCTTGTCATTAGACTTTCTTGTCATTAGCCTCCTCCCCAAATTGAGCAGTTTTATTTAGAATGTGTGAAAACGAAGACGTTGCGCACTTGCGCCTCGATGGATATCGTAATGTTTACGTACGAAAACGAACATTGGATCTTAAAATCGGAAACTCAGCATTGCATTTACGAGTGCAGCTGCACATTTGCATTCATGGAAAAGGTAAATATTCACTTGTTTACACCTTAAATGACTTACCTTTGTAAATTTAATGTCCTATTTATTTAAAAGAATGTTTTGACTTGCAAATCCGCCATTTTTAATTTACGGATCTAAGTGGATTGACTGTTTGCAAGAGAAAAGATCAACTAGCAGACGGATGTGCATTATTCCGGTATAAAAGTAGGATGTTGGTCCCGTTTTTTGCATTTTAATTAAATCTTCTAAAAATTGATTTTTTTTTCATTTTATTTTCATGTTTTGAACAATTACATGTAAGTTATGTATAACAAAAACAAAATAATGATTTAAAATGGAAATTATCGAATTTTTAAAAGCATTTGTATCAGTTGAAATATGTCTTGGACGATCCTACTTTTATACCGGAATAATGCATATCCGTCTGCTAGTTGATCTTTTCTCTTGCAAACAGTGAATCCACTTAGATCGGTAAATTAAAGATGGCGGATTTGCAAGTCAAAAACATTCTTTTAAATAAATAGGACATTAAATCTACAAAGGTAGGTCATTTAAGGTGTAAACAAGTGAATATTTACCTTTTCCATGAATGCAAATGTGCAGCTGCACTCGTAAAATGCAATGCTGAGTTTCCGATTTTAAGATCCAATGTTCGTTTTCGTACGTAAACATTACGATATCCATCGAGGCGCAAGTGCGCAACGTCTTCGTTTTCACACATTCTAAATAAAACTGCTCAATTTGGTCAATTTTAAAGCTAGAACGAGCTTTAAAAGCTAGATCTAGCTTTAATAGCTAGATTTGCCGTTTCCCCGACCTGATCTTTGAATGGATGACATCATCTTGCCATTCTTGGTAAATTTTATGGGACCAAAAGCTATCTTTGAGTGCCCCACAGTGTTTTCCCTAATTTCAATGGAAGCTGAGGAGCTTCTTTAATTTTCGTCCAACCACAACCTCAGTAAAAAATTCATTTCATCTAAAATGATTTTAACATTTTCAGTTAAGATTCAACAAGTGTATGCCTCATTTCAATGCACATGCATTATTTTTTAATGGGCAGTAGAAAATACACTGATAATCAAAAGATATACAATGAGCTCTGATTGCCGGAAAACCCCACATACTTGAAACTGCATCAGAGGTTGCGGTTGGATGAAAATTAAAGAAGCTCCTCAATTTTCATTGAAATTATGTTTTCCCCTGGTTGTTGTAGTGTTTTGATTTCTATATTAATTTTAGCATGAAGTTGTCAACGTTTTCCATAGACTCGCCCTAATATTAACATATAGAAAACTCCCTGTCTAAAACTATTTTCTTGCACTGTGAGCATAGTATTGGTTGTACAGACATACATCATACACCATTAGATATGAGAGTTTGAGATCTATCCCCCTATATAAGTTTTAATTGCGAAAATTGCCAACAAAGTAATTTAAGAAAACTTCAGTTTTCTGATTTTCTGAAGTGAGCTGCGCGGACAGTATACCTTAATCCTATTCCTATATGGATATACCAACTGTCTTGAAGACCCTCCGAAAGAAAGGAGGGTTTTTATTTTATAGGGAAAATTGGGGTTGTACACAGCAACTCAAAGTAAACAGGTCTCCATTTTGTTTTGAATTTGACCGTTAATTCGCGGGAAAATTTTGACGTCACAATGTGATTTCTGCATGGGAATTGCTAATACTTCATTCTAACATCGGGTTTTACGTCTAAACATATCTACATGTTTGTTTAGATTAAAAAAAGGTTTGAGCATCAGGTTTCCAAACAAATGAATAGGATGGTCATATATATAAATCAAAAGTTTCAAAAATACATTTTGATAAATACTTCTAGCCACAAAGGGGTAAGGAGGCTGCAGTTGCTATATTTCCTTCAATTGTTTAGCTTGTACACAAGTGTAATGATTCATTTCTAGTTGTCTGATACAAAATATATTTTATGAATTTTCTTTATAGTTTACTGCTGAGGTTTACAGATGATACATTTGATCCTGAGCAGGCAGCGACCATAGGTACGTATACAGTATACATTTCATTGATAAATATTTGTAGTTTTAGCTTCATCCATGATAGACTGAATAATCCAGTCTCTTGACTGACGTTACAGCGTGCATAAAACCCAACAAAATAAGTCGAATATTTAAACATGCAATATGATTTAAACAAGGAAGTGCAAAATTTAGTCTTAACGATGATTTTGTAGGTTGTATTCGATGCTCTCAATCTTTCAGGTGTTGACTTCAAAGTAAAAACCTTACAGGTAGATGGAAACCGGGCCAAACTAGCAATATGGGTACGTGCTAAACTTTATACCTTTACTTTGTACATGTTATTTCACATAGCATGTTCTATCGTTTTTTATGCTATTTGTATTTGGTGGATGGTCTGTCAGAAAATTTATCCTTGAACACAACGTTTGAGGGAAAGTAATTTGGTTTTCATATTTCACGATTACATTCCTTTGGTACTGAGGTTTGACCTTGTGACCTTGACATTTCTTGTATTTGGCCTACTGCTTAAATAGCTGTTGATGAAAGCATTGCGTTTCACATACAGACAGGTCCAGGTGTAATCGGGAAAAAACAAAAAACACAGTGCAGAAAAAATCAGAATACGCAGTGTTTTTCAGGTGTTTTTACCTGAGCCATCCTAGAGCGACTTTACCTGTAGTAGGGTGTTATTGGGAATGTTTATTACCTGAGCTAATTAACAACTCCCCTCACCTATATAGGGCATACAGATGTATTGTCACCTTTCTAAGGAAGAATTTTTATTGTTAAAAAGTAATTCATGCATTCAGTAGAAATTAAAAAAACAAACAAACAAAAAACCAAGTTATCATTTTTGTTTCATATTTTGAACAAAAATAAAAAAAAAAAAGTTATCATTTTTTTTTTTTTTCATATTTTGAATTTAAGTTATCCCAATTTTTATTTTATTATTCATATTTTTAAAAATTATATTCATATTTATTATATTATTCGAATTAAAGTTATCCTTATTCACGATTTTCTAAATTAAATAAAAAGTGTATGGGTAAGTAGAAATAAAATAAAAATCATATATTTACAAACTTATCATTTTGATTTTATCATTTTGATTTTATATATAAATTTCTTTAAAAGGAAGAAAAAACCATAGAGTAACTGGAAATAGAACAAAAATTTCATTCTTACATATACATATAAATCATTTTGATTTGTTTACAGTTTACCAATTTAACTATCTGACTATATACAGAAAGTTTATAGATCAACTCCGTCTTTGCATACGTGTTTGGTGCCTGGCATCTTTCCTACGGACTTTATAATTCTAGGTTTAAACATTTCTATTGAAAGAAATATTTGTGATTTATGTTCGGCCATAGACTCCGACCTCCTAATTTTCAAAGAAGTCGGTATTTGAGCTCCTCTTGTTTCTCTAATTTATCATATTTATTTTATTTGGGTCTGGCCATATAAAATTCATTCGTTGTTTCCCAGACACCACCACACGCTATAATTTTTCACCAACGAGACGTACGTTTTTATGAAAAAAAAAAAAAATCCGTCATGCCTAGTTTACGATCGCACGTTAATTTCCGATCGCATGTTACTATCTATCTATCTATTTATCTAAGGAAATAACATTGTCCTGTAAATCCGTCTTTAAAATAAAAAATGTTCCAACGTACAATCAGCGCGCCGTGACAAGTCATTTTACGGCAACGTCTAATCTGCGAGTATAAGGTGTAGAATAGAATGCTTTCTTAAAGACTTTATTCACGCACTGTAAATAATATACCTAAGGAATTCTAAAGATATTGTTCACGTTGACGATTCAGCTCGAGCTATTGGCCACTTGTCGGTGAAAAGATGAAAATTACATGTAAAAGGCTCTGTTCGCGTGAGCAATACATTTTTATTTACTTTTTATGAAAAGTTACTAATCACTTTTCTTTTCCGTCCTCTATTCTATTCGCTTTACTTTATCTTTATTTCTTTCTTTTTTTATTCGTCGTACCCCAAATAAGTTGAAATTTAAAAATTAAGAGAGTGGATATTAAGAGAGAGAGAGAGACAGAGACAGAGGGGGAGGGGGGGGATGAACTATACGGAATGCCATATCATCAAAATTGACAATAAAATATCCCCTATAGTAATGACTTATTCCAGACCAAAAAAAAAAACCCCACAGATATCCCCGACTCACAACACTGTCTACTGTGTTATAATTCTAAAAACGGTAAATATCCCACCCATTGATTTTCTTTAAAAAAAAAAAAGGGAGGGGGGAGGGGGGGTTTCGTGCGGGCGCGGTAATGCGATTATATTTTACAGGTACGCAGGTACAGTAATCTATCTTCTGGCAGAGGGGTTGACAGGTACAGTAATCGGTTGACAATCAACTTGTTTTTCACACCTTTTTGGCTGACTGCGCAGAGTATAACGACTGTCCTTTGCTTTACCGTTTTGATCATTTTATATCTGTCTTTAAAATTAATTAGAAAAAGAGCCCCCTACGGCATTACCGGTAGGGGACTTACTAACAAAAAAAAGGGGGGGAGGGGGGTAGCTAAGTTTACAATTGCTTTTGAATAAGGGTGTTCAGGTCTACGTGCGGTATTGGAAATAATTTGGTGATCGCTGTTATCTATGTACTTTGAGAAAGACAACAAATTTAAACTATTAGGTCCTAAGAAGCCCCCCCCCCCCCATCTTAGGACCTAATCGTTTAATTTTGTAGAGTCTTGTAGTCTTTTGTAGAGTTTTGCAGAGTTCTTGAAATCTTCCAATAAAATATCGGACATTTAGGGATTTTTATCTGTCCAAATAAAAGATATAACGTGCGATTTTATCGGACCCAAATTTTTTTTATCAGCAAATCCGCTAAAACCAATACATTTCACGAACTCTGCTTCTACATTTACAACACTAAAAAAAATCTTACTATTCCGCCGTTTTAGGCCTGGCCATTCCTTGACTCCGCCACCTTCTTACTTTTTTTTGGGGAGGGAAGGTAGACTGCGACTTTGTTCTTAAATTTAAAAAAGATATCGAAAAAACAAAATTACCGGCCCGAAGCGCCGACGTAATATTCGCTATTTTATTATAAAAAAATATTATGAAAAAAAAATGTAATTGCAGAAATATTTAGATGCCGCAAATACATTTCACGTAACTCTCTCTTTCATTCCCTAATATTTTACAAAAAAAGCAAGGGTAAAGTGTTGGGGGATTGTCTATTTATCATGTTTATCTTGATATTGAATATCTGTCGATACAACGACTCTCTTTCACACCTGTACGGCTCACTGAACGCCACTTTAATAATCTCCGGCGACGTAGACGGCACCAACTAAAATAGCGTAGTCGCCCGACTTGCCAGGTTTTGAGAACATAGTATTGGTACAACCCCCCCCCCCCCCCCCCCCCCCCCGCTTTCGTATCCGATGTACTCCATGCTGTAAATTCCTAGTCTGTGGGAAAAGTACACGATTGAACGTCAGTGAAATGTCCGTGATGGTAAATTTCAAAGATCAATATATTATATTAAAGGTCCTATTTAGACGGGAAATTAAAAGATGATAAAGTCTACGGTGTCGTTTTTCTGGGGACCAATCTTGTAAAACTAATAAGATTGTTTAAAAGACATAAATACCGCGCTATGTTTATTGATTTATAACTGGTTCCAGGTGTTAAATGTCTTGTAGTCCACAGCAAGCTTGTATTTACCAGAGAAACGGCTTTTGTGGCTTCTACCTGTACTACGCACGTACGTTAATCTCATTTTCCGTCGTACTTTAAACATGTAGGCCGTAATTTTCCTTCATTAAATGTATTATGAAACGTGTTACATTATCAAAATACATGTGTACATTGTATATTGACATATTGACATGCCCCGCGCTACGAGAAAACGTTTACATGTATTGCTTGATTCACGTCGTACCATCACGTGCCATAAGTTTATCGCGTAACGATATAAATATTGTTGTCAGTCAAAAAAAAAATCTGACTGTTACAGGAGCGCAAAATAATTTACCCATCTTTAGTATTTATGAAAAAAAAATCGTGAGCTTTTTTACTTAAAATCTAGGAGAACTTGATATACAAACACTTTATGACTGTTTAAACGACATAAAATATATATCAAACTCCAATACCCCTGCCATAATTGTGAGGACTCTGAAATTTATAATTCCCGTGTTTTATCTAGTTCATAATCTGAGGCGTGGGAAATCATTGTCCGGAGAAGTCACCTAAGCTAAACAGATAATCGGATTAACGCAGGGCTATATGTTGTTTGCACAGGCAGCGTTACCGGTTGAAAGTATTGGACAAATTCATGAGAGGGGGGGGGGGGGGGAAACCGACCCTGAAATCGAATCTTTGACATGTTTGAAAAATATGTTTCAATTCTTAAAAAGCTTTTCTTTAATTGAATGAAATTTTGTATAATTACAAAGTACATGTACAATAATTTTTTTTATAATCATTGTTTTGTTTTTATGTATATTATTTTCTTTCAGATATCCATATGTAAAAAAAAAAAAACCAGAAAAATAAAAGAAAAAGAAAAAGATAATTATGTATAATTATAAACTAATTTTATCTTATATTTTAGCATGTTTTAATTTCAGTTTTTGAATGTCTAATATGTGAAAAAAAAAATAAAAAGAAAAAGATAATTATGGATATTTGAAAGAAAAAAAAATGTATAATTATAAAATAATTTTATCTTATATTTTAGCATGTTTTAATTTCAGTTTTTGAATGTCCAATAACAAACTTCAATTTATTATAAAATTAGTGGATATTATAAAGTTTAAATTATGAAATTAAAATACTATTTTATACATGTTAAAGCTTCAAGTGTTTGTTAAGTTTTGAAAAATAAACAGAAAACAGCCTTCATACATGTAATGGTATCTAATATTTCCTTCTAGTATTAATGACACTACCTGGCCTTTTGTCAGGGTAACTTCCACACCTGAGCGATTTTCACACCTTCCATCAGAGGGGCATGTAGCAGCTACAGAGGGGGATGAAAGTGACAGAGGGGGAATACAATAACACTGTGTTTTCTGATTTACCTGTAGAAAACACCTGAAATAAATACACTGCGTTTTTTGTTTTTTCCCGATTACACCTGGACCTGTCTGTATACATGTCGTTAATACTGAGAAAAACTAAGTAATACTGTATTGCTTGTTTTAGAAAATAAATAGTACACAAACTCCATGAAAATATATCAGTGGTAATTAAGTAGAAACCTTTATTAAAAAGAGAAAAAAATACTGTTTTCATGCTGTTATAATCGTAGATTCGTTTTCTTCAAGGACACAGCTGGTCAAGAACGATTCAGAACACTTACTCCTAGTTATTACAGGGGTGCTCAAGGTGTCATATTAGGTAAGTTATATCTTATAAACATTCTTTAAAAAATTCTTCACAATAGTCCCAACTTTTCCATCAACTTTGGCCATCTTTCTTTGAGAAAGTCTAAGTGATGTTATTTGGTAATATCTTTAAAATACTTTTTATTATATTAAGTTTATTATTCCTTTGAAAGTTTTCCTCTATATGAATTTAACATGTTAAAATTGCTATTTTTTCTTGAATTCCTACACCAGGTAAATTCATGATGGCAGTAAATTTTTAAATTTTTCAAAATATCCCCCATTCATTGTCGAGAACTATTACTCAAACTGGGCATGGCTTAACCTAGTAGGTGGAGCTATGGTAACTGTTATTTTAAATAAATATATGATGTTTTTTATTGAGTCACTCAGAATGATTGTTAAGTGACTTTGATGGCATCATTGTGACAGCGTAATAAAACAATTACAGAGTATTCCTTGTGATATACATGTAGTTCTTTTCTTGTTCCCTCAAGTGGTGCTAATAGTCCATTTTCAAGTTCTCGAATTCGACCATTCTACACACCAGACTATGGACATTGTATAACTTTGCAAATTATGAAATGTTACGTCATAATTTAGTAGGCTTATCATTAAGTTTCCATTGAGTCAATCATGACATCATAATGCAAAGCATGGCCAAGGTACGTAATGTCCATTGTTTGGCTCTGACATGAAATATCTCGGAAAATTGTATATTAATATACGTGTACATCTATTTACGTCAGTCTATGCCTACCTTTAGGCTTGAAGTTTGTAATTGAAAATCTTTTAACTATCATATTTTTTTTTTATTGTTCCAGTGTATGATGTAACGAGCAGGAATTCCTTCACTCGACTTGATGCCTGGCTCAACGAACTAGAAACTTTCTCAACAAAACACGACATTATCAAAATGTTGGTTGGAAACAAAATTGATCAGGTAAGCAGTGCTTATGTATACAATTTAGGTCCACGTGAGAATCAAGCAGGGGTGATACATCAAAAGTTTTTGCAAAACTTTTTATTTCTGTTTTGAGACATATGATATGTAGTACAAACCAAACATATGATATTCATTTCTCAAGGTAGCGATGGTGAAGCGAGATATTCACCTCATAATTTATAAAGGATTATGAATGAAAAAAAAAAAAATGCGGGAAAATTGTCCATGCAGGTACATCGGTTACAATAGCATAAACCTTTGACCTCAAAAACTAGTGTTCTACACCCAAAAGCTGACTTCATTTACTGACTAAATAGAAATGGCTTATATAGATAGTGATATATCAAAAGAAAGATCATTTCCTGTAGATTTCATTGGTACTAACTGATATATACCTTTCCGATACTATTGTCACTCTGAAAACGAAAGTGAAAGTGAAAATAGGGAAATTTTGACATGTCATTCAGATGGACTTTGGTCCTATTTTGACCATTGTTCCAAATTTTTTCTTGAAATAAAAATTATGCTCATTTGAAGGCAATATCTGTCTAAATAATATATGAAATTTATTTAGGGATTTGCCGCTCCGTTTTTCAGAAATTCCCAATACACCACGAAGAACCGAATTTCACACGTCCCCATTCTGAGCCCCTCGCCGGAAATCACCTCTATGTTGTGACTCCTTCCAGTTTTATTTTTATATGCATATCCAAAAATAGAACCCATGAAAATCTTACAAAAATCTTACAGAATCTAATGATACCTTAAAACTTGCCTTCAATTTAATTATCATACACACTTTAGCGATATCAGCCTCTGACTCTTTATTATAAGAAAATTGACCGGGGCCAAATCAGCTTCGAGGCTAAAGGGTTTACGCTATTAAAACCATCATAGACTCATTTAAAGTATTTTTACAACATATGATTTACAGTCACTTGTCATTTGACTTCCAGGATAAAAGGGAGGTAACCAAGGAAGATGGGTTAAAGTTCGCCAGGAAGCACCATATGTTATTTATAGAGGCCAGTGCTAAAACAAAGGAGGGAGTTCAATGTGCTTTCGAGGAGCTAGTGGAAAAAGTAAGTCTTGGTACACTTTATACATGTATATAGATTTGAGTTCAATGACCTTATTTAATGCAGCGAAATATTGAGTCTTTGTGGAAAACAGAGTTATTACCCATTTGAGACGGTATCTAACATAAAACCCTTATGACGTCATGAAAATGATAGGGTAACGTTGATTTTATACTGTCATTTATCAGGGTTTAGGACCGTTTCCATAGAATTTGATAATGTCACAAAAAGTCTAAGTCAGATACCGAAACGGGAAATAACTCTGGGTTTCGAAAATAGGGAGGAATTGGGAATAAGAGGAATTAGTTGATTTTCAAGTTCAAAAGTCAAGGTCACAGCTCTATAGAGGGCACTTTATAATGTTTGTATTACTCTTGTTACAACTTCATATATGTAAAAATATTGTATTACAGATAATACAGACACCTGGTTTGTGGGAAACGGACGGACGACACGGAATAAGAATAGACGGTGAAATGGAAGGCGGCAAAGGAATGTGTGGGGGTTATTGTAACGTAATATAATGGGACCTAAACGGACAATGTATAATATAACTTACCATAATGTCTTTCCGAGGTAGAGAGTTTGGATGATGTAGATTTAAGATGACATCATATCATCGAAATTGATGGTGAATTATGATTCTGATTTGGCCTAACGGTCACGGAGAAGTAGATTTCAAATCATAAGAGTTTTGATGTAACAGGAAAAAGTCAATTTATAATTCTTGGGTATTCTAACATTTTCTGTGTAGATTTGACTGTTAATGGTTTTTTTACTTTATGGAAATTTTGCTTCTACTTGATATTCATTTTGATTATTTTAAAAGTTGTCGAGCAAACCATCACGGTAACAGATTGCAACTAAAAATGAATTTTCGGATGCATGTGTATATTTCACTAACTTATTTATTATGTTCCTTTACTAAAAAAAAGAAAAACAAAGGTACCGTTTTGTCGAGAAATATGAATACTTTTTGATTCATGATGAATATTTCAGAAGAGGTATACATGTATTTTTGAACAAATTATTAAGTTAAAGATCAGTACACGTATAATAATCGTGATGAAATCTCACTGCGTATAAGTACAATTGTCTATCAAGCAACTTGAAGTTAAATCAAGGTCTCAGCTGGTAATATTTACTGTTGATATGTGCTTAAAGAATATCATATACCAGTATACATGTATATAATTTTCAATGAATACCGTAGGTGTACTTATTTTTGCAGGAATTCATATTTTAGCAGAGTAATTAGCACGGTTAAGACTGTGTTTGTTCAAGGCTACGCGTAATACACCACTTGCCAAAATTCATAATGGCTGACAAAATGATGAAAAATGTCTGAGGTAGGCAATTTTTGCGCACTTTGAGACTGTGTTTGTTCAAGGCTACGCGTAATAGACCACTTGCCGAAATTCATAATGGCTGACAAAATGATGAAAAATGTCCGAGGTGGGCAATTTTTGGGCACTTTTTCATTTTTACGTCTCAGTCGAATTTTGTCTTTTAATAGTGATGTCATAATGAAAAACAAGGCCAAAAGATGTTGACTCAGACATTTTGTGCTTTCTAACAAGATTGGAAAATGGTCTATTATAATATTCAATTATGAAAAAAAAAATCAAGTGTGCCAATTCATGATTAAGTTAATACATGTACATGTATGTCAATGTTCCCATTTTTGTCCCATTTCTGCTTAGATTTGGTTTTGCTAAAATAAGTACACTTGCGTGTACAACAGTATTGATTCATATTTTTGCATTTTTTCTCATCTCAACGAAATGAAATGTCTCAATGTCTTGGAGCTAAGAATAATCTGATATAATTAAAAGCCATAGATCGTGTATAGTAAGTTCAAATATAAAACTACCAGTATATGATAAATATAATAGTGTAATATACAAAATTCATTCCCCCTTCTGTTACACTAGTGGGGACTAATAAGATACATGTAATATGCATTAGTGCAATGATTTACCTTAGATTTGATTTGTTTATAGATGTATATACATGTATATTTGTTGTAGTAAATTAATCACATCTTAATCTTAAAGACTTTTTTTTGAAAATGGAGGATTAGAAGGGGGTATAAAACTTTTGATGCATCATGTTCTTTATTTAATTTTATTTATTTTGACTATTTAATTCCATTTTAGCCATGAAGGTCATAATTTGAAATGAACCAACTTTAAACTTTTATGAAATTAAATTGATAGTTTTATGAAGAATTCACCTGAAATGTCCAGGTTGTGGTATGAAATCTGTATTCATATACACTGTACATTCTTGTTTAGATTACATATATATTACATACATTTATTATGTAGCTGTACTTGAATATGAAATTAGAATGCTGTACATAAAGGGTGTGGTCTTATTAATGTACAGAATGGCCTGAATCTGTTATAGTCTTATGTTGCATATAATGATAAGCATGGAATGTTATGTTTGAAAGTGTACAGTGTATGATGGTTTTACACATATTCAGGCCAGTTTCTATAGATGGCATTGTTATGTACATGTATGTAACTTACTTAGGGAGAAGGAGGGTCAGTTCAATACATGTATTCTTTTATCTCATTATAATATTAGTGATGACTTGAAATTATTCAAACAATTTTTCTTTTTTCAGAGTAGAATAGAATGGATGAACTCAATATTTCAAATTTTCACTGATTTCTTATATATCGTATTTTGAAAATTTAACTGAAGTTAATTCTTAGTTTATGGTTCCGGGCCTGGAAGACTATTTCTTTTCTATACTATTTTGGATGATTTTCATTCTGTAATTTTATACTAGTTGGTATTTATCAATCTATCTAAGAGCTTGTTGATGAGTTTTCAAAATATCAATCATCCAGTAAGATTTATCTAGCTTGCAGGAAAAAGTTTATTTTTATATCGGTAAATTGTCTGAGAAAAAAAGTGACATAACCATATAAACATGCCTCGGTGTAATCATTGAGCATAAGAATTTCCATTGATGATTCCGTTTTGCCGTAATTTTTTATAATTCTTGTGGATCTTTATGAAACTATATCAGAAAACCATATCTTAGATTGATGTACTGAATGTGAAGCTGACGTAGTAGATTGGTTCATAATCATGATGATATGAAACGCTCAAGTTCGAGCAAAATCAATACAATATATGGATCTCTCAATGTTTAAAATGGACATGATTTCATTTTTATTGATTACCGGTAATGATTAATATTACAAATTATAAGAGAATTGTCAAAATGTAATCATGGAGAATTTAATTGTAAAACTGTTTTACAATTTTCATGTATTTTACACTTTAATTGACCAATGAAAGACTTGGAATTGGAGAGAGAACAATTTGTTATAAATGCTTGTTTAACATTTTCAATTCTTTTAACCTTTTGTCATATAGCACATTATTACATCTTGTCACATCAGACAGCTGAGAAAGTCCTGAATAATTAAGTGCAATCCTAATTTACAGTAGAACCAAACTGATAACTTTCTAAATCAATGCTAAATTAGACATACACTTCCCACCATAAATAAGTTTCCAGATACGGGTGTAGAACATGTATAAACAAAGAAATTTCATGAAAAGCTCATCCCTATATTACTTTCCTTAGCTTTAAAACGCATGAAGATTTTCAACATATTGTTTGCATTATTTATTTATATACAAAAAATTGGAAAATTTTCTGTAATATTTTTGGAATTATTTTCTGTCGAAAATTGACATTTTTATGGAAAAACTGCAAAAATTCAAAAAACAGAAATTAAGCCGGGAAATTTACTTGAAATTGATAGCAGCATGGTTAATCTTAAGATTATTAAAACAATGAAACAAAATCTTTCAGTTTTTGAAAACGAAATGAAGGTATAAGGTAGATATAATTATTAAAAGTCAGGGTAGTGCAGTACATGTATGCTTGTTGTTTCAAATTTACATGTAACTAACAATAGAAAGTCATACATTGTAATGAGTGAATGTTTCAACAACCTCTTTCGCTTTTTTTTTTTTTGACGAAAAAATTAAGATTTTATGGAAAATAATATGGTAGAATTACTAGAAGTCGGGAAGAATACATAATTATACATATACATGTATATTTTACTTTAGTTTTACAAAATATGATTATAAAATGAACATGTAAATGTGTACGTGCAAAAATTCTGATTAATGTTTGCAAATATGACTATGGAGTTACACTCAGCTTTAAAATTATCACTGTGTTTTATTTCTTGCCAATGTACAAGTGATTAGAATGATATAATACATGTTTGTACATCAGGCAATGGAATTTGTTGATTTCACGAATATTTCAATTAAAAAATTATTCATGTACTATTTACTTTTTGCAGCTCTTAATTCTGTGATCAGAGAATTCATTCATGCTTACTTCAGGAAGACTAGTAGAATTTGGCATGCCACATGTAAAAATAATGTGAGCTATAAATAAAATTGAAATATACATGTAATGTTATTGATCTTAACAAGGAAGTGATTTATAAAGTCATTATTGTATCTGTATTATATTATAGGGTTAACATTTGTTTGTTGTGAAATCTCTGGACATATTATCTTTATACAAGGTGCTGTGTATTATATTACTGTAAAATAATTCATCAAATTCAATAAATCACAAGATCACTAAATCTTCAATTCTGTAGAAAAAGAGTAAAAATTTCACTAAGCATTTCAACAGTTTTATGCTGCCCACTGCGGAGGTATATTTTGTCTTTGTCCGACAGTCTGTCACAGTACATTTCACAGGGGCGAGTTATTTTAGCTTGGTCACAAACCCTTCCCTTAGCACAAACCCTTTCCCCTACAAGTATATATTTTAAAAACCCAAAGGGTGGTCGCTTCCTATATAATAGCTATATTTCTCTTTCGCACATGATCATGGCTTCTAGCAATTAGATTCGACCAGCGCAACTTTTAGGATGAATTTCTTTTATTCATCTTAATGCCCTGTTCACACGAATGCGCATTAAATCTAATTCGCATTAGATTTGATGCGCTTAATTCTAATGCGAATTTGATTCGGATTGCGTTCACACGACAGATTCTAATGCGCATTAGATTTTGGTACATTTGCACTGAGAATCGTATACTTTAGATAGTAAAAAGATCGAATGCATGCCAATATATTGTTTTTCTCAAAATAATTTACCTCTTTGTAAGTTAAGCTGATGCATGCATAGCATGACATCATTATGAGATAAGATGACGTCATAATACAATGTTACTCTACGTAAGTCAATAAAAGACGTAGTAGATCTACAGTGTCCGTTGTGAATGAAATCTTTACCTTTTATCCTACGTTTCGAGGTTCAAGGGTGATTAGAAGTGCCCAGTTATGATGTAGACATATTGTGGAATTCTTGTAAATCATATACGCATGCGCAAGATTTAATGCGAATTAGATTCGCTTTGCGTTCACACGGCAAAATCTAATGCGAATTAAACTAATGCGCATTAGAATCTCCGTGTGAATGCAGCTAAAATCTAATGCGCATTAAATTTGATTTAATGCGCATTAAACCCGTCAGTGTAAACAGGGCATAAGATAACCAAACCAAAGTTCATATTAATCAGCCTGCAGGAAGGAAAAACAGAAATCCATAATCGTGTACTAAGAGTGTCCACCCTTGGGGTTTTTAATGTGGACGGTTTGTGCTGAGGAAAAGGGTTTGTGACCAAGCTATGATACCTCACCCCTGTGGTATAAATAACTAACTTTCTTGGTATACGTTGCACTTTCATCAAGATCTTAAGGATTGTCAAGTAGCATGATGAGATTCAACACCCAATAAGTGTCAAGGTCACATAATTTGCAATGGGTAACATACCTGGAGCGAGTTCAGGCACCAACTATAGCTCCATTTTTGAATCTATAAATCAGTTGAATAGTCTACGGGGAGTTGAACTCTAGTTAACCGAGGGATTGCTAGATGTTGCTACGGAGGACTAACAACGACCAACAGAAATTATTGCGCTGCAAAATATGAAATACAACTGCTTTGTATTTATGACAATGGCGAAAAATCAAAGTGTAATCAATAATAAACCTACTTGCTCAGTTGTTTACATGTGGAGAACGCCATTTACAAGCTCATACCTTGTAGTTTTACGTCACAGTATGACGTCACAGGAGCGAAGAACAAAGGGAAGCATGACGTCATACGCAAAAAGTGCGCTTAAGCTTGTAACGTGCAAATTTACGTAGGGATACATTTGAAAGGATGTCAGGAGAGTCGGTTTGCGGCATGTATATCGTCGTTATACATGCTTGTAGAAATCCTGTGAACCAATCAGAATGCGTGAAACAAACAGAATGATGTCTAATTCAAGATGGTGGATGCATAAGATCTGGCGTCTTGCATCACAACGTCATAGGTTCACACTGTTCTCAATATGACCTTGCCCGAAGGGGTATTTTTGGAACTCACAATCTTTTTCCTCCTTCTCGAGATCACTACGGTAAATTCAGAGGGTATCTGAATGTTGACGTAAACAGTTCGTGCGCCGCTGCTTTCGGTTGCTATGTAAACAAATATGGCCAACACACCGCCAACAAAATGCATAGCAACGATGACGTCATTCGAATTCCGACGTCAGTATTGAGCTGGAATCTGCTCATCTTTAAATGTTAGATATGGTTCCAAAGCCTATCTGGCCATCTCAATGGTATTCATCTCGCGTTTATGATACCGGAAGAACTGACCCGAAAAAGAAAAGAGTACCAAATTCTTACTAAAATTTTGACGGCAGAAGTCGTTGACTTTACGATCTCTGAGTAGGTATTGTTCCATTTAAGGAGTACAAATAAAAAGAAATGATGACAACTAGCCTACAAGACATAAGAACCGTTTTACACGAATCGTGAAAAACATGGCACCCCCTTTCCCCAAGGCTACATTGTAATGAAGCGCCTAGCGGAATGAGATGCGCCTTGGAGACCAAGATGAAGATCTGGGTCACAGAGACGCTCTTATTTGCTTATTTTCCAATAATTTTGTAAAGAATATTGGAAATAAAGCATTTTTATTATTATGTTAAGTCAATATTGATCGAAATGATGCATGTGAGCCAAAAGGTCTACAAGTTGTGTTTGACTGAATATCATTTAAAGCATACACAATTTTATTACCGGTGTGATCTTTAGTTGACAAGCCGAACTCGCCCCTGATCTTGAAGTCTAGTAAATAGTTACTTCATACAGTGAGAGAATCTGAACTTGAATTTTCATTTTAGATGGTATATACTGGATACAGCCCATTGATACACTGTCTTGGGTTTCATTCCAAAACTGACCTTGATTTTGTCTCGTGTTAAGAATCTGTTGTGAAACTCCCTCCTATTGAAGTCACATTGCTATTTTTCATGTACCTTTCCATAAATCTAATGCTGTAGCACTAGTTTTGTCAGGTCTGAGGAACGGACACTTTTAACTTTATTAAATTCGCCATTTCGTCATAGAAATACATGTAAAACATCACCAAGAAACCAAATGATTTGTTTTGATGACATTTTAATATTGCACTACATCTTACATTTCAGATCTTTCCATGTAAATGTATGTTTACAAGTACACATGTACATATATGTACAATTCACATGTAAATTAAGTGATATTTCACATGTAAATAATGTAATATTTCACATATCATGTAAGTTTATATACATCACTAAAGTGTCAGAAATTTCAAACATGATACTAAATTCACGAGAAGAACAAATCTATGCTAAATGATGCAATAGAAAGTCACATAATTTCTAGTGTTCGTAAGTACAAAGTTTAATTTGACATGTATTATACCAGGATTGTGAAAAAATATAAGAAACAACAAACATACAACTTTCTATCGTTTTAAACTTTAATTTGTCAAATAGCACGAAAATATTTTTTTACATAATAAAGATTTCCATCAGTTGAAGTATCAGAAGATGGTAGAAATTGATCATCTATATCAATTTATGCCAATCCTAGTTGCTTTGCCAAATAAATATACATGTAGAACAAATATAAATTTGATAATCTCTCCTTAGATAATTTCTTACAATGAAACTCAAGAGCTTATATATTCATGAAAATTGTACCAAATGATGTAAATGTCTTGAATCAACTATGTGAATATTGCAAAAATAATTTATGTGCCACATTGCAATTAAAAAAAAATAGCTGCAAAATTTAAATTAAATATCAAATTTCCAAAATATGCCAATATAGGTGTAACAATGCCTTTAAATTGGGAGACAGAACTTGTACAGAAAGTTGATTGATATGATATGAAATCTACATAAAATCATACGAAAAAATACACATTTGTAAAAAATAAAGAATTATTTAATTTACATGTACAAATAAAATAGATCTTTCTAAAATAAAAGATATGCTGTCTATTTATATAAAATTTCACAATCAGTTAATGCTGCCTGAAAAAATTAACAAAATAATACTAAATTGGTACTAAAACTGAAAATGAAAAAAATCTGTAAAAACATTTTGTTCTTAGATATAGGTATTAATATCTACTTTAAAATGTTTTGTATAAAAATGAAAATTGAACTACTAAATCTAAATTTGTATAAAATTATTTTTCCTTTCTTTAATATATCTGTACCAGTATGTAGCTCTCAGCGAAAAAACTACGGTAAATGAATAATTTAATGAATAGAGATGACAACTAAATGTAATCATAGGACTGAGCAGTTAAGAAATAAAAAGAAATTTCAAAATAATTGAGACCTCAAACTGCAAGATTTTGCCTCATAGTTCGTATGCTAAGATCTAATGCATTTCCTTCAAATGGCTAGATGAATATCAGAGACCTGTATTTTATAAATACAGATATACAAAAACACTGAAATACATAAATATTGTTGTAAAATTAGGTACAACCTTCATGTATAGTTTTCATAGATAAAAAGATGTACATTTTTTAACTGACCAAGTACATAAATACATGTATAAAAGTCAGATTAACAAAATTTATAAAACATTGTATAGGATGTGACATGATTGATACAAACATAAATTATATTCTGAGAAAAAAATCCTTAAAATTTATGGTTACATATATGAGATTCATGAATGAAAAATTTGCTAATGTGTGATCTAACATGCATACAGTGAAGTCTTGAAATAATAAAAATTAACTTGTCCTGACGTAAAGAATGTTATTCACTACATTATTCAGGGAAAGAAAGGTATCTGTTCTTATCCTTATCCCTAACAGATGACATATTATCAAAGTTGTATGTAATATAAACCATAATTTTACTACATATAGGTATGTATATGAATACATGGAATACTTCCACGGACTAGATGTCATATGTTATTATTCTGAAAAATTCTGACAACTAAAGTAAAGTTAATGTGCTAAATATAATAATTATTATCCTTTAAATATGACATAAATGCTGTCACATGTCAATAAATTCCAAACTCATAAGTAATATAGAACGATTAAGATACACAAAATTTAGTACTAAGGTACATTCAAATTTATTTTCAGGGGTTAACAGTGTGATAGCACTGATTCTATACATACAGTATAGATTGACGTTGTTGTTTTATCACAGCATTTCTGATGTATTTTCTTATTAGATTACATGGAATTGTTCTGTTTGAGCATAACAATAGATGTTTTTCTGTGTCAGGAGAACAATTTGAAAAACATCTTGCTCAAACATAATTACAATCAAATTTATTTCAAACTTGAAATAATGACAATGGTTTCAAAATGGAGATCTACAAAAAAATGCCAGAGAGACGAATAACTGAGATAAAAATTTAGTAAGACTCCACAGTATGTAATCTGGACATTAAAGCACCATACCAAAATACATTGTCATGTTAAATATGGATATAAAGCCGTAACCCAACATTTGGCAAACAATTCGTAAGAAGCACCAATAACGTACGGTAAGCTTGACAAGAAGCTTCATTTACATGAGATGAAAATCTTTCAATTAATTTACACAGGCAAAAATGTATATACAAAGTAATTACATGTACTATGGGCTAAAATGCCAAATGATTGCTTCAAAAATCAAAATATGGTACATGTAAGTTTAAATACACAGCCAATTGTGCCTCACATGAAATTCATATGAGCATCATGTAAATTTCACATGAAAGTTCATGTGAAATTCATGTAAATTTTACAAAAAAATCATGTGAAAAAAACATGAATTTCACATAAATTTACTTCACATGAATTTTACAATTTTTTTTCTTTGTGACAATCATGCAAAATTGACTTGACATGCAAATTCATGTCAGAAACTTCACATGAATTTCATGTGAAAAATATCATATAAATTTCATGTTCGTGTTCATTTCACATAAATTTCATGTCCGTGTTCATTTCACATAAATTTCATGTGACCTTTTACATAAGTTTATGTAAATTCCACATGAATTTCATATGAGGCACAATTGGCTGTGTATATAAACTTAATAATGTTTGTAATGTGTACTCAAGAGGGAAGAACTATACGTATTCTGAATAGTAAGATCATTAGGTTTTGTTGAGACAGTGAAAGTAAACATTTATATAAAGGTCATGACATATTGGTTAAAGAACGATCAGGGTATACATGTAGTGATGTAGATGCAAGTTCAAAATTGGAAAAGGTGGTACATGTATCTATGATGAAACCAACACTCAGTTTTGAATGAATTTTCCAGCTAAAAACAATTCCATACACATGTGCATCAATGTGGTCTTCTAGAAAGCTAACAGCTTGATAAATAAAGCATGTCTTAATACTGATTCTCATGTTTTTGACAAAAATTCTACTCTATATTTTTACATTTCTATGCATTACCATAAAGAAGTGACTGAGACATCATACAATAATGTGTATTTTGCTATTTTTTAAAAAGCACTACTGATTGTAATTTTTTATAATAATGATGATCTGTAATTGAATTGTAGCAACTTCTTTTGATTGGAAACAACATTTTTTCTCCAAAATTTTGGCAAATTACATTTTACTTCTACCAGTACATGTACTGTATATGCTCTTTTCCCTTGCACTTCACTCTCAAGTAACAATAACACTATTGTCTGTGGCAGTTAATAACTTAGTCTCTTCACTCCTCTCTTCTGTATTTTTCGGCCTTCTTGGGTCTTTTTTGGTTTTCCTTACGGCATAAGGTATTGACTCCAGACTACAGTCTATACAGGGGGCAATAAGAGCGCCCTCTTCACCGACATGTATTTCGGCAGGTGCTTCCCCCTCGGGATTTGTCTCGTATGTTATCGAGTCATCATTCACACTAGCTAACTCTGAATTATTTAGCAAACTATTGTCGGGATCATTTTGGGTTTCTGTTTTATACGGTACATCCTGATTACGTAGATTTTCACAATTTAAGGCCTTACTTTCACTTTCATTTTTACACAATGGGCTACGCTCGTACGAGCCCTTCTCGATCATTGGTAACTCTTGGAGCATGCGCTGTAAATTATAATGATCTTTCATACCGTTTTCTTGTAATCGTCTGGTTGACACTAACTGAATTTGGTGTGGCCCTGTCCTTATAACGGCACTATAGGAAGGTGGGGACGCAGACGCTGACCTTGACTGACTTTGTGATATATCGTCAATGCTGTATTTGTCTGGGTCGTGCTCACTTCCGTAACCTGAGCTTTTCTCGTACCCACACCTCGAGTTGGCTGTTCCAGCATTTGAACAACACTCCCCTGTCTGACTTCCTACAGGGGTATCATTCTGATCTCTGTTTAACGTAGACTGAGCATAATTTATCAAACTTTTTAAATTCAGTGGACTCATAGGTGGCGGGATATTGATAGAGGGTAAAGGTGATTCAATATCGTACAAGTCGCCTAAGCTACCGTTTTCTTCACTGTCCCGTTTAAGAATATATTTCGTCCATTGGCTGTTCATGAATGGTCTATATGTGTCTCTAGTACTACCACTTGTTATTGACTGCGGACTTTGAGGCGTATGTCCGTTATGATACTGTCGGTCCTCCGTAGAACTGCTACGTACATCCTCAGATGTTGTCGGTGAAATTTGTAACTGAAGCTCGTCGGGCGACGGAGACAAGTCGATCGTATGACGATCAATCTGATGTATAATCTCATCAAGGTTTTTCATTCTGACGATTTTTGACTTCGGCGGTGATAGTGTTGGGTTTGTTTTCCACAAAAACGGACGAGGTGGTCCGGAATTCGGAGCTGTTATATTATTATTTCCATTAGCATGTGAAAACGGTGAATCATACATCATTAGCCTGTGTGGTGGTGAGTTAGATGTATTACTTGCTGTGCTGCTAAATTTAGGATTTGGTAGGACAAAGTCAAAACTTGAGGATTCGGCCATTTGATCTAAGGCATCCATTGATTGTTCTGGGTCAAATTTACGGCTCAGAATTTCCTGAATTTCACCGTTAATCTCATCATCATCTTCCATCAGCGATGGTTCGATACTTTCCTGATCGCAGGTTGTATCTGATCTCTCTGTTTGTGACTCACTGCTGCGACGCTCGTCAGAACTACTTTTACGATTTGCAAAATTTTTAAGAATTCCCCTCTCTGGTCTGGCACTATCAGGATTAGATATAATGATGGGAGGGGGAGGTAACTCTCCAATATCACTTTCCTCTTCACTTGTGAGTCTTCCAAGAAATTTCCTTCTTTTTCCGAACAGTTTGTCTGACCTGTAAATAGTAGATACATGTACAATGTACGTTATAAAAGATTCTCACGACTTTGTAAAACAGAACCGACTCTAAATACGTATGACTTTCACTTTGCAGGTAACCTTGACCCTCATTTGTTGTTGATTCTCATCAATCTTGACTTTCAAGTTTAATGGAAGAATAAATCATACCAATCGAGTTATAGCCATATACATGTACATGTATGTGAAAGTGTCACTAACGGACAGTCAGAAGCTGAACCGAGTGATCTGCATTATGTCTTTCTTGAATAGCACATGACATAATCAAAGCACTAAAGGTACTGAGTGCGAATAGCCAGAATAATATCACTTATTATGTATGACAAAATATTGTGTCTTCAAAGTTATATTTGTTCCTGAACACCTTCGTAGGCCAGTTTATGGACTTATAAAGACAGAACTAAAATGCAAATCCATAATGTTGTCGTAATGAATTGAAAGATGATGTCTGACAGTGAACATGAAAATTAAATAACATCACATTAAATCTACCCCTCCCCCCTAACAAGATGACTATCGATTGATGATAGCATATACAAGGAAAGAAGATGAATCTTATTTTCTAATTTGATCACAACTCTCTCTTTAACCTTTCATGTTCAATGTTAGGTGTGTGCTAAGAATTTGAAGGAAAATTCACTTCTTTTTTAGTATATAAAAACATGATACATCCTAAGGCACGGTCCATTTGATATTCTGGGGGGGGGGGGGGGGGGGGGGGGGCTTGGGTTTTTTTCGAAAAAAATAATTTTGCTTCCAATTTTGATGAAAAAAATAAATTTGCTTTTGGTGTGACAGAAAAAAATAATCTTGCTCTTACAACTAATCTGAATTCGAAGAATTAATATAAAATTTCGCAAAAATTCTTGAAAATTTTCCAGCTCGCTTCACTCGCCGCAGTTTTCAATTTGTATAAAAAATTTCAGCTCGCTTCGCTCGCCAGTTTTCTATCAAAACATTATTCTTAAAAGCTTAAATATATTATCAATATCTATGTATTGCTATTAATACATGTTGCAAGTAGCCCACAGAGTCTAATTTTATGTTCTTGTAAGCTTGGAAGGAGAATTACTTCAGTTATCATGGTTATTCACCAATTTACAATTCTACATTTAAAAAAAAACTTTGTCTAGGAGACCTTTCCCTCAGACCCTCTTATACATATATATGTGATATACATGTACCTTATATAAAATGTTGAGAATAATGTATTGTAAAAATCTTTTATCTCTCTGTTTAAAAGTGAATTAAATACTTGCATATAAAAATAAACTAATATATTAATATTTAGAGTTTTGAGTAAAAATTTAATAATTTCTATCGATAAAACACAAATATTCTAAATATGCGCATCACATTGTTAAAAAAAAATTCCTTGCTCCAACTTAGCGCGAAAAAAATAATTTTGCCCCTGTCCGGGCCGAAAAAAATAATCTTGCCCCGACAAAAAACCCAAGCCCCCCCCCCCCCCCAGAATATCAAATGGACCGTGCCTAAACGGGAATGTTTTGATCTTTTATTTTTCATAATTGTTAATATCATATTTCATGATGGAAGTTCCTAATTTTTCCGTCGTATACAGATTTTATTTTGTAAAGCGGGGCAAAATAAGCCTACTTGAAGATAGTTTTATGTTTCAATGATTCAACTTAATATCTTTATCGATAGCACCGTTTCATTTATATATTGTCCACTAAAACAGATAATGACCTGGTACTGGAAAGGGGTTTCCAACACACAGCCTGTGTTCATCTCAGTACATATAACAGATGCATTCATTAGGTCATGCATGTACATAACACGACAGCTCGATTCATATAGATATAATTCATTGATTCAGACAGTGATCAGACTTTAAACCAATCATGACGCTGATGCAGTCCCAAGGTACATGTAAACAGAGTAACATCGTTTATACATATTCAGTAGACGGGGCTCCCATGAGTGAAGAATCAGGCAATCGCTATGTGCTATTCGCACAAAAATTACTGTGAATTGGTTTTTATTCGTCAGATACCAATTTTCGTCAGTGCCTTCCTTGGCGAATTTACGTACCGACGAATATTAATACTCTTTACAAAATATAAATTGTAGTAAGGAAAAATTGAATCAGTCTCTTGGTAAACTTAAATATGAACCGGAGGCACTATGGAGGAGGGAGGAAGAAGATGAAGGTTCCGAATTTCAAGACATTGTTATATAGTGTTATTATGACATGCAAATGGCAAATCACTGAAAACAATATGAACACAAAGTAGGATATAATGTAATTCTAATTACAAAATAATATGTTTTCACAGCAAGTAAGGCAATATACATGTCTCTAATTGTTTGTTTACCGATAATTGTTAAACCAACAATTAAAACTAACACATACGACGGATTTGACTTTTTGATGGCAGATCTAAATGTTAAGTTGGCATTTGAACAGACAAATTTACATTTTAGGGACCCTTGGATGACGAATTTACGTACTGACGAAATGGTACTTTTTAATGAATTGACGAAAATTGGTACCGACGAAAATAAAGCAATTTACAGTATTATTAATCAATCAATCAACTGATGGACTACAAAGACTTTTTATATTCAAATACACAAGCAAACAGCAGATAAAAGAAATAAAATCACTTTAAAAATTCAAGTGACATTTAAATAGATTTGACTTACTTGTATGAGGGGGTGTTCCCAAACTTGATGACTTTATTACCAGCCTCTTCTCCATCATCTGATCTGGATGATTTTTTCCTCAGTGAGAAGAATCCTTTCTTGGTAAACTTGACAGGAGTTTTACGTCTGAAGTATTAGAAGGAAAATGATATTTTAAATAGAACTACTAAAGAACAGATTTGTTGCATGTTTTTATTCCTGATATACATGACCTTGACCTACAATGGTGGCCTTGACTTTGAGGATAACCTTGACCTACAATGGTTGCTCTTATCATGCTAGATCATCCAATTAAAACACATCCAGTATTTTCATGCTTATTTATCAATACAACATTTTTTACCAGTCTCCAATCTATGAAATTAATGATATCACGAAAGGTAATATCTTGAAACAATGGTTCCTAAAATATTTCCTAACTTTACAATTCATCTCAAGTTCTGAAGTTCAACTATAAGGGAAAGCACACATGTATATAGAAAGGACTTTTAAAACATATAGTGATCGACAAATGTGCTACTTAGCTTAAAAAATCCTGCATTAAAAAATCTTTAAGCAGATAAGAAAATGATAAGGGAAACACTAGATCTTACCAGCTAAGATCTATCTATGGGAGGAAATAAAGTGTTATGTTCAAGAATATACATGTACAAACCTGTAACATAGGAACATAAACGTCAGTATAAAGACCAGGCCTCCCACGACGGAGCACAGTATTATAATCAACCATTCTGTACTTAAACTGTTCTCCTCGGCTGTAAAAAAAAGTATACATTCATACATAAAACAAAACATAAATAAACTCGGTAAAACAGTTCATGTGATTCAGCACTGACAGTGTGTTCAGTACCTACATGTATTAAGCACTGACAGTGTGTTCAGCACCTACATGTATTAAGCACTGACAGTGTGTTCAGTACCTACATGTATTAAGCACTGACAGTGGGTTCAGTACCTATTAAGCACTGACAGTGTGTTCAGTACCTACATGTATTAAGCACTGACACTGTGTTCAGTACCTATTAAGCACTGACAGTGTGTTCAGTACCTACGTGTATTAAGCACTGACAGTTTGTTCAGTACCTACATGTATTAAGCACTGACAGTTTGTTCAGTACCTACATGTATCAAGCACTGAGTGTGTTCAGTGCCTATTAAGCACTGACAGTTTGTTCAGTACTTATTAAGCACAGACAGTGTGCTCAGTACCTACATGTATTAAGCACTGACAGTGTGTTCAGTACCTATTAAGCACTGACGGTGTGCTCAGTACCTACATGTATTAAGCACTGACGGTGTGTTCAGTACCTATTAAGCACTGAAAGTGTGTTCAGTACCTATTAAGCACTGACAGTTTGTTCAGTACTTATTAAGCTCTGACAGTGTGTTCAGTACCTATTAAGCACTGACAGTGTGTTCAGTACCTATCAAGCACTGACAGTTTGTTCAGTACTTATTAAGCACTGACAGTGTGTTCAGTACCTATTAAGCACTGACAGTGTGTTCAGTACCTATTAAGAACTGACAGTGTGTTCAGTACCTACATGTATTAAGCACTGACAGTGTGTTCAGTACCTACATGTATTAAGCACTGACAGTGTGTTCAGTACCTATTAAGCACTGACAGTGTGTTCAGTACCTATTAAGCACTGACAGTGTGTTCAGTACCTATTAAGCACTGACAGTGTGTTCAGTACCTATTAAGCACTGACAGTGTGTTCAGTACCTATTAAGCACTGACAGTGTGTTCAGTACCTATTAAGCACTGACAGTGTGTTCAGTACCTATTAAGCACTGACAGTGTGTTCAGTACCTATTAAGCACTGACAGTGTGTTCAGTACCTACATGTATTAAGCACTGACAGTGTGTTCAGTACCTATTAAGCACTGACAGTGTGTTCAGTACCTATTAAGCACTGACAGTGTGTTCAGTACCTATTAAGCACTGACAGTGTGTTCAGTACCTATTAAGCACTGACAGTGTGTTCAGTACCTATTAAGCACTAACAGTGTGTTCAGTACCTATTAAGCACTGACAGTGTGTTCAGTACCTATTAAGCACTGACAGTGTGTTCAGTACCTATTAAGCACTGACAGTGTGTTCAGTACCTACATGTATTAAGCACTGACAGTGTGTTCAGTACCTAGTAAGCACTGACAGTGTGTTCAGTACCTATTAAGCACTGACAGTGTGTTCAGTACCTACATGTATTAAGCACTGACAGTGTGTTCAGTACCTATTAAGCACTGACAGTGTGTTCAGTACCTATTAAGCACTGACAGTGTGTTCAGTACCTATTAAGCACTGACAGCCTGTTCAGTACCTATTAAGCACTGACAGTGTGTTCAGTACCTATTAAGCACTGACAGTGTGTTCAGTACCCATCTTTAAACCTCTCTTAAGATCTTTTTGGTACATGTATAAAAGTTTTGTTACCTTGTATCAACAATTATACTGTAATCAGCAAAAGCTGAATTACATTATCACAAGTTTTAGTGAAAGAAATTCCATTCCTACAATTTTCATTTGGCTTTCACAAAGCACAAATTTTCAAAAATTCTAAAATGAACGACTGAAATACATGTAACTTGCAGATTAATTTTGAATAGCTTAAAAAAATCATACAGTGATCAGAATGCCATCATGAATTTTCTTCACATTTTTTTCATTTTCTTTAAAGATATACACATATATGTAAATGAGCTACATGTAGTTCAACCATAAATACTGCTTGTATCCTTAAAGTTTATACATGTACAATGTACATCTTACCAGCAATGACAGCTACCGGCTCTATGGTACTTGGTTTGGATGTTGACAGTTTAGTTTCCATAGGAATGACCCTTATGGGTTCATAAGTCCTTGGTTTTGGTGTGGTTGTCGATGGAGAGGTCATGACCCCTGTTGTCATAGTAACAAGGACTTTCTTTGTACATTCCGGACCAGCCCATCCAGGGTCACAGAAACATGTCTTGGCCTGTGTACACACCTGATATAGATAAAAGTATGTGTAAAAGATGGCATTTTTGTATAATTGCTACACTAATATTCTATGAATCTGATTTCATTGACAATGCCATGAAAAGGCTTTATTTTTCTGCAAATTCATGAGGTCATTACTTGAAAAGTTAGAGCCTTTTTCATACCAAGTTTATCAAAAACATGTACATGAAAATAATCAATGATTTACGTTATTTTAAAAGTATTCTTCATTCGGTAAAAAAAAAATAATCTACCATAGAGCTTTTGGAAAATGAGGATAAAATTTTCAATACTTTTTACTTTCTGTGGAATAACTTCTAAAAACTGTTTTATAATAAAAATATTGAATCTAATTACTTATTAAACATTGGAGTCTTTTTTTTTTTACCAATCACAATATTTTTCTTAGTACAAGTAAATTAATTTTAAGTGAAGAGAAAACCTTTTGCTACCATTTAGAACTTTAAAAAAGTTACACAGAATAAGATAATTATTTTACCCCATGATTAGAGCAGATAACACTGGCCACTGTTCCTGGACATTCAAGGGGAGGTAACCTTGACACGGGGACACACTCCTTACTCAGACAGACTTTGTCTAGGCCACATTTAGTACCGTCCTGTACCAAGCCAAACTGGGGCAGGTTCATAACCGCTGGACCATATATAACTCTGTAAATTAGTACACAAAATATTATTAATAACTGTACAGGTTTATCATATCCTGTCAAAGTAATTACATCATACATAGTCAAGTCCATGTCAAAATTAGGATTTTTAGAGAGATGTATCATCATACAATTATTTGAGAAAAAATAAATAAATGATGAATTCTTTTCAATAGGACTTTTGGTCGTAAAAATATGACTAGACATTTCCTGATAACCGTGGTTCACTTGTCTCTGATGGCAAAATGAATAATGGGATAACATTTTTCCTGACAGAATCTTTTCTTACTTGCAGTTATACTCCTGGTTGTTGTTATACAGAGTGGTGGTAGAGAAACTTCTGTCTGTACCAAATAACGGTACTCTGTTACCGCCCTGACAGTGAAGTAAACCACACTGGATATTCCTGTAGAAAAATATTTATATAAAATAAAACATGGCTATAGACAGTAACTTCTGTCTGTACCAAATAACGGTACTCTGTTACCGCCCTGACAGTGAAGTAAACCACACTGGATATTCCTGTAGAAAAATATTTATATAAAATAAAACATGGCTATAGACAGTAACTTCTGTCTGTACCAAATAATGGTACTCTGTTACCGCCCTGACAGTGAAGTAAACCACACTGGATATTCCTGTAGAAAAATATTTATATAAAATAAAACATGGCTATAGACAGTAACTTCTGTCTGTACCAAATAACGGTACTCTGTTACCGCCCTGACAGTGAAGTAAACCACACTGGATATTCCTGTAGAAAAATATTTATATAAAATAAAACATGGCTATAGACAGTAACTTCTGTCTGTACCAAATAACGGTACTCTGTTACCGCCCTGACAGTGAAGTAAACCACACTGGATATTCCTGTAGAAAAATATTTATATAAAATAAAACATGGCTATAGACAGTAACTTCTGTCTGTACCAAATAATGGTACTCTGTTACCGCCCTGACAGTGAAGTAAACCACACTGGATATTCCTGTAGAAAAATATTTATATAAAATAAAACATGGCTATAGACAGTAACTTCTGTCTGTACCAAATAATGGTACTCTGTTACCGCCCTGACAGTGAAGTAAACCACACTGGATATTCCTGTAGAAAAATATTTATATAAAATAAAACACGGCTATAGACAGTAACTTCTGTCTGTACCAAATAATGGTACTCTGTTACCGCCCTGACAGTGAAGTAAACCACACTGGATCTTCCTACAGAAAAAATTGATTAATCATGTGTAATTTAGACTTTCAGTGCTCTGCTGTTACCGTATATCGGGAATTTTTCGCGTGTGTCTAATTTTCGCTAAGTTCGCGAGCATCATCAAATCGCGAAAAATGGACATAGCGAAAAAAAGACACAAACTTACGCTTCCAAAGAGGTTCAGTTATATGTAAAAAGTGTAACTGTCCCGAGGTATTAGTGAGTACTCGTCTGATTAAGATAATTATGATTATAACAAGCACACAAAATACAAGACACAGGACTAAAGTAGCACACAAAATACAAGACACAAAAGTAAATGTACACAGAACTAAATTACTACACAAAATACAAGACACAAAACTGAACTAGTACACAAAATGCATGACTACTTAGCCACTAATGAAGATGAACACTAGAAATGAATAAGAATTTTCTTCAGTATCATGCAATATTTGAATAAAATTCCTTTTTGTCAAAAGTCTCTCAAGACTTTCTAATTCTAAAGCAATAATATATATATATATATAAATGTTACAATAAGTCCAAACCAATTAGCAGAAATACATATAGAACATTGTAGATAGTACCATATTATGATATACTGACACATTCATTAGTGTTTCCAGGCACACCACACAAGACTGCATATATATATGTGCTAATGTTACATCAATTTTAATGATAAAATTGTATGTAGATTACAGTTGATAAATAATTATGAAGTTCAGATGATTTTGGTGCTATAGGGCTTGAATGAAATGGCAGAATGTAATGCACAGTTAAAATGCAGTAATGTTCGAGGAGGTGAGTCATGCATGTACAGGTCATTCATCATCTCTGTTGTACTTCTGAATTTTTTTTTAAATTAACTTTTTTTTCCAATTATATTTTCATTCAGTAAAATCCTTGCATGAATGACTTGTACTAGCAATAAAGATTTTAAAGGTACTAGATGTATAATAAGAACTTTGGTGACATTAGGAACTACTTTTATCATTCAATAAAAGCAAAGATTATGATTCCTTCCTTTTCAACAAGTATTCCCTATATGAATTTTCATACTCAAAACTTGAAGTAGTTCATTATACATATAATAACTTAAAATGAAATCTCATTGCTTTGTGCCCATTAATACAAGTTGTACTTCATGAAGTTATATGTGTACATGCCACATTCATACAAAACAGTATAAATAAATTTTTGACAACTTACCATTGACATATTGAAAAGCTGCATCTAAGGAATCTCATCTCAGGAAGATAGCTTGCCAATTACTTCTATAAACCGAATTTTCGCCGATGTTCCGAAGACTTTAATTTTTATAGCACTCATGTGAATCACTTCCCAGAGATACTGAACAGAATGTTGGTAAATTTTCCAACCAAAATTCACGAGGGCATAACTCTGTCAATTTTTTTTGATCGAATTCGAAGTGCAAGGGGCATAACTCTGTCAAAATTTTTTTGATCGGACCCAAATATATACTTGACCTAGATTTTCATTTGATGTGTTTGTACACAAGATTCATTTCAGTATGTGAATACACTCCAGAGATATTGAACAAAAATCCTGAAATTTCTGTACTTTTCGAAAAGCAAGGGGCTAAACTTTGTCAATTTTTTTTTTATTGGACCCAAATATGAACTTGACCTAGATTTTCATTTGATGTGTCTGTATACAAAATTTCATTTCAATATGTGAATCCACTCAAGAGATATTGAACAGAAACCCTGAAATTTTGGTATTTTTCGAAATGCAAGGGGCATAACTCTGTCAAAATTTTTTTGATCGAACCTTAATACAAACTTGACCTGGATTTTCATTTGATGTGTCTGTATACAAAATTTCATTTCAATATGTAACTCCACTCAAGAGATATTGAACGGAAACCCTGAAATTTTGGTTTTCTTCGAAGTGCAAGGGGCATAACTCTGTCAAAATTTTGTTGATCGGACCCAAATATACACTTGGCCTAGATGTTCATTTCATGTGTCTGCATACAAAATTTCATTTCAACATGTAACTCCATTCAAGAGATATTGAACGGAAACCCTGAAATTTTGGTATTTTTCGAAATGCAAGGGGCATAACTCTGTCAAATTTTGTTTGATCGGACCCAAATATGAACTTGACCTAGATTTTTGTTTGATGTGTCTGTATACAAAATATCATTTCAATATGTAACTCCATTCAAGAGATATTGAACGGAAACTCTGAAATTTTGGTATTTTTCAAAATGCAAGGGGCATAACTCTGTCAATTTTTTTTTTTATCCGACCCAAATATGAACTAAACCTAGATTTTTGTTTGATGTGTCTGTATACAAAATTTCATTTCAATATGTTACTCCATTCAAGAGATATTGAACAGAAACCCTGAAATTTTGGTTTTTTTCGAAGTGCAAGGGGCATAACTCTGTCAAAATTTTGTTGATTGGACCCAAATATGAACTTGACCTAGATTGTCATTTGATGTATCCGTATACAAAATTTCATTTCAATATGTGAATCCACTCAAGAGATATTGAACGGAAACCCTGAAATTTTGGTTTTTTTCGAAGTGCAAGGGGCATAACTCTGTCAAAATTTTTTCGATCAGACCTTAATACGAACTTGACCTGGATTTTCATTTGATGTGTCTGTATACAAAATTTCATTTCAATATGTAACTCCATTCAAGAGATATTGAACGGAAACCCTGAAATTTTGGTATTTTTCGAAATGCAAGGGGCATAACTCTGTCAAAATTTTTTTGATCGGACCCAAATATGAACTTGACCTAGATTTTTGTTTGATGTGTCTGTATACAAAATTTCATTTCAATATGTGAATCCACTCAAGAGATATTGAACGGAAACCCTGAAATTTTGGTATTTTTCGAAATGCAAGGGGCATAACTCTGTCAAAATTTTTTTGATCGGACCCAAATATGAACTTGACCTAGATTTTTGTTTGATGTGTCTGTATAACAAATTTCATTTCAATATGTGAATCCATTCCAGAGATATTGAACGGAAACTGATGTTGCGGACCGACCGACAGACCGACCGACCGACAGACCGACCGACAGACCGACCGACAGACCGACCGACAGCGGCAAACCTATATGTCCCCTCTTCTTCGAAGGGGGGCATAATAATTGATGTTTACAGATAACAAGTAGTATTAATTAATTTAATTATCCAGTGCAAACACGTCAAATCAAACAATCACCGATATGAATGCACGTCGGCTTTTATTTCAAACCACCTGTTGTCGTTCTGTAATTACATGTATAACATATAACGTTTTATCCGTATATTTCTCACTAGAAACTAAATCTTAACAATGATTTGGGGTTTAGAGGTCTTTTTCGGACCACAAAACTATATGACTACTTACATGGGAAACAATAAAATTATAAGCAGCCGGCATCGTTTATGCTTTGAACGAGTGAACTGTATGATGCACATTCTTGTACATTTGTTTTATTGTATACGTAGATACGTAAATCCAGCAGAAAAACGTTCGCAATTATATGATCGTATTTCATTTCACATTAAATAAATCTTTGTACAAATCTTAATTTTTGGTATTGATAGATTAGCGAAAATTAGACTCAGCGAAAAAAAGACACACCATTAAAGGGTCATTTTCGCGAAATTTACCCGACGCGAAAATTACCCGATATACGGTATATTAGCAATGACATGTACAGAAATTAGTGCAAAATACATTTTCATAAAGAATTTGTTTTGATTTGTATGTTTAAGGTGCTTTTCTTGGTACTATTTGAGTATAAATTTAAGCAGAATTCATATTATAGCAGAATTAGCACTGTTTAAACTGTGCTTATTCACAACTACCATAAATAATTTAAATCATTACATAAGTAAAGTGCACTCATTTCATTTCATTCATGATTGCACTACATGTCAATTCCCACCCCCCTTTCTGCTAAAATCTGACTGTCCTCAAATAAGTAGATGTACAGTATTTAGTAATTAGTAAAGATTAGGTCTATATTTGAAAATATTGACTATTCACAACTTACTCGGGAAGACACTTGGCATAGGAGTTGGTTCTTTCATCTTTTCCACAGTGTCCGTTAAAATTTCCAGTTGGGTTAAACCTTTCGAAACACTGCATGTCAGCACCAGAGGCATCTGTAGAAAAGAAAATTGTTTCACGTTCAGAATTTACATCCGCATCACAATCTTTAACTACATGTATGGCACTATTCAGAATTCATTTAATATACATTGTACATGTATGCACATGTACATGTATCTATCTAAACTACATGTCATATTCATGAAACCAAGATTTGTATACAATTGACATTTTTTACTAATCTGCTTTTCTCTAATGATTTAAATACATGTATACTTACTAAGTCCCCAGATGTGTTGACATTGCTGTGTTAGGGTGGGACATATGCCCCCGCGGCAGTACCCTGCATTATTACCACACGGGTGTCCATCAGCTAGGTAGTTATTGGGTGGACACTACAAAAGATAATTTGACATACAATATGATGCTACTTTCAAAGTTTTAGGCAAGCTTGAAAGGAGTTAGAGAAAACTTTCACTTCACTACTTGTACAGTCAACCTTGAACTGCGAAAGTTTGTTCCAGTCAATAAAAATGTAAAATGCTTAATTCAATAGCATCAGGAACGGATCTGTAAATCATTGTTCATACAAAAACATTTACTTGTATAAAACGACGAAAGAAAGTACCAGGGAATACATGTAATTCTTCTTATACAATTTGTTATGCATTTTATTTTATTATTTGTTATGTTATGATTTTACCTGTCCACTGTCTCCTGGACATAACTCTGGCACATCACACTCTGAGGATTTCTCTCTACAGACATACTGACTGGATAGGAACTATACACAGAAAGAAAAATATTTAAAATAATTATCATTAAATGAATGTAAGTAAGTCATCTTTGCTTGTAACAGGAAATTACATGCCAGGTCAATAAATGAGCATTCACAGCATCAAATACGTAAAAACTTTGGGATAGAATTTCAACAGAATCTGTGAATCCTCTACAAGCAATACCTAATACACAAGATCAAAGATTCTCATTCTTAGTACCAGACTTCTTATACAAAATGTACATGTACATGTATGTATCATTGATATTTAATTAACTGAAACTTTCATAAAATAATTTTCAAGTACTTTAAAGCGCTTGATTATTTCTTAAAGAATTTGGCTTTTGACTTCAAATACATGTACATGCTTTAGGAAAAGAATGTCAACAAAATTGCCATAACAGCATCTGTTGTGGTCCAATACATTTGTACATGTATACTCACGGTACAGTTATGGCAGCACGCTCCCGTACGACACTGAGCCCACGGTTTGAGTAGACAGGTAGTAGGGTCACAGCAAGGATCGGTACGCTCACACTCCAGTGGCGTACCACAATCACACTCCTCCCCCCTCTCCACTTGGTAGTTACCACAAACTTGTACATACGTGGGCTGAAAATACATAAAAATATTTGCTGAAATGTACAGTATACAGAATTATTCAATGACTCTTATCTACATGTATACTGAGGGATAAATTAAGTGTACTTCAACCAACATGACCCAACTGGTAATTGGCCAATTGTATATGTTAGAACTTATATTTTCAAGTACAGTGTACACGTACAAAAGTTGCAGAGTTTTGTAATTACATAATTGACAATAGCTACTTGTACATGATTAATTGTAAAATCTCAGAACTTATGACAAACATAATGAACTGTTTATGATACCTTGAAATACATTTCATCTTAACGCAAAAGCTAATATAAAAAATAGGATCTAAGCTGAACTTTGATGAAATTTTTTGTTCCCACATTTTGTGTTTTACATGAAATTACCTCTGGATTGTTTTTGAGACACGAAGCAACATCCAGATTTAGGGACACCTCTAGATCTGCCATACTACAGGAGGAAAACCTCCGAGAATGAACACCAGGGTGTGATCTACAAACGATCAATAAAAGTTAAACAAATAGTATAATATACGATATGCATTTGAGGCAAGCAAACTTTTATAAAGTTAGTTGGAAAGTAATACGTATAAAATGTACCATACATATCTGTTTAATGTAACTTTTAAAATGCTTTTTATTACAAATATTGTACATTGTATATGAGCATCAACATCATCAGTGCTAAAAAACACTAAAACTCAGTAAGGGTCCTTTCAAGTGAAAATCTCCTTTGCTTCAAAATTATTTCTCAATGCTTTATCATGTTACATAGAGATGAGTGAATTTAACATTGCTATGAATTGAGTACATGTTAGTGCAAGACTGACAGAATCTTACATAATGCTGCGACTGAGGCAGGGGAATCTCTACTGAGTGTAAAAGATTTGCAATCCACAATGAGGCTTGCTGAATCACGGATGTACGTGTAGCAAATCTTTTGCACAAGGACGAGATTCCACTATCTCAGTTGTAAAGTCATGACTGATTATTTACATGTATCTCAATTAAATATATTACTAATTAGAATTAAATGACTTCTGAACAAGAGCCGACACCAAAATGTACACAAATCTAACAATGGCATGGTGTCACATTCAGTGTCATTTCTAAGACGTCATAATAAGTTTCACATGGAATGTGAGACAAGAAAATCTCAAACTGACACGTCTACTTGTTTGTTTTTTCTTATGTCTCAAAATTCAAATGAGTGAGATAATACTATTGGTCACTTACAGAACTTTGCTGGACATTATACAGCCCATCTCATCCTGACAAACACACCCACCTGTAATGTTGTATAAAATGATTACATTTTCATAATGAATCAAACTTTTAAAGTTTATGAAATATTTGTCCATATGTTATATGTGAAATATAAATTGTCAAAGCAAGTTTCAAATCTTACAAATACAAATGTTTGTTATATACTAAAGAAGAATCCATGTTACATAATATGCTGGCATTTCTTTAGTTGTATTCAAGAGAGGACTACTGTCCTGTTCACTAATTCCAGAGCACCCTGTCTGGGCGATTTATTCTGCGTCTGCAGAATTTTGCTATAAATTATTATTTCTGAGAATTGACCTCCTTTAGTCGTAACTGGAAATTAACTTCAACTTACCCTATCAGCTGCCTTCAACCCGCAAAATGAAAAAATAAAATGTCTACGGGAAATTCCCATGTTATTTCAAGCCGCCGCCATATTGTTCTCCATGTCAACAATGGTAAACAGTGACGTCAAAGCTCCCGACGTCACGCATTTTCAGCGATTTTACTATAGAAAATCCCCGTAGACTTTTTATTTTCCGTCATATTTCTAACTTAGCTGACGCACAGAATGGTATTTTCTGTTACGACTAAAGGAGTACTATAAAATTGATATCTTTTTGGAAGATGACATTATCATATTTTATACATAACCGGGAAAACAGGGTGCTCTGGAATTAGTGAACAGGACAGTAAATCAACCCATCTTTATTAAGAAATAACTTTAGGTGTTCATGGTAGTATAATTCTGGTTGGTCAAAATTTGCACATGTCCAACCAGAAATATACTACCATGAACAAAGTAAGACAGTCATTACTTATATTTCCATTTGTACTAATTATCAGTCACCCCATCTAGCATTTATAATGAGCGGGTTGAATGTTATAACGTCAAAAGTATATGAACGTTGGAAAATTCTCCGTACTTTCAAAACTAAAGCGTGACTTCACAATAGGCAACCAGAATTAAAGTTTATATATCCCTTTGCCTAACGGGCGCTTAACATGGAAATTCTTCTGTAATGGAAATATAAGACAATAACTTGACCTTCCTTGTAAATTTTGAACAAAAGTGATACATATGAAAGATCTAGCAATTTCAATGAAAACGTAACAACATGATAAACAGACAGACAGATCTAGATGAACACCAAAAAATACAGGACAGACAGACTTGTAACTCAAGACAATGTTATCCCAATGTTCATATACCCTTATCCTTCATGGACAATTCAAAAGGTTGCATGACTTTATTTTCTAGCGTATACTGTTCTTTTAAACCTTACTGTAAATATTGGTGGTACAGTGAATTGGCGAGGTGCAAAACTTTTTTGGGCAAAAGAAGCTTTTGGAAGGACCCATGTCAAGAATTCACAACAGCAAAGAAATCAAGAGTGGGAAAGAAAATATTTTACCATTGAAAAAAAATGTAACATAAATACAACAAAATATGCAGCACAAACTTTACAAACAAAAGTCACGTCTAATGAAATAACATTGATTTTATCCAAAAAAGCTTATGGCAAGATGGAAATAAGTTTTCTTTTTTCCTTTTTCTTTTGCAAAATACATGTATGCAAAATAAAGGGTTTTGAGCACGACAAAAACATGTATATGATGGTGAAAGGTTGTGTCCCGTTACATTGTGATGTGTTACCTCTATGATAAATAAATCTCTTTTTCACTAGATGCATTAAGGAAATACCAATGTAAAATTATTAAATGATGAAATTTATTCTTTAAGTACAATCTAATACATGTATCTAATTTACATTGTATGACAGACTTTTACCTATTTTAATGAAATTAAAGCAATGGATTTTTTTTTAAATTAAGAATACAATTTTCATTTTGAAATTTTACGCCATACACTTAAACCTCCATAATCAAACTAAGACTATAAAATATGTAAAAAAAAATACAACCACCTATCATGAGATAATTTCTGAGAACAAAGAAGAACAAAAGCTTAATAACTCTACATTTCACGAGAATTTTTATCAATAATTGAATTACAGCATAAAAGTTTCAAACTGAAGTTTAATCTGTAAGTTTAGATTGAGAATCATTCAAGCGTGACTATAAAGCATACCTTCTTCATCGTGTTTGATTCCAAGATTGTGACCGATCATGTGTGACAGAACCGTAGCTAACTGCTGTGGTTGTAAAATGTCTGGATTCTGAAACCAAACATTATGGTTATAAAACATGTAAAATGGAACCATCTAATATGCATGTACCTTTTTTACACATGAACAATTCTCTCATTACACTTTTTTCCCATCCCTCTGATCAGAGTTGTACAACATGGTTAGAGCATACATCTTCTGATTATTTTCAAGATGTACACAAGATAAATAACCTGTAATATACAAACTCCGAATATCACTTGAAAATTACAGTTTTATTGGTTATATTTTGAAAATGTAAGGATATGTTTTCAAGGACAATTCTACAGAACATGATGACACATTTATTTGTGATGCTGATTAAAACAGTAAGACTAACCTTGTTAATACTGATAGCTCTGTCTGTACATACAGAGTCTGGAATAGCCATTCCAATAGATTGCTTTTCTAATTCCCTCCCTCTGAAAAAGACAAATAGTAATGAGCAATCATATACATTGTAAATGTACAACATAAACATGGTGAACATGAACATACATGTATGTACGTTTATACATGTACATGTATCATAACCAAAGAAATACAGTTTATATTGAAGGATCATTGTAATCTCCTTCACTGAAAAACATAATTTTGAACAATATTACATGTACAGGTAAACTGAATTACAATTAATTAGTTCTTATATTGTTAAATGTAAACTTATCATAAATAGGATGAGAGCATATGATTTACCATCTCTAATCAGAATATCAGTAGAAATAGTTCATGTACTACTGCTTGAAAGCATATCTTAAAGGTAGCACTTACGTGATAAAATGTGCAGAATCAAATGTTTTGTTCTTATTCTCTCTGAATAACTTTTCTTGTAATTCCAATTTTCGGTATTCTAGGAAAGTTTTGAGAAGTTCCCTGAGTTTTGTGCTAACTTTGAAACGGTCCACAGAGCTCCACATTTCCAGGTATACGACAGGTGTTCTAACTCCTAGATCCTTATAATACTGAAAGATATTCATGTAAAATTTGTAGGTACATGTATATAAATTTACAAGTAATTTTAATGTCGTAAATTGGGAGTAGCATGATTATAGAAACCTAAATTGATGGCATCACCTTATAAATGGCCTATATAAATTTGATATAAAAAATTCAAAATGCTAATTGATCAAAGATCCCAAGAATATTAATTATAACTATTTCAATGTCAGTATCACACTAACATACTCATGAAGACTGCTATTCTGCCTACATCACAAATACTGATAAAATTTTGTGATGTTTGACATTGACGTGAGTACACAATATCTGGTTTGCATTATAAAGTTGACATAACATTAATTTTTCACAGAAATGAAGATAATGCCTGAAAAAACTTTACATAATTTACATGTTTTCATTCAATAAAGAACTACATTAAGTAACACTGAGAAATTCTTCACAAATACTCCTTAGCTCAACGCCCAAGGCTACTACAAGATTTTGCTAAGCATGTACATATTGTCTAGCAAGCTATACAATTATCTGGTAGAAATTGTCTTTGGTCTGGAGGTACAGAAAAGTTTTTCCCACAGACTGTATACTAGTGAATGTTTTTTATACAATGAAGAATTGAATGATTTAGTTTACTATATAGAGATGCTCACCAGATCTACCATGTTAACTGTCTGTAAGGCGTAACTGATCACCTCAGGTTCAGATAGGTTCAACTTGGTGTACTGAAAAGGCATGAACAAACACATCATTGACCCTTCTGACTGAGAAAACATTATCAAAGTCACAATGTATTTTTTATGTTTTAGACTTTGAAACTTGTTTGTCTAAGGTAAAACATTTTTACATCACAGGGATCATTTTGGGGCGCGATTTTGCGAGATTCTCGCGTCTTTTTCTCAAAAATCGCATTGATCTTACTTGGATGCGAGAATTCTCGCACACATCAACATCAATTCTTTTTTGTTCCAAGGTTTTTGTCGGCATTTTATGTCCGCGAGATCGAAAATAAAATGACAGTATCGCGTCTGACCACTTAAGTTAAAATGACCTGATAATTTTACGGAAGAACGCATACACAAGTACCTGTGCGTAGATAAGATACGTAAAGTAAGTGGACGTTGGAGATTTAAATGTTGGAGAAAAATCAATACTGTACATCTCGGGTGAGCAGATTCCTACGTTACAACGTAAATACGAGAGATAGATTAAAAAGCCGAAAATGGACACGGTCACCGTAGAATAATGTGCACCAGGGTGCAGCGAGTTACTGATTTAACGGGCCATTTTTTATCGGAATCGGACTATGTCGCATGGCCTTCCCTGTCCTGTAAATTGTCCAATTGATGATTCCGACTTCTTTGCACTTTTACGAGAATAATTACTGGACATGGACAGTGTCCTACTACGCTGCGTCTACGACATGCTTATGTACTGGGTATAACGTCCCCGGGGCAGGCGAATACCCATGACGGTGTAGAGAACGCCGCGCTAATTTCTTGTATCTACATTGTACCTGTCACCTGTATAATTAGCATTTACTGATTTGTTTTGAAAATTGATTAACTGGTTACTACAATTAGCGTAATGCGTAACGTATTATAGTATTATACACAACTGGGGATTTTGCATTTCATCTGGAGAAATCTGGAGGATTTTTGTTTTCATCGGGAGGACTATTTTCGATCGGGTGGATCCTTGTTTCTTCGGGAGATTTCGTCCTCTCGCTGAAGGACTGTTCACATGTATGTGCATCAGTAATACCTTATATGTCATTATATTATATTTATATAGATAAAAACAGTAGAATATTGATGACATGTAACGCTGTTCGTGGCATCTTATTTTCACAAATCAAACTCCTAAATACCACAGAAAATGACGCTTGATACAAGTAATTAAAACAGGGTATACAGTGTACTTTAAGTACATACTATAATTAATTAGAACATATTTTAGATATTCTCTCATTGTTTTTCAAATTCTCTCATTCAATTAAAACGAGTGAGAGAATTCTCTCATGCATGGCAGCAGCCAGAATAACCCCTGCATCACCAATTTCGTACTTTTTTCCTGCAATCACTGTTTTTCAAAGTTAATGAAAAATAAACTTAAAATGTGACTTTTTAAAAAATAGTCTTCTATACATGTTTTCTTTACTTTATTTTGCATTTATATAATATCACTGATTCACAGTGAGCAATCCTACCATTGTACTATCAAGGACTAAGGCTAGCTTCATGTTTTTCTCTGTGCTGTTTGTGTCCACGCCCATTCTCTGTAAAATACAACATCATCATAAATTCATGTTACTATCTGATACAAAATAAATGTACTACAATCAATGTATACAAATTTTCATTGAAGTCAATAGTATAAAGTGAATACAAGGTGCTATGTCTTATCTTGAAATTTACAACCCAAGAGCTTTGGTAAATTAAGTGCAACAAGATAAAATATAATTGCCGATCATTCATCTATGTTCTATTACACATGTTACAGTCAATGTGCCAATTTGTGGCGGACAAATCATGTATTTTCATTTCCATTTTACATCATCTTGCGACCTGCAGCCAACACATGCAAACCATTCAAATAACAAAGTGTTATTGGCCATTTCTGCGGCTTCAGTCCTACATACCTGTAGTGTTTTAAAGACTTTGACTTTCTGGAAGAATTCCCCTCTGTGTAGCTGATCATATGGCATCCACTGACCATAATTATTACCTGCAAAGATTTCAGTTATATTTTCCATAAAATCTAATAATACAAAACTCTAAAACACTCAGTGTGTTAACCAATGAAAGCACAAAGCATGATTTGAAACAAAAGTACAGATGTACATTTTACCATTGGAGATGACATTTACATTTACAAATTCATGTAAAAATGTTATCATGATTCTTTTTTCTCAAATTTTAAAATTCCATGCGTTTTGTATTTTTCTATCACAGTACTTTTTTTGCACAGAAATAAGGCATTATACCGAAATTAATCCTATTACTGTCTGAATTTATCAGCTTCATTGGAGATGTTTTTATGTGCCTATATGTGTATACATGTACAAAATATTATGTATTTTTCCACTTTTTATTTTTCATCTTCACTTAATTCATTTTTATATTTAATTCCTAAGTGAAATCGTCTACAAGCCTCAGATTTTCCACCAATCACTACTTACCACAAGTCTCTACTCCAGAGGGTGTGGCCTTAAACACCACATGTGGATGCTCCTTCTGAAATACATATGTAAAAATAAATATCTACCAGAGCATGAAAGAAGCTGAAAATTCATACAAACTCTTACTAATAATAAACACCTCAGAGGAATATAAGAACATAAATAAAATAGAAAGGGGGAATAATTTCAAATTATTTTCAGGCTTTGGCATAGAAGTGAGATTCCTGAATGTAGGAATTTAAGGCCATAGTCATTTAATATTTTGTTTTCCATCAGCCGACAGGTACCTTTTAGAAAAATTTCTCAGAAAACATGCACACAAACATGCATTTTTCCATCCAACATCCCCCTCCCCCGAGGTTACATTTCAAATTTAACTTCACATCATCAAATGATCTAGAATACAATAAAATCCTTATACTAACATCAGTAGAAAGAGTGATTTTCCTAGAAATATAGTCTGAATTATCTGAGAAATATGTTCAATCTCTCTTTCACAATTCAGTCATATTAATTGTGTGTTTGTGTTTTTTCCTGCATGGAGGGAGGGGATCTTTCTGAACAAATTCCAGACTTAAAACAAAATATTTCATTTTCCTTTACAAACTTACCCCTTCATCCCCTCCTGTCATGGGCTGTATAAAGTAGGTCTCATTGTGCACGTGTATAACTCCTCTGAAAGACAAAATCAAAATTCTGCATTATCTGTTCTTCTTCAGATTATAGGAAATTCACTGATATAAGCAACTACTGCAATTGTCAATTGATGTAGAAAGTTGCCACCCACCCCCTTTTTCATGTTGTTGAAACATTTCGTTTGACGAACGAACGGACATACAGACTGGTTCTTCAAGTCATTGTTTGGTCAGTGTATAAGATGTGCCTTAACTCCCTATCATTCCAGTTAATATCAGTTAAAGAGGAAGAGACTAAGGTGGCATTCAAGCACAAATCTGAAGGGGAATGGGTTAAGGATGGGACTAGGGGTTAAGGAACAACCCCCTCCCCCTTTACATAAATAAATTTGACAGAACTCTAATTTGTTTCCAGTCTTTGCGTATAAATTATAATTCTTTTCAAAAGCAAAAACATAGACCAGACCCCTCCTCCCTCCCTTCCTGGAATACTTTCTACAATCAACAATGGCATTTATGTGGAATAAATAATAATCACCATTAAACGGACAGTTAGATTTACATGTACTTACTTAAACAAATACATTTAGCCCCCCCCCCCCCTCCCCACCACACACAATCTCACAATTTCAACCTTTTATATATGATTTAGGGAGCAAGTGCGCGTTCGTATTCTAAAATCCTTAAGTACAAATTCCCGTTGATTTTTGCACAAACATCACTTGAAGTATTTAACAAAATCTGAGCAATTTCTTCCTCATTGACGTAATCGCAATTTCACTTTACGCCTAACGACGTAATCAATCTTAAATTGTTATACTACATGTGACCAATAAATTACGTTTTTGGATTTTGGCAAAGAACGTATTAGACCTTCTGAACAAAAATAATTGATTTTGGGGCAGCAATAATCAGTTAGCATGTCTTTGGAGCATCAACAAAAAATTCTAATGTAAGAGTGATTTATAAGCGCGTGAGTGAAATCCGATTGACTTCAGACGAATCTTCGGCATTGATGACGGGTAGAGTACATGTACCTTTACTTTTGTGATAGATAAAAATTACTGAAATACGGAAAGAAAATACATAAAAATGACAGGTGCCAAAAATTAGAAAAGCTTTTTTTTTTGGGGGGGGGGGGGAGGGTGTTAGGGCGGTCCTTTTTTTCTTTTTAAAACTGAAAATCATTAACTCATTTTCATGAACGTTGGGGTATAATTACATCGAAAACTCCTCGTATGTAGGAATATACTACTAGGATACGGCTGCTTCAGTGCTTGTGTACATGTATATAAATATTGAACTTGGAATAAATGTGATTTTTTTTCAAATATTATTATGTAACTATGGTATTCCTTTTTTTTCAAAATAAGACAGAGGAATAAGCTCTTGGAAAGAATCTGAGACTGGTCGTGAGTTTCCAATTTCAAATTGCTAAATCATTTTTTTTTTCTTTCCAACAATAAAATCGACGCATTGATCTACCTCAAGATCTTACAAAAATCTTAATAATTTTGTTGAAATCATCATGGATTTTTCTGTATCTTTGCAATGCTAAATACAATCGCAATGTCAAGAAAAAGTCGGCTCAGCACTTTTTTCTAGTACTTGTCTCGAGATCGCACAATTATCCTCAGTTCAGCACTTTATAAAATATTTCAGGTAGGAAATCAAATCATAACCTATCCTTCAAACAAAATTAATATCCCTAAAACCTCAATAAAATTGCTTCAAATTATGAGACTCCTCTTTGAATGTAAGCCAATGTCTACTCAAAAAGTTTCAAGAGCGAATCCAGTAGAATATGAAAATAGAAGTTACATTTACAAAGGATGTAAAGAGGTTGCTAAACCTTATATCTATATCAGAATGAGATCAACCTGTGTCTGCACAACTGTGACAAGGTGCGATTTATTTTTTTTTTTTTTCATAAATGACTGCAGTATGAAAGTTCTACGTAAATTGAAAACATAATTTTAGTCGCCACTTTATAACTTCAGTGTTCAAGGACAGACATACAGACATATCAAACTTGTATATCTAAGGGCGATGGAAACAGGTTCCTCTCATATATAATCATAATGACTGGGATCTATTACGCTAGAAATAATCGCGTATCCTATTCCATACCTCTTCTTCTTCAAAATTCTTAAAATTGAGGCAATAGAACAATCAAATTTTCCTCCTAAAGAATTCATTATGGAACATCGACGTTTCATAGAACGACACACCCCTGGATCCACCAACTAAAATTGATTCCAACAGTTAACAGATGATGTCTGTAACATTAATAGATTCCGTTTTGCGTTTTGAGGATTCTTTCTCGTAGAGCTACCTGTAAATATCTGTGAAATGATTGAGGATTACCCACGGTGAGGAAAATTCATTCCAAACAGATGGTTTATTTGGAAGAGATGAGAAAAATCACGTCAAAAAATTGGGAAGCAAGAAAACTACAGAATTTGCAGCACTCTTAGGTGGCATGATGGGAAATAACGGGTGTAATAAATTACTAGTAATTATTGACTCGTGCGAAAAAAAAACAACATATGAACTATTTTTCTCCAAAAAATATATCTTGTACCTCTGCATGATCGGGAAAATGTACATATGGTTTGTGCTACTATGTAGCAGAAGTTCCCGGGGAGAAATCGAGGAAAGTACTTTAAAATCTATTTCTAGCTTCATAATGACCTTTCAGGAAAAATTAATATAATATTCCCACCGTTCAATATATCTCAATACTGATAATGGAATAGATATGCATTTTGTAATTTTCTGTCTTTACACCGTGACAATGTGACCTATTTCAATTTATCCTCAGACAATCTTAGGTTTTTACTTTAGAAATCGTTTCATCTCAGCTCTGATTAAAACGGAAGCGATTCCAATTCTCGTCCCCCGTGATTTCCAATTTTTAGCTCGACGACAAACCAGACGATGAACAACACATCACAAGCAGATCTATACGTAACAGGCGTCCGTCATTGTAACACTTCTATCTTGTGTCTGGTCTCGCAAGTCCAATTTTCTCGATTCTCAGCAATTCTGTTTTGTTACGTTATAATACTATATATATGTGTGTGCGTGTGGTGATATTTTTTATCATATTTTACATCCAGTTTTAAAATTTTCATAATTCCTTTGTGTTTATGCATGATTGTGATGTCTTTATCATGTTTATCAAAATGTTGTTAAAAGCAACAAATGTGTCAACTTCTGCTTTACAAATTAGCAAATGAATTATATTTATTTATTTTTTCATAGAGGTAAGGAGTACCAACTTAGCTGACTGAAAATCTGATTGACAAATGTTCGTGGTTACCATGACAACGATTGACCTTGAGTTACCTACCTTATACCGTGACACGTGCTGACAGCCACGCTGGACCAATCATCTTTCTTCACGTAACCATGGTAATAACAATGGTCAACAGTCTGAAAAAGTCAAGAAAATCATATAGCATGTATAATACTGAATTGTTGGGGGTTTAAGGGGGTGGTTTGATTTATTTCTTCGATCGCTCAAAATGTATGCTTGCTCTGGTCAAGACGAGCGAACTGACGGAAGAACAGATCGCACAGCAGGAGATCACGATACTTAGTATACCTCTCCCCTACCCCACCCTCTCCCCCACCGCATCCCCTCATTTCATATTTGCATTCTTCGTCTACAGAACCTAATTCCCACTCCAATACTAAAACTCATTAAGTTTTAATTACAGTTATAAATGCCTCATTCCTTTTCACTACATACATGCGGTTAAATAGCTTATGTAGGATGCCGTAATTAAGTCAAGAAGCCGGGCAAAAAATGTAAAGCATCGGAGCATGTAGGCGCTTACTTCAAAAGATAACCTTACCGTGACATGCCAATAAAATGCCCCTAGTCAGACGAACTTCAAAGAGATAAACCGCCAAATAAACTTGGTACTTTATACAACATCAGAAAAATCAAAGGACCTGCTTATAAACGCCAAGTTTCCCTTTTGTCCTTGATTCTATGTGATTACTTGATAATGTTCTCAAATATTTTGACGTGTTGTTTACGAGCTAGAACGTCTTATCTTGGGAATTCAATGAAATATCACACTGTCTTCTTCTTCTTCCGGAAAAATGAAGGACCGCTGCACCCTCGTCGAAAATCTGATTTAAACCACACATCTACATGTTTCTAATATTTTTTTTTCATGTCGCGACATACCAAAATCAGGAGCATGTAGAGATCTTGGTTTTAGTCACATTGGGGACAGGGATGCGGCTTTGTTCTAGGGATTTGATGAAATATATCAAAAATATCCATTTTTCGATCCTTAATCAAAAACAGTGAAAGGGGTACTTCAAACTGAAAATTTATCAGGAAAATCACGGACGAATTTGTAGAAATTTCGGTATCAGGAAATCAGTTCATCGGACAAATTCACAATAGGCGCTGTTCCCATGGGAAGTTATTGCCCTTTATTGGATTCTCCGCGTTATCCGATCGAGGGCTGACACTACATCCCGTCGGCTAGCGATAATCTCTCATCTTTTATTAAATCCCGGAATTCAATATTAACAGAAAGCCTACTTTATAGACCGAGCTGCAATGTTACATGCTCAGATAAAACAATTATCGGATTTGTCTTATCTTCAATTACACCAGTATGGACAGAGATTCTTTGAATGATTGTAGATCTTTCAATGGATTTTGTATTTCGAGGGTGCATAGATCGACCCACGCTACTACTCAATAAATAGGCTTTGCCTGTCATCCAATCCTTCTCAATCTTTTGAATAAATTTTAAAATATTGTTTAAACTGGCTTAAACTTAACTCAATACCTATCTCCCATATCCACACTTTTTACATGAAGGTCTTTCTCACATAAAGGATTTGAGCAACTAACAAATGTTCTTGATGGTTGGACAGCTATAAATAGCAAAAGATGTTACAGTGTGTCAAGAAGGCGAAAGTTCAAGTCCTTGACCTAAGTCACCTTCCCGATCCTAGTAGATGTATTCAGAACTTTACCATCGACAAATTTATAAGACCTTTATGTTGACCCTTTAATGTTATCACAAAGTTCTACAAAGACGAACAAAGCACATAATTTTAAGACCAACTTTCGTAAAAAATCTGCCCAAGAAGCAACTGCGACCCAACGTGAAATTAGAACACTCCTCATAAAAAAAATCTTTGATGTAACAACCTCAAGCCCCGGATGTTTTGTTTTTAAAGAGGGTTGATGACGACTAATTCCCTCGCTTCTCTCGTAGTCATTTACATAAAGACAACATAGATTCTGGGTCTGAGGTTCAGAAGACTCTGCAGCGATCTCCGAGAGCGGTTTTTGCATATGGCATTAATTGGCGGATCTAGATTTTTTCAGGGAAGGAGGGCGGTTTGTTGTCCAGCCCTTAAAGGGGAGGGAGATAATCAGATTTCAGTCTATGATTTAAAAATGTTTAAACAAAAACGAGGGAAAGTAAATTTCAGGAGGGGGAGGGGTGGGGTTCATGTCCCCTCTAAGATCCTCTAGATCCGCCCTCGGTATTCTACTATAAACCATATAATTCTGGAGACTTTGTTTCTTTGTCTTTCCCGGTGAATCGATTCCACTATGTACGGTTCAGGAAGCTATGAAGTCACGTAATGAATTCCCCCGGGAGCTATTTGTGCATGTGATTCCGTAGAAGAAGTTCATAACATCACAACACCACCTTCATTTGTCGCCAATGTCTTTATAATCAATAATTTAACAGCTAAATATAAGCATTAACAAAGTGAGGGAAGATTTTATTATAAATGTCATTTTCTGATAGACTACAATTTCGTGATGAGCAGAAAAAAAAAATCATCAACAATTGATCAGACAAACAGACAGACAGACAGACTGGCTGACATTACTCGTAAAAGCTGCTATGAATATGATGCGAGAAACCAAGCGAACACTTGGACAAAAATGTTCAAACGACTATTACCACGATTAAGATCCTCTTAACGTCCTACACGGGGGTAAGCTCAGAGGAGATCTATACTAATTCAATTTGGACGATGCAGATATATTTATATATTGGTCTTTACTGACAAAAAATAAGTAAAACTTGGCCCATTTCCCATTGCATCATACATTTTACATGCAAAATTCTCCTTAACGATTATCTATAGTCGGAACTCGACCCCCAGCTTCACAATAATTCCTACCATCACACAACAATGGCCCTCCTGAGAATAGAACTAATAACCTAGCACTCCATACAGGGCCTACATGCAATATGGGCATTAATCCTCCACGTAAATCAACCAATCATTATCTTTATCTGAAATCAATTGCAGGATGCATCACTCTTGTTTTCATACACAATCGTTGTTGCTGGACTGGCATTTATATCCTTTTATAATGGGGGTTGGGTGGGGGAGGAGGTGATAGTTTAATGAATACAGTATCATGTACATTCAATGACTAAATACCATCATCATCTATTCGTCTAACAAAACTGAGAGTTCAGATTGGGTCTTTACTTTGAAAGGAAGGTGTAATTTAATTGATGAAGAGGTTGATGACATACTAATTAGGGTGTAAATAAAGTTATTCTTCAATGCTAAACATAGAGTATGTGACAAGCCTTTAATCATGGTTGCAAATTTAGAGGTTGTGACAAGCCTTAAACATGGTTACAAACATTGCCTTAACCATGGTTACATACATAATGTATGTGACAATCCTTAACCATGGTTACATACATAGAGTATGTGACAAGCCTTAACCATGGTTACATACATAGAGTATGTGACAACCATGGTTACATACATAGGGTATATGACAAGCCTTAACCATGGTTACAAACATAGAGTAGAGAAGCCTTAACCAAGTTAACAAACAGAGTATTTATAAAGCCTTAATCATGGTTACATACATAGAGTATGTGTCAAGCCTTAACCATGATTACATACATAGAGTATATGACAAGCCTTAATCATGGTTACAAACAGAGTATGTGACAAGCCTTAACCATGGTTACAAATAGAGTATATGACAAGCCTCAAACATGGTTACAAACAGAGTATGTGAAAAGCCTTAACCATGGCTACATACATAGAGTATGTGACAAGCCTTAACCATGGTTACCTACATAGAGTATGTGACAAGCCTTAACAATGGTTACATACATAGAGTATGTGACAAGCCACAAAACATAATGGTTACAAACATAGAGTATGTGACAAGCCTTAACCATGGTTACAAACAGAGTATGTGACAAACCTTAACCATGGTTACATACATAGAGTATGTGACAAGCCTTAACCATGGTTACAAACATAGAGTATGTGACAAGCCTTAACCATTAGTGTTGTATAATCGGACAAATTTCATAATCGATTATTGGTTTATAATCGGACAGGATTTTAATCGATTATTTCGATTTAATCGGAAATATATTTTTCTTGTTTTTACTGAACAGAATATGAAAAGTAATGATAAAACTTCACCAATTTATATGCTAATATACATAGCTAAGTGTCTAGAAAGAACTCCAACCATAGAATGATAAAATCCTTTCTAGTAAATAAAATATTTTGTCAAGATAACAGCAGTAATAGAGCCAAAACAAAAGTGTTATTGTAATAGTCTGCAACTTAATACGGCAGATGCAGGGGGGGGGGGGGGGGGGGTGTCTATACAACCAAAGAATTTTAAAGTTTTTGCTTATTCAATGAAGAATCAAGCAATATCTTTGTGGAGTTCTCTCACTTTGTCCTTCTTACAATTAAAGCTATTGTGTTCGGCGTTTTCCCAGATGAGTAGATATTGACGTATCGCATTTGACGTCGAAGCTTTCTATTACAGCACTTGTCATTACTATAAAATTCAAGGAGAATCCTGATCCCACCTATTGTATGCCTTAGAAAGCGTATCCTTTTCGAATTATTTATGCTACGCCTGTAACTTGAACTCGTAAAAACGATCGTTGATCTACTTTCGTTTTATTTGTACTTGTAATACGCGTATTTGACCGAAAACTATTTCATTCTTTTCTACGTTGTATATTTCCGATTATAATCAATTCTTAAAAACATAATCGATTAATCGAAATCGAAGGGTATTAGCGATGATGTCGCCGATGTCGGCGATAATCGTTACAACACTATTAACCATGGTTACAAACATAGAGTATGTGACAAGCCTCAAACATAGAGTATGTGACAAGCCTTAACCATGGTTACAAACATAGAGTATGTGACAAGCCTTAACCATGGTTACAAACATAGAGTATGTGACAAGCCTTAACCATGGTTACAAACATAGAGTATGTGACAAGCCTCAAACATAGAGTATGTGACAAGCCTTAACCATGGTTACAAACTGAGTATGTGACAAGCCTTAACCATGGTTACATACATAGAGTATGTGACAAGCCTTAACCATGGTTACATATTTTGTACATGTATGCTGCAGACTTATGGAAAGACAGATATTGACACTCAATGACTCATAACTTAGCTATCTATTTGTATAAACAACAGAATGCCTTTCCAGTAAAACTTCTTAACTTAAAATGCACTATAGGTTAAATAAATGTAGAACTTTTCATGGTAAATGTTTGCATAAAATATGAAAGGATTAGATTTATAGTATGAAAGAAATCTGCTCTCAAAACCTCTTAACCTAAAATGCAACATAGGATTAAGGTCAAGGTCATGAGGTCAAAAGTCCTGGTAACAAAATGTAGTATTATGTACTCCTTATGCAGAAAGGCCTATCATTTATAGTAATATTAGTATGAAAGAAATCTGCTTTCAAAATTTCTCAACTGGACGGACAGACAGGGTGATTCCTATATACGGTACCCCCTTAAACTTCGTTTGCAGGGGGAGGGGAGTGTATAAAAAATAATTCCAAGGAATGCATGTGTCGCCTGCGAAACATAGTGACACTCAAGAATCACTTTTATAGGGTGTGACGTCGTAGTTCGACAGACAGACGGACAGACTGACAGATGGACAACGGACAAAGTGATCCCTAAGTGTCGCTATGCTTAGCAGTGACACAAAAATGTAGATCTGCACATGTAAGGACAGAAGTTGAATCATGCTGGTACTCACCTTGGTGACTATCTGATGATTTTTATCCACATAATGCTTGATGGTAATTCCATGTGATAAAAGGGCACTGGAAAACAAACCATATAAATTGTAAGTCTTACAATAAAATTAAGATAAGTCTGAGAATATCGAAGGAGGAGGTAGTGAAAAACATGTATATGGGATTAATATTAAACAAATTACAGTACATCAAAATAAAAGGCATTTCTTTTCAATTTTTACATCTTCATTGACATTCATAAGACAATGTTCTTATTTCAGACAACAGTGACTCCAGATTTCCCAAAAATTAAGCTTAAAAGCTAGACACTTTCGGTTTTTGACGGTATAGCTATTGTTATACTTACTCGTTTCGTTGTAATTTTATTTTATACTGGTGCTCTCTGATACTCAGTTGAAAGGTGACATGTCTAAGGTGCTCATGTGTACCCTGAAATAGAAGAAAACAATAGGAGGTAAAGAAATAGTAACACATCAAAACCCTTGGCCTTTAAACACATCGACTTAGATTATAAAGTAGACTTTTCAGTAACAGGTATGTCCGCGGTCATATGTTTTACTCTAGATATGTGACATTAAAGGTGACCTTGACCTCATTGGGTATTTTGTCTCATCATGGATGACCATCCTGTCAAGTTGGATGTAAATATGTTCCATGTGAAGTAAAATCACTGTTATCTTGTGAAAGTGTGACAGACAGACAAATCAGAAAGTAGATGGAGAGAGTGATGCCTGTAAATAGCCCTTGCATTTCAGGCAGTGAATCGATGAGTGATTGGGAAGGACAGGGGTCATGAACCATAGTCCCATTTTGCAAAATGGCCAATTGAAGTCTCAGTACTTTCTTAAGACCTGGCCCATTGAAATTTAAGAAAATCATGGAAAATTGCCCATCCACAAAATTTTCCTTCTCAATCACTGTGCAAGTGAAATTAAAGTGGGACATATCACTCCACAACATATTTCATCTAATGACCCAAAAAGAAAAGTTAAACATCTACTTTTTGTAAGCATGCTGAAATTGGATGGATAACTTCAAATAGATTTACAAGGCACGAAAAATATGTAGCAAAAGAATATTTTCACATACCAGATGACTGTAGCGATGCTCCTTGGTAGAGATTGGCACCTCTCGATTTTTGTGAATTCTTTTAGGAAATATTACATCATGGGGACGCGGGGCATTGTTCCATAAATATCTGTTATATGGATAGTCCTCTAATAGTCGCACTAAATCATATCCTACAATCAGAGGAATACAAAGATAAGTATCTGTTAAAAGGATAGTCATATACTACAATCAGAGGAATATAAAGATAAGTATCTGTTATATAGTCATATCCTACAATCAGAGAATTCAAATATAAGTATCTGTTATAACAATAGTCATGTCCTACAGTCAGAGGATACAAAGATAAGTATCTGTTTTAAGGAAAGTCATATCCTACAATCAGAGGAATACAAAGATAAGTATCTATTAGAAGGATAGTCATATCCTACTATCTGTTATTAGGATAGGAAAATTATCTAATAATTCTTTTTTAATTTCACATCCCATACAGGTCAGAGAGCTGGATGTGGCACAGGTGTATTACAACTGTCAGAAATAATCAAAGAATTCTTACAAAATATTTTCCGAACTTCCTATCATTTATTACCGTATTAATAAAAATATGAACAGATGAACGGTACGGTATCTTATCAGGACTGTATAATTTTCAGGTAAGTGCTCTTGGCACACAAGCGGGTAATAAATTACTCCAGGCGTAAGATTCAACTGTGAAAGCATCTACATGAAAGCTTTATAACAGACGAGTCCTCGGCTTATCTCCCCTCAGAAGTCATCGTCTGTGATAACTTTTTTAACCTCTACAGAATCAATGAGGGGAAGGATGCCCTTTTTTCTTTATGCCTTACGGTCTAAGCAATAATCATGATAATGTGCATACCATTACGCTGAAGAATTTTTTTTTATTTAATAACCTGTTGTATTAGATTTGATTAATTAAGTAAAACAATATCTAGGGTCAGTTAATAAATTATACCGGTATACATGAATACATTGTACATGTTGTATGCAAAAATAAAATGTCTGAATGAAATTTCTTTTTAAAAAAAAGTTTGATACATTTACATGTTATTCTTTCCTGCTTTTGTTTGTTATGAAAACTTGTTGATCAAAATTGATACAGGTTTAATTATTTTTTTTAAGAATTGTTCACTTTCATTTTGAATTTGTACATGTACACTATGAATTATTTTTTAGAAATAATTTTATATCTAATATTTGTTCCTACATTACAATAGTGGAAGACTACTTTTATGATAAATTATAACAATAAAATTTTTTTACAGTACAAAGTGTATCATGAGTAATGTTAGGAAACTTAACACTTCCTTTCTCAGCTAGTTTTTATATGTAAAGTCATAAATTTGCCTATAGGCAGTAATGTCATTTCCATCAACACCTGCATACTGGCTGACAAAGGGTTATACGGTGCATGCTCACAGCTTTACGGTATTTTAGTGCTTACAGTATTGCACATGCCTTGTGCAATTTATCCAATAATCTATTGTGTGAATATTTAATTTAAGAAGTTATACTCCTCATACCAAAACCTGTACGTTATCTATCATGTCATATTCATAATCTAATTACATATGTTGTAGTACTGACGGGTCAATATTTTGTTTTAACATGTTTATTATATTATCAAAGTTCCTGAAAAATCATGTCACATTCATTACACAGGTAATACAAGTACTTCAATATTGTATTCTATCAAAATACATGTATTCCTGTTCAGTGTTCACTTAAAATTCTTGATAATATCCAAATTGCATACCCCTTAGAAACTCAACCTAGTCAAACAGATGTACAGGATGAGGGGAATTATAACTTTGAAAATCTGGAAGCAGTTTTTTTCTTAGAATGAAAGTGATAGCTCTTGCATTATAACTTACAAGTACTTGTTATATACATATCAAAAGACCTATCAGTATCAGTGCTCTTACACCCAATATTGGGACTGGAGCCACAGCCTTTCAATATATTAAAATAAAGCGGCGTTTTCTCAAAAATAGGGAAAAAATTTAAATAGATTTGGATGCCTTTTCACTTTAAACTTTAGCATTTTTAAGTCCTTCTTTTATGAATTTTCCATGAGGTTTCAAATTTGGAAAAGTTTGTCAACAATTTGGGATAAAAGATACTATGTTTGCATGGCCCCAAACAGGCCAATCGAGAGCCCTGCTTATGTAAATCAAGAAAGCTGAGGAGTTTAACCTTATGATCAAGCTAGGTCCTCCTCCCCATTAATTCTTACAATATTCTGACTTTCAAGTCCATGAGCTTTACCCTGCCTTCTCTGTTACCGGTATATCTTTTTGAATTTTAATTTCGTACTTTCTTAAACAATTAAATAAATTACCATAGATCATAACACTAAGCATGCTATGTATAAGACAAGGGTAATTAGTATCAGTAAGTGGCAAGCAAAGGGCGCCAAATATTTTAGATATGACTATTGTCAGATATTGATGCAAATCACATTTTATACATTATTGAGTTTTAGAAAAAAGCAAAAACATGGAAAAAATAATTTTTCTAACATCTGAGCCCAAAATATTGGATTTATTATAAATGTTTATATGACAATATCATTTTTTTAAACACCACAGACATGTCCATGTATACAATACAGACAAGGACATTATTTTTTATTATATAACACGGAACATAGATAAGTATATGTTGGCCGACCTGTGGTCCTAGTGAGGTTGGAACCAGGAACCTTACAGTCACTGGCCCGCTACCCTATCCACTAGACCGCGGCGTCAACTATATACATTTGTACGGTAGGACAAATTTTGATGGGTTCCTTTATTTTCAATATTACAAAAATACAGATTATAGCTATGACCAATGTTATTTATTTGTTTAATTTTATCATGTTTAAATATCATTGATTTACATTTTGTTTTTGATGTAGGCTTTATTTCATGAAATTCATCAGATCCTGGCTGCGTTCTCACATTGTGGCTTTGTCATATAATTCATATTACTCACTAAAAGTAATTATTTATGAAGTTGCTACCTAATAATTAAGAAAATTCTTTTTTGTTGTAGTTATTTTAAATCAAAAATAAAAATGCATGAACATGGGGTATAAAAATTAACCCCACACCTCTCCATAGCATTGAACTCGCAGATAAAATAGTATGAATGGTAAATCAATGATACCCTCTTTACAAGAGCTGACACAATAACCTGAGGTGACTCATCGTAGATCTCAGCTAGCAAAATATTGATTTTTGTAAGGATCAGAACAAATTCAGAAACCCGGTGTTATTGTCTTTTTCTATCGATACTTACGGTCCGACCCTGTCACTAAGTCAATAAATAGGACGAACAGACATAAATTTATCATCCATTGTATATAAAAATTTCCCATGACAAGAATTTAGGCCACATTTCACGAGTTTACTGTCACATTTTGTACTTGGTGCTCCCTCGGATATCAACAAACGCTTTCTTCTCCTTCTTCTTGCTCATTGGGGCGCTTCAAATCAGATGCAAGAGAGATAACTCGCAACAGACAAAGTTGTATTCTTTGTACAGAAGTCGCGATTTTCAATAAGTTCTTCTTCCTACTCACCCCATATACACAGGCGTCTCTTTAAAGACGCACTTCTGTTACATAAAGGAAAATCCTGTCAATATAACAAGTTGACATCTCAAATATACCAGTAAAACGCATGGGGACCCTGCTTATTACACGTTGTTTCAAGCTATTCGGGTATTTATATAAATAAAATTAATAAAAAAAAAACCGAATAGAAGAAACGTGCATCTAGTACGGGAATATTTAAGCTAGGGTCCAAGACAAAAAAAGATATCTAAAGAAGTTGACATACAGAAAACAGTTTGTTTTCTGCTGGCCAAAGGCTTTAAGCGAGCTCGTGATTAATCACTCGAGAGATCAGCTCAACTTCAGATTGGACAAACTGGACCAAGGTCAAGTCTTCTCTGATGAGATTTGGACAGTCATTACCAACCCTGATGAGGAGACTCCATGACGGGCACTCAGTGCTGGGTTGGTAATTGTGCAATGTGCGAAAAGTAGTTGGCACAAGACAGAAAATGGGTCCAGTACCATGCAGAATGATCCGTCTTTGAATGACATAAGGATCATAGATGAAAATTTGACTCTAACGGGACGAAAACACCCCCCCCCCCCCCTCGTGCAGCAATATTCTTTTAAAAGTTAACTTGATTCAAGATCTTGAAAGCGTCTATTGTGACTTTAAACTTAGACCTTGGTTCGAGGTCATGCCTCAACTTTAGACCCTATTTCTGCGAAATATGATTGAAATCCATCCACAGGAGGAGGGTCGAGTTATGCTCTGGACAAGGTTTTACTAATGGTGTCTATTGTGACCTTGACCTTTGACATATGACCTTGCTTCAAGGTAATGGCACATCATTTGGTCTTTAGGAAGGTTTCTGTGAAATATTATTGAAATCCATCAATAGGGAGAGGAGTTATGCACCGGACACTGTGTTAATAATGGTGTCTATTCACTCTATTGCGTTCTTGATCTTTTACCTTTGTCCAAAGTCATGACACACCCTTAGGTCCTATGAAACATTTCTGTAAAATATTATTGAAATCCATCCACAGGGAGAGGAGTTTTGCTCTGGACAAGATTTTGATAATTTTGTCTATTGTGACCTTGACCTTTGACCTATGACATTTGTTCAAGGTCATGACACACCCTTATTTCTGTGAAATATTATTGAAATCCATCAACAGGGGAGGAGTTATGCTCTGTACAAGGTTTAACTAATGATATCGTTTGTGATCTTGACCTTTGGCCTATGATCTTGGTTCAAAGTCATGACATAACCTTAGGTCCTAAGGAACATTTCTGTGAAATATTATTGAAATCCATCCACAGGGAGTAGTTATGCTCTGGACAAGGTGTGATGGACGGACAGACTGGGTGAACTTTGTTTGCGGGGGGTGGGGGTGTAAAAACGATGACGTTTCGTTTGAGGTTCAATCTACCTATGATCATTCTTATTTTGTTGATCAATTCACCGTAAAATGAGGGATATGAAATTCTCAATGATACATATTCTGATAGTGTGATTACCACAAATTTATTTAAAGGAGTTCAAAGTAATTTTTGTAAAGTTCCAGAAAGAATTTAACAGTAAATGTTTACCAAAGTTTTGACTATAAAATGTTTTGTTGTAGTATGAGCTTGCTCTGAAAGCACCGGAATTCATACACTAACATTGACGGATTTAGACGGGGCGTGGGATTCGCACCCCCCCTCCCCTAAAATCGCCAAAATGAGTTGGTTTTTTTTTTTTGGCTCAAACTAGTATGTGTAGACTTTAAATTTCAGGTAGTTTGAGGTCAAGTTTCAGCAAATTTTCGCTCACCATCTAACTTTATTTAGATTAAATTACATCTAATTTTGTGATAAAAATGCAAAGCTAAGTATGATATCCATTCCATACTCAATAGCCGATGAAGTAATGTATCGCATTCCACACCTCAACTTAATTTTTGAACGATCAGATATCTTTTAAATATACCGTAAGTCAACGTAACCTAACAGCAAATGGAGATGGCTTTGTGGTGTGTAATCCCTCCTCCTTCCCCTTAAAAAAGCATTGAAAAAATTCGCTTGCGCGCTTCTCTCGCCAGATACGTCATATTTCATAACAGTACAAAATGCTTCTTTTTCAAGAAATTTCATTTTCATAACACCAAATAAAACGGTCATTCATCGTAAAGGGGGGGGGGGGGGTGGGGGTTGGGTGTTAGGAACCCCCACTAGGACTGCATCCTGGGCCCCTCATGTATGAAGGCCTATATATTCCACGCCCCTTCTAAATTCAACTCCTGCATCCACCCCTGACTATAGGCAGGGGACACAAAATGCAAAATAATTCATAAAATGGAAATTTGTTATTTCGTAGTTGAATGTGTCAGGTTTGTCATGATAACGTCAAATTAAAAGGTAACATAAGTAAAATAGATAAATTTGAAGCGGAGTTGATGCACTCATTGGTCTATTTCGCTTCTTTTTGTCACACGGATAGATTACAATGTATATGCTTAGCTACTTATAATGTAGAAATCTAAAAAAAAAAAAAATTGAGAGAACATCGTTAATTTATCTGTATGTAGAATTGAATTGACTTAGCATTAGAGAGCAAGGACTTACCAATCTCGACTTCATATGGGTATTGAAAAATAACATTAAGAAGCGGAGCACAGTTGGTTCCCATGGGAATTTCCACAATTCGCTGAAAGAACATTCCTAAAAACCCTACGAATATGTTATCAATCAGAAAGAAAGGAGGGGATCTCCAACAACACTCGGTTGCAACACCCACAGCAAAACACCACATATAGTTAATGGCACAGCAAGAGACCAAGAGACGCAAAAGGGACAAAGAAAACCAACACAAAAAAACAATTTTAAACAAAAGCAACACAGAAACATCAAACAAAAAGACCACGCACAAACCAACGAGACCAAATGACAACCGGTGCCGACATAGGAATAAGGATAATCCGGATTACGTGCGCACAACCCTCCAACTTTTCTGATTACCAAGAGGTCTCGACGAACGCACAATATTTAGTGGTGTAAAATAGCCTCCTCACTGTTATAGATAAACATACAAACAGAGTTACAGACAGCATGACGCAGGGGCCCGAGCAACACACAAATGAATATGTATTAATGGGCATAAAAGTAGAGGGTGTTATTGAATGACCACTGAAAAATCAAAATGTTCAGAAAGATGAACATTTTGATGACGTCCTCTTTTGTGAGTTTATCATTAGAATCAGAATTTTCCCTGACAAAAATAAGTTTTATTGTAATTGACAACATGTACTTGAACTCGCAATTGTCAGTCTTGCTGGTGAGGAAATTTTTAGATATCTTCAATATTACGGTAGCGACTCACGTGACATGCAAGGGAATCCACTCCCACCCCACCCCCCTCCTCGATTATCATACTGTCTGAATCTACTTATATGAAACTATCATATGAGCATCATTATCATTAATAATCTATTCTGGTCAAAAATAGAGATATATTGAGGGAACACTAAAACAGAAGATTTTTTATTCTATTTTACATGGTATATGAAAATACACGTAAATAAACAAAATTTTCTTTTTTCTTGACCAGAATAGATTATCATCATGTAAATGATAATGATACTAATATGATAGACCTAAAAAAATAAATACATATAAAGCAGTTTTAGACAGTATTGACGGAGATTCCCACACCAGAGATTATTTGTATATCACGCGATCCGCTACCGTGTATGAAGAATCGAAAATTCATATGATTTGATCGAAATTTTTGTAATGACCATTTGAATAACCTGTCTGGTAAAGAATACATTGTCAAGTTTTGGCCTCTAGTCGAAAACTTTTTTTGCCATGTACTTTTAAAAAGGGATGACAAACGCCGTTCAACAGACCTTGCACAACCGCAACATTGACTGCTTCAATAAAAGATACTTAGTTAGATTGAAATGTGATTTGCCGAATTTTAGGAAGTCTACCTATCATATCGGTGCACATGATGGGGAGGGGGGCAATTCTGATGGGGGTATTGTCAGCTTTCCTTTCACATTTATTTTCATGAAGAATTGGCGAGCGTAGCGAGCCAGAAATTTCTTTAGATATGAAATATTAATTTGTTTTGGTTCGATCGAGATGATTATTTATAACATTGAATATTTTACTCCTTATATCGGCAAGCGGAGCGAGCCGCAAATATTTTTTTTTTGTTAATTCACATTTTGTATATTTTTCATGAGAATAAATAGATAAGAGATGTGTCATTTTCCCAAATAATCAGACATCTCAAAATGACAAAACCTTGAAAAAGATGAAGGAGGTTACATCCTATGAAGTAAGGGACTGTTGAAAATATGAGTTCATGAGACCCAAGACAATTATATAAAATTACTTAGTATGAACAATTGAAAATAATTAAGGAATTTTGCAGAAAAGATAGTGCCATATGTGTAAATGGCGAGCGAAACGAGCCAAAATTTTAGGTTTCAAAGCCCTTTCATGCATTTTTAGGCCCATTTCAATTAGAAATGGGCCAAATCTGGAACCCACCTCCAAAAATCTCAGGGGGGGGGGGGGTTCCAGACCCCCGGTCCCCCTCTGGATCCGCGCATGCATGTGACTGAAAGAAGGGCTTCCTTAAATGCTTAAGTACATTAAAATTATCAATATCATTTATTACTATTAATAGATACATGCATGTATCACCACAGAGTCTAAAATTTATATACAATCTTGGAAGGAGAATTTAATAAGTTTTTCACTAGTTTACATTTCTAAATTTAAAAAAGTGTCTAGAACTCACGGACCCTCCCCTCAGGCCCTCTTACATGTTACATGACTTTATATACATTTTGTTTACTAAAAATTATATCATATTGTAAAAATCTTTTATCTCTCTCAGTTTAGAAGTGAATTATATGCAAATTTTACATGAAAATCTAGTAATGTTTAGAGCAATTTAAGTAAAAATAAAGAATTTCTGTTAAAAAAAAAAAAAACACAAACATTCTTCTTAATATAAACATTAATTATTAGAAAAAAAATCCTTGCTCAAACTTTGCAAGAAAAAATAATTTTGCCCCGGTCTGGGGCGAAAAAAATAATCTTGCTCCGACAAAAAAACCGAGCCCCCCCCCCCCCCCCCCCCCCCCGAATATCAAATGGACCGTACCTTACTTGTTATGTCCAAAATTAAATCACTTAGATAAGAATGAATATATATTTACCATATGATATAAATATAAGATAAATAAATTGCAAGAAAAATCGTATTTTAACAAATTATTATCAAATTACACTTCCAACAACTCATGCAAGCTTAGTAATTCAGTGTACACTAAACAAGAGGCCCAAGGGGGTCACATCGCTCACCTGAGTTGCAGACAAAAGAATGATAGTGGGCAATTTGGTGGAGGCCGCTGAGTACTTGCTTCCTTTAAGGTTTCGTAAAATTAATATGAGTATCAGTTTCGGAGATGTCGATAATGCGTCAGCCAATCAGAGCCCTCAGTGGCCATATTGTAAAAACACAAATTTTGTAGAGGACCATGAGTACTTGCTTCCTTTAAGGTTTCGTAAAATTGATATGAGTATCAGTTTTGGAGATGTCGAAAATGTGTCAGCCAATCAGAGTCCCATGACCAATGGCCATATTTGTAAGCCAATTGGCAAAAATAAAAAAAACAAAACAAAACAAAAAACAAAAACAAAACAAAACACACACAAACAAATTTTGTAGAGGACCATGAGTACTTGCTTCCTGTAAGGTTTCGCAAATTTCTGTTTGTCAGCGGTTGCAGAGGAGAACAGCACAACAAAATACAGTAATGAAAAACACAAAAATACGAAAATACAGAGGAGAAGAGCACAACAAAATACAGTAAGGAAAAACCACAAAAAGGAGAAAATACAGAGGAGAAAAGCACAACAAAATACAGTAAGGAAAAACCACAAAAATAAGAAAATACAGAGGAGAAAAGCACAACAAAATATACTAAGGAAAAACATAAAAATACGAAAATACAGAGAAGAAAAGCACAACAAAATACACTAAGGAAAAACACAAAAATACGAAAATACAGAAGAGAAAGGCACAACAAAATACACCAAGGAAAAACACAAAAATACGAAAATACAGAGGAGAAAAGCACAACAAAATATACTAAGGAAAAATACGAAAATACAGAGGAGAAAGCACAACAAAATACACTAAGGAAAAACACAAAAATAAGAAAATACGGATGAGAAAGGCACAACAAAATACAATAAGGAAAGACACAAAAATACGAAAATACAGAGGAGAAAAGCACAACAATATACACTAAGGAAAAACACAAAATAAAGCCTACGCTCACGCAGCAAGATACGCCCGTTGGGATTTTTTTCACAACACCAAAATATCTAAGTCCTATAACTCCATAAGGACAAATCGGATGAACCTGAAAATCGAAAGGCGGCTTCCTCTTCAAAGCCTGATCACAATGTACAAATATCATGAAAATCTGTTGACGCATATTCAAGTTATTGCGTTCCATGCACCTATATTTTGCCCTAAGCTTAACATGTTTGTGCATATAACCCCCCCCCCCCTCCCCATTACACATAATTTCTGGATAAAGTGACAAAAAATTTAAGAATCCGTTATATATGTGAAAGAACATCCTTTCTACTTGAAGTATACAAAATTTCAAAACATTTTGACCAGGAAATAGATTTATAAAGAATTTTTTAACTATTTTAGTATATTTTTACATTGTATCTAAAATATCTGAGTCCCATAACTCCGTAACGACAAATCCGATGAACCTGAAAATCGAAAGGCGGCTTCTTCTTCAAAGTCTGATCACAATGTAGAAATATCATGTAAATCCGTTGACGCATATTCAAGTTATTGCGTTCCGAGCGCCTATACATGTATTTTGCCCTTAGCTTAACATGTTTGTGCATATAACACCCCCCCATTAACAATATATCAGATATGCGACAAAAAAATTAAAAACCCGTTACATACGTCAAAGAGCATCCTTTCTACCTTAAGTATACAAAATTTCAAAACATTTCGATCAAAAGTAGATTTCTAAATAATTTTTAACTATTTTAGTATATTTTCACTGTATTTTAAAATATCTAAGTCCCATAACTCTGTAACGACAACTCGAATGAACCTGAAAATCGAAAGGCGGCTTCCTCTCCACAATCCAAACATAATGTATGAATATCATGAAAATCTGTCGACGCATATTCAAGTTATTGCGTTCCATGCGCCTATATTTTGCCCTTAGCTTAACAAGTATGTGCATGTCACCCCCCCCCCCCCCCCCCCCCCTTCCCATTATAAATATCTCGGTTTCGCGACAAAAAAATTAAAAACCCGTTACATATGTCAAAGACAATTCTTTCTACTTGAAGTATACAAAATTTCAAAACATTTCGATCAAAAATAGATTTTTAAATAATTTTTTACTATTTTAGTATATTTTCACTGTATTTTAAAATATCTAAGTCCCATAACTCTGTAACGACAAACCGAATGAACCTGAAAATCGAAAGGCGGCTTCCTCTCCACAGTCCAATCATAATGTAGAATTTCGTGAAAATCTGTTGACGCATAATCAAGTTATTGCGTTCCATAGGCGGACGGACAGACGGACGGACTTCGCCATACCATAATACGACCCGTCAAATGACGGGCGTATAAAAACGAAAATACAGAGGAGAAAAGCACATCAAAATACCGGTATACTAAGGAAAAACTCAAAAATACGAAAATACAGAGGAGAAAAGCACAACAAAATATACTTAGGAAAAACACAAAAATACAAAAATACAGAGGAGAAAAGCACAGCAAAATACACTAAGGAAAAACAGATATAAAACTTAACATCAAGGACAAAAACAATGCCGAATAGACTATATATGAAAAACCAACGGTGCCAACTAATCTGAGCTATATTCGTAGCTCTTGTCTAAGTACTAGTATGTTTTAATCAGCGTTAGTTGTAATTGTATCTATACATTATTTACTTCTATTGTGTGGACGGCATTATAATTCAAAACTGGAAATACAAGAACAAAAGTGTAGAGGTTTCTTTCAAAGATATTGTTCATATCTAAAACAAATAAGCTTATAAAAGACTTTTTGTCAGCAAATGAAATGCTATTATTCTATTCATTAGAATTATATGTACACTTTTACTACAAAAGAACTCCGCTTTACATCCATATTACTATGGTAACCATTTTTAATATTAAATGAAATAATCAATATTATTTTAGTATTAAATGTCATTCATCAGTTCATGACAACAGTTTAATTAGCAACAAATGAAATATTTTATCCATTTTTTGTTCTATCAACTGAATGCTACAGTACGAAGCTTAAGGAGGGGTGCTTTGAGATCTCCTTTTTTACATTTTCCAGGGATGGATATATCTAATTTTTCCACATTTTATGGTAATTGTTTTTTACTCTTATCATAGACGTTTAAATGGTAGTCACTATAAATTAGAATTGTTTGAATGGATATTTCGTACAGTATATCAGTTAAAGAAGATCCTGACGACAATCTCAACAGCATTCACAATTAATAGAGCACTGAATTGAGCATCGACGGACCCCTAGCAAGCTAGAGGTGGGATCAGGCGCCCGGGAGGAGTAATCATCCCCTGTTTGCTAGCCGCAGTGCGAGCTGAATAATCAAAATTACCTGTTAATCTAAAATTCATTATTCTAGCAAGATGATGTTTTATTGATGATTAGAACTTTTTTCTTTTGTTATTGCTATTTCTTTTTTTTTTCCTTCCTTTTCCTTAGCCAATCAAACTTCTTTTTATCAAAGTAAGTACATCATCATGCTATGACCGAATCCATTGGAAATTGTTTAGATTTTTTCCCTATTTTTTAAGGTAACACGTCTAACAGCAATGAGTATAACCAGACAGGAAATGCACAACAAATGGAACTCCAAAGTCCTGTTTTCTACGCGCTTGTTCTACTGATCACAATTCCCGGAATATTCTTCAACGGAATGGTGATCTACATTTATTCCAAGTCTACTGTGCTACGAGATACAACGTCGAGAACAGTACTCCATCTTGCAGTCACAGATTTACTATCAATGACGTGCTTCTTACTAACTGGGATACCACTGATCCTTGATGTAACCATGTCTTTCTACGTATGCTTCATGACTTTTTCTTTTCCGCTACATATGGTTTTCGTTACGCAATGCGTTCTTGGAATAACTACATTTGACAGATACGTCGCCATCTGCCATCAGCAAAGATATACAAAATGGATGACAAAGAAATTACTGGGTTGTCTTCTTATTTTTGCATGGCTGCTACCGCTTCCCCTCTCTGTTATACCATTGTTCGGATTTAATTACTGGAATAAATTACGTGTATGCTTTCTTCTCTATCTTTATCATGAATGGGTCTATGTTGTCCAGTCTACCTTTCTTTCTCATCGTAATGGCCACGACTATCATCTTCTACATCCCCATTTTAAACAAAGCAAGAGAATTCCACCAGAAGGCGAGTCCTGCGCAAAATCACGGCATTAATGCGGGTACCATGCAAATGAAAGCAAAACGCAAAGCTATCAAAAACGGACTACTAATAGGAGTACTTACTATAACATTCATGGTATGTAACTTGCCATTTTCAATCGCACGCTTTTGGTTTGGACGTCATTTTGCAGGCAACAAAATAGGAGTCAATGTTGCGTTTGTTCTTGGTTTATTGAATAGCGTTGTCAATCCCTTTCTATATGCATGGCAAAACCAACTTTTCCGACAAGAGGCCAAAAAAGTATTCGGATGCTTACGTTCAACACGAGAAAATACGCATCCACAATTGCCGGAGGAGAATCAAATCAATAGGAGAGGAATGTTATTACATCCTAGATTACCAACTTTAATTGAACCGCAGTTGCCAGAAAATGCCGAGTCAGAAGATGCATTCGATGGAGAGTCAAAAGGAATGAATGCGGCTACTAGAACTTACTCTACGAACATAAATACTTCTAAGTCTGTAAGAATAGAAGTCCAGCCGTATCTAACATCAATCGAAACAGATAGAAATCTCTGACACCGTTGTTCGTCGTACATGGAAATTTTGTAACGGGTGTTGTATGCAAACAGAAAGGAGGGAATCTCCAACAACACTAGGTTGCAGCATCCACAGCAAAATTCCAAAACACAGAGCAGACATCCACAGAAAGAGACGAAAATGGGACAAGGAACACCAACTCACACCATAGAAATATGAAACACAAAAGAGCATGGAACGCCAATTCACATAGAAAAATGAAAGTACAAGGAACACCCAATCACAAAGAAACATCATACGCAAAATTTATTACACATAAACCAACGAGATCATTTGGCAATCGGTGCCGACTTAAGACGGCCATCTGCCATTTCAGTAGCAGATGGTTTGGTTATCCTGGATTACATGCGCACGACCCTCCCACTTTTCCGATTACCCAGAGACATGTACAACTGGAATGTAAAATAACCTCCTCACAGGAGACGCTAACTCTCCCCAGGCATCTATTCTCACTTTGGAATATCTATTTCGGAGTTCACAGCTGTTCCAATGGACATTTTAATGATGTTTTTATCCTGAATAATTGATGGGTACTGCGTAAAATACACATGCAAAGAGCATTTTCTGCATAACGAAGCCAATCCATCTTGTAGAATAACTTTCTAAACCTTTTTTTTTTGTTAAACACATTGTCCAAGACGTTTGGTATTTCTTATTGCCATCGTACAAATGATGTGTTATACCCTTATCAGTATCTCTGTATAAAATCTCCATAGGAAAAATGCCTATAAATTCGAATATTTGACCAAGCAGTCAATATTTACATCAATATTGGCCCTAGCAGCCGGAACGCCAGTCGGCACTAGTCTTTGAAGTTTAAAAACGAAGTCACGTGACAAATGTTTTGAATATGACGACATTGTACAACGTCATCAAAAACGCGTCATACTGACTGTGCTGCATGTGTAAACAAGAATGGCACAGGTGATTTTGATGGCAATAGAGATACCGTTTCAAGTCATAACACTTAATCAGGTAAATTTTGTGGCATTTTGAAATAAATCAGGCGTTGTCAAGGGCAGTTTTTCGCCAACGATCTGTTTACCTGCATTTTATTGCTTATTTTCTTTTAAAATCCCGGCTGGGAATGATTGGGAACAATCTGAATGTAAACTTTATATATCACCGAGGTCACCAAAACCAAAAATAGTATGCCGATCTTTGCCTTAGGGGGTTTGTGTCACCTTTCAAACTTCAATATGCTGTTCGGGCGTCCATCTTCCATGTCAACGTATGGAAACTCGTTTGTAAACAGATAGTACACGGGTACACATGTACCCAAGTCGGTGCTGCGAAGTGGTTAGATTTGCCAAAATGAAACATGACATTGGCACAAAATCATCTACAAGGTATCAAACCATCAAACAAATGTTAAAAATTCCATTGCAACTTGAATTTGGTGTATTCTGAGTCCGCAATGATGAATTTTAATTAAAATCTGGTCCTCGTTATAGCGTTTTTATTCCTATTTATAGAGTACTTACTGACTAAAATTCTATATAGGTATCATAATTGGGATTCTGTTGAAAAGATTATCATTGAATTTTGACCAGAAGTGCAAAGGTGAGCATTTGTGTCAGCTTTTAAAACCAATGGTGTATGCACAATTTTCGTTGGATCTTTAGCAGGGGTGAAAAATATCAAAAATCCCTTTCAGAGGAATTTCAGTTATATGTAGTGAATTATACCTGAGTATTATTTGTTTTATAATTATATTTAAAATTTGAGATAAACAGTTAAGGTCGTTTAGTCCAATTTATTCTTATTTCGCTACTTTGTGTGTCAAGAGTTATCCGCCCCTTTCAGAAACAATGCTTCCAACCGACAAAATAGGCATTGGCGTTCCGGCTGTAGGGCAATAGTTGAAAAAAGTATTGACCGATTAACGGTAAATCGTTTGTGACGTCACGTCGTTGATGACGCTATTAGCTCCACATATTTTTCCGCGCTCTTTCTCTTATAGACGAAAATGAACGTAAACATGCCGGGTTAATCGGTTCGTTGCTGCAGTATTGATGTAAGGTATAACAAAACAATTATTGACTGGGAATTCGGGCAATATATGATTTGATGGACCTTCAGACAAAATATAGCCTTCGGCCTCGGGCAATATTTTATCTTCAGGTCCAACAAATCATTTATTGCCCTCATTCCCAGTCAATAATTGTATAATGTCGCTGAGGTAATCTTCGACAGTGTCTCGATTATAAGTTTCTGTGGCTGTTTGTCTCATTGGTTTATGTGTAACTAGTCTTTCGTGTTTCATGTTTATATGTCGTGTGTCTCTTTTCCGTCTCTTGTTATGCTCGTCTTAAGTGTTTTCGCATTGGGCGTTTTCGTATTTTGCTGTTGGTGCTGCAACATGGTCTTGTTGGAGATCCCCTCCCTTCTTGTTATGGTATAAACTAGTTAAGGCCGATGGATACTTTTGAAATTAGCCTGTTTACCCTGTATTTTTTTGGATAAAAATGAAAGAACAACTTAATATCTTGCAATTGAAACCTTAATCGAAGAGATCAACCACATATTTTCTTAAAAAATACAGTTCAAGGCCACCCTTTGAAAATACAAAATGGCTATTTTCAACAAATACATAATATAGTTATAACATGTACACTTATTTAGTGATGAATGTTCTGAAACATTTTCTTTTACATCAGTTTTATGGAAAATAATTCAGTATACATTCTTAATAGAAAAATTGTAGGAATTTCTCATGATAATATGAAATTTTGGTATTTTTAAACCATAACGTTCATTGAAAAAAAGTAATGATTTTTCACTTTATTGCCAATTTCTCAAAATCTAAGTTGTTAAGGTATACTTTTATTTGCATTAATATTAAGAACTATATCTTAGGTCTATAAAAAGACTTACTAGAAGAAGCCTACCCAGAGTATTTGTGAACAATTGTATATTGAATATGTATACCCCCTTATTTCAAACATCAATTTTGTTGTAAAATTTTTCAATTTCATGCAAAATTTCTTTAAATCTATGTGTAATAATGTATACTTTATTTCATAAATAATAGGAATTATATATTATGTTTCAAAAAAGTAGCAATAGAAGAAGCCTCCCCTCACCTATTGTATATGACTGCACTAAGAATACATATACCCCCTTAATTAAAACGTCAATTCATTTAGTAAATATGTTCACTTTCTTGCCAATTTCTCAAAATCTAAGGTGTTAAGGTATACTTTTATTTGCCATAATATTAAGAACTATATCTTAGGTCTATAAAAAGACTTATTAGAAGAAGCCCACCCAGAGTATTTGTGTACAATTGTATATTGAATATGTATACCCCCTTATTTCAAACATCAATTTTGTTGTAAAAATTTCACTTTCATGCAAAATTCTTTAAAACTATGTGTAATGATGTATACTTTATTTCATAAATAATGGAAATAATATATTATGTTTCAAAAAAGTAGCAATAGAAGAAGCCTCCCCTCACGTATTGAATATGATTGCACCTTGAATACATATACCCCCTTAATTAAAACATCAATTTATTTAGTAAATATGTTCACTTTCATTACAATTTCTCAAAACCAAAGGAGTTATGACTTACTTTAACTTGCATAAATATTAAGAACTATATCAGGTCTATAAAAAGACTTATTAAAAGAAGCCTTTCCACAGTATTTGTGTGCAATTGTATATTGCATATGTATACCCCCTTATTTTGAGCATCAATTTTGTCGTAAAAATGTTCACTTTCATGCAAAAATTTTTCAAATCTATGTGTTATGATGTAAACTTTATTTCATAAATAATAGGAATGGTATATTAAGTTTTAAAGAAGTCACAATAATAGAAGCCATCCCTCACTTATTGTATTTAATTGCACCTTGAATACATATACCCCCTTATATAAAACATCAATTTTGTAGTAAATATGTTCACTTTCATGCAAAATTTTGTAGAATCAAATCTGTAAATATGCTATTTTTATCTCATAAATAAAAACAAACATATATTAAGTTTATGAAAAGTCACTAAACTCTTTATTTAGTAAAGAAGAAACCTACCCTCACCAATTATATATGACTGCATCTTGAATATATATACCCCTCATTTGAAACATCAATAATTTTGTTATAACACTTACTTCAATCATGTTCATGCAAAATTTCTTGAAATCTCATGTGTAATTATGAATAGATAATTCTTATAAATAGTAATGTTTTTTTTCAAAACCAATAGATGAAGCCTTTCCTCAAATATAATGTATAACTAGTAAATCAATGTACTTCTTGAATAGGAACATTGCCATGAAAATGAAATTTCCATACGTTTCATGAAAATTCATGACAGAAGACTTCATGGACATAATATGAATCATTTATAAACTCCATACGTTCAAGAGTTTAGATGCTGAGCAACATTCTTAGTTTGTTTATTTATTTATTTAATTTTTTTTATGGTGTTGTTGTTGTTTTTTACATGCATTTAGGGATTCTATCAATCTTTGTATCTTAGAGTCTCCAACTGCCTCACAATTCACTGTGGGTCCAATTGTGCCAATCAAGTCAGTACATATGTCTTTATATAGACACAGAGTTACACAGTCTTTACCAGTAATGATAGGATCATTCAGTCCTTATACATGTTACTATAAGATACTCAAACCATGTTTATCAAATTATTTGAATGTACAACTATAAGTAAATAATCATAATATTCATAACAAATCCAGAACAATATATGAAACATGCACTTTAATTTAACACATTGAAATCTTGGCCCTGTCAAGGACAGAGCTGCTGAGAGCAGCCCACAGTTCAAGAGCTGACATGCTGGAATAATTATCCATGTTAACTTAACCCCTTCCCAACCCCTTCACAAGTTACCCAGCCTGTTGAAGTGTTTGACATGGACCATGCACAGCTCAAAAACTGACTGTCATACATTTCCGATCATCTAAGCCAGGATGTATCACCTCAACCAACATGCTGAGAGAAATTTTAATGGAATTAAACCAAAACTCCGTCAAACACAACTCCGAATTTCCTCGTGTAACTTAAATGACAGAAATTTTTAGAACTTACGATTTTGTGGTTAAATTACGCTTTAAGATGGCTTCTTGGTGTCGCAAAATAGACAAATTTGGCAAAATGCCCCTTTAAACTGTGAAATATCACCATATTTGTCTAAAATAATCTCATTTTCTGTACCTGCGACCACCTGTTATTGCTACTTAGGAAACCGGCGACGCATTGTAAAATCTGAACCGGATGCGCGAAAGTTCCCATCGGCCTTAAATATATTTATTTATAGTCCAGTCAATTTGCAGCTATAGGGGTATCAACCTTAAACAAATTGCAAAAGAATTTCTGTTTGTGCTGGTTGATAAACAAGACCATAAGGAACATACAATTAAAAATCCACCAAAATCCGTCGTGCATATATGAAGAAAAATCGTTTTGAATTTCCTCTGACTTTCCACTTAATTTTGAAGACCAAATGAAGTATTTTGACACAAATAGGCGATTTTGTTAGTAAGATTGACATAACAAGTCTCCCAAAGAATCTTTTGAGTCAACAACGAATATATAAATGTATATTCGTCCATATCTGCATTGGCGGATCAAGATTTTTTTTCCCGGGAAGGGGGGGGGGTGGTGTCTAAGCCGTCCAGGGGCGGGGTGGATGGGTTGTTCCAGCACATGGTTTTGAAGAAAAATATACATAGAAATGTGAAAATCAGTATTTTTTACAAATTCCAGGGGGTCCTACCTTACCCACTCCCCCTACCCTGAACCCCCCCCCCCCCTACCATCCGCATTTGATATTGAGAGTGTGGGGTGCGTGGGGAGTGACTAAAAGTGTTGGGATGTGTGCGTGAAGTGCAGTGCAATGTCCTTTGAATAAAAGTGTGATTTTTCCCAGAAACTCTCAAAATCCTTTTCGAAAGATGCACAAAATTACAAATCGATCGTACAGAAGGAGGGGGGGGGGGGAGTTAATAAGCTACACATGCAATCGTCAACTACTAGAATGATGTCATGAAAAACTGATGCGCTCCATCGCATCACTCTGTTGATGTGTATGATGATTATTAATTTAGCCGTTGATTTTTTTTTTTGCTGAGATAATAATAAAGACGGAAAAAAATATTTTCTGATGTTTCTGTAATAATCTGCATAGGTAGTAACCATAGGATTTTTGAGCGGGATGGGAGGTTGTGCAAGAAGAATCAAATTCCGGCTATGAAAACTTCTGTATCCAAACTCCTTGGTTTTTAGCTGATAGAATGTTGTTTCGGTTTACATGAATCCGCTTTGAATAAAATACAATAGTATCGGATAATCAATTGACCCGAGAAATAAGCATCACAGTACTGGACAATCATGAACCACTAATAAATAAAACAACTTGCAAGTCTTTGAATACCTCATCATTCTATACCTATATAATTATCAAATGGTTGCTGCCTTATGCATGGAAACTTGTTGAAATCCATCTTAATCGATATATCTAAGATATAATTGAAATCACAACCCCGGGACTTTTTACAGCTTTAGACCCCTTGTATTGCATCACTCGGAAACCCTCGGATGATGAAATGCACGAGATCGCTCCAGCCGGCAGAGCACGGACATTTTCGTACGCCCTTTTTATATATCCAATACAAATTCATCTACAGGTGTGGATTGGGCCCGTGCATTTTGTTGTCTTGTTTGTATTGTCATCTTACAGAAAGGATGTTATTATACACTATAATTGTACGTTCTTCGAAATCTCTGGGTGACAGGAAAAATGGGAGGGTTGTGCTCACTAAATCCGGATAACTTCACCATTTGCTGCTAGCGTGGCAGATGGCCATACTAAGTTTGCACCGATTGCCCAATGTTCTCGTTGATTTATATATGTGTAGTCTTTTGTGCTTGGTGTTTTGATGTTGTACTTGATGTTTCTTGTCCATTTAGCGTCTCTTAATACATGTATTTGCCTTGTATATAGAACTTCGTATTTTCACTTTGAATGTTCTTATGTTTGTTGACGGTGCTGCAATCGAGTCTTGTTGGAGACCTATCTTTTGCATCGTATCTCACCGACTTTTTTACTAAGAAATTGATGGACAGGCATGTAATCCGGATATTTCAAAAATGATAGTGAAATGATTGATTCTTTCATTTCTGATCCTCATCATTAATGGAACTTGAAACAACTACACGTGACAAGTTAATCATTTCATTTCATGATTTAATTTAACTTTAAGACACATCAAGACAGCATAACTTAAAGTTAATAAAGTTTAATCATTATCATTATCAATTATCTCTGAATTTGAACAACTTACACCTCGACATTCACCACAACAGATTGAACAACTTATGCCATGTTTTCTACAACTGCATCTCTTTGTGTCACAATGTGTCTTGCAGTTGCAGCGAATGATTTTCAATAGATTAGAGGGGGCAGGTGGGAGGCACATGTTCACAGGTTGGAGTCTATTATTGCCATCAACTTTCCATCCCCATTGTAATGGATCCAATTCATTGTCGTTCCATTGTTGAACTTGACAGTAAGTGCGGTAGATATGCTGTTTAGATGAGTCAAAAGTTGGAGGCAGAGTTTGAACATCTACTTGCTTATTCAGAGTAGACATTTTGGTGATAAATTTTCTAAATCGTAGTACATCCAGTCCTTCACCAGGTAAAGCACCATACAGCAGTCCTATAACTTCTTCCCCAATCATTTCTAACTCTGTTCGAGCTGCATCTTCTCTGCCAAAGAGTTCCGCCGCCTTTTTTACCATAGAGATGTGCGAGACTGTTTTCTTCAATGCTTGATGTTTCCCTATTCCATAAATTCTAGAAGTTGTATCACAACCAGTGAGAGCATGAAGGAAAGCCAAACAACTGCATACATCAACACCTAGCGCACTTCTTGTTTTTCGTAGATCCCAAATCTTTAGATCGTTTTTTGTCTGCTTGTCAGAGTAAAAGTAAATGTCGTGTTCCAAGTTTTGTGTTAAGTGATGCAGAAGAAGAATTAGAAGGTCAGTATCTTCACCTATCAAAGCAACATTTCCTGAAGCTGCCTTCTCTATGGTTTTCATGGCCAACATATAATCTGCATCACCCTGGGCTTGAAGTACTTCACAGTCAGAATCTCTTAAATGGATAGTAAGGAGATCAATGAAGCGTTTCTTGTTGTCCTTGTTCGTAAGGAAAGCTTCCTTCTTCATACTGCACACTGTGGAATCGTTGAAAATGACTTTCCGCCACAACATTCCTTTGGACCTGCGCAGATGTGCTACGTCCTTCGTTGACGGTGTTTCTGAATAGCCGTCGAATATTATACAAGGGTTCTTGTATCTTGATGAAATATAATGTGTATACATTGTAATTATCGAGCCATACGTGGCATTCTGAGGCCAGGTGAGTCTATGAAGAAGTGAACCACCATCAATTACGAAACTACTACAGGAATCTATTGAGTCCACACCACAGTCACCAAATGACCATATAGCATCTGCAAGTTGACTCTTCTGGGCCTCTCTCAGAAGTCCCGAATTATCAAACAATGCTGAGGGAACACCAGATAATTCATATTTAAACACATCGGACAAATCGGATGACGTATCTCGAGCGATAGATGATAGCCTCTGGAACATGAGCTGTGGATCTACAGATATTGATTCATCATCCACCCTGAAGGAATTACTTGCAGCCAATGTTACAACTTTGTTCTTTCTCCGAAAAACATAAGACATCGCATCTGATCCTTTCATAGATTCTATGATAGTATTACCAATTTCCAAGCAGTCAGCAACATTGACATTTTCTTCAGCTGTAACTCCATTGTCAATGTTTCTGAGTTCCTTCATGTCTGAATTAAATGGATCTCTGTCCATAAGAAAATTGGATGTAGTTGTTAGATCTTTCTCATCCCTTGCTTGGCGTGATGTAGATGCCTCTTTGTGTTGGTCACTTGATGTATACTGAATATGAGTAAGTTCCTGCATGGCCATGCTCATTTCTGCACAAACAGGAGAGGACAAAATCCAAACTGCTCGTTGAAAGTCTGTCATTCCACGACCTCTTGTTAGGCCTCCTGTAGATTTTAAGCTCCTCATAAGCACTTGTTCTATGGTAAGGTCAGTCCAAATACCAGCCCAAAAGCGATCACTTCTCCGAATTACGTGCTTCCCAGATACAAAAGCATGGTAAGTCTCTGGGTGTGTGATTGGTAGCTGCTGCATATCTGTTAGGTAAACATAAGCTGACTTTAGGTAAAGGTTGTGCCCAGAAGCTGCAAAGTATGGAAGCATACGTTGCACGGTGTCTAGATGCAGATGCCAATCTCCCATTCTTTCAGCACGAATAAAGCTGTGCAGTAAGGAAACCATGCGCAAGTATGTGAACCACATTCTAGCAGTTTTACATTCGCTCACCTCAATTTCATACTTTGACATCGCAGTGTGAATTCTTTCAAAAACGTTGTCATCGATAACGCAATCCAAGTTTGCTTTTCCAGTAATAAGATCTTCATAGATTTTACAAGCTGTCTTTAAGTCATTGTGAATTGTTCCTAATGAACATACTTCTGCGTCAGATACAGGTGACTCAGTGGTATCACTAATTCCATCTTCTTGGACGAACACTTTTCTGACTAGCATTGAGTTTAAAGCAGATTCGACTAGGAAGTGTCCCCTAACAGCGCGTGATACTGCCTTGCCAGACAACATGTGCTTTACAGCGTTCGGAGCGTATGTTGTACCAAGAAGTTCCTCAAGACCAGAACCTGACATCAGAAAACCGATAGATCCTAGGAAGCTCATTTGAAGATGAAAACCTCCTAAGCGAAGAACAATCTTGGATAAAGTTGAATCCTCCATTTCATGCCGAATGATGAGCAAAGCCTTCCAATATAATGGTTGGTCAAAGGTAATGATGGGACATTTTGAGTACTTCTCAGCTTCTTTACATACAAATTTGAGTGTGGAGTAAACGCATGACATATCTCCTGGTTCTAGGTCAATCATTGGAAAGAAATGCATTGATGATTCTCCAGGATGCTCTGCTTTATGTATCATCTGCATGAATCCTGACCAAGCAGGGCGTGGTGATTTCAATGGCCATATGATACTCGAAAGCAAATCAAGCTGCCAATACCTGTCAGTGTATTTCAATTCCTCTAATTCAGTGAAAAGAATAGCTGGTGTGTGATTACGCTTACGATAGTATGAGACTTCTATCGTACCAAACTTCATTATACTGTCCTTATGTATGTCCATTCTAGGAATTTCTTTGACAGTTTTGGTTGCTGGTGTAGATGTTACCATAATCCCCATTCCATGGAAAGTATTGTGTCCATCCAGTGTGTTCGAGTTGTGATCCACATTGTCAGCAATGAACTGTAAACATGAGTCCTGGGAAATATTGAGGTCTGTTTTGCCCTCAACAGCTGCTGCACATAACTCAAACTTCTGGACCTCATTGTAAGACGAGCAGAATCCAAGATTAAATAAAGTGTCAATGAGATATCTTGATGAAAAGTGATGATGAAGTTGTACCGACAAACTCAACTGTAAAGGTGCAATAACTACTCGGGGACGAACTGCCTGTACAATTGCTTGACCTATTGCAGCTATCTTAAGGTCGGCCTTCTTTTCTGTAAAAACGGTACGAAGAAGAGATGTAATTGAGGAGGGGAGGTAGTCTAAATTTGACGACAATGACTGAACACTTGTTGCTGTGGGATAAGCCTGTTTTGATGTTTCCATCGCTTTGATGTCGGAACGAATGATATTAGCAGCAGCTTTTATCACCGCATCTTTATCCCTATAGACACCATTACTTGAGGTCTCAAAAAAGTTATGTAAAATGTATCGAGCAGTGTAACGCAATGTTACTACATCAGGTTTGCCATTTATGCTTGTTATGATAATGTTATCCCCATACTTTTCCAGGATCTTCTTTTTCATATATACAGCAGAAAACGGTTCATCACAAAACTCAGACATTTTGCGCACGAGGTCTGAAATAGTAATTTGCTCGTCGTCATTTTCTTCAAGAAACTCAATAGTTTTCTGAAATGCCTGAAGTCGATTTTCTTCTGCAGGTCTTCCAAGCATACAGCTTTTCTTTGGAGTGGGTTCGTTTAAAGAACGCAAAACTGGCATGTTTTTCATCGTCCTAAAACTGACATTACACGTCTGATGATAGATGCAGTCGGCTGCGTGCAGATCGTTTACAGCATTAATGCGGCCCTTCACTTGGTCACCCCATGAATCATTTCTTCTTTCACAGATCTGAAGTATTGTCTTTTGAAATTCAATTGTTCTAACCGCAAATACATCATATCCTCTTTTCAGTTTGTTGTATTTCGCGCCCTTACTGCAGAAAAGACAGTGTGATTTGTAGTCAAATGTCGATGATGATCGCAATTCTGGTTGATTTGTGTTTTGTTGTCCTGAAAAATGTCTTTTTGCAGTTAATATTCGTCTTTTATCGGTAAAATCTCTTCGACAATTTTTGTGCACGACATCGCCTGTATTGCACGATAAAGCCTCATTTCGTTCTTTACTGGCATTTCGTATCCCTTCTGCTCCTTTCTCTGATAATACTGTTCTTGAAACTGCTTTGACCTCTTCATGACAAATGATGCATGTGTCCATTGCAAGGCAATAACCTAAAAAACAAAAAGTAAACCTTAATATAAAAAAGGTTTTTTTTTTAATTATGACAGGAATGTTGCACCATACATTAAATTTTCGACGAAACGGAGTCCTCTTGTTAGTGTAAATATATTTTAGGAGTTATACTAAATATTGCTTCATCAATATTCAACTTATATTCAGCTTGAATAAAACATCCTTTATCTTGTTGATTTATGACAGAAATGGCGCACCATACATTAAAAATTCGACGAAACGGAGTCCTCTACATTGTGTTAATGAAATTTTTTTTTGCGTTCTATTAATTTATTTATTGATATTGATGTAAGATTTATTCGATTTATACAACAAAACACATTTTAAAGAAAAAAATCAGGTGTACAAAGATTGCTATTTTCACAAGTCATGTTAAACCGGAAACACACTATACAGAATAAAATCACGATCCATATAGGGTTCTGGATATTTGTGAATATTTTTTTTCATTATGCTAGGCTGTGTAAAAATGTGAAATTTGTAGATATTGATATATACTTACATGCCGCTAACACGAGCAGTTCTGTAAATCTTGTTAATTGCATCACATTGTGTATCGTCAGTAGAGAAAGTGAAGTTGACACAGGATCGACATAGAAGGAATAATGACGTCATATATGACGCGCTATAGAATGTATGCTGTGTATGGCTGCCCAGCCGTGAAATAGTGATAGAACAAATTTTCGTTGATAAAAGACGGTATTTTTTTGTTAATGGTACGATGAATTTTTGTGGATTTTTGTTTTATACTCTTTCCTTAGCAGTGTTTACTAAACTACGACAGAATAAATTCTTTTGCAATTAGTTAAAGGTCAAGCTTTTTATTTGACTGGACTATTAGTGTTTCTAACGACAATATTATGTATCTATACTACCAAATAAATAAAGTTTTTTATTAGCCACTTCCACGCTACATTGACATAGAGTATATTTGTCTTTCATATGTGATAAATATCTGGTCAATGTGTGCTAAGACGAGTTTATGTTTTCTTCATCATTTGTGCTTTGTTTAATTAAATGTTTTTGATTCCTTGAATCCGGATTGAATTGATTACGGTTTGCGAGTCAGAATCTCCTGCTTGCATGCAACATGCAACATCCGTCGCTTCAATTCGGTAGAATTGTCACATCCGATTACTTCCATTTCGGAAGATACAAGTACATTCTGTGGTTGGATGGTTCAAATGGTCTAAGACAGAATATCATCCACTATTATAGACAGTGGGGCATCATTTTTTTGTGTGGTGGAGGTTTTTGTTTGTTTGCTTTGGTTCTTGTTTTGTCCTGATTTTGTTTGCCTTTGGTTCATGATTTTCTGAAATATCGATTTTTTATTACGTATAGGGATATGGTCATTATCCATATGAATTTTGTCGATACGAGGTTCTTGGATGAAAAGCAAAACAACAGGTCATAAATATGACAAAAATTCTACTTTCTATAGCTATCCTCTACGTATACAGTTCAAATTAGCATCACAAGATTTTCGTACACTATTTGCAAAGGCTTCAACAATACGTTTGCCACGGAGGGGTTAGATATCTCATTACATCGATGCAGTATTTGTTGTTAAATGGGGAAATAAAGTTAAGAAAACAGATTCCCCTGTACAAGTTTCCAACAAATATTCAATACTACGGTAATATTCCGCTATTTTGATATTGTGATATCTTTGTTTCTGCTCAAAAGCATTCAAGGCTACCAGTCAGTACACTATTCAATCGAAATCTTACGAGTTTTGTCTGGTTTCGTTGGTAGCTGATCCTATGCATATTGAAACTTTTTAAAAACCGCGGATCTAAAGCGGGCTTGGGGTCAGGAACTCCCTTCCCTGGTATTTGCCCCCAGTGGAATTTGTAAAAAAAAAATCACACGTACGATTTCCCGTTTTTTTTGCGTATTTTCTTTCAAAATCATAGGCTAGACCCCATACCCTAACGGACTAGACAAACCTTCTGAGGACAAGAAATCTAGATCCGCCCGTGACATTGAAAATAGTACTTGAAACCTGTGAATACCGAGATTTTTTTTCATTCCTTTTAAGTAATTTCACGTAAACATGGTAAGGAGAACCTTAATTCGTTTCCTTTTTTTTTTTTTGGTCGGGTTAAATTTTCAAAACGGGAGACAATGGACGTCAGGTCAGTTAAGCAGTTAACGGTTCAGTTGATCATTCATTCGAGTGGTTCAATTATTAATTCGAAATCATTGCTTCACAATGAAAAAAAGTGCACCGTCTGGAAAGGTGTTAATTGCCGTCTACAAGGTATACCGTGCAACAAGTATATTTAAATGCTTTCTAATAACGAAAATAACTATATCCACGCATATCACTCTAGGGTGGATTCTCTAGTGTGTGTCTTTTTATGTTTCTTGAGATCACCAAGGCGACAAGAGCTATACCCACACATATCACACTTATATGGCTTCTCTCCTGTGTGTGTCATCTGATGTCTTTTGAGATCCTTGCGGCGTAAAGAACTATACCCACATAAATCACACTTATATGGTTTGGGCTCACCTGTGTGTATCCTTAAATGTGCCTTGAGATTATGCTTACGGGTAGCACTATAACCACAGACATCACAATGAAAAAGCTTCAACTGACCTGTGTGTGACGTCATATGATCCTTGAGAATACAAGGTCGTGAAGTGCTATACCCACACACACCACATTTATGAAGCTTCTCTCCTGTGTGTATTCTCTGATGCTTCCTGAAACTTCTCAATTTAGTTGTACTATAGTCACATGTTTCACACGAGTATGACTTCACTCCCGTATGAACCTGTTCGTGTTTTCTAAGATTACACAGGAAAGAGGAAGTGTACCCACATTCATCACACTTATATGGCTTCTCTTTAGTGTGTGTTCTCATATGATCAAGAAGATTATTTTTTCTAGAAGCACTATACCCACACTCACCACATTTATATGGCTTCTCTTTCGTGTGCTTTGTCATATGAGCCATGAAATGTTCTTTTCTGGAAGCACTATACTCACACTCACCACATTTATATGGCTTTTCTTTTAAGTGTATCCTCTTGTGTAAAACGAGGTTACGTAGATCTGCTTTTCTTACCCCACATTCATCGCACTTATATGGCTTCTCATTTTGTGTTTTGTGTTTTTTCATATGAGCCATGATATGAACCTTTCTAGCAGTACAATAACCACATTCATCACATTTATAAGGAGTGTCTCCTGCGTGTATTTTTTTATGTTTAACGAGATAATGCCGAGCACCTGTTTTAAACCCACACACATCACACTTATATGGCTTCTCTTTTGTGTGTGTTGTCATATGAGCAATGACTTGCTGTTTTCTGGAAGCACTATACCCACACTCATCACATTTATATGGCTTCTCTCCTGTGTGTATTCTCACGTGTCTAGCAAAGTTACGCCGATCAGCTGTACTATATTCACACACTTCACATTTAAGAGGTTTCTCTATGAAGCCAGTCTCCTGACTCGTAATTTTAAGGTTATCAAGTTCAGAGGTTCCATTCATACATAAATCAGATTTTGAAGGTTTCGTTTCTGTTTCAAATTCACCATTATATTCTTGCTGATGTTGTTTGAAATCATTCAAAATGGTTACACTGTACATGTAGTCATCCTGATGACAATTTGGACGTTCAGATTCCATTTTTAGGTTATCATTATACTGTTCCGATTCTCGTTGATGTTGCTCAAGATTGTTCAAACTAGATGTACTGTAGTCATTGATTGTGCTATCCTCACTTAAATCAGGATGAATAAGATCCTTTTCTGTTTTCCGTCCCTGCTGGTGTTGCTCAAGATTGTTCAAACTAGATGCACTGTAGTCATTGACGGTGCTATCCTCACTTAAATCAGGATGAATAAGATTCTTTTCAGTTTTCCGTCCCTGCTGATGTTGTTCAAGATTGCTTACAGCAGTTGCATTGTACTCAATCCTATAACAATCCACAGGTTCTATTTCAGTTTTTATCTTCAAACATTCGTTATCGTTATCTGACATCTCGAAGATATTCAGTGTAATGATGTTCTACAGACACACGTTTTCTTCTGGTTCAGTTTTGTCTGATAGGTATTTATGGAGTAGATGCAAAAAGGCATACGTCTGTAGTATCTGTCCTCGCAGATGACTCCTTCTCTCTGTTTTTTCTTTACCTGTCGAAAATGAGAAAGGATAACTCCCTATTAGTGGTTGTTTTTCTTTTATGATGTCAATTATAGATAAAATGCATTAAAAAGAAAGTAAAACAAGAGGCCAAAAGGGGCCACATCGTTCATCTAAGTTGCAAACAAAACAATTTGGTGGAAGACCTTGATATTTACTTCCTTTAAGATTCCGTGAAAATCAGCATGGCCAGAAATGCAAGTTTCGGGTACTTAACCCTCGTCAGTGATCCTCAATCTAAACAATGTAATATGGCCAAAGAGTGTGAAAAATATTATGTCCAAAAATGTACCGAAAACGTAGCAGGACGGGTGGGATATGATGCTACAGGACCCATGTTTTAGAAATTTTCGAATGCGTCGAAGAGACAGACGATCAACCGACGTTGATCGAACTTGGCTACATGTGCCGTCGGGGACTCCTGGTCCACCAGCAGTGACACTCACCAAACCGATTCTCAGAATTTCACGAATCCTTACAGGAAGCAAGTACTCAAGGTTGCAGCGGTTGAAGATAGGGAGTCGAAAATGTGTCAGCCAAAAAGAGCCCTTGGCGGACACATTTGTTGACCGATCGGCACAAAAGACACACACTCAATAGAGGATCTTGATTACATATTTATTGTAATCTACGTGACGATCTATACAAGCAGGTTGTAGGGAATCCTATGGGTACTAATTGTGCGCCTCTTGTTGCAGATTATTTTTTTTAACAAAAATCTCCAGAGGCAACGATGATCCGACGTGTTTAATAAAACGTCTAGGTACCTGGATGGTATTCTGACTATTGACAATCCTGCTTTTGAATTATATAAGAATGAAATTTATCCACAAGAATTAACACGTAACAAGGTAAACGTTACAAAGAAATGTTAAACGTCTTCAAATTCAATAGCAAGATTAAGAACATATACATTTACAGCATGAGCCAGACATGCACGTTTCGTTTACTTAACCTTCGTCAGTGATCCTCAATCGAAACGATGTAATGTGACCAAAGAGTGTAAATGTATTTTTATGCAAAAATATACCGAGAGACGTAGTAGGATGAGTGGCATATGATGCTACAGGACAGACGTTTAATAAATTTCATGAAATTTTGATAACAGACATTTTTGAATGCTTGAAGAAACGATTAACCGAAGTAGATCGAACTAGGCTTCATGTCCCCTCGGGGACTCCTGGTCCACCAGCAGTGACACTCACAAACCATTTTGGTCCTAAATATCAAAATTGTAAACGGAAAGATTCATACAAGTGTATATGACAAAGGAGATGATTTTGGATCAACACAGTAAATTTCCCCTTTCTTGACGGTGATGTTCCAAGACTACCGTCATACGGCATTTACATATCACAGCTCATCCGGAACGCTAGAACATGCACTTATATCCTGGATTTTCACAGTGACTTTTACAAATTACAAAGAAACTTTTGGGTCAAGGATTCCGCTTTCATAAACTTGTGAAGACTTTCTGGAAATTTTGCAAAGATTGGAGTCAATTTCTTTTGAAATCGGATCTAAACAAGCATATATCTTTGTATATTACTTTGGGTATTACACAGAAAAATAAATTGTAAAATTGTTGCCATAGCAACCATTTACAGAAAGCCAAAACTGACCCTCAAATTCCATGCAATTCCTGCGACCCTTGTTGTGTGAGATTTTAAAAGTACTTACTTTCTATAAGGTTTAGTGAAAATCTGTTGAGTTGTTGCAGAGGAGAAGTCGAAAATGCGTCGACCAGTCAGAGCCGTAGGCGGCCATATTGTTGACAGATCCTAAAAGAAAACACACAAACTTGGTTTGACCTTGAGAACTTGCTTCCTGAAAGGTCCTGGAAATTTTGTGCCGCGGTTGCAGTGAAGTCGAAATGAAATGTATCAGCCAATCGGAGTCCTCAGTGGCCATATTTGTGACTGATTAGCATTTAAACCGAAACCTTGTAGAGGATCTTGTGTATTTGCTTCCTGTAAAATTCGTGAAATTCTGTGCATTGGTTGCAGCGGAAGAGAAGTCGAAAATGTGAAAGCGATTGGAACCCTTGGCGGGTATATTTGTTGACCGATCGGCACAACAAACACAAACTTGGTAAAGGACCTTTAGCATTTTGAGAACTTGCTTCCAGTTAAGTTTCATTAAATGCTGTGGTTGAAGGGAGATGTAAAAAATGTTAAAAGTTTTTGACGGACGGACAACGCCGGACGGCGCGCTATGACAATAGCTTACTTGAGCTTCGCACAGATGGGCTTGAAATAGGTAAATCGAAAGTAATCTTGATTTTGATCTATATCACAGTGAAATATATTCACATATCAAAAATGGGTTCAATATATCCATCAACAGCGAAAAAATGTCCGGAAATTTAAAGTGCGAGAGACGGACGGACAGATAAACTGGATTGAAACTTTAAGTCCCCAAAAACCAACTCTGGTAGGTTTCTTCCCATGTACACTACCATCCATAAATAACCATACAAACAAGGAAATCATTGTAAATTCTTTATAAGTTTATCCTAATTTTTTTTAACCCTGAACTTGAAAGAATCATGATAACTGGCTTCACATAATTCAAAATTATGAATTTTGATAAGGAAAATGTAAAAAGAAAATTATTTCACCCGCACAATTTTTTTTCCAAAACTTGTCATTTTTATGTAAAAAAGAAAAATTCAAAAACTTCAAATATTTGGGTCAAATTTCTTACAATTGATTTCTCCAAGGTTCATCACTAAAATCATACAGCAATGGATTTGGAACTGTTCTTTTATAACAGCAGCATGAGTTGAAATAGTGTATACTAATTTATGGATGGCAGTGTATATCTATGCATTCATATTATTAAAGTGCGATAATACTTCAGTGGTGCTGCACTTAGAAGGAAGAAGATGTTCAAATACGGGCCGTAACTAAGTCGAATTCTCTCATTAATAAATCTTTCTAAAACTTGGTTCTGCGAATACACATGTTGTAGTGTATACCTCCATTAATTTGAAGTATTTTCTTTTGAGAATTGTAGACTTTTCTTTTCAGACAGAACAATTATGTTTCTGTGAAAGCCTTGTGCAAATACCCTTGAGACGTTGATAACCTTGGGCCTGCAAGAAAATGTGCTAAATCTGATAAGCCATTTTATCTTTAACCAAATATAATGTGACCAAGCTACATGAGTATAGGTTCTAAAGGAGGGCATAGCATATCGATTCTACATGTAATATATTTAACCTAGGTACACAGAAAGCATCCAGAAGCAATAAAGTTTATGGAAGCGAACGCAAATGCATGCTCTTTTCAATCATTAAAAAGGTTTCAAAATGAATTCAATTGTGAATTTGACCTTAGGAACTTGACCTTGAAAACTAATAGGTCTCATTCCCATTGCATGGTGAACATCTGTGGAAGGCTTGGTGACCCTATGATAATTGCTTTGTCTTCTATGCTGTTTACAAAAACTTTAACGCAAAGTCCAAAGTGACCTTGACCTTTAAGCTTGAAAACAACGGTTTATCCTCTGATCATGATGATCTTTTGCGGAAGGTTTGGTAATGCAATGAGGATTGCTTTGTCTTCTATGGTGTTCACAAGCATTTAAAGGCAAAGACCACGTTGGCCTTGACCTTTCACCATTAACCTTACAAATTAATAGGGTTCATCCTCTCCCCATGGTATAATACTTTATCCAGTCATGATGTTACAGGATGCTTTAAGTGGCCCCATTTGACCTCTTTTTTTCTGATGCTTGGTATCCTGTTGTACATAACAATAATGAGAAGTCATATAATCTCACTTGGTGTACATATTTTAATCTTTCATTACAAAAACAATTTTCTCTAAACAATAAATCACGACAATATAATAAGCTGATAACGCATTCAAAGTTACATCGGAAAACAGCTTTCAATTACGTATTTCATGAGACATTAATTTAAAAAAAATAATAAGAAATCAAGGAAATCAGCAAATTTCCATCAAAAACGGACACTTGGCTATGTACAAAAACAAAAACTTATATGTACATTAATAGTAGATTCCCCATGTTGAACGCCCATTAGGCAACTAGAATTATATTCCAATAACTTGGGTTGCTATTGTGACGTCACGTTCAAGTTTTGCATGTAGAGAGAATTTACCAAAGTTAAGATACATTTGACGCTGTTAAAGGCAAAATGTGCGATGTGCATGGAAATAAAAATAAACAATAATTAGAATAAATGTAAATATAAGTAATAACTGTCTTACTTTTGGTGTTCATGGGTGTATAATTCTGGTTGGACACGTGCAAATTTTCCGAGAATCGCTTCGCGATTCACGGAATTTGCACGTGACCAACCAGAATTATACACCCATGAACACCAAAAGTAAGATAGTCATTCCTTAAGAAGCTTTTTCTTTAAGAAATGACTGTCTTACTTTTGGTGTTCATGGGTGTATAATTCTGGTTGGACACGTGCAAATTCCGTGAATCGCGAAGCGAATGAACACCAAAAGTAAGACAGTCATTACTTATATTTACATTTATTCTAAATATCGGTCCTTTTTATTTGCATGCACTTCGCATATTTTGCCTGTTTTAGTGTCAAATGTATTTGAACGTTGGTAAATTCTCCCTACATGCAAAACTTGCACGTGAGCAACCCAAGTTATTGGAATATAATTCTAGTTGTCTAATGGGCGTTTAACATGGAGAATCTACTAGTAATGTAAATATAATAAAATAAAGGTTAAAGCTTTGCCATTTGATAGAACAGACTTTTGACGTTTAAAGAGACCGAAAAATTGCAAGAGACGATATTCATACTGCTGCGGTAGACGTGTCGTTTATACACACCATGACCCGACATTACAATATTGGATTATAGTTACGGAAGTATTCCAACTCTGTATCTTCTTGAAGATAATCAAAAAACAAATTTAATGCACATACACTCGACACGTGTTTCGGTTAGCAAATCCTAATCAGTTATACTGAATTTAATGCCGAAGTGATTTCAGACTCATTTTCATTATTATTTTATTTTCAGTATGCCTTTGTAGTTTTATATTTTGAATAAAAATTTGTGAATAACTGATAGGTACTTCTTTGATTAATATTTGCAATGAGTGCGCGGCTCCAAATTTCCTGTATAATCGATTAAGTAGCATAGTCAAATAAAAGCCATGATGATACATTCAACTGTTTTGATGAAACTTTTCAACTGTTTTGATGTAATTTTCAACTGTGACGTCGCAACAAATGACGTTATAGTAATCATTAACGTCAAACGTAGTGGTGTCAGGTCTCAGATTGACATGTCTAAATACAAGTCTGGCCGTTTTATGAAAATGATATATTCCATTTCAATGAAACAAGAGACTTTGGTCTCTTTTTTAACGTCAAAGTTTGTTCTACCTTGGTTTCTTCTCTTTTCTAACTACAATAATGTGGAGGTGTTTCTACTGAAGCGTCCTAATGCCACATTCTGATTTTTTTTATCTCCTAATTAGGACATACTTTCTCCTAATTAGGAGATACTATCACCTAATTAGGACTTAGCTATCACCTAATTAGGACTTAACTATCACCTAATTAGGAGTTACTATCACCTAATTAGGACATACTATCTCCTAATTAGGAGATAGTAACTCCTAATTAGGACTTAGCTATCACCTAATTAGGACTTAGCTATCACCTAATTAGGACTTACTTATCACCTAATAAGGAGTTACTATCATCTAATTAGGACATACTATCTCCTTATTAGGTGATAGTAACTCCTAATTAGGACTTAGCTATCACCTAATTATGAGTTACCATCACCTAATTAGGACATACTACTAATTAGAAGATACTATCACCTAATAAGGACATACTATCTCCTAATTAGGAGATACTATCACCTAATTAGGACTTAGCTATCACCTAATTAGGACAGTTATCACCTAATCAGGACTAACTATCACCAAATTAGGACATACTTTATCCTAATTAGGTGATAGTAACTCCTAATTAGGTGATAGTTAAGTCCTAATTATGTGATAGCTAAGTCCTAATTAGGTGATGGTATCTCCTAATTAGGAGATAGTATCTCCTAATTTGCTGATAGTAATGAGTTAAAGAAGATCCTGACGTAACTCCTAATTAGGTGATAGCTTAGTCCTAATTAGGTGATAGCTAAGTCCTAATTAGGTGATAGTATCTCCTAATTAGGAGCCTCCTAATTAGGTGATAGTAACTCCTAATTAGGTGATAGCTAAGTCCTAATTAGGTAATAGTATCTCCTAATTAGGAGATAGGATCTCCTAATAAGGTGATAGTAACTCATAATTAGGTGATAGCTAAGTCCTAATTAGGTGATAGTATCTCCTAATTAGGAGATAGTATCCCCTAATTAGGTGATAGTTATTCCTAATTAGGTGATATCTAAGTCCTAATTAGGTGATAGTATCTCTTAATTAGGAGATAGTATCTCCTAATTACATGATAGTTACTCCTAATTAGGTGATAGCTAAGTCCTAATTAGGTGATAGTATGACCATTGGTTTGAATTTTTTCTTCCAGAAGGTATAGAGTTGGAACATACGGAAGCGTCCTAATGCCACATTCTGAATTTTTTTTATCTCTTAATTAGGAGATACATGTAGTATCTCCTAATTAGATGATATTAACTCCTAATTAGGTGATAGCTAAGTCCTAATTAGGTGATAGTATCTCAGAATGTGGCATTAGGACGCTTCCGTATGTTCCAACTCTATACCTTCTGGAAGAAAAATTTCAAACCAATTGTCATGCACCAGGCAAGTGTTTCGAATATTAAATCCTCCTCAGTGATGCTTGCAGCAAACGTGGTTTTTATAAGCCACCAAAATTCATTTCACTAGTGCCCTTTGGTAAGTCTGTTCTATCAAATGACAAAGCTTTAACCTTTGTTTTAATACAAAAAGCTTCAATTGTAAATAAACCAGTTTTCCGCTTTTTAATCGAAATTTGCTGAGAGAGCGCAAAAAAAATCCTGCTACAATGTTAGGCCAGTTTTAGAGGATCAAGGGGGAGAAGGTGCATCAAATCACATAATAAATAACTTGGTCTTTCCTCTAAGAATCTAAGAAGACGAAGAAGACCCAGTGAGGTCCAACCTAGAACAAAATGCCACAACTAGACAACAGAGTAAAATAGATAGAAGAATACAGCTGTTGCGACGGGTGTTGTATGTAATCAGGAGACGCTGACTCTTCCGGGTACCTGGTCTCACTTCGGAATGTTATTCAATCAAGGTTCGCAGCCGTTCAAATGGGAATTCTAATGATTTCAAATTGAAATTCCAATGCCTTGCCTTCTCGACTTTGAGACTGAATAACGGACGGGTACTTCAATCTTTTATGTTAATTCAATAGGAATCCTTTTTTTCCAAATTGAAAATCTTTCCTTCAAGATTCCTTACTGCAGGATAATAATTACTCGACTTAAACCGTGGAAACGATATTTGGGAAGGGAGTTTAAATTCTACCTTAAACTGTTTAAGAGAATGCAATTAAGGGATCTTCAAAGATTCGGTTGCAGCACACACCATGTCAAAACGCTACAGATTAGACAAGCACAACCATCGAGGAATAAGAAACACCAAATACGACATAAGACACAACCATCGAGGCTAATAAGTAATCAGTAATGTCACAAGAATTGTTTAATAAAATGATTTACGCCGAGTTAGGGACACAACAAGCTTAACTAGTACTATGCCTCTTTATTTTAAGGTCATTCAATGCCAGGTGTGCACAAAAGTTGAAAACGTTTATGTCCAGAAAGTCATCAGAGCACTCTCTCACCGCAAAGTTCGGCCACGTCATAACTGTTTCATGAGATAACCTTTTCGTCCAGTGCGACCCCCATAAAGTTAAAATAGGTGCTGTTTTTCTTTTGTAACTTTCCTTGAATATCTCCTGAAACAATTCAGTCGAGCATAAAAAAAAGTCCCCATTCATCAAAAATGCACAAGGCTTCCCTCCATCACGTTTTATCTTACATATATAACAATACGGACATGTATCACACTGGCAAAACATCTCTTCTGGGTGTATCCTATCATGTATTCTATGCTATAAGTATAGGCTATTACACATACATCCAACTATGAGGAATTGACTTCAGTATGTGTCTTCATATGACTCATTAAGTCAGAGTTTTGATTTGTACTATATCCACAAACACCACAAATGTTAGACTTCTCCGCCGAATGAATCTTTTGGTGCTTCTTGAGTTCATTAGGGCAAGAGGTTATAAACCCACATATATAACATGTATAAAGCTTCTCTACTTCGTTAACTAACTGATGTGCCGTGGGATCATGAAGATAAGCAGCACTATATCCAACAATGTCACACATATCTGGCTTCTCTCCTGTGTGTGCCCTCATATCTGTCTTTAGATGATGCACAATAGAGCTTCCATACCCGCGGTCATCACACATATCTGGCTTCTCTCCTGTGTGTGCTCTCATATCTGTCTTTAGATGATGCACAATAGAGCTTCCATACCCGCGGTCATCACACATATAAGACATCTCTCCTGTGTGTTCCAACTTATGTGTTATGAGATTATCACGCGTCGCAAATATATCCCCACACACATCACACATATGTGACGTCTCTTCTATGAATGTCTTGTCATGGGTCTTGATCTCTCCTGTGAGTGTTATTTGATAATTCTTGAAATTACCCAATTTATCTTTCCTATAACCATGCATCTTTTTCTTGTGTTTTCTAAGATAACTTAAGTCAGAGGTTACGAACTCACAATCATCACATTTAAAGGGTTTCTCTCCTGTGTGGATTCTTTTATGTCTAATAAAGGGATGCAGAAAAGCGGTTTTATAGTCACATACATCACACTTATAAGGTTTCTCTCCTGTGTGCATCTTTTTGTGTCTATGAAGAGATGGTAACTGAGCAGCTTTGAACCCACACACATCACAAATATATGGCTTTTCTCCTGTGTGTATCCGCTTGTGTGTCTTGAGATGGTGCATCTGAGTGCAACTAAACTCACACATATCACACTTATAAGGCTTCTCTCCTGTATGGGTCATTTGATGTCTCTTGAGGTCACAAGGACGGTAAGTACTATACCCACACATATCACAATCATAAGTCTCCCCACCTGTGTGTCTTAAATTATGTATCTTAAGACTATTCCGATAAGCGGTTCTATACCCACAAATATCACACTTATATGGCTTCTCCTCTGCGTGTGTCTTCTTATGTGCTTTAAGTTGTCTGAAATTAGTGGCTGGATACCCACACACATCACACTTGAATGGCGTCTCTCCCGTGTGTGTCAACTTATGTTTCTTGAGAGTTTGTAGATAGGCAAACAGTTTCCCACACTCGTCACATTCATAAGGCTTCTCTCCTGTGTGTGTCACCTTATGCTTCTTGAGATTCTGTCGATGGGCAAACATTTTTCCACACTCATCACATTTAAACGGTTTTTCTCCTGTGTGTGTCAACTTATGTGTCTTTAAATTCTGCATTCGTGTAAACATTTTTCCACAAACATCACACGTATAAGGCTTTTCTCCTGTGTGCGTCATCATATGCTCCTTGAGATTGCTGAGTTGAGAAGTGCTGTATCCACACACACCACAACTATGTAGCCTCTCTTCTGAGTGCGTCTTATGTTTACTCAGACTTCTAAATTTAGTTTTACTATAGCCACCACTATCATCAAGTTTAAAAGTTTCGTACCCACACAACTTAGAATTTATAGATGTATTTTCTGCTTTCTTTTCAGTGTTATGCTCTTCCTGATGTTGTTCAAGATTGCTCAAACTTGAGGAACTAAAGTCATTGACAGAGGTGAAATCTGAATTAACAAGCTCCATTTCTGTTTTCTTTCCCTGTTGATGCCGTTCAAAATTGTTAAAATTTATTGCACTATAGTCAATCTGATAATAATCGGGAAGCGCAGTCTCCAATTGAGCAGTAATATACCCACATAACTCAGAATTAATAGATTCCTCTTCTGCCTTCCGTTCACCATTATATTCTCGATGATGTTGCTCAAGATTGTTCAAACTAGATGCACTGTAGTCATTGACGGTGCTATCCTCACTAAAATCAGGATGAATAAGATTCTTTTCTGTTTTCCGTCCCTGCTGATGTTGTGTAGGATTACTTAAATCTGTTGTACTGTAGTCACTCTGAAGACAATCTGGAGGGTCTATTTCAGTTTTTATCTTCAGGCATTCATTATCGTTATCTGTCATCTCGAAGTTGTCCAGTTTAGTGAAGTTGAACACACACCCACAAATCAGATTTTAAAGTTCATCCTCAGGTGCAGTTTTGTCGAGTAGTAATTGACAGATTTGGTGAAAACGGGCATATTTCACACTCAAACGCATCATCTGTATTGTCTTCAACGATGATTCCTCCTCTTCCCTTTAATTTACCTGAAGAAAATGAAAGAGGAAAACTCTATATCAATGTCTTCCTCTTATCACGTTTCAGTTATAGAAAAATGTATAAGATGCAAAATGCCGAGTTGAGGTACGACTCAAATACTCATGTAGTTAATTGAAGAGGAAAGGGTTCTTCCTCTTGCCAAAAGGTGTAAGTGTATGAAGTTTGGTCAAGATCCAATCAAAACTACAACCTCGAGGCTGTATACACATGATACAAGGATTTTCCAATCTGTCACCTATAACCTTGAAAATCAATAGGGTTCTTCCTCCTGCCACAAGGAATAAGCATATGGAGTTTGGTCAAGATACAACCAAAATTGTGCTCTCTAGGCTGTATATACAGATTTAAGCCATTTCCCATCTGTGATCTTGACCTTTGAGGCTTTGACTTATGACATTGAAAATCAATAAGTTTTTCCTCTTGCCATAAAGAATAAATATATGAATTTTGGTCAAGATCCTATCGAAAACTATATTCTCTGGGCTGTATACAGACAATTAAGCCCTTTCCAATCTGTGACCTTGACTTTTGACCTTGAAAATCAATAGGCTTTTTCCTCTTGTCATAAGGAATAAGTATATGAAGTTTGGTCTAAACTGTGTGTCCTCTAGGCTGTATGAAAGCATTTTGGTCATTTCCAATCTGTGACCTTGATATTTGACCATGAAAATCAATAGGGATTTTCCTCTTGCCATAAGGAATAAATTGAAGAATCGCAAGCGATACAAGTTCCCTACCAGCAAACAAGAAATAAGTTCAATATCTACAACAACAGCCAAGGAAAATTGAAAATTTCATGAAATTTGCTAAGTCCAAGGGCCATAACTCTTGTGAAAATTAGTCAATCAAAACCAAAATAAAACACCGCTAAAGACGGTATGGCCGGATTGCAAAGTAAGTTTTTGTCACTAACTGGGTCAAGGTCAAATAATACAGCATAAATTGAAAGGTTTTGTCAGAGGCAATCTACATGTATAAAATAAAGTTTCTACTGCATACAGTTCCATAGATTTTGCTTATCCTTAACTAGGTCAAAGTCGAAGGTCAAGGTCACTAGGTCAAATGTTACGGCATAAATTGAAAGGTCTTGTCATGGGCATGCTTCATTAATAATATAAAGTTTCTACTTCATACAGTACCATAGATTTTGCTTAAACCAGGAACTTTAACCAAAATCTTTGAGTAGGTCAAAGTCCAAGGTCAAGGTCACTAGGGCAAATGTTACGGCATAAATTGAAAGGTCTTGTCATGGGCAAGCTTCATGTATAATATAAAGTTTCTACTGCATATAGTTCCTTAGATTTTGCCTCAACCAGAAACTTTAACCAAAATGTTGACGGCAGACGGACGGACGGACGGACATCCTCAATCTATAGACCGGAATTGCTTTGCAATCCGGCCAAAAATCTTGAATTTGATCTGTATCACATTAAAGATACAGTGTCCCTGAAAATAAATTTTATTGAAAACGTAAAATCTATTCCGAAGGGTCTAGATATAGGAAAAAAGGAGCTATAAAAAGCTTTAGTTGAAAATAGGCAGTATCGGCCATAATATTACCGAATTGGTAAAATTAAATCTCCATATACCTCTATTGTAAAAACGCAATACACTGTAGATGGCGCTAGTGAAATTTATTAGAGCTGCGCACCCCAAATTAAAAATTACGTTTTTAAACGGCTATAACTGCGAATGAATGCGTTGGGTTCGCCTGAAAATTTTAATTTATACAAATGAGAATGTAAACTTTCATATGGGAAGAAAGATTTTGCCGTATAAAATTTTGTAAAAATAATTTGTTTTCAGGGACACCGTTACTTTAATCTATATCTACATACCAAAAACCAGTTCATTAACTGCAAAAATAAATAACATGAAATTTGCTAAGTTTAAGGGCTATACCTGTTGTATATTTAGGTCAATGGAATGCAAACTCGAGCATGATCTGTATAACACGAAGATGTATTCATATACCAATAAAACACCGCTAAAGACGGTATGGCCGGATTGCAAAGTAAGTTTTTGTCACTAACTGGGTCAAGGTCAATAGGTCAAATAATACAGCATAAATTGAAAGGTTTTGTCAGAGGCAACCTACATGTATAAAATAAAGTTTCTACTGCATACAGTTCCATAGATTTTGCTTAAACCAGGAACTTCAGCCAAAATCCTTAACTAGGTCAAAATCGAAGGTCAAGGTCACTAGGTCAAATGTTACGGCATAAATTGAAAGGTCTTGTCATGGGCGAGCTTCATTAATAATATAAAGTTTTTCTACTGCATACAGTACCATAGATTTTGCTTAAACCAGGAACTTTAACCAAAATCTTTGAGCAGGTCAAAGTCGAAGGTCAAGGTCACTAGGTCAAATGTTACGGCATAAATTGAAAGGTCTTGTCATGGGCAAGCTTCATGTATAATATAAAGTTTCTACTGCATATAGTTACTTAGATTCTGCCTCAGCCAGAAACTTTAACCAAAATCTTTGAGTAGGTCAGAGTCCAAGGTCAAGGTCACTATGTCAAATGTTACGGCATAAATTGAAAGGTCTTGTCATGGGCAAGCTTCATGTATAATATAAAGTTTCTACTGCATATTGATTCTTAGATTCTGCCTCAGCCAGAAACTTCAACCAAAATCTTTAATTAGGTCAGAGTCCAAGGTCAAGGTCACTAGGTAAAATGTTACGGCATAAATTGAAAGGTCTTGTCATGGGCAAGCTTCATGTATAGTATAAAGTTTCTACTGCATATAGTTACTTAGATTTTGCCTCAACCAGAAACTTTAACCAAAATCTTTGAGTAGGTCAAAGTCGAAGGTCAAGGTCACTAGGTCAAATGTTACGGCATAAATTGAAAGGTCTTGTCATGGGCAAGCTTCATGTATAATATAAAGTTTCTACTGCATATTGTTTCTTAGATTCTGCCTCAGCCAGAAACTTTAACCAAAATCTTTAACTAGGTCAGAGTCCAAGGTCAAGGTCACTATGTCAAATGTTACGGCATAAATTGAAAGGTCTTGTCATGGGCAAGCTTCATGCATAATATAAAGTTTCTACTGCATATAGTTACTTAGATTTTGCCTCAACCAGAAACTTTAACCAAAATCTTTAACTAGGTCAAAGTCCAAGGTCAAGGTCACTAGGTACAATGTTACGGCATAAATTGAAAGGTCTTGTCATGGGCAAGCTTCATGTATAATATAAAGTTTCTACTGCATATAGTTCCTTAGATTTTGCCTCAACCAGAAACTTTAACCAAAATGTTGACGGCAGACGGACGGACAGACGTACGGACATCGTCAATCTATAGACCGGAATTGCTTTGCAATCCGGCCAAAAATCAGTTTGATATCTGCAACAAAACCGACGAAAAGTCCTGAAAATTGAAAAAAAAAAATCATGAAATTTGCTAAGTCCTGGGGCCATAACTCTTGTTAAATTAGGTCAATCAAAACCAAACTCAAACTTGATTTGATCTGTATCAGATGTATTCATCTGCAATAGAACCTAAGAAAAGTCCGGAAAACTGAAAATTCCATGAAATTGCTAAGTCCAAGGGCCGTAACTTCATGCAATTGCTAAGTCCAAGGACCATAACCCCAAAACAAGCAGTCGTTCATGTGTATGAGGGTGTGTGCGTGTGTGCGTCACAAAGTTCTTGTATACAGCCTAGAGGGCGCAGTTTTAATTGGGTTTTAACCAAACTTCATACACTGATTGCTTACGACAAGAGGAAGAACCCTATAGGGTTTTCAAGGTCATAAGTTAAAGGTCAAGGTCACAGATCGGAAAAGTTTAAAAAAACCTTGTATACAGCCGAAAGTGCAGTTCTGACTGGATCTTAAACATACTTCATACACCTATTGTTAATGACAAGAGGAAGAACCCTATTGATTTCCACGGTCATAGGTCAAAGTTATAGATCGGAAAAGTTCTAAATCCTTGTATACAGCCTAGAGTGTGCAGTTTTGATTGAAGGAACCTTGTTGATTTTAAAGGTCGTATGTCAATGGTCAAGATCACAGATGGGAAAAGTTCAAAATCCTTGTATACAGTCTAGATGGTGCACTGCAACTTTTGATTTGATTCTCGCCAAATTTCATACACTGATTGCTTGTGAAAAGAGGAAGAATCCTATTGATACAAGAGGATAATCCCTAATGATTTTCAAGGGCAAAGGCCAAGGTCACAGATTTGAAATGGTCAACTGATTGCTAATGGCATGAGGAATAACCCTATTGATACAAGAGGATAAGCCCAAATGATTTTCAAGGTCAAGGGTCAAAGGCCAAAGTCACATATGGGAAATGGTCAAAATCCATTTATACAGCTTAGAGGGTGCAGTCTTGATTGAATCTTAACGATATTTCATACACCCATTGTTTATGACAAGAGAAAGAATCCTACTGATTTTAAAGGTCATAGGTCAAAGGTCAAAAATGGAAAAAGTTCAAAATCCTTGCATACAGCCTAGAGGATGCAGTTTGATTGGAGAAACCCTATTGATTTTTTAAGGTCAAAGTCACAGATGGGAAAAGTTCAAAGTTCTAGTATACAGCCTAGAGGGTGCAGTAGCCAAAATCCATACACTGATGCTGATAACTTATAACAAGAGGAGGGGGACGCCTTAAGGCATCCAGTGGGTCCAGGGCAATGCCCTAATAGGGCTCCAAGGGGAGGCGAAGCCCCCAGAAGCTCGTGAAATATGGCAATTTGAAACACCCAATTTCCACTAAAAAAAGGTGTATATATTTAGATCGACATGCTGTACTATATCAAAACGAATGTACCTTAGTCAGAGTAGAAATGACAAGAGGAAAGGGAGCGCCTTAAGGCATCCAGTAGGTCCAAGGCAAAGCCCTGATAGGGGTTCAGGGGGAGGTGAAGCCCCAAGAAGCTTGTGAAATATTGAAATTTGAAACGCCAAATTTCCACTGTAAAAAGGCATAAATATTTGGATCGACATGCTGTACTTATATCAAAACAGATGTACCTTAGTCAGAGTAGAAATGATGTGTACTCAAATCAGTCTAGGCAGGGGTTTGTGCACCTTAAGGCCTCAAGTGGGTCCAGAGCGAAGCCCCGAAAGGAATTCCAGGAGGCGAATCCCCCGGAAGCTTTTGAAATATGACAATTTGAAACACCCAATTTCCACTGTAAAAAGGCTTTAGTTATATATTCGTTAAGAATGACATTTTTTTTTCATATAAGGAATCGGGAACAGATTTCTTAAATCTGTTTCATTGCTGTTCAAATAATCTTGTTTTTGTCAGTTTCCATTTTTCCTTCTTTCTTTCTACTTTGATTATTTTCTTAACATTTTATTTTTATTCATTGATTCATTTATCTATCTTTGGCAAAATGATGGGTGCACAGTTGCGTACTTGCGTATGGGCAGCTATGCGCCTGTCCTTGTATACAGCCTAGAGGGTGCAGTTTAGACTGGATCTTAATCAAACTTCAAACACTAAATGCTTATGACAAGAGGAAGAAACCCTATTGATTTTCAAGGTCAAAGGTCAAGGTCACATATAGGAAAAGGTCAAATCCTCGTATACAGCCTAGAGGGTGCAGTTTTAATTGGATCTTAAGCAAACTTCATGCACTTATACCGGTACCATATGATTGCATCTTAACTAAATTTCATACACTTATTGCTCATGACTTGAGGATGAATCCTTAACACAGCCTATAAGGTATATTGATTTTCCTGTCTAGCTAGGGGATGCTACGCTTTTAGTTGCCAAGGTTTTATCATATATTACTGCTAGACTTTGCAATTTAAACTTTCCAAGACGTGACATCACAAATTATCTGTTTTCATGGGGTTTTTTTTTCATATCACGACATCGTAGATTTGTTTTGACTTCATAGTAAGAATTTAGTTACGTCAACAGGTCAAATATTTTGATTACTTTCGTATACTAGTAAATCAAAGGACTGAAGGTCCTGAGAGATACTTCTACTCAAAATTTATTGTCAGCAAATAAATGTAAAAATTATTTTATTGTAAGGCAACGATGATGATGATGTACTTCTCTTTTTTAACATAAGATGCATATGTGAAGTTTATAATATTTATTTCCATGTGCTCAATGTATTCTGTTATCAGCAAAACCTATGTTTATTTATACTATAAGTTGTATACTTTAAAACACACTTCTTTCACACGACTTTTAAAAACCCTGGGAAGTTTCTTAACCCCTTTGTTTCTATACAGACCATACATGCATGCATGTTTTAATAAAATACCTACAATCTACAATAATTATTTGATAAAATTTGAGCAGTTAGTTTCAATGTAATCTGAATTTATTGCCAAAAATAATTCCAAGGAATATATGTGTCGCTTGCAAAACATAGCAACATTTAGGCATCACTTTTATATGGGGTGTGGCAGACATCGACAGACATCCAAGTTTGACAGACAGACGGAAAGACAACAGACAAAGTGATCCCTAAGTGTCCCTATGCTTCACAGGCGACACAAAAATCCTCATTTTCATTACCAGAATTTCCCATTTTTCTTTTAACAAGATCATGATTCGTTTCTACTTTTTTTCTCAGTGTTAAATACATGTATAAGGAAGACGATTCATATAAACTCTGATGACAAAGTTAGGAAAGATAACTCAATCAGCACTGAAAGGTAATATATTCTTGTGCCACCAACGTGTAGTGAAAACAAGAAATAAAGTGGATTTTTTGTGATGCACTGACTAACTATGAATTTGAATTTTTTTTTTCATGAGGGAGAATATACCTGTTCTTGCATTTTTCATGTGTCGGATAGCAAACACCTACATGTATACAAGACACAGCATTATTTTTTAGGTATTTAGATGTAGTGATAAAGCGGCATTATCTCCTTGGCATATATAGGTACAGTAATAAGGATGACAGAGACTTACTTCCTGAAAGGATGTTTGTTTAAAAAAGTTTGTTTAATAGGCCACTTCCCGAAATTATAATAATGGCTGACAAAATAACAAAAAATGTCCGAAGTAGGCAATTTTTGTGCACTTTTTCATTCTTAGGTCACAATGGAATTGCGTCTTTTAACAGTGACGTTATAATGTAAAACAACATCAAAAGATGTTGACTCAGACATTTTGTGCTTTCTAACAAAATCGGAATATGGTCCATTTGTTGACTGTGTATATGAAACGTGAAACTAGCCCAGATCTATAGGGGGTGTCAGGAAAATTTGCGCAAATCCTGATTTTTCTTTTTTTATACATAAAGTTTTACTTTCAAAACCATATGCTCAAAAAAATTTCTGGGTATGCCCATGTTTTATCCATGACATAAACAAACATAAATTAGGTTATCACAGAATACAAAGCTCGTCTAAAAAAAAGCATGTTTTAATCAGTCCAGGAGAATACTAAGAATAGTAATATTACTTAAAACTGTAATATTACTGTTAACAATAATCCCTGATATTATTGAAAACAGTAATGTTGCCAGCCTATATTACATATTTCTGTAATATAGACAAAGCAAAGTTTTAAAGCCACTAGCACAGTTTCTATCATAAACTTCTTTCACTCAACAACAAATTCATTAAATATGAAAAAAAAATTCTACTGAAAAGTGAAAATAATGTCCATTTAGAACCTATTTTTCGTTTTTTCTTCTTTCTAAAATCACATTTTCTTCAAATATGTTAAGGAAAAAATTTTCCTGATGTTCTGAATAATTTTTCAGTGTACATTTTAACCAGATACTACTCCTAATCACCCTCATTTCTCCCCGAATCCACTGGTATAAGAGCAAACTGACAATCTAAATAGTATTACTACTTACAGTAATATAAAGAGATAAATTTCCAAGAAAGATAACTCCAATTTAATCTATATTATTGCTTTTAGTAATATTACTGTTTCCAGTATTCTCTTGGACTGTTAATGGCTGCAAAATTCAGTTTAAGGAGGCTCAATAATCGTTTGACGTCATCATATTCCCGGCGTCAATACTGGTTCGAATAGAACCGAGTGCGGTTTCGGTCTTCAAACTCCTCTAATTCGCTTGTTTCTTGACGGATTTCGACAAGTTTGGTATCAATGGAACCAGAAAATTATCATCTACAATCTAATTGTAATATATATATAGTCAAATGCATCGTTAAATCTATATATTAAAAAATATCCCGTAAGTGAGACACCATTGCTACTGCCGTAAACGTATTATTTTTATAACGTCATCATCGGAAATTCAACCGTGTATTGCGTAGCAATAAAATCAAGTAGAAAAACTAAAGTTTAATTATCAAACAGGATATTTCTTTGAGATTTTAGCAATATAATAGATAAAATATTTCAAGTTTGCTATCTCTAATTATCTTAGGTATTACAAATTTTTCTACAATTTTGTGAACTATCGTACTTTGCAGCGAGATGTTATCGAATAAAGTTTCCCTATTTAAAAACTTTGAGCGAGTGAATTTTAGTTTTAACCCTGCTTTGTTCAAAGATATATCCATTTTACCAATGAGTGCACGTGTTATCGAGAACGAGGGAGGTTAGTGACGTCTACTTATTGACCTTGAACGTCAAAATGTTTAAAAACGCTTCCGTTTACTTTTTCTATTTCTCTTATTAATATTTCCGTATCTCTGACGCCCAGCGATCGTTGTGCTTTGAAAAAAAAATACCCCTTATTTTACATTGTTTACGCCGTTTAAAATATAACTAAATCTAGAAATTTCATCTTCTGAGTTACTTATTTCAGAATCGCCCCCTTCTTTAAACATAATTGACAACCCTACCCCCCACCCCCTTAAAATCGTTACTATGACAACCAAGTATTTTGAATCAGGATGAACGAAAACATGTACTTTTTTATAATTAATTTTTAAGAACAGAGTTTGTCGTTGAGAAATATGTAAAAGAAAATATCTTCTGACAAAGACTTCTAATCATTTTGATGACAAATATGGGTACTGGGTACTTTTTTTTAGATTTTCATTTTGGGTGGGGGTGCACAAAAATGTACGTTTCGGGAACAGGTTTAGCTATTTTACTCTTTGAAAGCATTATCTATAAAGAAATAGACATATTTGATTATATCATGGTGAAAATAATCACAAGAATGGTTTTAATCTGAAATTATTATCCCTATATCATGTATTTATCTATCAAAATTCATTGTTTTGCGACAGATCTCGGAATTGGTTTACACATGTATATTCAGAGGACCACTAGTCAATCAAATGAACGATGATATGTAATCTTACTTACAAATATAAATCATCAGACATGTATATCAAATAAACAGAATAATTTTTTTGACTCTGACAAAGAATTTTTGGATTATTGAGCCACCTTAAACATATTTCGAAGTACATGTACATGTATATTGGTTTTTAGAAGCAAAGTCACTCAAGCAGAAAAAGAGGGTCAATGTCATTTTATGAAAGTTTGATCAAAGATACATCCAACATGCAAGTTTGGTACATGTAGAATATAGTTATACTTTGATCAACATTGGCAAAATCTCTCAAGCAGAAAATGTAAAGTAGGTCAGATGCTGTATTAAATGCACAAGTTCATCTCAGCAACCCAAAATGAATCATTTGTTCAAGTTTGATAACTGTAGCATCCGTACTTTCTAAGACACTGAACTACCCTACAGTCATCTTAACCAAGCCACTCAAACAGAAAATGAAGGTCAGACACTCCGTCAGATGCCTGAGTTCATCTCAGCATCCCAAAATGAGTCATTTATGCAAGTAAAGTTACCGTACCATCAGTACTTTGTCAACCAGAAGTCTCTGACGAGACTGTAGCTCTCCTGGTTGTTTTGTTTTTTATTTACTCATTGACAAGTGAATAAGATACATACACATAAATATCAATTTCCATTTTCTAAGACCATAGGGAGCAATCATTCTAACAAATTAAAAGTAGCACATCAAAACACAGCAACTAGAATATATCACTCATATAATTCATAATATCCAAGATAAAGTATTTAAAAAAAGAATGCCACACCCATTTTCCAAGATCCCAAGGGGGCGGAGGGGGGCCAGGGACTGCTAGCTCACATGAACTATCAATGACATAACAAAACTGACAGATCCATCTTACTGCATTAAGAATAACAACAACTCTCATTCATTAATAGCTTTGAAAGGTTGCGAGCACAATTATATAGGAAAAATGGCCACACCTATTTTCTAAGAACCCTGGGGGTCAGGGGCTCAAACAAAATATTAGATGCACAACAAAAACACAAACCAATCATATTGCAAAAAGAATGAAGCCTCAATCATTTATAGTGTCAGAGGAGTTGCGAGCGCAAGATTACATAGAGTTATATACTAGGAGAAAATGACCACACCCATTTCCTACGACCCTGGGGCTCAAACAAAATATTAGTGCACAACAAAACCAGTGACAGACCAATCATATTGCAAAAAGAATTACGTTTCTATTATTTATAGTGTCAGAGGAGTTGCGAGCACAGGATTACATAGACTTAAATAGGAGAAAATGACCACACCCATTTTTTAAGACCCTGGGGGTCAGGGGCTCAAACAAAATATCAGGTGCAAAACTAGACCACAGACCCATCATATTGCAAAAAGAATGAAGTCTCTATCATTCATAGTGTCAGAGAAGTTGCGAGCTCAAGATTACATAGAGTTATATAGGAAAATGACCACACCCATTTTCTTAGACCCTGGGGGTCAGGGGCTCAAACAAAATATCAGGTGCACAACTACACCATGGACCCATTATATTGCAAAAAGAATGAAGTATCTATCATTTATAGTGTCAGAGGAATTGGAACACTAGATTTACATAGAGTTATATAGGAGAAAATGACCACACCCATTTTCTAAGACCCTGGGGGTCAGGGGTTCAAACAAAATATTAGGTGCACACCTAGACTACAGACCCAGCATATTGCAAAAAGAATGAAGTCTCTATCATTAATAGTGTAAAAGGAGTTGCGAGCACAAGATTACATAGAGTTATATAGGAGAAAATAACCACACCCATTTTCTAAGACCCTGGGGGTCAGGGGCTCAAACAAAATGTCAGGTGCACATCTAGACTACAGACCCAGCATATTGCAAAAAGAATGAAGTCTCTATCATTTATAGTGTCAGAGGAGTTGCCAGCACAAGATTACATAGTTATATAGGAGAAAATGACCACACCCATTTTCTAAGACCCTGGGGGTCAGGGGCTCAAACAAAATGTCAGGTGCACATCTAGACTACAGACCCAGCGTATTGCAAAAAGAATGAAGTCTCTATCATTTATAGTGTCAGAGGAGTTGCGAGCACAAGATTACATAGAGTTATATAGGAGAAAATGACCACACCCATTTTCCAATACCCTGGGGGTCAGGGGCTCAAACAAAATGTCAGGTGCACAACTAGACCACAGTTCCATCATATTGCAAAAAGTATCAAGTCTCTATCATTTATAGTGTCAGAGGAGTTGCGAGCACAAGATTTCATAGATTTTCATGACCACACCCATTTTCTAAGACCCTGGGGGTCAGGGGCTGAAACCAAATATCAGGTGCACAACAAGACCACAGTCCCATCATATTGCAAAAAGAATCAAGTCTCTATCATTTATAGTGTCAGAGAAGTTGCGAACACAAGATTTCATGACCACGCCCATTTTCTAAGACCCTGGGGGTCAGGGGCTGAAACCAAATGTCAGGTGCACAACTAGACCACATACCAAATAAGATGCAAAAAGAATTAGCTTTCTATCTCCTATGGTTTCAGAGGAGTTGCGAGCACAAGAATTGTTTACGGACGGACGGACGGACAGACGGACAGACGGACGCCGGACGACGGGGTATCGCATAAGCTCGACTGGTCAGAGACCAGTAGAGCTAAAAACTGAGCGACTACAATCTTCTTCACTCGATGCGGACACACATGGGGGTATTATTAGTTACCTAGTCATTTAGTAACCTGTTGGGGGAATGATACGAGCAGGTCACTAGGTTTTATACCAGGCAATGCAAAGCCGAGTTCGGTATAAAACCTAGTGACCTGGTATCATCCCGTATGTAGAAGTCCGAGTAGGTAATGAATTTACCCCATTGATGATCTATTTGATAATATTCATGAAGCGTTTGGAGGTCATTGTTGTTTACGCTGTCATGAGAATGCGAAAGATACAACTGTAACATTGTGACGTCATTGAGGGCCTGGTATAAAAGTCAAGGTACCTAGTATAAGATATACCACATCTTCACATGACTATCAGCCAATCGCTACTCAGGATTCCCCAGCTACATGTAATTTGTCAGAGGTGGGGTAAAGCATAAGCTCAATCAACTAGCTATGTCGAGGTGAGCTAAAACAAGAGATAATTGAAACAGGCATTGATCCGTTAAATTACTTTACCGGCTATTCTACAACTACCTTTGATTTGTTATCTCCCATTTAAGTGGAGTCAACAGTAAAATCACTTATAAAGATGTTTATTATTCCTCAACATTGCATCCTTTCAATAAACAAAAGAATCCATAACGAAAATTAAACAATCCAAATGTAAACATGATAAATGGAAAAGAAATTCTGACAATTTGATTGGCTACCTGACACAATAGGATACAAGTTACTCAATACAATAGTAGTCATGATACAGGATTTTTGATGTCGGACTGGTCACATGACCAAATTTCTCCATGTTGACAGGGAGATGTGCCTCTAGATTTTTCACATAAATGATAAATGTGTCTGTGATAAATGTTAATCTTAGTATTTGACTACCGATTTCCTTTTAAAATTTTAAGAACACATACTGCTTTCTTTTATACAAATGTATGTGAGTACCATTGTATACACTCTCCTACTGACTTCAATTTTTAGTTAGAATATGCTCTTTTTAATGTCTTACTCTTAGTGCTTGCATGTTTTAGTTCTTGTTTTTACAGATTGACCTTTTTTATCGCTACATGTATATTGCGAGTACTCCAAATACTGGAGGGGAATATCAAGAGAAGGGCATAATCCTGTTAATTGTGCCGCGGCACAAATAAGTTCTTATCTAATTTAATTACTTGATTCATGTCGCATTTTGTTGTGTTCATAAATCTGGGTCATCCAGACGCTTGAATTTGAATTCTTACAGAATAAACCAATTTTATGATTTTTGTTTTCATAATTTCTCAATACTGTTCCTAACATTTCCGTATTCAATTGTCTATCAAGATAATAGAGGATGTAGTCCTCTTGAAGATAACACATGTAAATAAATAGGAAAAATACTGGCCGGTTCCCAATGTTAATTCGGTACAAATTCTGTATAACCTACAAACTCAGCCGTGCGGTTTCGCCAGAGTCTCGGGGCTTACTACTCAAGCCATGTATATTCGGAATCATCATCGGTGACTTCCGGTAGACTACATGGACGGAGGATTATTGGACAACCTGTTTTCAGCGGTATAAACGAAGTCAATAATTTAATTGAATCCATTGAATCATGCTTTACTTACTTAATTATATGTGACTAAAAACAGTTTCATCTTACTGCCATCTTTAACAAGCTACGACTAATACGTCATGATGTCATTATGCAACGTCATGATTACATCAGAATGCATTGTCATCACGTAGCAGGAAAAATGTTGTTTCGCGGACTATCTGTACATTAGCTAAATATTTCGCCCGACATTCACGTTGTTTCTACATGTATTCCATTGTCTTTTGTTGGTGTGTGTGTGTGTGTGAGAGGGTGAGGGTGTGTGTGTGTGGGGGGGTTGTATGTGGAAAAACGTGTGGCACGGGCGAAATATTGAAGCTATCTCAGTATCTGTATATATGTGTGTGCAGAATTGTTAAAATTTTCAAGAAATTATCAGACCGATTCTGCACCGAGGTCTCTTTCAGTTGTAGCTAAATGACAAGACGCGGGTTTGTTTGAATTTGTTTTTGTTTGGTTTTATTTATTTGTTTGATTTTTGTTTTTTTGTTCGTTTTTTTTTGGGGGGGGGGGGGTGTTTTTTGCCGCTGGGGTGAAGTTGAGGGAGCAAATATATGTGAAAAATACTGAAATTTTATGTAGAAAAGGTTAAAAGTTAAAAGGTTAAAAGTATCCCATAAAAATAGTTGCCAGAGTCACCTAATGCTCGACTGCATAGCATAATATCTCTCATGACAGCCAATTCATTTAAACTCCCTTTCTCAGGCAACAACATATATCAAGTCACATAAAAAATTTAAAGTTATAAATTACAAGTCTGGTGCATGTAGCACTTATAGTTAGCTCAATATTGCCAATTTAAAGCAAAATCACTGAAGCGGAAAAAGTAGGTCAAGGTCATATTTCAATAGTCTAACCCAAGATGCATCCAATATGCAAGTCTGGTGCATGTAGCACTTATACTTTTCTCAATATTGGCTTTTAAAGGTAAAATAATTCAAGTGGAAAAAGTAGGTCAAGGTCATTTTATGAAAGTTTGATCAAAGATACATCCAATATGCAAGTTTGGTACATGTAGCACTTATACTTTGCTCAATATTGGCTTTTAAAGTTAAAATCATTCAAGCTGAAAAAAGTAGGTCAAGGTCATTTTATGAAAGTTTGATCAAAGATACATCCAATATGCAAGTTTGGTACATGTAGCACTTATACTTTGCTCAATATTGGCTTTTAAAGGCAAAATCATTCAAGCGGAAAAAAGTAGGTCAAGGTCATTTTTTGAAAGTTTGATCAAAGATACATCAAATATGTAAGTTTGGTACATGTAGCACTTATACTTTGCTCAATATTGGCTTTTAAAGGCAAAATCATTCAAGCAGAAAAAAGTAGGTCAAGGTCATTTTTTGAAAGTTTGATCAAAGATACATCAAATATGTAAGTTTGGTACATGTAGCACTTATACTTTGCTCAATATTGGCTTTTAAAGGCAAAATCATTCAAGTGGAAAAAAGTAGGTCAAGGTCATTTTTTGAAAGCTTGATCAAAGATACATCAAATATGTAAGTTTGGTACATGTAGCACTTATACTTTGCTCAATATTGGCTTTTAAAGACTTGATTGCTATCTTAACATTTACCTTATCATCTCAACATTTGCCTTATCATTTGAAATAATTTTAAAAATCCCAACCCCAGGGGCTATATCCTCATCTGGATATATTAAATGATGTATAATTAGACATTTGCAACAAAAAAAACCAACAGAATATGAATATAGGAAAGGTAAATGTGTAATCTTAACATTTACCTTATCATCTAGTTCGGACGACGCGGACGTGGACGCGGACGCCGACGCCGGGGGTATTGCAATAGCTCTTTTGCACTAAAGTGCAGTCGAGCTAAAAACTTAAAAGGCTTAATTTCTGAGGAAATATACATTGAAATTCACATTTAATACACCATATTCTCTTCTTGGAGTATTTCCATTTTATTTCTCCTTTTTATTTCATATTTTCATATTTATTAGTTTATATCTATCACTGGTACTATATTTACAGAGTGTTGTATAATCGGACAAATTTCATAATCGATTATCGGTTTATAATCGGAGAGGATTTTAATCAATTATTTCGATTTCATCGGAAATAAATTTTACTTGCTTTTACAGAAAAGAATATGACAAGTAATGATAAAACTTCACTAAATCTTATGCTAATATACATAATAAAATGTCTAGAGAGAAGTCCAACCACAGAATGTCTAGTAAATGAAATATTTTGTCAAGATCACAGCAGTAATGGAGCCCAAACAAATATGTGATTGTAATACTAATAGTCGGCAACTTTAAACGGCAGATGCATAGTTTGGGGGGGGGGGGGGTTCCATTCGACCCAGGAGTAAGTTTTTTGCTCATTTAGCGAGGAACCAAACAATATCTTCATGGAGTTTAGCCTAACAGTACTAAAAACATCACTGACGTCACCTGGCCTTGTCCTTCTTACAAAGCTCTGGAGTTTGGCGTAAAAGTTGGGGTGTTTTTTCTAGACGAGTACAGTAGATATTGACGTATCGCATCTGACGTTGAAGTTTTCCATTGGAGTACTTGTCATTACTAATCAATTCAATGAGAATCCTAATTCCACCAATTGTATGCCTTAGAAAGTGCATTCTTTTCGAATTATTTGCGCTACGACCGTTACTTTAACTCATGGTAACAATCGTCAATCTACTTTCCTTTTATTCGTACTTGTCATACGCGTATTCGACCGAGAACTATGTCATTCTTTTCTAAGTTGTATATTTCCGATTATAATCCATTCTTGAAAACATAATTGATTAATCGAAATCAAAGGGTATTAGCGATGATGTCGCGGATATCGGCGATAATCGTTACAACACTATATTTACATGCTCATTTATCTTCTATTTCTAATTGAAAAATTTACATTTTTAATTTTTGAAGTATTAATTTTTTTTTCAATGGTCCCTGCATCCTCACTATGGCTTTGCCATAATTCATAGGGGACGTAGTCGGCGCGAAGCGCCGACGAAGTCGCCATCAAGATAGACGTGTGTACATGAATAAGCAAAAAAGCATGCATTTTCCCGTTGTTTTTTTTTTTACCATTACCTTCGATTCAAAATTTGTGTGCACGGTTCATGCGGAAACGGCGAACGTTAGAGAAGACAGAAAGGTTACGAATGGAAATGCACATCACAGGCTGCCGATATGTATCTATCAAAAAATAAAAACCAACCTTTTGTTGTTTTTCATCGTACATACAGGGAAAGAAGAACAACAAACGGTCATTTTTTTATTTTTTATTTATTTTTTAGATAGATAAACATCGGCAGCTTGTGATGTTCATTATGACGTCGTTTTTTGAAACGTAAATGCGCGTGAAGTTTTGTGTACCGCATACATTAACAAGTAAAAAAATATAGAGGGAAGACGCTTTTTAACAGAGATTTAAACACGAAATGAAATATTTCATCGTAAGATCATACTGCCGAACCGCAAGCAACATGTAACAGATCGATTTCAGTCGAAACTACTGTTAGAAACGTGTGATAATCACAACCTACCTCGACATAACATTTCACTGCCACTGGCGAAGATGAATGACAAAAGTAGATCAAACATTCAACCTAAATTTTGAATAAGTCTGATCCACTAATACCCGAATTTGCACAGTATACATCCTAAAAACTAATGGAACCCATGGGTACCCACAAGTGCTGCACACACTTTACTCAGTGTCGGTGCATGCACAGCCAGTCCTTGAAGTTCGTCTGGCATGGCGCGTCATTGACTACGTCACATTGACATTTAGGTCACTCACATGTAGTGTACACGTGCACTCATAATTATGTCATGCAACTACAAGGAGCAATGGGAAATCGCCAAAGATATAGTACATCGATGATCAAATTGACAATTTAAATTCCTTGATGGATCTTTTTTTTTCCCTGTACGTATTATAAATAACAACGACGGGTTGATTTTTGTTTTTCATAGATATATAAACCTCGGCAACCTGTGGTTTCTATTATATTGTTGTACATCTCTAAAATTATCTCAAAATATTGATTGCAAACATTTTTTTTTTCTAGAAATGACACGTAAGTCGTCATTTATTTCAAGCTGGATGTATTGTCATTATCATTTTTCTTGAAAGGGGGGGGGGGGTGTTTAGTTAGTTTTTTATCTATCATTTTTATTTATTTGTCTACTAGTATTATTTATTTATCTATAGCTACATCTCTTTATCTTCAAATATTGTTTAAAAACTTTTTTTTCGGAATCATCGACATGTCAAATCGTAATTTATTTCATGCTGGATCTACTAATAACTATCATTTCATTTTCCCTTTTAAGGGGGGGGGGGGGTAATTAATTCATAAGCACGATTCGGCAAAGTATTTCGTCAGCCCTTTAATCTGTTTTTGTTTTTGGGTTGTTTTTTTTTTTGGGGGGGGGGGGGGGGTCTTGCTATGATTTGATGAGAAATCTCAAGCCAGTCATTTTATTTACCTAGAACACCCCCACCTTCCCTCTGCTACATGTAATAATGTTTCCCCACAATAATCTAATGCAAAGACCATACTGAGCTTGGAATACCAACAGATATTGCAGACAGACACTCACGGAAAAGCAACAGATACATATATATGTACCGTAACATAAGATTTTCATTAAACTTTGTGTTGTCCATGAATTGATAGGACAGCACGTTTTGGTTTTCAAGGTCAGAGCTTAATGTACATGTGTAGCCGTCCTCAAGCTTTTCATTCATTCATTCATTCATTCATTCATTCATTCATTCATTCATTCATTCACTTTCTCAATACATGAGTTTAATCATATTTTATTTCAAAAAGCAGAAAAAGGATTGGGCAAAAGGATTTCGCGCTCTCAATACATGAGGTTATGACATGAATAATATAACGATCAATAGAATAAGTAAATTAAAAAAAGAGACAATATCGCTTTTCAGGAGTCAGTAAGAGCTTCATGTCATCATGCTGTTTTGTCCATGTGGTAGAAATTATAATATTTCGCTCTGGCTAAATCACCTGTGTCAGTCGTGGATCCAGCGCCCCCTTTGCCAAGGGGCGTATTTCGCCGATTTTTACTGAAAATGGGCCAAAATATACCTGTTTTGGGAAATTTTGGGGTCAGTGCGTCCCCCCTGCGCACCCCTTGAATCTGCCATTGTGTGTGAATTTTACTGATAAATAGTTTCAATGGTGAGAAAAATATGCAAGAGGCTACATGTAGCACTACGAGCTAAATGTCATTATGCTGCTGAGGTAGAAATCACTGTGATTGTCACAACTAGGAGGATAACAGAACTTTAACCTCTTTAGAGAAGACAGGGCCCTGACCACATGTCCTTTCTAAATGTCTGTCGGACTCCTCGGGTGATAACATATATGAGCTCGCTATAGCCGGCAGAGCACGGACTGTATTACGCATGACGCGGCATGTCCTCTTATCCATTTTTATATTCATCTGTGTTGCTTGGACTCCTGCGCATTATGGTCTTGTTTGTGTGTGGTCATCTAACAGCGAAGAGGTTGTTTTACAGCATAATTGTGCGTTCTTCGAGACTTCTGGAAAATCCGGCGTAATAGAGGGAGGGTTGTGCACACGTAATCCAGGATAACCACATCGTATGCTACGTACGCGGCACGGCAGATGGCCGGCGTCCTAAGTCTGCACCAGTTGCCCATTGGTCTCGTTGGTTTATGTGTGGTCTTCTATGTTTAATGTTTCTATGGTGTTAGTTGGTGTCCCTTTTGCGTCTCTTTCTGTGGGTGTCTGTTCTCTGTGTGTGTGTGTGTGTGTGAGGGTGAGGGTGTGTGTGTGTGTGTTTTTTTTTGCGTTGGGTGTTTTGGGGTTTTGCTATGGGTGCTGCAACCTACTGTTGTGTTGTTTGAGATCCCCTCCTTTCGTTTAACTTTTCTATCAGTGCTACGTCCCCTTCATGGCTTTGCCATAGTTCATATTATTATTCTAAATTAAGTTTTCCCATTATTTCTGCATAGAAATTATTCCGTAAACATAACGTTTAACATTTACATGTAACAACTCTTCTAGTCAGTTCTCCAGAGAGAAGAGAAGAAGAATAGTTGGATTCCGATAGTGCCCCAATAATCGATAGTTAAATTTTCCCTATTGCTCATCAGGGTAAGATATGATGATCATGATGATGCGAGAAATGTTACATGTCAACATGAAATTATTAAACGTATGATATGATACTATACATGCATGATACAATAAGATAAACACAGAATACAATACGATTAAATTAACAAATATGATTAACGTTGTATGGCCTGTAGCTATATCAATATTTTCAGAACAGACAACAAAGGACAATACATTCCTAATTTCCTCTGTCACGTATGTAAACAACTTATTTAATAAAGAAGGAGGAAAATTCAAAAGAAGATGTTGGATTTTGTAATAAGAATCACTTTCAAAATGATTTTACACTTTGTAAATACTTCTATTTACCTAAAATCACTGCCTTTTTTTCTATTTGGCACGAGAAGGTTCGACTAACAGATGTTTCGATGGCGCCGGGATATCTCGAGCTGCTGTCTTTTCGTACCCTACCGAGTTCTCTTTTTGTACTCGAATAATACAGGTCTACCGGCAAGTAAAGTAAGTATTTTGATGCTTATAACATTCTTTAGGTTTAAAAACTTCTTTATTGAACACCGTTGAAGATCTGGATTCATTTCCATTGTCTGTAAACTTTTATATGTTCAGTCACTTCTCGTAAATTTTTGTATGAAGAGGACACTTATATATAATGTTGGTATGACTAATAGCCCAATCCAACCTTTCTGAGAGGGAGGACAGGGTGAAAGAAGAGGTGGGATAGGTGATGGAAGGAGACGACAGGGGGGATGGTTAAAGGGAAGAGAGAAGGAGGGAAGAAGGAAGGGAGGGGAGGGAAGGGAAGGGGGAGAGAAGTACCCACTGTCCAGGGGCGGATTCACAAGGTGAAGAAGGTGGGGGTGTATCGACCCAAAGGGTCAATTTGAGGCACAAAGTGCCGAGCGGGGGAGGGAACGAGAGGGCGTTGCCTCTCCTGTAGGTGGGTGTTCTGTGGGCCCCCCTCCGGAACATTTTTTTGAAAAAAAAATGAAATAAAATGGTGCAATTATGCTGGAGCATATTCTCTCCTTTTCTTCTCGAATATCCAGAAGATTTTTTTCACTAAATTTATGTGACAAAACAGGGCCGATCCTCTTTCCAACAGTGTGAGTCTGGATTTATCTCGATCTGGTTAATGCAACACAACAAATGTTCATCTCAATTTCATCATATTTATTGCGTCACAGTGGTTATCATATTATATGACATGATATGTAGACGGTGGTCTGAAAATACATAAATACACATCATCAATATTCTGCATGTTAAATACATTACAGAAACAATATATAACGATCATCGTGGCTAAACAAGTATTCAATAATCACACAATGTTCAATTCACATATCAAATGACAAAGAGACAAAAATGAACTACACATACCCTAAGTAAGGAAATACAGTGCTTCATGACATCTCCTCGTATTGTCCTAGATGGTATCTACTTGGTAAGTATCTATAAACCAATAACAAACTAATAAATATATAGACACCACTCTGTGTATGAAAAATATCGTTTCATCACACAATTGTCATTACACTAATGGCGCACCATACGCACTATTTTCAATATGTTAAAAATGATAAAAATCGCAAATCAATATCACAGATAATCATATAGTAAATCGATATTAAATAATCAATTTAAATGCATTAGACATATCAAATAAAAGAAGTTATTGTATACCTACGATATAGAATTTGGTCAAAAATCATTTTATTCTAGAAAAATGCTATAATCGAAAATGTTACTTACGGAATATGATTCTCACTGAATGAAAAATGCAAAGTATGCAAACGATCAGACAATCAGTTGATCATACAACATCAAAAAGTTCTTCTCTCAAAAACGACTGCCTCAAACAAAGGGCTTCTCGAATATGAATTGTTATTTGTAATCGACCAATGAAATAAAAGATATTCAAATAATTACAATTAATAGCGAGCGGAGCTCGCTGCAAAGGCCCGAAGGGCCTTTGCGAGCGAGGCTCGCCCTTATGGTAACGCGTATACACATTTCTTATTGAGAAAATATTCTGAATCAAAGAATGAGAATGTACTACTATGGTTTCAAAAACTTTCGTCCCCTCGCAGACAGAGTTGCTGCGGAGATGCTGGATATTGCCATTTAAATTTCTTTTATGACTCCAAGTAGACGTATATGTTATACTCAATTTTTGTTTATAAGTTAAATTTATTGAAAACATTTTTCGTAAATCAGGTAACGATAAAGCATCAACAAGGCGGCGTAACCACGGGAAATCCGACATTTCCGGTTTTAAAGGAGACGTTTCGCTCTGATTGCTTTTCTCGTCTCGGGTGGTTTCGTACTGTCAGAAATCGGAATATGTTTGTTTTTTTCTTTTGTTCTTAATTAATCTATTTTCAGCTAGCCTAAACATTATTCTTACAAAATAGAAAAAATGAATTATAAAGAACCATATTTTAAGCCCCCCCCCTCCTATTCATCTGCTGGTCTAGATCAATTTTACAATGCTTCCGTGTTTCCATTCGCCTTATACTACCTTTTTGTGGCAATCATCAAACAGAACGTTTTGTAAGATAAGATAAACCATCAGAGTCAAAATAAAAAAGAAAGATCTTTTTTTTTATATTTTATATAATCATATCTATTTTCTCTCCGCTCGCACAAAAAGGCTTTGCCTTGATTCATATTAAAGTAAATATAATTTCCCAAAAATATAACCACACAACGGTTCATGTTAATATAACCATGATAACACAAAACGATCTAAATTTTATAAATTATTTTAGTAGTTTTATTATTTCATTAAAATCTAATTCATGGTTGAGTGATCAGCGGACACTAATAAGTTTTGCGCTACCTGTCATACGTAATGTCCAGCTTAGCGCAACTGTTAAAGTCGCTGACCATCGATCGCAAGGTAGTGGATTCGAATCTCGTCGGTGGCAATATGTATTATTTTTATTTTTAATCGTATTTTGTATAACTTTCATTTTCACTATCTTACACATCACCCCCTTTGTCATTGCTGTCCGCAGCAATGATAAAAACACAGGTATCGTATGTTACGCACATGAATATTTTCACATACGAAGTGTAATAAGGTAAAACACAGATCTATAGAATAAGCTACACAGAAAAAAAATGTCGCGATTATTTCGGAGTACAACACTTCTCATTGTTGGATATTCGACCATGATTGGCTAAGAGTAGCACTGAGTGATGATCCTAAGCTCGCGCCTAGATTCGCAATAGCATCACTGAGCTCCTTGAAATTCCCGGATGTTTGAGCGCTTATCTGTTGATTTGATGCGACAGCACTCCGGGGCAAATGGTGTGGATTCGAATGTTTTCCTGCAGTAGGTCTTCTGGTTCTTCGCGGAATAGTTACGGCCTCCGATTCACTTCCGCTATCCACAACTTCCGGTTCCGGTTCAAGAGGTTGATAGCACCGGACATGGTCATCATTATCCGTTGAATCTCTATCAGACTCCTCTGAATCACTGTTTACCAATTCTCCGGTATCTAATATTTCTTTCCTCGTAACTTTCCTTACAGGTCCAGAACCGTCCGCTTTTCACCAGCGTAAGATACGACTTTATAAGGTATTGAATTCCATGTATCTTGTATCTTATTCCGTCCTTGTACTCGGTTTCTCGTCAAAACTCTCGTTCCTATACTAATCGGGCATTCCTTTGCACTTTTATTTCTCTGTTCTTTTCGACTTTCTGCATTTTTCTCCGTGTTTCGTATCGCTGTATTCATAGCTTCGCGAAGGCGTTTCTGATGTTTCTGGAGCCATTCGTCGATAGATGTAGTATCTACGCTTGGTCTCGTGCCCAGAATAAAGTCGATGGGGAGGGTAGGTTCCCTACCGAACATCAAGGAATAAGGGGAATAACCCGTAGATGAATGAACTGTCGAGTTGTAGATGTACACTAACTCTGGTAAGTATTCTGGCCATCTTCGCTTCTGTTCGGGTTGCAAAGTTCGTAATCTATCGTGCATCGTTCGACTGAATCGTTCGCATTGTCCGTTGCCTTCGGCGTGATACGGCGTTGTTCGGAATTTTTCGATAGAGTACATTTTACAGAGTTCTTTTACTATCGAACTTTCAAAATTTCTTCCATGGTCGCTATGGATACGTTTCGGAATACCAAATCGAACGAACCATTCCTTTACTAATACTTTGGCGACTGTGCAAGCCTTCTGGTCTTTAGTTGGTACGGCTTGTGTATATTTTGTAAATATGTCCGTCATTACTAGGACATTTTCGCGTCCGTCCGATGCTTTCTCGAGTACGGTAAAGTCTATGGCTACTATTTCTAATTTCTGGTATGCTATCAAATTGCTGATTGGTGGTTTGATTTTCGGCATAGGAGCTTTTCCAATCATGCAGCGCTCGCAATTTTTACAATACTTCTGTACATTCTGCATCATGCGCGGCCAAAAACATCTTTTCCGCAAAAGTGACAAAGTGCGCTCCACGCCTTGATGACCTGCGTGATTGTGGACATGTTCTAGGACCTTTTCGCGCAAACAGTCTGGTAGAAGTAATTGACGTATCTCTCCCGTTTCATCTTGCGACTTCTTGAATAAAATTTCATTATCCAAACATAATTTTCCTCTCAGATTCCATAATTTTCTGACATCCTTGTGTTCCTTTTTCAAATTTTGGATAGTTGGCGTTTCTGCATTTTTCATGAATGTAATTATTCGAGATAAAACTGGATCCTTTGTTTGCAAATCTGATATATCGGCTGGCAGAAATTCAGGTAATACAGGGGTCGCACCATTAATTTCTGTTTGAACGGAGCTAATTTTCGCCTCAATTGCGTCCTCTGTCCGAAGTTCAGGAAGCGCTGTCGTTTGCGTTACTTCAGACAAAACATTGTTGACTTCCGCATGCGAAACAGGCCTTCGGCTTAGCGCGTCTGCGTTCCGATTGACCCTCCCTGACCGGTATTTCACATCGAAATCAAACTGAGCAAGTTGACTCGCCCATCTCATTTCAGTTGCTCCGAGTTTAGCTGTTTGAAGATGACTAAGGGGATTGTTGTCAGTGTACACGATGAATTTGGATCCTAAAAGATATTCTCGAAATTTCTCTGTAACGGCCCATTTCAGTCCTAAAAATTCTAATTTCATTGAGCTGTAATTTCCCATGTTCCTCTCTGTTGGTCGTAGAGTTCTTGACGCATATGCTATGACGATATTTCCTTCGGGTCTTTCTTGTGATAGAACAGCGCCTAGTCCATCAAAACTTGCGTCGATTTCCAAGGTAAACATTTTTGAAAAGTCTGGATAGCCTAATACTGGTGCTGTTATTAGCTTTTCTTTCAATGTTTCGAATGCGGTATCGCACTTTTCATCCCAGAGCTTTGTAAATTGGTCGGATTTCATTTTGGTATTTGTCTTTTTAGGTGTTGATAGTAACGCATGTAACGGTGATGCGATTTTTGCAAAGTTTTTGACAAATCTTCTATAATATCCTGCGATACCCAAAAATGATCGTAGTTGTTTTTCAGTAGTTGGTTTAGGTCATTTTCCTATCGCCTCTGTTTTAGCGAGGTCTGTTGATACTCCCTCTTCCGACACTAGATGACCTAGATATTTGACCTCCTTTCTGAAGAAATGACATTTTGATGGAATAATCTTTAGTCCATGGGATTTCAATTTAGTGAAAACTACGTCTAACCTTTCAATATGTTGTTCGATTGTTGATGAGAAGACCAAGATGTCACCTAAACATGCCTCCATCAATCGCTGAAAAGTAGCCGGGCTATTACACAGGCCAAACGGCATCCTCTTGTACTCATATAATCCGCCTGATCCTACTCTAAATGCAGTTTTTGGTATGTCATCCTCCTCCATTGCGACTTGGTGAAATCCCTGCGCAAGATCTATAGTACTAAAATACTTTGCGCCATGAAGAATGTCAAGCGTTTCTTCAATCCTAGGTAAAGGGTAGGCGTTGTGATGGGGGACTTGAATGCAAAAGTGGGAATGGATAACATTGGGAATGAGAGTGTCACGGGAAAGGAAGGTATTGGCATAAGAAATGAGAATGGGGAAACATTCATTGAGCTTTGCCAATTCAAAAACCTTATCATTGGTGGTACCAGATTCCAAAAGAAAGACATATATAAAGCAACATGGGTATCACCTAACAGAAGGACAAAGAATCGGATAGACCATATAGCCGTAAATACAAAGTGGAAATCATCTCTCTTAGATGTATCAGCATGCAGAGGAGCAGATGTTGGAAGTGATCATTACCTGGTGACGGGGGAGATTCGGCTGTTCAAAGTTGCGGAAAAAAAAACAGATGAAGAATACATCAGGAAACAGACAATTTGACATCAGTAAACTGAAAGACCAAGTCATAAAGGAACAATTTAAGGTAGATGTCAACAACAAGTTTGAAATAAACGTTATTGCAGATAACATGGAAGCAGATGAACTTTGGGAAAGCTACAGAAAGATCCAGACTGATGTATGTGAGCAAGTCCTTGGATTTTGGACACATACGTGGACCAGAAAATTTATTTCAGCAACAAAGAGGGTCAGATTATTTATTAATTTTCAACATTTTCTGTGTCAGAATATTTATTTCCAAAAACTACCCCCTCAGGATTAAATGGTCATCCCCTTATACGTACCCCCCCCCCTTGCGGGACGTTTTTTTCTACACGTATCTATTTGACATTATCTTAAATTCATTGTTCAAATTGAAACTGTCAAAATTGAATGCTTTGGTACAAAAAAAAATGATACTTAATATGCTTTCTCAGAACTTCATTACCAAAATTCTATTCAGATAAGGTCTGAGTTTAAGGTCTAGGTCACTATGGAAAAACTTTTTCTATCTAAATGTACTTGTTAAGTTAAATCTGCCTATGAAATATGAAAGCCCCCAATCATTTTTCCAAAGTTCCCGAGTTTTTCGATTGTGGTCTTTGGAATCTGGTTTCGGCTTTTATGTTTAACTTCCATTCACTGACTTATACCTAAATCTGCTTTCAAAACTTTTTTGTCAAAGTTCAAAGTCAATACCACTAGGTCAAATGTCAAGATATTTATATGACTATTTATTTGTGGTGAATATATGGTGAATGTGAGTATGAAATATGGGAGGCGTATCACTCGATCATAGTATGAAAACAAATCTGCTTTCAAAACTTAACGAGATATCACACGCGTTTCAGTAGCCTCCCTTAGACTAGAATTTTTTAAGAAATCTCCACGCTGAAGATTTCCGATTTTCGTAACTTAAAATGTCTTGATGTTCTTGCTTTGTTATAATCGCTCAAACGGCAAGTCGATCCAATAGCTCAGAGGTAGAGCTCTTACTCACCATACGGGAAGACCGCGGTTCGAGCCTGAGCGCAGGGATAAGAAATAAATTGTTATTCGAAAGTAATTTTTTCTTTGCGAAGTAAAGGTAAGCCTAGAGTGACCAACAATAGTCAAATTTTTGCTGAAATTGAACTTACAAATGTATTTGAAATTTTTTTTAAGACTTTTTTTACCTACACACATATGTCGTATCTATTCAGAAATAAATCAGGTGTCAGTAAAGTGTTTAAATGTACAGAAACTTATAGTTACCAATATGGTACATGTAATATCATTACACATGTTCACATACTGTCGTGTTATCACACAAAATCTGTATTCGGCTCTATTTATTCACATATTGACATCTTTGTGAGTGAAGGAACACTGCTTTGATATTTCAAAAAGATGATTATATAAATGCGGATGCTTTTGTCTTTAGTCACATAGTAAAGAAAGATAACTCGAATTGTACTTTTAATTTTTTACATGATAATTTACACATTCAATAAGATTTTGCAACATATGACGTGGTCATTGAATGATTTCTTTCTATAAGAATTTGTACAATATGTTGAAGGAATCATATGTGAAGTTTCATTTGAAAATCTTGGGCTGAAAAAATAATATAGCCAAAAAATGAGCATTTCCATTACAATCAATGGATGGCTTAAAAGTCTGATCAATTTCAAAATCTCAAAATTTTGGATGGTGACCTCCTAATATTGTTCCTTACATTTGGATTAAATTAGGAAATCAGAATTATGTTTTTTTCTGAAAATAAATGTTGTATTTATGCGTGAACATCGACGGCGGGTGCGGCTAGCCAACAGGGGATGCTTACTCCTCCCGGGCACCTGGTCCCACCTCTAGCTTGCTAGGGGTCTGTCGATGCTCAATTTGGTACTCTATTGTGAGTGCTGTTGAGATTATCGTCAGGATTTTCTTTAACTCATTTGTATAACACGAAACGTGTGATATCACTGTGACGTGCAACCCCAAATGATTTACTAAATGATATCAATTTAGCACAATCACGATTAAATTATGTGGGTCCCCCAGATACCTTGCTGGGATTGAACAATAATTGGAATGATACAAAAGAAATGATTGAGGATAGAAATGATTGGTTATGTACAAGAAATCAATTGTGATCAAAAATGAGTAAGGCTCAATTGGGCTCAAAAACAAAGGGGGCAACAAAGGTAAGGGGTATTGAGCTAAAGGGAGCCGAGGGATGCCTGATTCCTATGTAGCTACGATGTATTTGGAACTCGTAATGCTAAAGTATAGGAAAGGCTTATTCAGCCACTTCTTTACTACTTTACCCTTATTAGTCTTTATCTGTAACAAGTCCTTCTTCTTCCGATAACACTTTGAGAATAGTTGTGCTTCAAGTGATCACGCTTGAATATATACACTCAGCCTAACTGTGATTGGATAATCAAAGCATGACAACGATTGGTTAAAGTTGTACAGAAGAAGATCTCTGATTGGTTGTATTCTAGCGATCTGATTGGTTGTCAAAAGAGAGTGTTTCAATCCACTTGCTGTGATTTAGATTTAGCCTGTGTTTACTCTGATTATAGTATTTTATTAATAGAACTTAAAACGTTTCATTACCCACGCCTCAAATAAAAATGCGTCCTCGCATATCAATGTAACATATCTTTATTCTTTACAAACAATAGGTCTTAAAACATGACAAAGAGGGTAACTCATATACATATTAAAAACAAATAGGAATTATTGTCTGTACTGACTACTTGTCAGAAGGAATTACACAAATACCACTGTTGAAGAAATGTCTTTCAAAATCATTCTATGTCTTCTTCAACCATCTCTACTTGTTCCACTTGAATGTCACCTTCTGACCATCTCTTAATGGTCCATGACGTGCGACGCTTTTTGCACTTGGTCTCTTGAGTCTGTGCTGATGCATCAGATGTGTTGCTTGCGGTATTCTGATCTGGTTGTAGGCGACCCAATGGTATCAGTGGAGGTACCGAGGAAGGGTTACTTCTCGGAGGCAGCTCGTATGTAGCAGCTGAGTCACTTCTTAAGTTGGATTCAGCTTCAGCTTCATCAGTCATAGATGCAATACACGTAGATTCACTGATACCAGGTATGCTCAAGACTGGACGTCTTGGTGGTGCATATACTTGAGATGGCTTTGTAGGCTTCGTACCGTTCTGCCAGATAGAAGGTCCTGGTTGCTTTCCGTAGTTGCGGTTTGATTACATGAATTACAATCGGACACTTCTGCATCGCCAGGCAAGATGTCACTGAGGTTTCCAGGGTCTGTTCTCGCCCATTCCCCATCAGAGTGATTAGTGGAACCACATGCTGCAGTCGGCTTGGAATGTCTCTTCCTGTGTCGGGACAAATTTGAAAGCTTGTTCGTTACGTAGTTACAATTAAGCTCTGAACAGCTGTAACGCTTCTCGAGCTGTTGCATACCGCATTCAGTTATGTGACTTCTCATCCTGTCACTGTCATATGCTTTAAACGGGCATAGAGGGCATTTCAGCTCCTTTCTTGGAGTTGTCTTGATCAAAGGCATCTTCTACAAAATACAAAAAGTAAAATGCGATAAGTATAACGATGTAAGCGATAGAAAATGTAAGGAAATAAATTGATGAACAGAATTATGTATAGTAATCGGATAGCCATCGCGGTGGCTTCCTTTCCCTAACTTGAGGAATCAGGCATTTCCCTGCAGTTGGAGGCAATGGCTCCTCATTTACATGGTTACTCTTTTCATCATCGTTATCAGAGGGGAGAGTGATGTGTATGGGCTGATCATTTGATAAATGTTGTCTCCTTTTGAGACGCATTCTGTCCACATGTATGACCTGTGGCTCACCTCCTCGACCACAGTCAACTTTATATGTAACGTCAGATAGTCGTTCTATAACTACATATGGGCCCCTCCAATATTTTGTAAGTTTGGGGGACTGTCCTACAAGATACCTAGGAAAATACACATATACCTCATCCCCAGGTTCAAAGGTTTGGTACGACAGCTTCTGGTCGTGTATTGTTTTCTGACGCAACATAGCTTGAGCGGTATGTTCCCTGACTAAAGTATGGGCTACCTCGAGTTTTTCTTTTAATTCCCATGCCCATTGGTTGGATGGGATACTTTTGATTGATACTGGGATTTCATAAGCAATGTCAAGGGGTGTCGAAACTTCCCTCCCTAACATAAGATAAGTGGTCAACAGATCTATATGCCATGAGCACAAATGGGAGTAAGTCATCCCAGTTCCTTTGGTTGTCATCTACGAGAGTCTTAAGCATAAAAATAATAAATAATTCATTGCATATCGCCCAAAAGAAAAAATCCATCTCGCCGATGTCAGATACAATCGTCCAAAGCCTGTTTCATAACATTTCAATAAAGAAAACCACTTTAATATCGGACATCAAAATTATAATTTTGGAGAAATGTTCGGATGCCTCCAAATATTATCGTAAAATCCGAGAAGTGTTCTGGATTGAGAAACTTAATAACGTGAAGCCATCCGGATTGAACACAAAATCGCCCATGGGAATACTTTGGCCGGTTTATTGACCTTTTTAGAAGCGTTTACGTCAAGCAAAATACGTCCATTAAAGGAAAATCTTACAACGTCAAAGTGACATTAAGAATTTGGCGCGATGACGTCAATGACGTCATAGAAGCACAGTAAACAAAATACTCAAACGAAGATGTCGGCTTTCCTAAAAAGATTCCGCGGTTACGCCGAGTTGTCGATGGCATCATGCTATTTCGTAATCTGCTTTACGAAAAATTATATCAATAAATTTAACTTGTAAACAAAAATTGAGTATAACATATACGTATACTCGGAGTCGAAAAAAAAATTAAATGGCAATATTCAGCATCTCCGCAGTAACTCTGTCTGCGAGGGGACGAAAGTTTTTGAAAGCATAGTTACTGTAGTACATTCTCATTCTTTGATTCAGCATATTTTCTCACTAAGGTAAGTGTATACGCGTTACCATAAGGGCGAGCTTCGCTCGCAAAGGCCCTTCGGGCCTTTGCAGCGAGCTCCGCTCGCTATAATGTAATAATTGTTGGTTTGACTAATAGCCCAATCCAACTTTTCTGAGAGGGAGGACAGGGTGAAAGAAGAGGTGGGATAGGTGGTGGAAGGAGACGACAGGGGGGATGGTTAAAGGGAAGAGAGAAGGAGGGAAGAAGGAAGGGAGGGGAGGGAAGGGGGAGAGAAGTACCCCCTGTCCAGGGGCGGATTCACAAGGTGAAGAAGGTGGGGTGTATCGACCCAAAGGGTCAATTTGAGGCACAAAGTGCCGAGCGGGGGAGGGAACGAGAGGGCGTTGCCTCTCCTGTAGGTGGGTGTTCTGGGGGCCCCCTCCGGAACATTTTTTTGAAAAAAAAAATGAAATGAAATGGTGCAATTATGCTGGAGCATATTTTCTCCTTTTCTTCTCGAATATCCAGAAGATTTTTTTCACTTAATTTATGTGACAAAACAGGGCCGATCCTCTTTCCAACAGTGTGAGTCTGGATTTATCTCGATCTGGTTAATAAAGATTTTTAAAGTAAAATATTAACGTAGTCCATTACTGCTTGCAGGGGCGTAGCCATGGTGTTTTCGATGTGGATGTCTAAAGAAGGGTTGGACCTAGGGCTCCACTATACAGTATTGAGCGCCTTTGATAAAAGGCATGCAATAGTTGACGTCATATAAATGATTTTGTATCGCTCATGTCATATAAAGCTGCATATGAATAAAAGGTATCCTTATTGCTGATTACCTCTATAATCATTGATTTTATATGGACAAATCCTGCCACCAACAAATGATGATAGTGAAGATGTCAAAGATAATTTTTTACACCAAACTACAAAGCCTGATAGACAAAACACCTAAACATGACATGCTTGTTGTGATGGGGGACTTGAATGCAAAAGTGGGAATGGATAACATTGGGAATGAGAGTGTCACGGGAAAGGAAGGTATTGGCATATGAAATGAGAATGGGGAAAGATTCATTGAGCTTTGCCAATTCAAAAACCTTATCATTGGTGGTACCAGATTCCAAAAGAAAGACATATATAAAGCAACATGGGTATCATCTAACAGAAGGACAAAGAATCGGATTGACCATATAGCCGTAAATACAAAGTGGAAATCATCTCTCTTATATGTATCAGCATGCAGAGGATCAGATGTTGGAAGTGATCATTACCTGGTGGCGGGGGAGATTCGGCTGTCTTAATTGTTTGTGTGTTCTTATAGTGATGAGGTTAATATAAACTACAATTGTGCGTTAGTATAAACCTCTGTAAATCGGAAAGTGGGAGGGTTGAGCGCAAGTAATCCGGAAAAACACAACAATAGATACTGTCCTAAGTCGGCACTAATTGTCAATTGGTCTCGTTGGTTTATGTGTAGCCTAGCTATTATCTTTAATATTTCTATGTTGTATCTGGCGCTCCTTGTCTCTTTTGCATCTCTTGTTGTGCTTATCTACTCTTTGTGTTTCGCATAGTGTGTTTTGCTGTTGGTGCTGCAACCCAGTCTTGTTCTTGAGGCCCGTAAGGACAATGACCACAAAACGAGAACACTCAAAATAGGACGAATGAAAATGAACTTGAACGAAATGAGATGAAGTACGAGACTTAAGTAACATAAAACCACTGTTTATCCATTAGTTTGTCTAGAATTTTGCTTTTTTATTGCAGACACTATATTTTAATGACAATCTCTCCGTGTGAACTAGGCGTGAATAACACCACTGATATCTTAAGACGATGTTCAACCAATTACTTCAACATATGACAAACATGACGACTTCAAATTGTCCTTTCCTTTGTCCCTTGCATACGATGTAGTAATACCGCAGTTTTACAAAAATTCTTGAAATTTCTAAAACGTGGGTCCTGTAGCATCATATCCCACCAATTCTGCTACGTCTTTTGGTACATTTTTGGACAATCATAATAAGTTTCATACTTTTTGGCCATATTACATTGTTTAGAATGAGGATCACTGACGAGGGTTTAGTACCCGAAACGTGCAAGTCTGGTCCATGCTGTAAATTTATCAGGTTTTAAATGATGCTATTGAATTGAAAGACGTTTAACATTATATACACGCACGTAATTCCAGAGAAAGCTCACACTACAGCAAATTCGTTATTGGGCAAGATGGCTTACAGAACAATATTCTCTTCCTGGGCACCTGCATGGTCTCACTCCCATATCGGGGGTTCGCTTCTTTTCATGTGGTGGAGGTTTTTGTTTGTTTGCTTTGGTTCCTGTTTTATCCTGATTTTGTATGCCTCCGGTTTCTGATTTATCGATTTTGTGCTGTATACAGGATATGGTCATTATCCATATTTGTCAATTGAACCAAGGGACTATATTTGAGTGATTGCATGAACGTTTCACTACAAAATACTTTTGACACCAAAACCTTAATATAAAACAACATATAATCTCATTGAAGGATTAATCCTTCAAAATACAGCCAATTTGACATATTCACCGGTTTTGACCTTTTCTCCATGGTTAAAATGACGGGTATTGTAAGTAAGCAGAAGAAGCTTACTCTCACCGGTCAGTTTATCTCATCTTCATTGGGGAGTCACCTTGTAAATTTTATTTTTTTTTTATGCGGGAGTGATTACTCCCAAACCATATATTTGGTGAAATCTTGATCGCCCATTTGTGATTTCCCGCTTCTCTTCTACTACAGAGGTATACTAGTTTAATCATGCCGACAGCTCTTACCAATTACAGTTGGATGTTTCGATGCAGCTGAAATCGTGAAGCAAGAAGAGGGCGAACAAACATCCTCTTTTTGGTTTCTATTGGGTTTTACCAGTGAATGCAACACAAAATCCATAATCAGAATCCAAAGTTCGCACTCAACAGGCAAATAAATGAGTTAAAGAAGATCCTGACGAAAATCTCAACAGCACTCACAATAGAGTACCAAATTGAGCATCGACGGACCCCTAGCAAGCTGAGGTGGGACCAGGTGCCCGGGAGGAGTAAGCATCCCCTGTTGGCTAGCCGCACCCGCCGTCGATGTTAAAGCACGAAAATGAAAACAATAATAAATAAAATTCATGCACTGTCTGACGTTATGACTGTAGGAAGTGCTATGGCGACAATGAAATTCACGAGAAATGCAAAACACTAAAGGGAGGAAATCCCAATCAATGAGGGACGAATTATAACGAGACGAGAAAAAAATGTACAACAACAGACGGAGCCAATACTGTAATACAGCACCATAGAAACACAAAGGGCAACACTATGTTCATCCAACATCATATGATTAGCATTACAATTCAACAACATGACTCATTTCTCCGTATAAAATTCGTTTATTATCAAAGAAAAGAAATTCAGTCCAAACCAAACTATAAAAGATATTCCCCTTTTCTTGGCTAAATGTCATATCAATAGTTGTTTTTTCATACAATCGCCTTTGTACATTTGAAGCGTAGAATTTAACAAACTAGTACTTATTACAAGTGCGAATTTCAAAAGCATATATATGTAGCAAATTGAATGAGAATGTCAAAATAATGTAATTAACCTTCAAAGTAAATTCAATTTTCTTGACTGATATTTTGATTGATAAGGAAAATGTATGCTTCTTGTATCAAATTTCTATCATAAAATTGAATGATAAACAGCTCTTTTAAATTTTATCTTTGACAACAATGAGCAATTCTGTTCCTTAAGCATGTTAAGTACATTAAAAAGCAAATGGAGACATCTCTGGTTTTGACGGGTCCAAACACAATACAAAAACACTTGTTGGAACCATTATTATAGAACTATTCCGCACATCCAAGAATAAAATACATACATGTATAAAAGAATTACGTCAAATAATTAATTTGCAGTTAAAATTTTTACATTATTTAAAACTTCAAAATCAACGAAAAGGTGCAAAAATTTGCATTTTTTGTTAAAAAATCCGTCAAAACTTAGAGACATGTCACATCACACATGATTTAAGAGATATGCTTTAGGGTTTTTTGGTTGCCCGAAGAGTTTGTCTTTTAAGAGGGCACCACATACATGACATATACTTCTGCATGTGGTGGAGCAAAATGTCAACAGATCCAAACGACTTATACAATTACTTGTAAGAAGATTGACTTTGATATTTAGACACAAAAGTCTATATAGTGATTCTTCAACTACTGTGGACAATCTAATTATTAAGCTCAACACTAAATGTTATATATTACCTAAAGATTGGCACCAGCATTTCACCTTAAAATCTATTGAAATTTTTTTTTTCATTTACATTTTCAGAAGTCCATGCTTAAAAGTAATCAAAATTTAAAAATCTTAAGAATTGCAAACAATGGTAAACTCGATAGAGGCCCTCCATTCTAAATGGACCGTAGGGAAAATATCTGAGAATAACAAAAATTCAAGTATTGATGCGGAAATACTGTTTTTCATTCATGCCAAGTTGACCTCGGCCTTCAGACTACATATATCACCCCTTGATGCTTCTTAAGTAATCCATGCGACCAGAAATTTACCATTCACATCACACAACACTAAGTCTTATCTCAAATATGTATACTTGTTTGCTCTCTGCAATCACTTAATAGGCGAAAACTGCATCCACACACGTAACATTATAAGAACCTCTCCTGTACCCCTCCATATACGTCTTCAGTAACTATTCAAGTCAAGGAATACTATACCTTCATTCACCGTAAACTGTTAGGTTTCTCACCTGTCTGCAGATGTGTTTTTAAAGAATCAAGGTCAGGTAAGCTAAACGCAAATTCAGCACAATGTTTCTCTCCTGTATGCTTCTTTCTGTGTATTTTGAGAGCTCTATGGTGAGCAGTACTATACTCGCAATCATCACATTTAAAAGGCTTGTCTCCTGTGTGTATTATCTTGTGGTTCTTCAGATGATGAAGATGAGGTGTACTATATTCGCACACATCACATTTATAAGGATTTTCTCCTGTGTGTTTTATCTTATGTGCCTTGAGATGATGCAGATAAGCAGTACTATACCCACATAAATCGCATTTATAAGGCTTCTCTCCTGTGTGAGTCAGCAAATGTCTTCTGAAACGATTTAAGTCAGGCAAACTAAACCCACATTCACCACAAATATACGGCCGCTCTCCTGTGTGTATCTTCTTGTGTGATTTGAGAGCTCTAAGGTGAGCAGTAACGTACCCACACAAATCACATTTGTAAGGTTTTTCTCCAGTATGTGTCCTCTGATGCGCCTTCAAATGATGTAGATGAATAGAGCTATAATCGCACACATCACATTTATAAGGTTTTTCTCCTGTGTGTATCATCTTATGTGTTTTTAGATGATGCTGATGAGCGGTACTATATCCACAAACATCACACTTGTAAGGCTTCTCTCCCGTGTGAGTCGTTTGATGTTTCTTGAGATACTTCAATTTAGATGTACTAAACCCGCACACATCACACTTAAAAGGCTTTTCCCCTGTGCTAGACTCCTTTTCTGACATCTTGATGGTATCTAATATAGTACTACTGTATTCACTTAAATCAAAATTAAAAGGATCATTTTCTGATGCCTTATCAGTATGACAATCTTGCTGATGTTGTTCAAGATTCTTCAAGTTAAATGCACTGTAATCACTCTGATAGGAATCAGAAGTCTCAGATTCCATGCTTCCCTTCACGTGTTCATTACACTCCTCTGACATCTCATAATTTTCTAAAGAAGCAGTACTATACCCATACGACTCAGAATGAAAAGATACCATTTCTGTTTGCCTTTCACAATTACCATCTTGCTGAGGTTTTTCAAGATCGTTCAAGTTACTAGCACTGTGCTCATTGGCAGTTCTATCCTCACTTAAATCAGAACGAATAAGTTTCTTTTCTGTTTTTCTTCCTTGCTGATACTCTTCACCATAACTGACGTTAGATTCACTTGCGTCAATCTGATGACTATCAGGGTGTTCCACTTCCATACTTATCTTCAGTTGTCTTCCTAGATGACACTTGTATTTGCCAATATTATAACTCTGTATGTCCTCTGAGATGCTTCCTCTTGTTCTACCTTGTCATCTTGTATTTGCCAATGTTCTAACTCTGTATGTCTTCTGAGATGTTTCCTCTTGTGTTAGTTATACCTTGTCATCTTGTATTTGCCAATGTTCTAACTCTGTATGTCTTCATCGATGATTCCTCTTGTGGTAGGGTTACCTTGTCATTTATCTGAAGAAAATCGGAGATGAATAATTATAGTTCTCTTATTATTTACTATTTCAAACTTGGTCAAAAAGATCAGCCACAATTAAATCCCGTGGCTTTTCAAAGACCGTCACTCCTGTTCCCATTTACCTAAAATAAGGGTGTCAGGGTCCCTCTAATATATATGTTTGTTTTCAATGCCTCAAAAGGAATAGGTGCGATAATCTGCTATTTCGGCCTTTTTTTCAAAGATGTTAAGGTATTTACTATTTTCTAGTTTACAAAAGGTCAAATATATCGTGTTTCGAAATAAGAGAAGACTGTTTTTTAATTCCAAAGTCCTGAACTGTCTGCTACGGCGTTCAAATCAGCTTAGTAAAATTACATTGAAATAATTGAAATGAGATAAAGAAAATCCTGACGACAACCTCAACAGCACTCACAATAGAGTACCAAATGGAGCATCGACGGACCCCAACAAGCTAGGGTGAGTGCAGGGTGGTCATGCTGGAGATCATTCCCTTTCCTTGGTATCACAAAGAAGAAACCTTTGTCATGAAAATCCTATCACTGATAGTATGAAAGAAATCTTATTTTCACACGTCTTGACCATGTTAACTAAAACGCTATATATATGGTCAAGGCCATAGGGTCAAAAGTCATGGTAAAAATGTTTTATGATGTAATTTGGTGTTCATTGTCCCTTTTGTGTCCCTTGCAATGAGTGTCCGCTCTTTTTGTTTTTGCATGTGATGTTTTGGAGTTTTACTATGTGTGCTGCAACCGAGTGTCATTGGAGATCCCCTCCTTTCTTTCTTATGGCGAATGTTTGTATGTTTAACGTCTTCAAATTCATTAGCATCATTTTAGAGCAGATAAATTTACAGCATGGACCAGACATGCACGTTTTGGGTAATAAACCCTCGTCAGTGATCCTCGATCTAAACAATGTAATATGACCAAAATGTGTGAAAATTATGTCCTAAATATACCGAAAGACGTAGCAAAATGGCTGGGATATGATGCTACAGGACCCAGGTTTGAGAAATTTGAGAATATTTTGTAAACAGAAATTTTCAAATGCGTTTGAAGAAATGACCAACCGAAATGGATCGAACTTGGCTTCATGTGCCCTCGGGGACTCTTGTCCACCAGCAGTGACACTCACCAAGTGGTACAAATGTTTAACGTCTTCAAATTCATAAGCATCATTTTAGAGAAGATACATTTACAGCATGGACCAGCCATGCACGTGCACGTTTCGGGTAATAAACCACGTCGGTAAAAATATGAAAGGCCTATCATTTATAGTATAAAAAGAATTATAAACCTTAAAATGCAATATAGGCCCAAAATCACGATCAAATGTTATGATACTAAACAGTGGTACTACTAATGAGGATTTACTATCCGAAACACATGTCTTGTGCATTAAGATTGGTTTGAAATTGAACTGGAACACTTTCATTAGTTGTATAAGGATGTTCAAGTTTTTTAGAGGAGGGTGATAAAAGTAAGTTCTGTTGGAGATCTCGTCCTTTCTCTTTTCGTGTCTTTATATATAGTATTTTATGTTTAATGTTTCTATGATCCGATATGGTGTTCCTTGCCCCGTGTTTGCTCTGTGTTTTGATTAGGTTTCTTTTTTGGTGTTTTGCTGTGGGTGCTGCAACCCAGTGTTGTTGGAGGCTCCCTCTTTCTTTAATAAATGGGAAACCCATAAATTGATCAGTAAACTATTTAAAACTTTAATTAAATTTTTCAGATTATATTTTGAGTCTTAAGGTAAATGTAGTTCACCCATAACTATAGAATGGATAGTGCGAAGGTACTTTTTTCCATAACATTACAAGTTGTTGCAAAGATGTAACAAAAGTTGACATCAATGTAACAAAAGTTGACATCAATGTAACAAAAGTTGACATCAATGTAACAAAAGTTAACGACCGTGGGATAATTGATTCCAGAAATGGAAATTTGAAAAATCTTGAACATAGACGATTTCTCAAATTAGATGTACTGCACTCACTCGGATGACAATCAACATGTTCCATTTTCATGTTTATCTTGAGGCTTTCTCTTATAATGAATTAATGAGTAGATGATCTTAGAGGTGTTTACTTTGAAGACGAAATGTGTCGCACAGATAATTTTTCTCTTCTCTGCAGTCTCTATATTTTCTTAGATGATTTCTTTCGTTTTTTGTTTTTTGTTTTTTGTTTTTTTTATGGCCTCCTTCCACCCCTTCAGCCATCCAACTCCACCATTTATTTACATTAAAGTACTAAACTGTGCTGAACCGCAAGCCAATGAAACAATTTATTACAGGTAAGTTAAAAAGGTTAAAAAGGTTATACATGTATGAATATTTAATATGACAGTATGAGGATCACAGTAGTATGTCAGTCGATGGAATATTAATTTATCAATGGAAACATAATTTAAACATGTTGATTGTAATGATACTCAACTCTTAATTTCATTCCTCCATCATATAATTAAATTTAGATTATAAAAAAAGAACAAAACTATAGTGGTGTTTCCTTTGGGTTTCGGTTCAGCACTTACAAATATATGGGGTGAAGTTAAGGGCATCTGAGATGGGGACACATTTTTCATAAATACTGTTAAATTAAATTAAAAAAAAATTATTTAATTTTTTGTTTCCCTGTGCACCCACTCTCCTAATGTATAGCGATACAGTTATCACTGACTGTTGAGTGGGCGCACAGAAAAGATATCGCTTAATTTTCAAATAACAAAAAGATGTTAGTATTTTGGGTCGTTTATAAATTACATTTTCCTGTAAATTGTTCCCCATCTCATATGAACATACACAGAATCATAAAGGTGATAATAAGCAATATATACAACATATGTTATATTCATTTTCTAATACACTTCAATATCACATATTCGTAGGGTTAGTTTGATGACCATTATATTTAATAATTTGAAGTTTTACACAAGAAAATGAGAAAAAAAATCTGAGCAATTGCACCACGAAGGTATTTAGATTTAAATAAATAACTAACTATAGGTTCATGCCATCAGCACAGTATACAAAAAGTCCCAGCCTTTCCATTTTTTCAAAAACTTTGTAATATTGTTGTTTTTAGTTCGAATAAATTTTTCTATGTTGATATATTCTCGTATTCGTTTTAATAGATGTTCCAAATTTAGAGGATGTTCTTTCATTTTAGCATCGTAAATGTATTTCTTGACCAGCAATAGAATTGTGTTTAGCGCTTGATTCTCATGATTTCCAAGGATTACTTCTTCTTTTTGAATTGTAAATTGGTGATTTGTTGTTTTATTACTTATCCAATTTTGTATCAAAACTAAAAATCGAAAAACAACAGGACAGTCACAGAATAAATGTGTAATTGATTCTTCAGCATTTTGACAGAACGTGCATGTTGGTGATTCTTTTATATTAATTTTGAAAAGTAATTTATTTGTCCCAATAATTCTATGAACTATTCGGTATTGAAACCATTGCAAATATTTATCACTTGAGCCCGAAAAGATGTTTTTATTAATACTTTTCCATTTCTTTTCATCAAAATCATGAGTATTCAAATCATTTGACCATTTTCGTTTATAATTTTCGTTGAAATTGATATTAGATATAAAGATTTCGTATATTGATTTAGAGCCAGTTCTTTCCTTCAGTAAAATTTTGACGAATGTTTGGATAGAAGGTGCCATTTTATCAATTTCAGAATGTGCAAGAAGTTCCGGGAAAGCTTTTTTTATTGTCATTATTATGCCATTAAATGTTGTAAAGCAAATTTCAGATTTGTAGATACTTTTAAATTCAGGAAATGTCATAAAGCTCCCATTCTCTTTCGTTTTTGGTTTTACTTATTTAATGACACTGATCCCATGGCAACACTGAACCAGCTCTTTGTTTGTGAAACATGAATGCCCCCGGTGACAGCTTTGAGAATAAAAAAAATGTTATCTTTTCAAACTTTTGATACTTATGACAAAGAAAGGAGGGGATCTCGAACAACACTAGGTTGCAGCACCAACAGCAAAACTCTTAAACACTCAATACAAGGTAGTTCCAAAAGAAATGAATATATGAAATATAGGCCATATCACTTACTATTCAAAAGTGATGACCAAGTTTAAAATTTAAGAAAAGTAGGTCAAAGGCCAAGGTCATAAGGTCAAAAGGTATGGTATCAAATGAAAGCATTGGTCGTTATTAATCTATATATACAATATCAAAGTCCTACCTCTTTTTGTTCGAATATCAGTCAAAGGTCGGGGTCACTAGGTCAAAAACGCAATGATCGCTGTGCGATATAAGTCCCCTACCGGCGGCATAAATTTATGACTTGCATCTCTGTTCATCAATTCATCATCTGTAACAACAGCCAAGAAAAGTCTGGGAAACTGAATTCACGAAATTTGCTAAGTCCAAGGGCCAGAACTCTTGTGAAAATTAGTCAATCTATATTAAACTGAAATCTGCATCACACTATAATGTTTTCACATACAAAAATCAGTTCATTATCTGCAATAACAGGCAAGAAAAAGTCCGGAAAACTGCAAATTTCATGAAATTTGCTAAATCCAAGGGCCATAACTCTTGTAAAAATAGGCCAATGGAAACCAAACTCAAACTTGGTCTGTATCACACTGAGATGTATTCATTTACCAAAAATCAGTGCATTATTTGCAATAGAACCGAAGAAAAGTCCGGAAAACTGAAATTTTCATAAAATTTGCTAATTCCAAGGGCCATAACTTTGTAAAATTAGGTCAATCGATAGCAAACTCAAACTTGATCTGTATCACATTGAGATATATCCACATACCAAAAATGAGTTCAATATATGCAACAACAGCGAAAAAAAGTCCGGAAAACTGAAAATGGGACAGACGGACAGACAGACCGAGAGGAAACTAAGAGTCCCCTTCGGCGTTGCCGGTAGGGGACTAAAAATCATGGTATCAAATGAAAGCTCAGGTCATGATGTATCTATATGCACCCTACCTCTTACAATTTAAACGTACGACAAAGGTCAAGATCACTATGTCAAAAGTCACGATATAAAATTAAAGCTCTGGTCATGATGAATCTCTATGTGAAGTATCAAAGCCCTACCCATTTCAGTTTAAAAGTATGTCAAAGGTCATGGTCAACAGGTCAAAAGTCATGATATCATATGTAAGCTCTGGTCATTAAGAATCTATATGTCAATCAGAAAAATCAAAGCCCTACCTCTTACAGTTAAAAAGTAGGAATAATGTTAAGGTCGAGGTCACTAGATCAAAAGTCAAGGTATCAAATGATATGCATGGTCATGTGGTATCCAATGTGCAATAGCAAAGCCCTACCTCTTATAGTTTAAATGTATGCCAAAAGCCAAGGTCACTAGGTCAAAAGTCAAGGTCTCAAATGAAAGGTATGGTCATGAGATATCCAAATGTTAAATATCAAAACCATACTCTTTGTGGCGCACAAGATATAGCCATAAAGTTTTTTTTGTTGAAAAGTAGGTCAAAGGTGTATGCCAATGTCACTAGGTCAAAAGTCAAGGTTTCAAATGAAAGGTCTGCTCTAAGCTTTCCACGTGTGGAATTCAAAAGCCATACCCATTCCATACCCATTGCAATACATGAGAAACTTTAAGGTCAATGTCACTTGATCAAAACTAATGGTCCCAAATGAAAGGTCTGGTCATGAGGTATCAATATGCGAAATATCAAAGCCACACTATTTATATCAAGAGATTAAACAATGTTTTAAACTTATTAGTTTGCACATTCCTTCCATGTGATAATTTTCTAAAATTCCGTAATATATATGACACAACAAATGTATCACTTTCAAAATTACAAAAATTGAAGGCGTTTCAGGGATCATAAATAGATTTTTTAGAATTTCTTTAAAAAAATTCTTTAAAAATTGAAAAAGAGTAGGTCAAAGGTCAAGCACAAGGTCGGAAAATTTGAAAAGATGCACCTTCTAAAGATACATACACATGCCAAAGGACTAGGTGCGCTAACCCCTCATATCGGCCCTATAATTTCGAAAAATATTTTTGATAAAAGAATTATGAATTATCACTTTTTGCAAAGTTGAATGTTTGTTGAAATACCGCGTCATAATTTTGAGCCCTCGTAACGTCACGCGCGTGATGTATGACGTCATTTACCCTGAATGACGCAAAACTCAGGAAAATCATCGTATTTTACACACAAATCTTCAAAATTCATCTATGCTCCAGGCCTCGCCCACGAATTTTTATTTTTTTTTTTTTTTTTGCAAATTAAAACGCCGATCAGAAATCCATCGATTGACATAAAAATATTTATGGGCAAAGCCTGGATTACCACTTGATTTCATAGTTTTGTATCAAAATATCGCTCATTTATTGACATTTTCGATGATTTCGGCGTATTTTGAGGTTTTGACCGACGTATTATTCAGTATAGGACCGTGAAATAAAAAAATAGCTTTCATGATTTGGACTCACCATACATTCTACATTTTGTAAACTAGAATATTATGGATATATAAACATCTTTGAAAATAGGGCCGAAATGACAGGTTACCGCACCTACTCCTTTGAAAGCCCTATCATGTCTACATGTTATACCCTTCATTAAAAAGAGGACGGAATGACAAACGGATAGACAGATCGCTTTATGCCCTCTTGCTCAAAAGACTGGAGGGGTCATGAGGATTCTACATATGAAATATCAAAGCCCTACACTTATAGTTCATAAGTAAGTCACATGTCAATATCAAGGTCACTTGGTTAAAATGAGATAATGAAAATCCTGACGACAATCTCGACAGCACTCACAACAGAGCACCAAATTGAGCATCGACGGACTCCTAGGAAGCTAGAGGTTGGACCAGGTGCCAAGGAGAAGAAAGCATCCCCTGTTTGTCTAGCCAAGCTAGTGGGTGCCACCGTCGACATTCACGCACAAAAATGAAAACAATATCTGCAAAACTAGCTATGTCCATATAGAATTATAATACGGAAGTGTTCCAACTCTATATCTTCATGAGGAAAATTTCAAACCAATTTTTCCTGCACCTGACACGTGTTTCGAATATCTCATCAGTGATGCTTCCAGCGGAACCACAAAATTCATTTCAGTAGCGCCCTCTTTTATTTTTTTGAATTTACATTTGTACATTTACTTTACAGAGAGTGCGCGGCTCCAAATGTCCTGTAGGGTCGATTCAGTAGCATATCCAAATAAAATATATGTTCAAAATAGCATTGGAGGGATGGTGCTAAGATGTTAACCTCCTTTAATGTCGATGATATTTTCGAATGGAATGCCAAGTTTTCGAAATTGCAAAATAATATTTTTTATGTCAAATTGATAAAGGGCCAAACAAAGCTTCTTTCAGGCGACAGAGCTGGAAAGACACTTCTAAACATAAAGTAACGGGGAACGATTTTAATTGCTCCACACTGCAACAAGAAATAAGTGTTTATAATAATAATAATACGGAAGTGTTCCAACTCTATACCTTCATGAAGAAAATTTCAAACCCTTTTTTTTTCCTGCACCTGACACGTGTTTCGAATATTAAATTCTCATTAGTGATGCTTCCAGCGGAGCCACCAAAATTCATTTCAGTAGCGCCCTCTTTTATTTTAAAGAAAACAAAGTATTTTGGTGATCATGTCAGGGAAATCATGAAATCGAATAAAAGTTCCGGTCATGTGGAATCTCTAAGTAAAATTTCAAAGCCAAATTTTGTTGCAGCATTTGATTAACCATGGTCTATCACCATGTAAAGTTTCAAGTTGCTACTCCAAACAGGTTTCTCAAATAAGACTTGTCAAAAGACAACATCCCTCGCCCTGCATTTTTTTGATAGTGAAATGGCAATTTCATAAAAAATAAAGATCAAGGTCAGTTAGTCAAAAGTCATAATATCAAATGAAAGCTTTGATCATGAAGATTCTATATGTTAAATATCAAAGCCCTACCCCTTATAGTTCTAAAGAAAGTCAAAGTCACTTAGTAAAAATCATGATATCAAATCAAAGCTCAGGTCATGAGAATTTAGATGTGAAATATCCGAACCAAGTGTTGTAATAGTAGGTCAAAAGTCAAGGTCACTAGGTCAAAAGTCGTGGTATCAAATGAAACCTCCGGTCATGAGGAATCTATGTCTGAAAAATTAAACCCCTATCCCTTATAATTTAAAAGTAGGTCAAAAATCAAGGTCAAGGTCGCTAGGTTAAAGGTCATGGTATCACATGAAAGCTCTGGTCATGAGGAATCTATCTGTGAAATATCACAGCCTTATCATAGTTCAAAAGTAAGTCAAAGTCAAGGTCACTAGGTCAAAAAGCATGGTATCAAATAAGAGCTCTGGTCATGAGGAACCTATATGTGAAATATCAATCCCCTGCCTCTTATAGTTTAAAAGTAGGTCAAGAGATATAGCTCAGGTTGAAGTTTTTCAAGAGTAGGTCAGACTTCAAGGTCACTAGGTCAAATGTCACGGTCCCAAATGAATTGTCTGATGATGAGGTATCCACATGTGAAATATCAAAGCCCTACCCCTTATAGTACCTGAGACATAGCCCAGGTTAAAGATCAGGGTTTTTTTTTTTTTATTTGGGGAAGGTGCCTGTGCCTGTCCCATTTGGGAAAATTTGCGACATTTTGCTGAAATTGGGAAAATTTTTGTACAAATTCTCATCAAAGTATAACTTTAAAGTATCATTTATTAACAATGATAATCCATTGATTTGCTTGAACTGAACATGGAATGAATAAAAAAACTTTAAAAAATGCACTTAGAAATAGGACATTTTGTGCTGACTTCCAGGTTTTGAGTCTTTTTTTTCTCAGGTGATTTTTCATAATTCCTCTTTGGGAATTTCAGGGTGATTTTTTGGGAAAAATAGAGCAAATTTCGCATTGGGAAGGGGCCGAAATTCGGCCCCAAAACAAGGAAAAAAAACCCCCTGTATATGTATAGAAAGACAAGGCTTCCGCCGAATTTTCAGCTAGAAGTAGCTTCTGAAATGTTTGCATTTGTCATGTTTGAAGGGCAAAATGGGGTATGACCATAAATATTTATTTGTATACGTCCTAGAAACAACCAATAATTCACCCAAAAAGATCTCATAACATGGCCTAATCGTCCACCTTAGTTGGACTGTTTTCTACTTTCTGTCTTGAATCTCCATTGCCAGATTGGACAAATACGGATTCATTCAGAGGCTTTACTCTGCTTACTGTAAGCAGAGTAAAACACCTTGATGATTCAGACTAGCTAATCTGGCAATGGAGGTTCAAGACAGAAAGTAGAAAACAGTCCAACTTTGGTAGACGATTAGGCCATGTTATGAGATCTTTTTAGGGGAATTATTGATGTTTTTAGGAAGTATACAAATCAATCTTTATGTTCATACCCCGTTTTGCCCTTCAAATGCAAAAAATTGCAGAAATGCTACTTCTAGCTGAAAATTCGTCGAAAGCCTTGTCTCTCTATAAGATACCAGTATTCTCTTATGACCATACAGGATATTAACGCTCTTTCTACATGTGCCTGTGCCCACCACGTTTGTTATAGAACGAAGTCTGATGACCAATCAGAACGAAGGATACAAACTATCACGTGACCAACTTTCTTTATCATCTGTTCTGATTGGTCGGTTCTCCGAACTTTCGCTTTGCCTGTTTAGTTTGGTAGGGAGTTAAAAATTGGCAAAAAATGCAATAACAAAGCGAGAGAAAAATGCAAGGTGGGTAGAGATAGTTAGGTAAATGTTTTCTTTAGTCCCGTCAACAAGAAAATCAATATTTCAGACCTTCAAAATGGTACATCGTTTGGCAACAGTTTCGTCCGACTTCGTTCTGTAACAACCATAGTAGGGTTCAGTCTCTTTTAGCGGCAATGGAGAGACTGGATTACTTAGTCTACAAAATGTCTAGAAAGAATTCCAACTGCAGAATGATAAAATCCTGTTAAGTAAATGAAATATTTTGTCAAGATAAGAGCAGTAATGGAGTCAAAACAAATATGTGATTGTAATAGTCAACAACTTTATATGGCAGATGCAGGGATGGGGGGGGGGAGAAGGTTCCACATGACCCAAGAGTTAACTTAAGATTTTGCACACTCAAGGAATCAAGCAATATCTTCGTGGAGTTTAGGCTAACAGTACTGTGAAATTCACTGACTTTGTCCTTCTTACAAAGCTCAACAGAAAATGGCGTTTATACTAACAAAGATGCCACCGGGGGCATTCGTGTTTCACAAACACAGGCTTTATTTAAATATTGTAATACATGAACACATAGGCATTGTGTTGAAAGGATGGTATTGCGATACGAAACAGCAGGGAGCAAAATTAGCACTCGCCCAGTCGCCATTGGCGACCATTTTCACAACTGGGCGCCTGCAGGGATTTTTCAGGGTATTTTACTTTGGGTCCAGGGTCCATTAAAATTGGGAAAAATCGCGGCGTTTCAATGATATTGGGAATTTCCAACAGTTTAATTGATTCTTAATGGAATAAATCATTACACAGAGATATAACTCCTTCTTATTCAAAGTGTCTTCAATAAAAGAAACAAAGTAGTAGTAAAGCCATCTATACTTTAGATTGTGCTTCAAAGGACATCAACTTCTAGGATCTGGAACAGGCATCTGTTCAGAGTCAGAGGGGCTACTTTTGATCATGATCAATCAGGATTCAGGTTTAAAGTCAGTGTTTGACGGCGGACATATTCCCACTGTCCAAGTCGCCCCCATTCTGTTAACTGAACATGAACTACTTTCTGTTGTTTCTTTTATAGTCACTATCCAAAATTTTATTTTGAAGAACGTATCTATCCTTTACAAAGAAGAGGAGAAACTCCCTTTTGTAATTTTTTGGTATCAGATTTGCTGTTGTGAGACGACATGGTCCTGGGGTTCCCAATACTGGATATTCAATTTGATGACTAAAACGTAAACCTATACCGGATATAAGATTTATGACCAGTTTACATATCGATCGTTATTGTCGTATTTCTGCTAGGTATTTCAGTCGTCATTATTTTGCTCTTTATTGAAGAACACTTTAGCAAAAAATTAAGAGGTTCAAATTGGGAAATTTCAATCATAAATTGGGAAAATACAGGTCATTTTGGCGTTGGGAATGGGTCCGATAATCGGACCCAAAAACGGACTTGAAAAATCCCTGAAGATTTTTTTAAAAAGTAGGCCAAACATCAATGTCACTGGGTCAAAAGTCAAGGTCCAAAATGAAGGTCTGGTGATGAGGTATCCACATGTAAAATACCAAAGCCCTACCCCTTATACTTCATGAGATATAGTCAAGGTTAAAGTTTTGTCCATGCAACCGCCGACGCTGACGCCGACACTCAGGCTATGACATTAACTCATCGGACATTCGTCACGGCATGCTTAAAACACTGTTATCAAAATGTTGACTTACTGACGGACAGACGGACGGACGGAAGGACTGACAGATTGACGGACTTCGCCATTTAAAAGACCGTAATTTGCTTCGCAATTCGGCCAAAAATGAACAAGCTGTTACAGTGGTAGCCATGGCAACACAACATCCGAAGCTGGCTTCTTTCATGGTCTAAAAAGTGCTATAAATAGAATGACCTCGTTACCATGGCAACCAGATGTCATAGCAACCGAAAAGATCAGTACTTAATACATATCCATTGTAGAAAATCATAAAATGGCAATTGTTTTAATTTTTTATCAGTTCCCTCTGCCTTTGATAAAACTAATTTGTTTATCATGTCACCATGAAATCCATCTCGCGCTCAAGGAAAAAAGCAAGAGAAGCTGCTGACAAGGATATTTTGCAGAGCTATACTCCCATGCGGACTTTATTCTACGACATCATAGAAGCGCTACGTACCAGAAGGCCGTTACAGCGTCTTTATCCATGAAAAATCCTCTTTATGAAAGATATGTGTTGGCTTCGAGAAATATTACAAAATTGTTCAAGGCTCCATACGTTCAATCTTCTCTGGAACAGCTACCAAAATAATCAATGTTGGAAATCAAATCATACTGGACAAATTGCGTTCGTGAAACATATGCCCCAACTGGGCATTTTGACTCTTGTGACAGCAACCAGTGAGAGATTACCTTGATCTGCATACCTTAAACCCTCCTCTTCAATTCACGCAGCATTCATACATGTACCATTGTAACAGGTCTTCGAATTCATAGCATTATTTAAGAACACATAAATTTAGAGCATGGACAAGACCCTCGTCAGTGACCCTCATTCTAAAAATTGTAATAAGGCCAAAGAGTGTGAAAGTTATTATGTCCAAAGGTGTACCGAAAGACGTAGGTGGGATATGATGCTACAGGACCCACTTTTTTTTTAATTTCAAGAAATTTTGATAACAGCATAAAGCCTGTGTTTGTGAAACACGAATGCTCCCGGTGGCATCTTTGTTAGTATAAACTTCATTTTCTGTAAGTGAAAGGGCAACAATTTTGGTATCAATGGATAGGTCTTGTCACAAGGAATACACATGTAAAATATGAAAGCCCTATCACTTACCATTCAAAAGTTATGCCCAATGTTAAAGTTTTAGAAAAGTAAGGTCAAAGGTCAAGGGTCACGAGGTCAAAAATGTCGATATCAATGGAAGGTCTTGTCACAAGAAATACACATGTGAAATATGAAAGCCCTAAGTTATACCCAGTTAAAGTTTTTGAAAAGAAGGTCAAACGTCAAGGTCAAGGTTATGAGGTTAAAAATTTTGGTAACAATGGAAAGGTCTTGTCACAAGGAATACACATGTGAAATATGAAAGCCTTATCACTTGCCATTCAAAAGTTATTCCCAATATCAAAGTTTTTGAAAAGCAGGTCAAAGGTCAAGGTCACAATGTCAAAAATTTTGGTATCATTGGAAAGGTCTTGTCACAAGGAATACATATAAGTATGAAAGCTGTATCACCTTCCATTCAAAAGTTAAATTATGCCCAATGTTAAAGTTTTTTTTTCAGACAAACAGACAAATGGACAGACAGACAAACAGGCGGACAGGTCAAAAACTATATGCCCCCGAATCTGTGATTCCGGGGGCATGAAATTTGAATGCGTTGAAGAAAAGATCAACTGAAGTTGATGGAACTTGGCTACATGTGCCCTCGGGGACTCCTGGTCCACCAGCTGTGACACTCACCAAGTCGTACAAACGTTAAATGCCTTAAAATTCAATAGAATCATTTAAGAAAAGATAAATTTGCAACATGCACCAGACATGCACAAAGCTCGAAGTACGACATTGAGATATATTCACATATCAAAAAAGGTTTCAAAATATGCAACAACAGCGACAAAAAGTCCAGAAAAATTAGAGAGAGAGACAGACAGGCAGGCTGGAAACTTTAAGTCTTCTCCGATGACCCGATAAGGGATAGACAATAGTAGTGTTCAAACTCTCCACCTTCTTGAAAAAAATTTCAAAATAATTTTAATGCACCAAACACGTGTTTCGGATTGTTAATCCTCGTCAGTGATACTTAATTAAAAGCCTAGTTTTAATTTCTAGACTAAGCAAAATATGTTTCAGGTATGTTCTCTAGTTTTATTTTTGGAATTTAAATTCGTGCAATTATTATCGATTCAGTAGCATACTGTACTCAAATAAAATCTATGACTAAAGTATCATTTAAGTTTTTTTTTTCCTAATGAAGACCTTGACTTTGACCTTTTGGCCCCAAAATTGATATGCTTTTCCAATACCTCTGAGGTTTTGGACAAGTGGGAGGCTGAGGGAATGACGTGTGAATTAATACACCATTTTCTACTAATGGCAGATGACCATCTAAACTCACTAGCTATTTCACATTTATAGTCTTGATGGTTTGTGTGTTGTCATGTGATGTTGTATTCGGTGTTTGATGGACATAATGTCTCTTTGGCGTCTCTTGAGGTGCTGCTTGTTAACCCTGTGTTTTTGTATTTAAGGTTTTTGGAGAGTGTGCCAAAACCAAGTTTATTTAAAGATATCTTCCTTTCCCTGTCTGTGCCTTATAAAGCAGATGTACCAAGAAATTGATCCAACAAACTATTTACAGGTTTAATTATTAACACTTTCAAATCTATCCAACAAGAATTTAAGGTTTAATTAACACTTTCAAATTTATCCAACAACTATTCAAAGCTTAAATTAACACTTTCAAATCTATCTAACAAGAATTTAAGGTTTAATTATTAATAACACTTTCAAATTTATCCAACAACTATTCAAAGCTTAAATTAACACTTTCAAATCTATCTGAACAAGAATTTAAGGTTTAATTAACACTTTCAAATTTATACAACTACTATTCAAAGCTTTACTGAACACTTTCAAATCTACTTTATTCAATAATATCTACCCATCGACATCACAGGGCTCCTCCAGTGTGTGTTCGTTGATGTTTAATGAGTTCTTGTAGACGAGCGGTACTATGCCCACACTCTTCACATTTATGTGGCTTATCCTCAGAGTGTGTGATCATATGTGCCATAAGATGATCTTTTCTATTAGTACTGTACCCACAAACACCACAAACAAAGGGTTTCTCTTTTACATGTGTCTTCTGATGTTTTTTGAGGTTTCTCAGTCCAGGAAAAATTTTCCCGCACAAGTCACAGATATGTGGCTTCTCCTCTCTGTGTGTCATCATATGTAGCTTGAAATCATCAAGATTGGAAGTATTATACCCACACAGCTCACACATATGAGGCTTCTCTTCTAAATGTGACCTTTTATGTTTCTTAAGATCGGCATTACACGTTGTACCGTAATCGCATTGATCACAATTATATGGCCTTGTACCTGTGTGTATGCTTTTATGTCTCTTCAGATTATCCGAACAATAAAAAGATTTCCCGCACAACTCACATTGAAATGGCTTCTCCTCAGTATGTGTTCTCACGTGCTTCCTGAGATTATTTTGGTAGGCAGTATTATACCCACATATATCACACACATAAGGTTTCTCTCCAGTATGCTTCTTTTTATGTGATATCAGAGCATTCATGTGAGCAGAGCTATACCCACATTCATCACACTTATATGGTTTTTCCCCTGTATGTCTTCTTGTATGTACCCTGAGAGTATATATATTAGCTGCACAATATCCGCAAACATCACATCTATAAGGCTTCTCTCCTGTATGAGTCATCTTGTGTTGTTTTAGGGCACTCGTGTGAAAAGCCCTATATCCACATTCATCACACTTATAAGGTCTTTCTCCAGTATGTCTCCACATGTGATATTTTAGCGCACTGGCGTAAGTAGCGGCGTAACCACACAAATTACATTTATATGACTTTTCGCCTGTATGTCTCTTCATGTGATCTTTCAGATAATTTAAGTGAGCAGTCATGTACCCACACAGACCACACTTGTATGGCTTCTCTCCAGCAAGTTTACTCTTTTTCGTCTCTATATTGAGCGAATAAGCGGTCAAATCGCCTGTGTTTGTCTCTATATTGAGCGAATTAGCAGTACTATACCCACACATATCGCCTGTTTTTGTCTCTATATTCAGCGAATTAGCAGTACTATACCCACACAAATCGCCTGTGTTTGTCTTTTGATCTGGTACCTCAACGTTATCAACATTAGCAGTGCTATACTCGCAAGACTCAGAATTTATAAATATCTTTTCTTTTTTCTCATCAGCATTATTTTCTTGTGTATGTTCAAGATTTTTCAAAGTAGATGTACTGTACTCACTCTGATGGCAATCGACATGATCCATTTCCATGTTTATCTTCAGCTGTTGTCTTATACTGATCGACTGAGTGGATGATCTTAGAGGTGACTACTGTATGAAAAGTTGTGTATGTTACACTTATAACTGTCCTCTATAGTAACTGTCTTCTGAAATTGTTCATTTTGTATTGGATCTCTGAAAAAAAAATAGAGATTATCACTTACTTGCATTTTCTCTCTCTAAGCATTGCTCCAAGTAGCATTCAAGATTTGGTTGCCAAAAAGCGACCTTGCTTAAATTATGGTCGTCATTTCCAAAATTTGGTCGCATTAAGCAAATTTTTGGTCGCTATTTGTGTATATTTAACTTTCCAGAAACAAAAACCTGTATACTTTCAGTTAATGATACGTTAATTGGAAATGAATTTCTCGTTTTGGAGAAAAGATTGAATTTGGAATTTTTAAGTCTAAAATTGGGAAAAAGTACCTCTTTTCATCTTTTTGACGTTGGGAATGGGGCAGAATTTTGGCCCCCTACAGACCCTTAAAAAATCCCTGGACATAGTCCCATTCTGATTATAGGGCTAAGTATCGCGAGTCAAATTTGTGTTGCTATACTGTAAATTGCTTTATTTTTGTCAGTACCAATTTTCGTCAATTCGTTCAAAATGACCATTTCGTAAGTATATAAATTCTTCATCCAAGGGTCCCTAAAATATACATTTGTCTGTTCAAATGCCAACTTAACATTCAGGTATAGGCCGTATGCGTTTGTTTTCATTGTTTGTTTAATAATTATTGGTAAACAAACAATTAGAAACATGTATATCACCTAGCTTGTTGTGAAAACATATCATTTGGTAATTAGAAGTACATTATTTGCGACTTTGTGTGCGTATTCAGTTTTCAGTGATATACCGTATAACCAGAAATTTTTGCCAGTATCAAATTTGCTGATGGAAAAATAGGGTGTCTTTAATTTGGTGAGTACAATTTTTCGCGATTTCTAAATTACAAACAAATATGTTCATATATTTGACGAACAATAAAGGCCGAACAAGCGTTATTTATTGGGCTGTGTAGCATAGTGTGGACGCTTTTGTCTTGTTTAAAAGTGGCGAGTCAGAATCCATCTTTGGTAGGGCTGAGTACCGTGGGTCAAATGTGTATTGCGATATTTGGAAAAATATTGCGATATATTGCAATATTTTTATACGGTAACATTAAGAGTCCTTATGGTTATATTTTTTTTCTACCTAAATTTTCCTTTCACAATTTTATTTTAAAATCTGAAAATGTCTTCATCATGATATGATTACGGATGCACACGTGCAGACAAATTTGACCAATCATACGTACATGCATGAATATCCGGTTGAAAAAATAATATTCATCCAGTTATTTTAAGCTATCAATGTGATAATTCTGCTGAGACATCGGCGGACACTCGCGGACAGACAGTGCAAAAAGTCACTAGGAAACTTAAAATGACACCACTATGTTGTACGTTTAAACAATCATAACTAAATATATACATGTACTATAAACAAAATATAAGAATCAAGCTAACATGATAAAGTCTTTCTTGCAAATTAGTATACCAATGTGCAGTGTGTTGCTGAACGTTTCTAAAGGTCGAAGAAACGTTATTTTACCTATTTCTTGAAATCTATTTTGCAGTGTAGCATAGACCAGTCATCTCGTCACATTTAAAAGTGGCTAGTCAGAAATTTGCAGAACTGATCGCTTTCGCCCATAAGTTTCAAAGAAACAACATAAAAATATGAAGATAAATAATATCGTCAAAAACCGGTTTTTGAAAACAAATACCGTGGTACGTATTGCGCCTCGTATCGCAATATTCTGGTGCCGTGATAAAACTGCTCAGCCCTAATCTTTGGTCATTTAAATTACCCTTTTTGTTGTATTTTGAGTACAAAAATGTAGTAATTTACGTTAATGCGCATAATTTCGAAGAAACAACATAAAACTATGAAGAAAAAATATTGTCAAAAAGCGGTTTATGAAAACAAATAATGTGGTACGTATTGCGAAGCCTCTTATGGCAATATACCGGTACCGCAATAAAACAAAATAGCATTTTTTGGCAATGTAATTAATTAAATTACAATTACATTGCAAATGTAAGTCATTAAATTACACATTACATTTCATTTAATGAATTTATTTTTAGCATTTCATTTTCTAACAATGCCGGAATGGTAATTTCAAGTCTCACAAAATGAAAGAAAAGTTCAGGACAATAATCGCTCAATAGTCCAATGCCTTTTAAGATTCCCTGAGAAACCATTAATGTGAAATACATGCATTTTGCCTTTAAATTTCCCCAAGAATTCTTGGCACTTAAAAATAATAGACATTTTGTCCTTGTCTTTAGTTAGGCTTCCCAACTGAATTTTGTTATATTTATCTGAGGATCAAATCAAATTTGTAAACAGTGACCTTTGACAATTTTATACATGCATTCATTCTATTTTGGACAATCAGGTAAAAATGCATTATCTCTTAGACTGATATAATCATGATAATGGAGGACCTTTCAGTTTCAGAAGTGACAAACAAGTTAATTAGAAAAGAAACACATAACCAGACTTTGTTTCGATAACTATAAGTCATATTAGGTCTTGTGGTCATTCAGGTAAAACTGTTTATTTAACCATTAACTGTGGCTAACCTCAATGCTAATGATTACACAACAGGGTAATATTTTCATAAATTAATCTGTGTATTCATTTCTTTTTAGTTTCAAATGTATATTTATTGAAAAGTAATTGAAATGTAATTGGAATTACATGCAGTTTTTGCCTTGTAATTAATTAAATTACAATTACAAGTAAATGAAAAAATCTTCAATTACACATTACATTCAACATGTTCAATTACTTGAAAAAATGTAATTAATTGTAATTAAGAGCCAATCCGGCATAAAACCATGCAAATTGGTCCAAATGACCTAATAACCAAATTTAATGATTTTAAGTTATTTTAATAGATACATGACTAGGAATAATTCTGTCAAATATTTTTGTTCAAATATCCATGGTTACAGAGATATACCAACCCATCATTTTTCCCGCCAAATTTACAAAAAGGACGTAGAAATATCCCTATTTTCGCTGATGTACTTCTCTAAAATTTTAAGTATAAATTAAATTGGGGTAAATATTTTTATTGATATATTGAAATATAACATTTCATTCTATCTTAGGATAATATTATGTATGAAATTTTTTTTTCCAAAGACAGCCACAACGTAACTTGAAAAGAGGCAAAAATCGGCTAAGTGAGAAAACGACGTTTTATACGTTTTTCACGCACCAATATCTTCTGTAAGAGAAGTTTGATTTTTATCAAATTTCATCTTTTAACTCTTTGCTTTAATCTTATAAATATATCAAAAATCCACCGCTGCCAAATGATTACGTATTGAGATGTAGACAGTTAAAATATGTATAAAAGGTCAGCTTAACGAAAAAACGACGTTTTAGACGTTTTTCACGCACCAATATCTTCTGTAAGAGAAGTTTGATTTTTATCAAATTTCATCTTTTAACTCTTTGCTTTAATCTTATAAATATATCAAAAATCCATCGATGCCAAATAATTACGTATCGAGATGTAGACAGTTAAAATATGCATTAAAGATCAGCTTAACGAAAAAATGACGTTTTAGACGTTTTTCAAGCAACAATATCTTCTGTAAGAGAAATTAGATTTTTTTCAAATTTCATCTTTCAACTCTTTGCTTTAATCTTTTAAATATATCAAAAATCTACCGATGCCAAATAATTACGTATCGAGATATAGACAGTTAAAATATGCATTAAAAATCAGCTTAACGAGAAAATGACGTTTTATACGTTTTTCACGCACCAATATCTTTTGTAAGAGAAGTTTGATTTTTTTTCAAATTTCATCTTTTAACTCTTTGCTTTGATCTTATAAATATCTCAAAAATCCACCAATGCCAAATAATTACGTATCGAGATATAGACAGTTAAAATTTGCATCAAAGTGAATTTTTGCGGTGTAAAAATGCGAACGAAAAATACGGAATCCCAAAGATTCAATCATTGCACATGTAGAAATACGCATACATGTGCGGCGAGTTGTGACCACAGCTGATTTGATCATGTCTTTTCACACGCAGGTCAAGGTCAAACTCTTTGTTCAAAATTGTGCAATCGATAGTTGGGAATGAAAATAAATTTTATCGAAAACGTAAAATATATTCCAAAGGGTCTAGAAAGAGGAAAAAAGGAGCCATAAAAAGTTTTATTTGAAAATATGCAGTATCGACCCTAATATTGTCGATTCTTTAATAAATAAATCTCCGTATACTTCTATTGTAAAAACTCAATACATTGTAGGTGGCGCCAGTGAAATTTATTAGAGCAGCGCACCCCAAATTCAAAATCACGTTTTTAAAGGTTTATAACTGCGAATGTATGCGTTAGATTCGCCTGAAAATTTGAATTTATACAAATGAGAATGTATATTTTCATTTGAAAAGAAAAATTTTGCATTCCAAAATATTGTAAAATTAATTAATTTTCAGGGACACCGTCCCTTTAAAATTGAAGTGAGGAAATGATGCGAAGAAGCGAAGAAATGATCTCTTTTTCGCTTCTCCGTATCATTCCGTATTTTGTTTCTTCACATCATTTCTTCGTTTCTTTTCATATTCAGTACACGAACTAACAATGTCAGAATTACGCTTTTGCAGAAAAGAAGTTATATATAAAATGAAATTATATATCTCTTTGATGTTTGAAAGGCGTATAATGTATACATGTAGATCTACGCCCTTAGGTTAACCCAGGAGTTTTTCTCTTTCTTTTCTGTATAATTTTGTTTTTGTTTTTTGTTTTTTTTTCGGAGGGGAGGGTGTCGGGTTTTTTTTTTTTTGTTTTTTTTTTTTTTGTTTTTGTTTTTTTTTTCGTTTCGTGTTTTGTTTTGTTTTTCAATATTGTTTTTTTTTTGAAAGATGGAGTACCATGAACTCTTTTTTTTTTCTTTCCAATAGAAGAACTTTTTTATAGAACGAAGACCGCTCTGCTTTAGTACAAGATAATATCAATACTTTGAAGGAGAAATACCTTGAATTAATGATATGAAGGAGATAAACTTTTATGAAAGAATTTCGATTTTATATAAGAAAGTGATTACTCTCATAATTTACGCGCATACGGACCGGAGCGGATGAATACGGAGCAAAACAGCTTATACAAACGCAAGGATTTAGAGCGATGGGGGGGGGGGGGGGGGTTCCGGGGAAAAGAGTGCTTTTTCTAGTACGATTTTCTTTTTTAACGCGGGAGCGGGGCCGGGGGCAGGTGAAGGTTAAGAAATATGACGGAGAGGTTGTCAGGGATCCTGAAATTTGCCCCAAATTATTTTGACCTTGAATAAACAAAGACTTTTCTCATCATAACCATAGATGACCGATTTGGTTGAAAGCGCTATTTGACGTTGAGTTGAAATCAAGAAAGAGACAGTCATATCAAACAATTTTTTTTTCTTGTTTTTTGCACGAAAATAACAGAATGATCGAGGTTTTCTCGAAAAAAAATAAGGACTGGATATATAGTTAATTCATTGATTTACTTTAAGTGAGGATAATTCGTGCAACCTGTCTATTTTTTCTCTGAAATACGAATAAATTGTTATGTTTATAGGAAAGATCAACCTAACATTTAAAAAAAAAACACGTTTATTTTATCAATTCAACAGATCGTTTTCAAAAGGAAAGAACTTTTTAAACACAATTTCCTATGAAACAATGAATTTGGAAAATCGATGAAAAGAGCAGCGAGTAGACTGTAAAGAAAACTTTTCTTTCCGATTTTCAACATTTTTTAAAGAAAATACCACAGTCATGTCAACAATACACAGACAGGACAATTTGTTCATATAACAGAGAATGAGAGATCATAGAAGAGTACATCGAACGACCCGTTGTCTACAGGACAATAGATCTACATGTAACAAATCTGATGACACGAAACTAGCAGTGGCATAGTGATCCTTTTATGATGAGCTTTCAGAAGTTAAACGTCTTCAAATTCAATAGAAGTGAGATTAAGTGCCCCTGCTCCAGGGAGACTCGAACCAGGAACCTTTCCGTAATTGGTTCGACGCTCTAACCAGTACTTACTGGTAGTAGCACCGACTATTTTAGAGACTCGTTCTTTTACATCTGTGAAGATTATTTCAAAAGATTTGGGATGGGTACATCTAATCACATCTAGAAACGAGGGAACGAGATTTGCTATGCAATCTTGAGCTAAACTCTATCAATCTTATAATCTAATGCGATAGTTTATCCGTGTCAAGTTCTCATTTTATCGTCATTGTTTACATGCTACCAGGGAACCTAACCACGTGACGTCATCACTAAAAGTCTGACTCGGTGGCGTCGTTCCGGGCTATCTCGAAAATCGTCTAGATTAATGATGGGGCTTATATAACGGAAATTGAAAAAAGATCTGAAACGATTTCCATCATTTTTAGAACATATTTTGTTAATATCTTAAATTTTTTTTCTAGATTATGATCAAAGATGCTTATCTTTTGAACATTTTTCCATTAAATCTTTTAATCATATTCCGCAAAATAATGAATATTCTTGATAAAATTTGCATATCTTAGATACATTTGGCAGCGACAGTTTTTTTATATATTAAAGTATGATACGTTTACTTTATTATACTGAAATTTTGTGGGAAAATTTTCTCTCTTATAGATGTTATTCATGTTCGAAATAGGGACGCTTTTGTCAAATCCCAATATAAGTCGTATTAGAGCGCCCCCTGGTGGCAAGTCAATTCGTATATCTTAACTTTGCGAGTACTATAATGAAGATGAATTGAGTAAGTATCCGATTTTATCATGAAAAGAATTACTGCATATCAAAATCAAATCTTATTCAACGATGAAAATAGGGCTATTTTAGTGTTGTTTTTGAGCCCTGTTAATGGCGTTATGCCATACAAACAAAATTGGCCCATTACTATAAAACGGGACATATATGAATTTTAAAATAATTTTTTTCTCGAATGTTTTTCATCATAGAATACAGAAATATACATAAAAATGTAAAACTTTGACCACCCTTTTGGACGATTTTTACGATTTTGCATGGTTTTATGCCGGATTGGCTCTTAATTACAATTACATTTTTAATTACCCCCATCCCTGGTATAGTGGAGCGTGGAGAAGAATTAGCATTAATCGATGGTTGCAAGTAAACACTCGTGCCCCGACATTTGTTTATTTTGATAGAAAGCTGTCAATTTCAGCAGCCATGTAAAGGTCTCAGTAGTAAAAGCATATCGCAATTAATTAATACCGGCTGAGTGGGATGCAATTATGATCTTCAATTCAGCTAGTATTCTAACTTGATGTATATGTATACTCTATCATTACATAAATCTTCGAACCAGGCAAGGTGGTGTTTTAGGGTTATGGAAATTATGAAGTACATGAAATAGAATAAATGGCTGGTGGGAATTACTGTTCCCTACATGTAAGTGTATTGAACACTGAGATCAAAAGCCATTTATCAATTGACCTTTATACAAAATGCCACATAGGGAATTGACTCTTAGGATTCAAAACAATGAAAGTTCAATGTGTCTTGCGATTTGATATGCTTTCTTTTACATGTATACCAGCATCATCTCCAACATGTCCAACAAACTGTCGCCAATCTTTGTTTGATATAAGAAACACTTTAAAATTTTATATTTCTTTCCAAAATTCTTATATTTGAAAATTAAAAAAAAAAAAAAACCTCACTATAGAATCATAAAAGATATGATAAAATATACTTTTTGAATCATTTTAACTACCAAATCCAAGACGTTAATTTTAAAAATACTGTTTTAAGATATACATGTAATTGTAAATCAAACGATAATCTCAATCTGCCTATTCCCATAATGTGTTAAACACAGATAAAAAAAAATCCTTCAGTAGAGAGCATGATAAATTGGTCTGACAGATAAATCTGCCGTTGTATCATTCACTTCACTATCCTGATTATAGGGTTAACTGTCTGAAAATGAAACACCACCATTCTTTACCTCAGACAAGGTTAAATTTTCTTGTACCTGTAAACTAAAACAAATGTGGGGTCATGTAACGGTTATGTCTGCATATAAGTGATGTTAATTTCTTCTTTACGCTCCATTTCACAATCCACTCTACGCTCCAATCCACACTCCGCTCAGCTAAATAAAGTATGCCTTAGGATACAGGTGTGACAGGCGGAATGGAAAATGTGGCCGGTCCGGGAATCGAACCCGAGACCAGGGTTTTTTCTAGCCCCTGATGTCAGGGGCCTGGGCCGATGAAATTGGGAATTTTGCAACATTTCAACCTAAATTGGGAAATAAATTTCAAACAACAAAAAGACATATTCATGCAAATTATCCCTAATAATATCAATTGTCTATATTTTGAATCCCTCCTAGAGTTAAACTAACACAACATGTTTGTTCTTCTCAGGGAGTTTGGTTAACTTGAAAACCTTGGTCGCCAACTGGGCCCCTGACAATAGATATTTTAGGAGCCCAGCTTAAATTTCAGGAGCCCAATTTGTCCCCGCTAGTTTTATTGTGTGCAATTTTTTTTCAGGATTATCTGATGCTATTGAATTTGAAGACGTTTGACATTGTACTGAAGCAAACCAAATGTTACAGGGTCATATTTTCGTATACAAATTTATATGAAATATAGAAGGCTGAATAGAACGTTATGTATAGGCTAATAAGTGGCCAGACAATTTTATACCATCTATTTCAAAATGTTGGACGTTCAAAGAAAGGGTCAGCGGATTATAGGAAACCTTTACATAATTGATTGAATGACAGTCTGTTTTTAGGAAACAAATTTAAGAGGGTGCAAACACATGTACAAGTTATTTAATGTCTTGTCTGCAGTTTGTTACAAAAAAAAGAGAACCAACCATTGATGATTGAAAAAGCAAATAAAACGTCAAAATAAGGAGAATCAAGTGAACAAATAGACTGACTAATTGCCTTGGCAGTGGGCATGCGTATTGTCTTGGTAGCGGGTCTGATACCAGACTATAATGATGGGTATTAAAGGTAACAGGCCTAAAGATCGCCTGGATTCGCCTACGCTCCTATAATAAAAATAATAAAATTTTACAGGAGCATAGGCGAATCCAGGTGATCTTAAGCCTGTGGGTAAGGTTTACTTTGAAAATTGTAGTGTGCGGAGATATCTGAGAAACAAAGTGAATGAAAAGGAAAAGAACAAAACAATATGATTGATTTTATTTAGTCGCCAATTGGGCGAGCACTTTGGGATTTCAAAGTCGCCCAGGGCCAAATTTAGTCGCAAATGCGACTGGGCGAGTGCTAAACAAACTCCCTGCTTCTTTCGCTTTCCTTTCAGTTAATGATCCGTAACTTGGAAATGAATTTCTCGTTTTCGAGATTAGATTGAATTGGGAATTTTTAGGTCTAAAATTGGGAAAAAGTACCACTTTTTGGCATTGGGAATGGGGCCAAATTTCGGCCCCCTACAGACCCTAAAAAAAACCCTGGAGACCTTCTGCTTACAGGGCAGACGCTCTTACCAACTGAGCTAACCGGGCACGATTCCTGAACCGTCACACTCCACCCCGCCATATTTTAAGGTTTCCCAAAGTTGTTAACCGGAAACCTCACAAAGAAAGACAAATAAATGCCCTAAACCACAAGCAACTCATGAGGTTTTAAGTACTCTCAGGCACCAAATACTGTGACAGGCGGAATGGAAAATGTGGCCGGTCCAGGAATTGAACCCGAGACCTTCTGCTTACAGGGCAGACGCTCTTACCGAGAGCTAACCAGGCACAATTCCTGAACCGTCACACAGGAAAGGAACACAAGTCTGTATGGAACCTAAACATAAAAGTGTTTTGTGCATGGGCTGGCATGCATACAAAACAGAACTAGAAATATATTTCCAGTTCTATTTCATGAATCATGGACTTGGCTCCGATCCAAGCACCTGTGCACTGTGTGATGATTTTGAGAAGAGCTTCATGCATCAAGAAGAAAGATTTTTTAGACATCCGGCAGAACTCTTTTTTGTGATTTGATTGAAACACATGGATTGAAAAACACAAAATTCTTTACTTACAGAATATCACTAGGCTAAATGTGTGCAATTTACAGGCACCTAGAAGTATATCGGTTTATCAAACGTAGCGGTCAGAGGCTCGTTCTGGAAGACAAAGCCTCGAGGAGACAACTCGCTGATAAAGTCTATTCGCTCTCCATATATTTCGAAACTTAGTTCGTGCCAAACCGTGTTCACCCTCGCCATAGCTGATGATTAGCCATACTGGAACTATACCAGTTCTCATCTACTCATGGGTTTTCTTCGAATAAAATGTTTACTCAGTAACAAAATATTTCATCGAAACTTTATTACAAAAGATACAAATCCAAGGGCGGATTTAGGGGGTCGGGAACCTTAATGTCCACCAGAATTCACTATTTTGAAACAAAATTTACAAAAAAATTCTGATATATTCTATCGCATATCGATTCGATACCGTATTAATTGGCGTATTTGTGGATTCGTACAGACAATCGCGAAGTTTTTGTAATGTACGTCGCACTGAGGGGTTTTTCTGTTTATTTTAAAATTAACGAATACTATAATATGAACATATTTAAATAATTTGCAAAGCATATACGTGTGTCAAACAATCAATGTAAATGGGATCGGAACCTTCACGTTTCTGTCCTCAAATACCCAGTTTGAGTATTTTTGTCATCTACAAATTTTGTTAAAAACATACTTGAAATAATCGGAAAAATGGGCAAATGTTTAACATTGTATATAGCTCGAATCTTTATATTTTTCAAAAACAGGATTATCGATAGTAAGAATATCATCTTGCTACGTCTTTCGGTATATTTAGGACATAATTTTTACAGATTTTGGCAATATTACATTGTTTAGATTGAGGATCACTTACGAGGGTTAAATATCCGAAACGTGCATGTCTGGTCCATGCTGTAAATTTATCTGCTCTAAAATGATGCTAATGAATTTGAAGACGTTAAACATCCAGGTACCTAGAAGTACCAATGGAGCATTTCACATCATCATGTTTTCTTTGCTTTTGAAGATTTTGAATAAATTCTTTTTCATATGTGTATAAAGATAAATCTGCAACAAGAGGCTCACAATTTGCACCCACAGGAATCCCTACAACCTGCTTGTAGAGATTCTCACCAAATCCTACATAAATGTTTTACAAGAGGAAGGACAAGGCACTTCATAGGTAGACACTCTCAGTGGCGTAGCTAGACCCAAAAAGATGTGTATGCTTGATTTTACAGTGCGAGCGTCGAAGGCGCGAGCGCACTAGGGCGGTCCGGGGGCATCCCCCCCCCTCCCCGGAAAATTTTTGAAGATAAGAACACAGCAGAAACATAACACATCAGTGACAATATCAGCTGAGAACACAGCGCCATATTGGCCGCGAAACAGACCCGAATCTTAACATCTACTACTATACTCAACATGTATTTTGGACACAATATCGCCCGTTAGACCTTGCAAGTTGTTTGGGATGAGAAATTGAGCTAGGAGTCTGCCTTCGAGTAGCCTAGCTGGTCTCCAATTCACTTGTCAAATGATCCATAAATGGATAATAGAGGGCAAATTTCCAGTCATTCTTGGGGTCATCTGTCTGATAGTTTGCACTGTGGATTTCAAAACATGCCTCATTGGAAATTTCTATCATTTTTATTTTTCTTTAAGCATGATTTTGATAACCTTCTTACGAAAATGATGTGATAAATTAGTGAAAATTTATTGTATTTCAAAGAAATTTTTTTCTGGTCAAAATGATGTGTATGCTTGAGCATACAAGCATATATAGTAGCTACGCCACTGACTCTAGAAAACACCGATTTGAATCCATTTTCGTAATTTTCTCGTGTTTCATTCGAACTCAATACAACGATCGCCAACAAAGTGCGAGCGGTCGATTGGAAAGACTTTAAGTGGACGTACATATAAGTATTTAGGGAATGTCATGTTCACATCTCAAGTTTTGTTCATCTTAGATACGGTTCATTGTCTGCTGACATCGAATCATATGCGTTATTCCATCTTAATTCGGCTCAAATATGCTCCAGAGGTCAGCAATTTGCCTCATTTTTATCAAAATTTTCTCGGGGGAGCACCCCCACCCCTTTCTAGGGAATTAGTAACATATTTCCACACTGTCCGAACTTAACCCTTCGGGTCTCACAAGTCATCCCCCAAAAATGTGTCTGTGCCCCCGGACAGCTGAAGTTCTTGGTCCAACCCTTCTTTATAGACGTCCACATCGAAAACACCCTGGCTACGCACCTGCCAGCAGTAAAGGAAAAATATTTTATTTAGAAATCTTTATTTACCACAACCCTATTTTCGGAATCTCTCGGTGCTTATCTGTAAATGAACCTTTGTGTGACATCACGACATAGAGAATCATTGCCAAGAGCAAATTGCCGGTCATATAACTCTTTTTAATTATCATATTTTATTGTCAAAAATCTTAGGGGTCCATCATCAGTGGCGGATCTAGGATTTCAGAAAAGGGGGGCCCAAAGTTTCAGCTCGAAGAAAATAAAGAAAAACTGACAAGCAAAAAAAAAAAAAAAAAAAAAAGGTTGAAGACGAAAAAAAAAAAAAAAAGACATCAAAAACCTGAAGCTCAAGACTGGTGATTTTAATTAATATGTGTGTGTGTGTGGGGGGGGGGGGGGTCACTCCAACTGCATGTTGCATTTAGAAGATAGAGTTACCTGATACGTTTACTTAAGTTTATAGGTAAACTGGCGAGCGTAGCGAGCCGGAAAATTTTAAGATTTGAAGTTTTCTTTTTTTTTGTTTAGGTTCAGTCATCCATATATGTATATATACATACATGTATGTATATATAGTATTCTAAATTGGCGAGCGGAGCGAGCGGGGAAATTTTTGGAATAGATGGTTACATTTTGTCATAAGATTACAATATCTCTCTCATTATCCATCCTCTATTTTTGTTTGACCAATTGGGGAAGGTTGGGAAGATTAGGGCATTGCAACCCCACTATCCACCTGTCTAAACTGGTTAGATCGGCCCATGAAAATGAAGCAATTAATTGGTAATTATTCAAGTGTTAATTTAATTTTGAATTTTGTATATGTTTATGACATATGAATCCGTTCAAACACGATGACAAAGAAAGTTCAAGACAAAGTGAAGACGAAAAAATAGACAGCTAATGAAAAATTAAGTGTGGCGAGCGAAGCGAGCCGAAAATTTCCCAAAAAGTAAAGAGATTAAGCATAAAAGGAGTATTCTGAATCAATAACTTTGGGTGAAAAAGGGGGGGACCCGGGCCCCCTGCATGGCCCCCCCTCTAAATCCGCCACTGATCATGCAATTAGATCTACTGACCTTTTTCTTACCAAGAAAAAAGGAAACCAAGATAAGTCTTGGCTTTAGCCAGTAAGCGTCTATTTTTCACCCCTCCCCCTTTTTTAGGTTCTTAGACACTCTTATCTCCATCTTATCATTTTATGTTAGAGTGAAGTTCTATACGAAATATCATGGCAAAGTACCCCTTTTATCTCCTCCCAACCATTATTTTATCACTTCAATAGGGAAATAGCATATGCAATATGTTACTTATTGTACAGTGCGATCCATGAATTCATACTCTCATTTGATACTTCAAGTGTAAATGAATTATGTAAATAAAGAATGATTCACTGAGTGACGGGAATTTGCTTTTACAGCTCCATTTAAATCAATTAGAAAATTAGACAAGAAAGGTGTACTACTAATTTTTCATCTCTTAGCCCTTACACTATTCTCAGATATAATTACATACAAACAATTCACTGATTATATGATAAATCTGCATTCATCTTTTTAATACATATGTGCATTCACGAATTCTTCGGGTGTTCCCTGAACATAGCAGGAAACAACTCTGAAATGTTTCAATTATTAGGGGGGGCAGGGGGGTACCTAGACTAAATTATCCAGTCTCTCCGCTGCCGCTAATAGAGACTGAACCCCACTATGGTTGTTACAGAGCGAAGTCGGACCAAACTGTTGCCCAAGGATTTTTCCATATTACGGACCTTTAATATTGATTTTCTGGCAGGTGACTCTTAAGTAAACATTAAACTAATTATTTCTACCCACCTCCTGTTTTTTTTCTCTCTTCGTTATTGCATTTTTGCCGATTTTTAACTCCCTACCAAACCAAACAAGCAAGGCAATAGTTCGGAAATTTGACCAATCAGAACGAAGGATAAAGAAAGTTGATCACGTGATATTTGTAACCTTCGTTCTGATTGGTCGATTCTCCGAACTTTTGCCTTGCTTGTTTGGTTTGGTAGGGAGTTAAAAATCGGCAAAAAATGCAATAATGAAGGGAGAAAAAAACACGAGGTGGGTAGAGATAGTTAGTTTAATGTTTACTTAAGAGTCACCTGCCAGGTCCGTGATATGGAAAAATCCTTGGGCAACAGTTTGGTCCGACTTCGTTCTGTAACAACCATAGTGGGGTTCAGTCTCTATTAGCGGCAGCGGAGAGACTGGATTATTTAGTCTAGGGGGTACCTAAAATGCACAAGGATCGGTACAAACAACGTTTCTTCGCTGGTTCCTCAAAATGTTCTACCAAGTCTGCATCGATCTTCCTCACCAAAGTTTTATCTGAAATCAAATCTGGACTTTAAAAATATTGTTCGAAAGTATATTCCCGTAGCGGTATTAACCAGATGTGGATTTTAAAGAATTAAAGAACTTTTAGAACATCTGAAATCCACTCATTTTAGTAGAGTACATTCGATCAAAGCCTTTGATTTTTCGACACTTTACACTACAATCCCACATTCTAAATTGAAAGAAAGACTCGCAAAAATTATAAGTAATGCGTTTACAAGCAAGAACGGCAATCGCAAATACAAATTTATTGTTGTTAACTATGACAAAACCTACTTTGTAAAAGAAAAGTCCGATTCTGAAAATAAGTACACTGAAACAGATATTATTCAGATATTAAAATTCCTGATTGACAACATTTTTGTGGTGTTCGGAGGAAAGGTCTTCCAGCAAATTGTCGGAATTCCAATGGGGACCAATTTTGCCCCACTCCTTGCCGACATTTTTCTTCACTCGTACGAAGCTCAATTCATTCAATCTTTGGTCTCTTAAGGGAAAAGATACTTAGCTTCTGACTTCAACTTCACTTACTGATAGACGATGTGTTGTTCATCAATAATCAAAATTCGCGGATTACCTCAGCAGAATCTATCCTTCGGAGCTCGAAATCAAAGAAACTACAGAGACAAATAATTCAGCATCCTATTTGGACATAATGTTGTCCTACGACACTGATGGTCACATGAACACCTCACTCTATGACAAACGTGACGACTTCAATTTCAGCATCAAAAAGTTTCCTTTCCTGAGTAGCGACATACCTTCACCGCCTGCTTATGGCGTGTTCATATCTCAGTTGATACGCTATGCCCGAGCAAGTACCAAACATACAGATTTTATTCTGAGAGCTAGGCGTCTTTCAGATAAGCTTCTCAGTCAGGGATATGTTTGAAAACGACTAACATCGTCACTGAGGAAGTTCAACGATCGATATGGGGAACTCGTCATTCACTATGATGTCCCACTCTCCAGAATGGTGTATGATATTCTGTCATAGACCATTTGAACCATCCAACCAAAGATTGTACTCTATGTCTTCCGAAATGGAAGTTACCGCTGTGACAGTTCTACCGAATTGAAGCGGCGGGTGTTGCATGCAAGCAGAAGATGCTTACTCTTCCTGGGCACCTGGTCTCACTCTCATATCGGGAGTCCGCTTCTTTTCACGTGGTGGAGGTTTTTGTTTGTTTGCTTTGGTTCCTGTTTTTTTCCTGATTTTGTATGCCTTCGGTTTCTGATTTTCTGAATTATCGATTTTGTGCTGTATACAGGGATATGGTCATTATCCATATTTGTCATTATTGTATGTTAACAAAGAAAACTTAAATTGAAATAGAGTTAGTGTATTTAAGCACTTTTTGTATTTTCGTTACAAATAAGCTATTTTTAGCTACAAATTTCCAGCATTTTTACCCTGTTTTTCAAACATGCAAAAGTCTTGATTTTCATCATGAACCTATTAGTTTTTCTTCGTAAAATGATAAATTGACATTCATCCTATGATTTAATATGTCATTCCTCACTAGAGAAATGATTTGCCTTAAGAATTGTTTTTCATATTTTGCGTTTGCATTTGTGTGTGCAAAACATTTGGTCATAGAAAAAAATCTGTCGAATTTTTACCATGACCAAATGTTTTGCACACACCAATGCAAACGCAAAACATGAATAACAATTCTTATATTAATACGCATACTATTTCTATGAAACGAATCCCGAAGGACGTCCCTGTATATATACATCTTTCTCTTTTTATCCGGGGCGGAAAAAACAATGTCAGAACAGCTTACGACAGCCGAAAGTTGAGAAGCTATCTTATTGTACACAGAACATCCTTTAAGATATACTCTTATTTTCAAAAATGATTTAAAGTAATCAAAACAGATACGTCTTGTTTCATCTTGATATCGATTCTACAAGCTATCGGCTCAAGGGCGTAGGAGAAGGGGGGCAGCGGGGGCACATGCCCCCCCCTACACTTTTCAATCACAAAATTCTATGATGCATTAATTAACATTGTTTAAAATAGCAACATTTTTTTCAATTTTTCGGTCAATTTTCAAAATTTTTCTTTGGCTCGCTACCGCTCGCCAGTTCTTTGACTTTCTGAATAATTTTGCTTTTCTGATCCATTCTTTATACATATTACTTTATCAATGTACATGAAGACATTTAACTCAAACTATATAGAATATTATCATATGTACTTGTTAATGATAGAATGTATAGACATTATTTTCTGATAAGTCAATATTTTTGCTAAAAAATTATTCATGTACTTAAAATTTAGAATTGCACCAGAAATGTGAGAAATTTTAATTTGGGCATACAGAACATGAAACCCCCATATCTCTTCCCCCCCCCCCCTTTTTTTTTCTTTTTTTTGCTTGTTAGAAATTTTGGGATGTTGTGCCCCTCCACTTTTTCAGGCAGAGCTACGCCATTGCGGCTATAGATTCGAAGTATAAACTCAGATTTATCACAGATAGGCTTACTCAACTGTTCATCAACGATTTCACGACTTTGGTCAGTTTACCAGATTACATACAATCGTAAGTACAATCGGTTTTCAGCGTTAACTTTTGAACTGGGCGTCGGCAAATTTGTATTGACCCAACGTAAACAAAGAAAGTTAACTCGAAGAAGAATGTTTACCTATTTTAGTATTTGAACGGCGATAATCTCTAGTACTCCACGCATAATCAACAGACTTCAAAATACTTAAAACTAGTCGTTACACATATTACCGTCAAGAAACGATGTAAGCACTTTATATTGCAAGAGAAAGTAGGGGAGCTCCAACAACACTCGGTTGCAGCACCAACAACAAAACCCCAAAATACCCACTGCAAAAGCACAAAGCAGACACGCACAGAATGAGACGGAAATGGTACAACGAACGCCAAATCACAAAGAAATATCAAACATAAATGGCCACACATATACCAACGAGACAAATTGTCAATCGGTGCCGACTTAGGACGGTCATCTGCCACGTCAGTAGCAGACGGTGTGGTTAGCCTTGATTGCGTGCGCACAACCCTCCGATTACTAAGAGATATCGAAGAACGTACAATTGTGGTGTACAACACCCTCCTCACTGCTATATGACCACACAAAAGCAAGAACACAAAACGTAGGGGCCCATGCAACAAAGTTGAATATGTAGATAGATATAAAAAGAGGGCGTACGTAATACATTCCATGCTCTGCCGGCTGTAACGAGCTCATGTGTGAGGTATTTGCCTCATCAATCACATAAAAAGTCATATTTCATTAGTTTTCTCATTTTTTCTTCCCTCCTTTTTGGGATCAACGTAATCACTAAATTACAGAACAAAACATGACATATGAAATCCGTAATTTAACTCATGTGACTGTCATGTATAGAATATCCCCCCCACAAAAACAAAATTGGAGACTAACAATTTTGGTTGAACCGTCACAATGAGTTGAATTTGAACATGAGTAAATTTAAACAATGCATTCTTAAGACATGGAATAATGAATTATAAATGAAATTCTTTACCATTAAGTGATCATATGCAATAAGCTCAGAATAATTGGGAATTAGCAATGGTAGAAGCATACAACAAATTTGCCTGATAAACATACAAAAGTACATGATTTCACAAAAATGACGTTTATGGTACTTCAAATCAGGGTAGAAATAAACAATTATAATACCCATAATGAGATTCACCCATAATAATCATATATATGTATATGTGATGTATTCAAGAAATAGCTGTTTATGTACCAACATGCATGTGTACAGTAATATCATAATGGCAGTATAATTGCTCACTCTATGCATATTTTTGTCCCACAATTTATGAGTCTTGATAAACATATATGTCATCACATAGAAAATCCACATCACATATTCCAAACTGAAATGTCTTCTAGTGAATTGTCACACATAGTTTGATTTACCTAATCAATAGAATATAGCAATTAAATCTAGTTATAACAAAGTAACTCATATCAGATCATTATAAATGATATCATAACTAAGTCTTTAGTTATAGTCTTTAAGACAAAATTTCTTTTCACAAGAGTTCTATATCATCATGCCTTATATGCAAAAATACCAGACATCTACACAAAATTTATTTTCAATAAAAATCAAAATTATTTGATCAAATTCAAAGATTGTCCTTTAAATGTTTACTTTAATAAAGGGGGAGGATTAGATTTTACCACCTCCTGCAGTTTCGGATTTAAATCCTTCCATTTTGTCCAAACAGCATTTTGTGCTGGTTCGCCAGCAAATTGAATCAAATACTCCTTTTTTGAGTCACTACCTCTTTGTCCAATGATTCGCTTCACTTTGAAAAATTTTCCAGCATCAGAACACGAAGAGTCTGGCACAGTGCTGATGTGATCCGAATTTCTGTATCGAATAGGACGTTTCCTATTTAAACGTTTAGGTCTTAACGGTTGCACATTTTCCTTTGCGGAATCATCAGATTGTATCCTGGGTTGATGACCTTGAACAGGAAGATCCTGTGTTTGATTAGCTCTGCTCTCTTGTGTTGTCTCAAGGTCAGTTCTAGTTACAACTTCACTTGTGAGATATGGTGATGGAGAAGGGGCTCGCACAAAAGCAATCTTAAGTCGGTTAATGTGAACGGGTTCAGTCTGAATTTTACCCTTCTAATTTTTGATTAGAATCCTGTGATCAGAGAGCACTTTATGCACTATGAATGGCCCAGTATACTTTGATTGAAGTTTCTGTGCAGGACCAGTAGGTTGAGAGTGTAAATAGACATATTCTCCTGCTGATAATACTAGTGGGTTTGTGTGTGTGCTAGCTCTCTCAACCATCTTGGCTTTGTTGACCTCAAGATTGTCCTTGACCTGTTGATGGATGACCTCTAGTCTGCGCAAAGTCTTAGGAAAATATTCCTCGCAATCCTTAGGAATAGATGTTAAATTTGATGATACAGATTCTGAAATTAGGGGAAACTTTGGTCTTGTTCCAAAAACAATCTCAAAGGGAGAGTATCCAGTAGATGAGTTCACACTCTGATTTATTGCGAATGTAACAGATGAAAGTAGGTCATCCCAATTCCTTTTGTTTTGACCAATGAAGGGTGTGATCCTTTCTTCCAGTGTTTTGTGTGTTCGTTCACATGCACCCAAACAATGATGAGCAAATGATGGTGTGAACTGTTGAGTAATATTCATCATGCGACAAACTTCCTTTGTAACTTGAGCAATAAATTCTGATCCCTGGTCACTGAGAATTGTATTACACGTTCCATATGTAGTGAAAAGTTGATGTAACGCTTCCGAAACAGTGATTGCATCCTTATTTGGTATTGGAGTGGTGAACAGAAATTTGCTGATTATACAAGTTGCAGTAAATATGTATGCGTTACCACGGTATGATGTTGGTAATGCTCCTTGTAAGTCAATTTGCCACACATCAAAGGGCTGTTTCGGAGTCGGATATGATACAATTCCAGCCTTAGTTGGTATTTTGGTCATTTTCCTGTTTTGGCATTCGTGACAGGATTTTACAAATTCATTAACTCGAAACGCCATTCTTGGAAAGAAACATTTTTCCTTTATACTGTCAAGTGTGTCTATGATACCACCATGAGCTGATATTGGTAACTCGTGATAAATTTGAAGTACAGTCTTCACAAGTGATTCCGGCACAACGATTTAATAATGACCTTGACCTTTCGTTCGCTTTGACTTAGCAATCCGAGAATGAAATAGTACATTGTCAAGCATGATATAGTCTGATGATTCTAGTAAAATCCTCCTTGATAATTTTTGAGATGATGGTAACTTGTCATCTTTAATGTAATCAATAAGATGCTTCAGATTAGGGTCAAGGTATTGAAGTTTAGATATATCCTCAGCACACAAGTCTGTCTGTTTCAGAATATCTATAGCTGACTGAGGTAGATCCTTGACATCTTCATGTGTAGATTCTACATCACTATGTGTGTGTGTAGGGTTATCATGCAAAGAAGTGTCCCTATCACATGCATGCTGATTTGTAGTGTATATATCACTAATAAGATGATTTGTAGTGTCTCTATCACTCATATGTGTATTTGTAGTGTCTCTATCACTTGTATGTGTATTTGTAGTGTCTCTATCACTAATTTGTTGAGATTTAGTGTCCTCATCACTAATAATTGTGCTGAAAGTTGGTTTGCGATAAGATTTCCTATATCCATTCCTTCGAATACGCTTTTTGATGCCAATGTTATCATGTTCATCGGTATCAGCATCATATCCATGATCAATACATGTATCTGCCCTTAAAAGCTGAATTCTGTTCACTTCCGGCTGTTCGAAATCCAGCGAAAGATGGTTCCCATCAGGTAAGTTAATATGACTAGACTTTTCAGGAATGTACGGGAAGAAATGGTCATCTACGTCAGGACTATCAAACTGATCATCAGCTTCCGGAATGTTGCGGGATAACGCATCTGCTACTACCATATCTTTAGCAGGTTTGTAGACGATATCAAATGTAAACTCCTGTAAGATTGCCATCCATCTCTCATAAATTGCTCCTTTTAGCTTTTTCTGAAATAGCGGCTTTAAAGCTTGATGGTCGCATTCGACGACAAAGTGTGATCCTCTGAGATATGAAGCACATTCCAGTACAGCATAGGTCATTCCTAGTAACTCTAGTTTGGTTGGTCCATATGACCTTTGTCATTTGGATAGTCCTTTGGAACCAAATCGTATAACTCGCATTTGGTTACTATCATCATGTTCAGACGGTTGAAGTTGGTATAGCATAAAACCAATTCCTCTACTTGATGTGTCTACACCCAGTCGAAATTGTAGGTCAAACTGAGGGTATGCAAGTATCGGTGAGTTTACCAAAAGATATCTAAGCGTATCAAATGAATGTTGATGTTCCTCGGTCCATCTAAACTTGACATCTTTCTTCAAAAGGAAATATAGAGGGTCAGCAACACTCGCAAACTGAGGTATGTATTTCCTAAACCAACCCATAAGGCCAAGAAAGCTACGTAACTGTTTAGCTGATGTAGGTATCGGATAGTTTTTAATTGCTTCTATCCTCTCGGGTGGTGGACTAAGACCATCCTTCGTAACACGATGCCCTAGGTATATAATCTCATTCTGAGCAAAGCTACACTTGAAAGGGTTGAGCTTCAATCCTGCTTTTCGGAATCGATCAAACAACTCATCAAGGTCAGACAAGTGTGTGTCCAGTGTAGCCGATGCAACTACTACATCATCCAAATAGCACAAAGCTGATTGAAAGGTGAGTCCATTTAATACTTTGTCCATAAGTAACTGAAACGAACTTGGAGCCGTGCTGAGGCCCATTGGTAAGCGCAGAAATTTGTACGTACCGAAACATGTATTGAAAGCAGTGTACTTTGACGATTCTGGAGCGATTCCCATTTGAAAAAATCCAGAACTGAGATCGATAGAGGACATGAAGTTCGGAGTCCTACATGTAAATGACTCGGTAAGTTCTTGCAAGTCAGGTATAGAGTATCTGAATTGTTGTGTCTGACTATTAAGAAATCTAAAATCGCAACAAAACGTGAATGACGATAGGCTTGCTTCTCTAGTACCTGGTTCAAATTCCCCAGAAGATTTACGTCGCTTTGAAACAATGACGATAGGGCTAGTGATTGGAACATTTTCCTCGGCACTTACCGGAGCAATAATACTCTGCTTGAGTAATTCCTCTAAATGATGCCTAAGAATCTCACGCTTATCTGGAGATAGTCTATGTGGGCGCTGATGTTTAGAAATGGCATCTGGTTTAAGATGAATGTGGTGTTGCATGAGTGTGGTAAAACCTAAACCAGGGTTCTCTTTTGTCACAAAAGTATCTCTTGATTTGTACAAAACTTTCCCTAACAACATTTTCTCATTGTCCGAGAGATGGGGATTGTTTTTGTCAAAATCAAAATTTTCAATAAATTGATCAAAATCAACCTCAGAGTGTTCAACACGTATACTATCATTTTCTACATTGGAAATCTGATCATTTGTATGATTGTCAACACCCTTAACAGTAGAATTCTCACTACATGTAAAGTCATTCAAGTCAGTATCAACATGCACATTGTTCACAAAAATATTTGCATTCCTGGGATTATCACATTTGTAAGACACATTATTTACAGCATGCAAATCATTCATATCAACATTAGATTTTGAAGCATTTTCAAAATTTGGTTCAATACTACGCTCAATACCTGTAGAGCCACAAAAATCAGCAGTTTTGACATTGTCACCTGATACAATATTGTCATTTGAAACATGTACCTTACAGTGTGCAGCACTGTCTACATCATCATACTTTGTTTCACATGGTACAGTAATCTGATAAGAACTATCAAGAGTAAACTTTGCAATAATAGTGTTCTTTGACAATGAAATATCATTCACAGTAGTGTTCAAAATTTTTACAGGTATCAAATTTGACAAAGTGACTGTAACTATAGATCTTGCAACAACTAAACCTTGTGACGCAATTTCTTTGTTTGCATAACACACACATTGAGTACCTAAACGTACCGACTTAGGAACTTTAGCAAATATAAGTGTTTCACTATTTGCTAACAAATCAACGTTATTCTTGCATTTCACAGAACAATTTCTCATATGTACAGAATTATCAACAAAATTCAAAGTAACATTCTTTTGCTTAAAATACTCAGTTCCAAGTATCAAGGGATGTGAAGTATTTCTCATAATATGTACACGAATCTTATGCTTCCCTGATGCAGTTTTGATTTTAACAAAGGCAGTACCAATAATTTCAACATTTTCACCATTTGCTACAACAACATATCTACCAAACATGCATGGATGTAAAGGTAAATCAATCTGACTAGAAATTGAATCATACAATTGTTTCGACATGATATTAAGAGAGCTACCACTGTCAAGCAAAGCATTAATTTTCAAAGATTCAATACAAAGAGGCATGTACAAAAACTGAGACTTAAAATCATTAATATCAACATCACTCTCATTGTCTGTCAGGTCATCAGTGGAAGGCGCGACATCATCTTGGCTGTAATCGACATGTTGCGCGAAATCTGCTTGTTGCGCGAAATCTGTCTGTTGCGCGATATCTGCCTGTTGCGCGATTTCAGTTTCGTTCATACCGGTAGTCACACCATCACTCATAGCTGACATCTCGCACCTCGAACGCTCTATTTGCTGCTCTTCACTGGTCGCACGCGTTCCTCGACGCCCGAGCCCATCATGTTTCCCGCGTCTTGAACTGGATAAAGTTTCTTACAGTCGCCTGAAGCATGCCCGAATTGATGACACAGCTGGCATTCCGTACTGGGAACAGCTTCTCGTTGTTGCGCCCAATTGCAAAAGGGCTTAATGTGCCCTTTCCCTGAACACTGGTAACATGTTTTTATCCAGGATAACCACACCATTTGCTACTTACGTGACAGATGGCCGTCCAAAGTCGGCACCGGTTACCCATTGGTCTCGTCGGTTTATGTGTAGTCTTTTGTGTTTGATGTTTACATGTCGTGTGTCTCTTTTCCGTCTCGTGCTGTACTCGTCTTTTGTGTTTTTGCATCGGGTGTTTTGGTGTGTACTGTTGATGCTGCAGCGGGGTCTTGTTGGAGATCTTCTCCCTTCTTTTTTTATCGGTTTGTCGCTAGTGGCACCTGTTGTCATGCAAACAGTCGGGTTTACGTTTTGTTTACATGTACCGCTTATAAGGTTCTCTAATTTTTGTGAAAGTGCATCAATTTGTGATTGTAAAACGTCATCCTTCTTTTTACACGTAGGTTGTTTGATTGCATTCACTGCAACGGAAGGCTGATCAACACTCGTAAGACTATCGTGTCTATATCCAACGGCTTCGCCTATCTTGGCACTTTGCAACGCATCATCTAATGATTGGGGTCTTCCTGCTCGAACAAAAAACTGAAGGTGTTGCGGCAAACCATCGATAAACTTTGTGAGCATATCTAACTCAGTTTTCCTCAATCGTTTCCCTTTCTGCAATATCGTGGAATGAAAGTTCTCCAATGTATCTCCCGTATTTAACTTCAATGCATTGAATGCTGCGGTTTCTGCGTATAATGATGCATTTTGCAAGTCCATTGCAACAAATTTCTCATAATATTTTGCTCGGAGAGCAGTCCATGATAAATGGTAAGGGTCGTATGGTAGATTCTGATACCACGTAAAAGCTGGTCCTTTCAGGTGTAAAGAGAAAGATGCGATTAAATACTTTGAATCGCTAACTTTTGTATTGTCAATACCTTGAAGTTCCCTAAAAGCCGTAAAATCACTTAAGAATTTCTCCGGATCTTCATTATTACCGTCAAATTTGTTCAAGGTAATTGGTAAATTGCAACCATAATTATAGCTTGGTCCTCTGCTATGGCGAAATGCATCTGAAACGACCAAGTACCTCGACGGATTTGTGTCTTCGAAATTCAGTGTTCTGCGAGGGGTTTCTGTTGTTTCACCTAGGAAAGGATTACCTGGTGACCTAAAATGTTCATGATTATGACTAAGAGGCTCTTGGTTTTGCCCAGGAGGCGAATTATCTAGTGAATGTTCTTGGCCATTCATTTTGTTTCAATTTTCATTCGGTGGAATTTCCTCTGATACGAAGTGCGAGTGGGGAAATCGAAATTACCAATCAAATGTCTATACACCATCGAAATTCTTTGCACAATTGTCTCTTGTAGATTTAGATTCTCCACCATGTGAGGTATTTGCCTCATCAATCGCATAATAAGTCATATTTCATTAGTTTTCTCATTTTATTTCTTCCCTCCTTTTTGGGATCAACGTAATCACTAAATTACAGAACAAAACATGACATATGAAATCCGTAATTTAACTCATGTGACTGTCATGTATAGAACACATGTATGTTATCACCCGAGGAGTCCGACTGACATTCAGAGAGGACAGGTCAATATGCACAAAGGAGAATCCCCGGTTACATGTATTTATACACAGACCAATGAAATATGATGCGGATTATTTTTAGAGTCAAAACGCACGTGCGTCAACGTTTTGCATTGGAAAATACAAGCACAAGCTCTGGTTACTTCTATTTAAGGAAACGGAGTTAAAGTGTAAATATTTGAATTTGAAGACGTTAAACTTTTATATGATCCCAGTTGCTACCGTAGAACTTTCTAACGGATGATTTCAGACCTTGTGTAATATACCCTGAGCAAGTAGCTTACTTGCAAGCCGCCTGGCTTTTTTATTTTTGGTACAACATATTTTTGCCCCGAAATACCAATTAAATTGACACAGGATACTTCAAATGCATATGACTTACAAGGGCAAACTATGATATACCCAGGAACACTTTTTCATAAAAATAATAATGACACATTTCAATGTAATAGAGATTTTCCAGAAATCAGCGAGTTTTTAAATAAAAATTGAGATTTTTGAGATAATCAAAGAAATATCTTCTAACTCATTAAACTTGATCACTTTTATGCCATCCAATTATATGAATCCTCTCCTGTTTTGATTAAATGAAAACATAAATTTTAAAAAATATTCACAGAAATAAGAATTTTGCACATAAATAAGTTTTTTTGCCCAAAATAAGAAATTAATTAAATTTCAGTTATCAAATGACATTCCTATCCATTTATTATAAGAAACAGCATTATATCAAAGCTAAAATATATAAATTTAGGCAAATTAAAAGAGCTAGTACTAATTTTCTCAAAATAAGTGGTTTTTGCATAAAAATGCACGTTTTACCCAAAAATAATGGATTTAATGAACTATTTCATTCAATTTCACAATCATCTGACAAGATGATTACTTTCTATTATGAAAATAGCTTTAAATGTATAATGTTAGCAGAGATAATGAATAAATAGAATTTTCCCAGAAAACTGTTGTTTTGGTGTTTTACTGTTGATGCTGCAACGGGGTCTTGTTGGAGATCTCCTCCCTTCTTTTTAGACAAAAAACAGGCATTTGCCCCAAAGTTAAGTAGAAAATATACCTTTTATCTTTCAAACATGTGATTCGTGAGTGAACCTAAATAACTAGAGTTGAAAATACATACCTACTATCATTTCAATAAATTCTATAGGTGCAATAAATATTCTCCAGAAATCAGCAATTTTTAAATGAAAATATACGTTATTTTCCCCAAACACTTTAATTTTGAATGAAATGTTAGTGAAACATGTATAATTTGAAAGAGTGAAAAGTTACACTAGAAAATAGCTTTCAATCATTGTTTTCTTAATTAAGTAGGGTTCATTAGAGAAATATAAAAAAATCTGATATTTCTAATTGAAAATACAGTTTTTTGATTAAAGTAATTAATTTCGAGGATTTTGCAAAAAAAAGGAAATAATTGTCATTTGAAAGAGGAGACTTTAAAGACGTTTTTTTTTAAATCATCATTGAACGATCATATGCAATATTGAGGAGCTGAGAAGCAGGAATAAATTAAAATTTTCTCAAATTTCTGTGAATTTTGGCAAAACTTCGAAGGTTTTACCCCAAAACACGGAGTAAAAATATGAATTGGATTAGCAACTTATTCCATCTGAAAGAGCATCAAAAATACTATATATTCAAACTTTTTTTTGAAAACATCAACCATATGAAAGTTATAATTTTTCCCCTATTTTCAGTGATTTTTGACTAAAAAACATGTTCCCCCCCCAAAAAAAAACACAAATTTTTGCAATGGAAATTACATGAGACAATTTTTCATCTGAAAGAGCGCAAAAAATGCTACAAAGTTAGGCCGGTTTTGGAGGATCAAGGTGTTGGGGGGGGGGGGGGTGCACCCAACCCTGTGATACATCCCAGACTAATAAGAAGGAGAAGACGGAATGTTGCTACTCATGGAAGGGAAGTTAGTTATGTGGAAGCTGAAGTCGTCATCTTGTCTTGTCACGTGCATGTCTGGTCCATGCTGAAAATTTATCTGCTCTCAAATGATGCTACTGAATTTGAAGACGTTTAACACTTTAAGAGAAAGGAGGGATCTCCAACAACACTCGGTTGCAGCAACACCAGCAAAACCCCAAAACACCCAATGCAAAAAGACGGAGCATACAACCACAGAAAGAGACACAAAAGGGGCATGGAACAACAACTGACACCATTGAAAGATGAAACACAAAAGACCACACATAAATCAACGAGACCAATGGGCAACCGGTGCCTACTTAGAACGGCTATCTGCCGCGCTATGAGCAGACGTTATGGGTTTAAGGTAGAGTATCCCTCAGGTCAAAATTGCACGGGAAGATGGTATTTTTGCCTGGATACCCTATTTTTTCTCTTCAGAATATTGTTCAGATTATTATTGTTACATTTCATCACCTCTAAAAGGAATTTTTCTTATTTTTCCCATAGGGTCCAATGTTAAAGTTCAAACGGCTAAGTTCTCGGTATAATCATGAAACCACGAATTATATTTTGTTTGTATGTCAGGTTTACATAAGCTTTGAATATATGGAAATGAAATATTGTAAACGTTGATATGTACGAAATATGAGGATCTGAAACATGAGGGATATTCTACATTAAAACAAAGGAGGGGATCTCCAACAATACCAAGCTGCAGCAGCCACAACAAAACCCCGAAACACCCAATACAAAAACACAGCAGACAAGCACAGGAAGAAACGCAAAAGGGACAAGGAACGTCAACGCACACCGCAGAAACATCAAACACAAAGGACTACACATAAACCAACGAGACCAATTGGCAACCGGTGCCGACTTAGGACAGCCTTCTGCCACGGAAATAGCAGAAGGTGTGGTTATCCTGGATTACGTGCGCACAACCCTCCCACTTTTCCGATTACCCATAGGTCTCGAAGAACGTACAATTGTGGTGTAAAACAACCTCCTTACTGTCAGATGATCACACACAAACAAGACCGCAAAACGCAGGGGTTCAAGCAACTCAGATGAATATGAAAATGGATATAAAAAGAGGGCGTACGTAATGTAATCCGTGCTCTGCCGACGCGAGCTCATGTATGCTATCACCCGAGAAGTCCGACTAACGTTCAGAGAGGACAGGTGGTCAGGGCCCTGTCTTCTCTAAAGAGGTTAGGACAGGGCTCGTCATGGAGTCCCGTCGTCACAGTCAGTCAGAGTGCAAGTTTTAACAATCCGCTTGTACAAGACTGTAGATTGATCAATTACCAAGCCTAGTGTCCGTTTGGTGACATTAGGATCATATCCACGGCAAAAAAGGCGTTTGATGATTCTGACGCATTTTGTATGATAATTCTGTCTACCTTTGATCCTTCTTATTACTTATGCAGTTATTGTATGCAGTGTAGTGTACAAAGATCCAATTTAGAATTAGGGATGTTGAATGAAGAAATGTCACTGTCGTGTTTGCTCAAAATTTTCAGTGCTTTTGATATTAGTTTTTTAGACGAAAGTTCCAAGATTACCATCATACGGCATTTACATATCACAGCTCATCCGGTACGCTAGAGCATGTACTGATATTTTGGTATTTCACAGTAGAAATTTACAAATTACCAAAAAACTTTTAGGTCAAGGTTTCCGCTTTCATAAACTAGTTAAGACTTTCTGGAAATTTTACAAAAATTACAGTCAACTTCTTTTAAAATTCGGACCTATACATGCAACAGAGTACCTTACTATGGGTATTACACAACCTGTCTTTTATGGTGATATGATAAACAAAATGAGAAGGATCAAAACTAGGCAGCATAACCATCGAAAATGCGTCAGAATCATCAAACGCCTTTTATATCGTGGATATGTTCCTAATGTCACCAGACGGACACAAGGCTTGGTACTTGACCAATCTACAGTCTTGTACAAGCGCATCCTTGAGACTTGCACTCTGACTGACTGTGACGACGGGACTCCATGATGGGCCCTGTCTAAACCTCTTTAGAGAAGACAGGGCCCCGACCACCTGTCCTCTCTGAATGTCAGTCGGACTCCTCGGGTGATTACATACATGAGCTCGCTACAGCCGGCAGAGCACAGACTGTATTACGCATGCCCTCTTTTTATACCCATTTACATATTCATCTGTGTCTGGCCTCTGCGATTCGCGGTCTTGTTTGTGTGATGTCATCTTACAATGAGGAGGCTGTTTTACACCACAACTGTACGTTCTTCGAGACCTCTGGGTAATTGGAGAAGTGAATGGGTTGTGCGCACGTAATCCAGGATAACCACACCATTTGCTACTTGCGTGACAAATGGCCGTCCAAAGTCGGCACCGGTTACCCATTGGTCTCGTCGGTTTATGTGTAGTCTTTGGTGTTTGATGTTTACATGTGTCTCTTTTCCGTCTCGTGCTGTACTCGTCTTTTGTGTTTTTGATTCGGGGTGTTTTGGTGTTTTGCTGTTGATGCTGCAACGGGGTCTTGTTGGAGATCTCCTCCCTTCTTCCAAAACCAAAGTTAATATGTAGTAACGTTTTCAAATGATTATGATGTTGTTGGCTGCTTTGTCTGCAGGAGCAAAGACATATTTTTCATGTTAATTGCGTAATTTGAATTTGAAATATCTTTCAGATTTAGAACTAGAATTTTCAAAAAGATGAGGATTTTTGTTGAAGTTATCTATCGAATATCAATAATATCCAATATGAGCGTTTTCCAGTCATACACTTTACACTACAATCCCACATTCTAAATTGAAAGAAAGACTTGCAAAAATTATAAGTAATGCGTTTACAAGCAAGAACGGCAATCGCAAATACAAATTTATTGTTATTAACTATGACAAAAACTACTTTGTGAAAGAAAAGTCCGATTCTGAAAATAAGTACACTGAAACAGATATTCTTCAGATGTTAAACTTTCTGATCGACAACATTTTTGTGGTGTTTGGAGTAAAGGTCTTCCAGCAAATTGTCGGAATTCCAATGGGGACCAATTGTGCCCCATTCCTTGCCAACATTTTCCTTTAAACGTTCGAAGCTGAATTCATTCAATCTTTGGTCTCTGAAGGGAAAACATACTTAGCTTCTGACTTCAACTTCACTTACCGATACATAAACGATGTGTTGTCCATCAATTATCCAAAATTCGCGGATTGCCTCAGCAGAATCTATCCTTTGGAGCTTGAAGTCAAAGAAAGTGCAGATACAAACAATTCAGCATCCTATTTAGACATAATGTTGTCCTACGACACTGATGGTCACATGAACACCTCACTCTTTGACAAACGTGACGACTCAATATCAACATCACAGACTTTCTTTTCTGAATAGCAGAATCCCTTCATCGCCTGCTTATGGCGTATTCATATCTCAGTTGATACGCTCTGTCAGAGCAAGTACCAAATATACGGATTTTGTTCCGAGAGCTAAGCGTCTTTCAGATAAGCTTCTCAGTCAGGGATATGTTTGTGACCGACTAACATCGTCACTGAGAAAGTTCAATGGTCGTTATGGAGAACTCGTCATACACTATGATGTCCCACTCTCCAGAATGGACCATTTGAACCATCCAACCAAATGTTGTACTCTGTGTCTTCCGAAATGGAAGTAACCGGATTTGACACTTCTACTGAATTGAAGCGGCGGATGTTGCATGCAAGCAGGATATGCTTACTCTTCCGGGGCACCTGGTCTCACTCCCATATCGAGAGTTCGCTTCTTTTCATATGGTGGAGGTTTTGTTTGTTTGCTTTGGTTCCTGTTTTATCCTGATTTTGTATGCCTTCGGTTTCTGATTTTCTGAATTATCGATTTTGTGCCGTATACGGGGATATGGTCATTATCCATATTTGTCATTCGGAGAATGTGATTCGACTCCTTCCGATTTACACCATCGTTTTATTTAAGGCTTTCTTTAGTACTTCGCGACATTTGATAAAATCTATCTTGGATGGGATTCTGTACTTAGGTCCTTTTTTGATAAGACTGCGGAGGCGTGATAAAATTCAATAATAAAATTCAATTTGATAAAATTCAAATCCTTCAATACGGGGCTCACGGTATATCAATCAGCCGTCGTAATATAAACATGATCAAATACGATTAGCGCAGGTAAATAATGCAGTGTCCACGTTTTGGTGATAAAGTACCCTAAGGCGTTTCGTATGTATGTAAGAAAATTAATTATTTCTGTGTAAAAGGTGCGAAATTTCATCATTTTATTAGATTCTGCTGTGTTTTAGATACAAAAGAAGGGAGGAGATCTCCAACAAGACCCCGTTGCAGCATCAACAGCAAAACACCAAAACACCCCGATGCAAAAACACAAAAGACGAGTACAGCACGAGACGGAAAAGAGACAAATGACATGTAAACATCAAACACAAAAGACTACACATAAACCGACGAGACCAATGGGCAACCGGTGCCAACTTTGGACGGCCATTTGTCACGCAAGTAGCAAATGGTGTGGTTATCCTGGATTACGTGCGCACAACCCTCTCACTTCTCCAATTACCCAGAGGTCTCGAAGAACGTACAATTGTAAAACAACCTCCTCACTGTAAGATTACCTCACACAAACAAGACCGCGAAACGTAGAGGCCTTAGAAACACAGATGAATATGTAAATGGATATTAAAAGAGGGCATGCGTAATACTGTTGATGCTGCAACGGGGTCTTGTTGGAGATCTCCTCCCTTCTTCTTTTAATAGCAGTAAGTGCTAACGTCAGATTTCTAGACAAAATTGTAGTGGAGCAGTTACTAGAATTAGCAATAAATCGAAATTTGTAAGGAAACTTGTGCAGTTTCGGTATGCAATATAGTGTTGGGAGATCCAATTAGAAATAGAGATATTGAATGAAGACAGTTCACTTTTATGTTTGCTTAAAATGTTAGATGCACTTTCATTGCTTTTGATATATGTATTAGTAGACGAAAGTTCCGAAACCAAAGTTGATATGTATTAACTTTTTCAAATGATAATGGTGTTGTTGGCTGCTTTATCAGCTGGTGCAAAGACATATTTTTCATGTAATTTACTTAGTTTGGATTTGAAATATCTTTCTGATTTGGAACGTGGATTTTGAAAAAGATGAGGGTTTTCATTGAAGTTATCTATTCGAATATCCGTTATATCTAAAATGAGGTTTTTCCAGTCATTCAGAGCATGCGCTTCGACTCCTTCTGATTTACACCATCTTTTCGTATAACTATCTAAGAACATAAACAATATTCTTGTTAATTATCGCCCACTGACTGATTAAGGAAGTTTTTCTCTCGCTTACATGGTGTCCACGTTTTGGTGATAAAGTACCCTAAAGCATTTCGTATGTATGTGAGAAAATTAATTATTTCTGTGTAAAAGGTACGAAATTTCATCATTTTATTAGATTCTGCTGTATTTAAGATACAAAGAACATAAACAATATTCTTGTTAATTATTGCCCACTGACTGATTAAGGAAGTTTTTCTCTCGCTTACATGATATTGGTAAATAATGCAGTGTCCACGTTTTGGTGATAAAGTACCCTAAAGCGTTTCGTATGTATATGAGAAAATTAATTATTTCTGTGTAAAAGGTGCAAAATTTCATCATTTTATTAGATTCTGCTGTATTTTAGATACAAAGAACATAAACAATATTCTTGTTAATTATTGCCCACTGACTGATTAAGGAAGTTTTTCTCTCGCTTACATGATATTGGTAAATAATGCAGTGTCCACGTTTTGGTGATAAAGTACCCTAAAGCGTTTCGTATGTATATTAGAAAATTAATTATTTCTGTGTAAAAGGTGCGAAATTTCATCATTTTATTAGATTCTGCTGTATTTTAGATACAAAGAACATAAACAGTATACTTGTTAATTATTGCCCACTGACTGATTAAGGAAGTTTTCTCTCGCTTACATGGTATTAAAATCTCTCTCTCTCTCTCTCTCTCTCTCTCTCTCTCTCTCTCTCTCTCTCTCTCTCTATCTATCTATCAGTAACATCCTTTTTCTTCTTTATTGGATCTCAGGGTCATGAAGACAAGTGGTAAATTTAATCGGTGCACACGCAACCCCCTCCCTCCGAAATACCGAAGCATTGTCATTCTATATATCTTTAAAAAGAATTATCTACATCCTTTTGGCCTTCAGGATAATATTACAAAAAAGGAACTATCGGAACATTGTCTATTTATTTATCCTGATTTATAAATGAAATCAACCTCTAAAGATCCATGAAAATGGTCAGACTGCCTCAATCGAAAGTCATATTAAATTGACTTTGACTAATGATGAACGTCTTCAAATTACATACTCTTTTCACATTCTATCTAAATTTCGATGATTTCTATTCCGCCCCTCTTAGATCAAACGTTTGATCGGCAACTGAAGAGATGGACATTCCTCAATCATACCTTTTCACACATACATGTATATACAGTACTTATCAACAAAGTTCAGTCGTGTAAAATTTCGTTATTAATGTTGATGTTGCTGATCGGATGATTTGTACTTTTCAAACAGATATTATGATTCTCTGTTTCTAAATAAAATGAATAAAGTATTGTAAACATGGTTATTTTCGCTGGGGGAAATATTCGCGAAATGACCGTAGCAACAGCATGTATGGAGGTAATTTTGGCGCAATCGGGAGTATTTCCTTCAGTGTTTTGAAGTTTCGTTTTGGCCCTTTGTCAATGTCATGTTTCTATGGTACGAGTTGTTGTTCCTTGTCCCTTTTGCGTCTCTTTCTGAGGGTGTCTGTTCTGTGTTTTTACATGGGTGTTTTGGGATTTTGCTGTTGGTGATGCAACCTAGTGTTGTTGGAGATCCCCCTATTTTCTTTTCTATCATGTCTATATTTTTTGCTATTTCGGAAACTTGCCATTTCATCGAAAAATATCATCGAAATTCAAGGAGGTTAACATCTTAGCACCATCCCTCCAATGCAATTTTGAACATAGAGTTTATTTGGATATGCTACTGATTCGACCCTACAGGAATTTTGGAGCCGCGCACTCTCTGTAAAGTAAATGCAGGAATTTGAATTCTAAAAATAACACAGGAGGGCGCTAGTGAATTAATTTTGACTGCTTATGAAAAGCACTTTGGCTGGAAGCATCACTGATGAGAATTTAATATTCGAAAACCGTGTCAGGTGCATGAAAATTAATTCAAAATTTTCTTCAAGACGGTATAGAGTTGGGACCCTTCCACATTATTTATATAAACACTTATTTCATGTTGCAGTGTGGAGCAGTTAAAATCGTTGCCCATGAACTGATGTTTGTTTAGTGTATTAATTACTTCTTTCCAGCTCTGTCGCTTGAAAGAAGCTTCGTTTTGAACCTTTATCAAGGTGACATCATATCTATATTTTTTTGTTATTTCTGAAACTTGCCATTTCATCGAAAAATATCATCGAAATTCAAGGAAGTTAACATTTTAGCACCATCCCTCCAATACTATTTTGAACATAAAGTTTATTTGGATATGCTACTGAATCGACCATACAGGAATTTAGGAGCCGCGCACTCTCTGTAAAGTAAATGCAGAAATTTAAATTCTAAAAATAACGCTAGTGAAATTAATTTGGACTGCTTATGAAAATTCCTTTGGCAGGAAGCATCACTGATGAGAACTTTTAAATATTCGAAACACGTGTCTGGTGCATGAAAATTGGTTTGAAATTTTTTTCAAGAAGGTATCGAGTTGGGACCCTTCCGCCTTGTTAATATAAACACTTATTTCATGTTGCAGTGTGGATTAGTTAAAATCGTTGCCTTTGACCTGATGTTTGTCAAGTGTATAAATTACTTCTTTCCAGCTCTGTCGCCTGAAAGAAGCTTCGGTTTTGGCCCGTATCGAAGACAAACATTAATAATGACCATATTCCTGTATACAGCACAAAATCGATAATTCAGAAAAAAAACCGAAGGCATACAAAATCAGGATAAAACAGGAATCAAAACAAACAAACAAAAACATGGGCGGATCCAGAAAATTTTTTCATGGGGGGTCCTGAAGTCTGAATTTTTAGAAGAGCAAGAAAAAAAAAGAAAAAAAAAAAAACGCAAACGCGATTTAATGAAGGTATTAATCGATGATTTTCTGTCAGTTCTGTCTTTAATTAATAATAAAACAGTAGAATGGAGAGCAATGGCGAGCTAACAGCTTAAACTTTTGAATTTGCTAATCATATTAATTGATTAAATTGATTGTCAGTTCTAATATGTAAATTCAACAAATGGCGAGCAATAGCGAGCCAGCGAATTTTTTTTCTCTCCAAGAATTGGAATAAAATCCACTAACAATTCGTGTCTTTTTCAGATTCTGTTCGTTTCCTTAGTGCCCTTGTTTATTGACATAGGTGTAATGTATATGTGTTGTATATAGGAATGAGCAGCATCATTGCAAATAACGTATACATGTATGTAATAAATTCTGGCCAGCGGAAGCGAGCTAGAAAATTTTTGAAATACTGACGGCAAAATATTATCAAAATGAAAGATTTCTAATACAAAGTCATGATATATTTTTCAAATATTATGACCACAAAAGGGGAAGTGGGACTTAATCTTATGAAATATGCATATTAATAACAAAAAATAGCAATGTTTCGAAAATTCTAGGGGGGTCCGGACCCCCCCGACCCCCCCTCTAGATCCGCGCTTGAAAAACTTCCACCACATGAAAAGAAGCGAATGAGTTAAAGAAGATCCTGACGATAATCTCAACAGCACTCACAATAGAGCATCGAATTGAGCATCGACGGACCCCTAGCAAGCTAGAGGTGGGATCAGGTGCCCGGGAGGAGTAAGCATCCCCTGTTGGCTAGCCGCACCCACCCGCGAACTCACGATATGGGACCCAGGTGCCCAGGAAGAGTAAGCATCTCCTGCTTGCATGCAACACCCGCCGCTTCAATTCGGTAGAACTGTCACGTCCGGATACTTCCATTACTAAAGTACAATCTTTGGTTTTATGGTTCGATGGTCTATGACAGAATATCATTCACCATTCTAGAGAGTGGGACATCATAGTGTATGACGAGATCCCCATATCGAACGTAGAACTTCCTCAGTGACGATGTTAGGCGGTCACAAACATATCCCTGACTGAGAAGCTTATCTGAAAGACGCCTAGCTCTCAGAACAAAATCTGTATATTTGGTACTTGCTCTAGCATAGCGTATCAACTGAGATATGAACACGCCATAAACAGGCGATAATAGGATGTTGGTTCTGCTGCCTACCCTTGATCCTTATTATTACTTTGTTTATCATATCACCATAAAAGACAGGTTGTGTAATACCAAAAGTAATGTACTCTGTTGCGAGTATAAATCCGAATTTTAAAAGAAGCTGACTGTAATTTGTTTTTAAATTTCCAGAAAGTCTTAACTAGTTTATAAAAGCGGAAACTGTAATTTCTACTGTGAAAATCCAAAATACCAGTACATGCTCTAGCGTACCGGATGAGCAGTGATATGTTAATGCCGTATGACGGTAATCTTGGAGCATCACCGTCAAGCCTTCATCACCGTCAAGCATTACAACCGAAAATAAGTCAGAATCATCAAACGCCCGCCTTTCATACCGAGGATACGATCCTAATGTCGTCAGACGGACACTAGGCTTGGTATTTGACCAATCTAGTCTTGTACCAGCGCATCCTTTAAGCTTGCACTCTGACTGACTACGACATCGGGACTCGATGATGGGCCCTGTCCAACCTCTTTAGAGAAGACAAGGCCCCGACTTCCTGTCCTCTCTGAATGTCAGTCGGACTCCTCGGATGATAACATGGAGCCAAGTTCGAATAATTTCGGTTGGTCGTTTCTTCAAACATACAAAATCATCTCAAATTTCTAAAACCTGGGTCCTGTAGCATCATATCCCAGCCATCATGCTACGTCTTTCGGTATATTTAGGACATAATTTTCAAAGATTTTGGCAATATCACATTGTTTAGATTGAGTCACTGACGAGGGTTAAATACCGAAACGTGCATGTCTGGTCCATGCTGTAAATTTATCTGCTCTAAATGATGCTAATGAATTTGAAGACGTTATAATTCGTATATATCTAAGGAAAACTTAACAAAATGAATTTAAGGCATCTAAAGTCCACAAAGATTGGTTATGAATTGCATAAAATTTTGAGAAATATCAACAAAATAGTAATAAATTGTCAAAATTTAAGTATGATATTTGATGTAGAAATATGTCAGAGACTAAATTCATATGCCCTTTAATATAAGTTTTAAAACCCCTGCAAGATACCTGTTTCATCATTTACATGTTTTAAGGGTGAACAAATTTAAGTATACCAAATTTTATTTTGAACGCTATTGCAAATCTAGATACAAAATGTTTATTTTAGCCAAAAATGAGCGAAAACCCTGTCTGACAAACTAAAAGTTCTAAAAATAGAAGGGTTTATCTTTCAAACAAGATTAAACATTTGTTAATCATATTGTTTTCAACATCTGCAAACAATTCAGACAATACTACATTATGATCTTATATCTTGGAAATGTGTGAAGACGTCGTCACACGCAACCCGAACCACCTTAAGGCATGTCATTTCTGAATTAAGGAATTTCAACGATTTTATGATAACCATTTGAAAATATAGTATTCAGGTCACTTAATCATTTTATGAAGGAAAATTAATAGGTCCGTGATGGAAATCAAGATTTATGCTTATTTGAAAACTGGGTAAAAATGCCGGAAATATGTTGCTAAAAATAGAACATTTGTAAAGAAAAATACAAAAAGTGTTCAGGTATCCGATGTACAATAGGGCATTTTTCTATGCCTGGTAAGGTACTATAAACTATATATTTTCTGAAAGGTTATAATGCCCACTGCTCAAAAATAATAATTTTGTGGTCAGAAAAATAAAGGGGAATAACTGGTGAAGCATTTAAATTGTCTATTTTCTCTATATAACCTATGCAAAATGACAAAGTTGTACAAGAGTTTTTCCCCTTTGATTTTTAAGACCCAGGAGTCTTATATCTGTAATCAGGGCATAATTACCTTTCAGAAAATATATAGTTTATAGTACCTTACCAGGCATAAAATTTATCATAATTTACAATGGAGATGATTAAAACGCTATGTGAAATGACTCTATTGTACAACGGATACCTTAATTAAATACTTTTCTTTTGTATTATATAATAAAACAGGTTAGAAACTTTGTATAAAAGTAGAATTTGATAAAGTGCTACCTTAGGCACCAACTTCACCGATAATTTAACATTTTCTAGACTTTACAAAAAAAAAAAACGAAAATCATCCAAGTTAAGGTCAAAATTTCAGAGATACCGAATTTCAACGATTTATCCAAACACATAGTAACACGTGCTCCTAGGGAAGACTTTTCAAAATATTGAAGAAAAAGTATATGTCCGTGTTCAAATAAGAGAGAACAGACGCTCACAAATAGTGTCATTTTGTGGTTTTCTTGAAAAAGTGTCAGAGCTGAAAATTTGCCTTATTTTGGGTGGAATTTAAACAATTTATAATTTTTCGGTATTCATCAGCCATACCTTATAAAAAAGCCTAAATCAATAATATTCCATACGTAAAACAAAATTCATGGGTAATTACTAACGTAAAAGAAATCCGAACAGTTAAATAAAGTACCTCCACGTCAATTTTTACAGAAATTACCGCAAAGCATTTTCCTACGCATACTTCATTCATTTTAGATCAAATTTTCAAACTTGGCCGCTTTAATGTGTCTAATGAATCAAAGTCTTTAAAAGAGTAAGAAATAATACATTGTCCATAATAAATTGAAATATCTACAAAAGTCAAGCTCAATGAGTGCTAAAACAGGAGATGCGCAAGTATAGTCCAAAATCGTGACCAATGACGCACCTTAAGTGTTGTTATTTACTATTAATGGAAATAGCGTCGGAAAGATACTTTTTTGTTCCATGTTTTTTTTTGTAAATTCATTTGATTGTTGTTCTAAGCGCACCGTCCTTGGCATTCTCTTGCAAGTAAGAGTTTCTATTTTCATATATTCTTAACTCACTGAACTATATCAGACTTTTAGAAACAAGCGTTAGAGTAGAAACATATTGTCTATTACCATGTCGGTTTCTTTTCATTGGTAAACATGTACTAATACATCAAGACCTTTTACTGTGCATTCTTGAGACTTGCACTCTGACTGACTGTGACGACGGGACTTCATGACGGGCCCTGTCCAAACCTCTTTAGAGAAGACAGGGCCCCGACCACCTGTCCTCTCTGAATGTCAGTCGGACTCCTCGGGTGATTACATACATGAGCTCGCTACAGCCGGCAGAGCACGGACTGTATTACGCATGCCCTCTTTTTATATCCATTTACATATTCATCTGTGTCTCTGGGGCCTCTGCGTTTCGCGGTCTTGTTTGTGTGATGTCATCTTACAGTGAGGAGGTTGTTTTACACCACAATTGTACGTTCTTCGAGACCCCTGGGTAATTGGAGAAGTGAGATCCAGGATAACCACACCATTTGCTACTTGCGTGACAGATGGCCGTCCAAAGTCGGCACCGGTTGCCCATTGGTCTCGTCGGTTTATGTGTAGTCTTTTGTGTTTGATGTTTAAATGTCGTGTGTCTCTTTTCCGTCTCGTGCTGTACTCGTCTTTTGTGTTTTTGCAACGGGTGTTTTGGTGTTTTACTGTTGATGCTGCAACGGGGTCTTGTTGGAGATCTCCTCCCTTCTTTTTCTAAAACTAAAAAAAAAACAAAAAAAAAAACAATGCTACACGAATGAAAGAAAATTATATTTTTTGTTTCTTTGACATTGTTATGTAATGGCTTTACTTAAAGCGTATTTCATCTTCTTTACTTTGTTTCTATAAATGTCTTTAATAGAAGAAGACCGTGCCATAGCATGGGATACCATAAACCAACGAGACCAATGGGCAACCGGTGCCGACTTAGGACGGCCATCTGCCATGGAAATAGCAGAAGGTATGGTTATACTGGATTACGTGAGCACAACCCTCCCACTTTTCCGATTACCCAGAGGTCTCGAAGTACGTACAATTGTGGTGTAAAACAACGCAGCACATTTAAGGCCTTCCATGACGTCATTGACAAAATTTGATGTCAGTTTTGAAAGCTATTTTCAAGGAATTATTAAATTGTCCAAATAAGATGGAATGAAATAGTTCATGTATCAGTATAGGTGCTATATCATAATTTATCTGTTAATTACTGATATATGCTCCCCGAACGCCGGGTTGTCACGTGACACGTATATTTTCGTAGATCAACATTGGTCATACAAAATCAGATGGCGCAAGGTGAAACCTTATCATTCAAAGAAAATATTGATACCATACTACAAAGGGGGGTTTCATTTACTTATTTCTTGCTGGGGAAATCTTTGATAAAGAACGACTACTTGAAAAATCGAGAAAAATATACCCATTTCATAAAATATTATCGACACTGGCACGAATGGCAGAAAATTTAAAAGAAAATATAGAATGTAAACGTTTCCCCCAGTTCAATTATTGAAGAACACCTATCTCTTAAAATGTGTGCCAAATTTCACTTAAATTTATGTACGGTAACATCTTGCGCCGTTGCAGTTTTTCTGACAGGTGCTAATCGGTAGTTCGTTCGTTTACCAAATAAACGTTCTATGGAATCAGATTTATTCAAGGGACGTAATCGCGCTCTCTGTAAATTCCGTTTTAATTTTTTAAATAAATGTTAATTTAAATAAAATTTTCATTTCAACTTATGAAAAAATGCAATATTTATTTAATTCTGTTAAAGTTTCATTTCACTTTTTGTATATTGAGGGGTGAATCGCGGAAAAAAAGGGGGGGGGAGAGGGCGCCACGCCGGGGTGTCGGTCTTGCCGGTTACCGTACTAACCCATGAACCCAATATACATGAGATTAACATGATGCTGTATAATATCGGACATGCATTAGAATTGCATGGATTGATTATATTAACTCGTAATATTTACTTACATACATTATACGTCCCTTTAATAATCATTACCGTGACAGAAAAAAAACCGACTTATGACGCCTTTGACCGCAATGGGATCGATAACATACAGAAATTCTTCACTGTTTATACCAAAATTTCTTTATTTTATGGATTCTCTGGTTTCTTATTTTAAGAAACGAGACCTTATAGTCCTATGGTCTCTGGACAACAGGTAGTTCTAGATCCAATATTATTTTTTCTAGACATCGGGGAAAAAATAAGGGTAAAAAAAATAATAAAACTGATGTTTGTTTCCCAGCAGAAAAAAAAACAAAACAAAATTTGATCTAGATTGCAAATAGAGGAATCGGCAAATTCCGTGGATGATGTCCATTGTCATATTAATATTAAAATTTAGGTATACTTTCATACTGATTTTAAATTTAATTTCAATGTGTCAGAAGACGCAAAGGCACTGTTTCTTTTCTTTTTCTTTTTTTAAAACATTTTCAGTGTATATTTTCTATAGGAAAAATAAATGAATAAAAACACAACCCATGTAAAAGCGTAGCTGACATTGACATTGAAAAGCACTTATAATTGACAACTTGCAATTGCATGCAAAAGTTGATGAAAATTGAAAGTAAAGCGTGACCTCGAGTTTCTATTCATCGCCCACGCTGCACTGACATTGGGAATCTTCTGCTCGATTTTATTTAATTAGATTTCATATGTTTTATTTGAATTCCATGTCCCCTGAAAGTGAATTAGTACTTATAAATTCTTCATGAGATCGACGAAATACATGGTAGCGTGTTTGACAGAAATTTAAAGAGCGGTCATTGATATATGGGGCGGGCCGGGAAAGGGGGTGGGTCGGGCTGGAGGACTTTTCAGTGTATGTATAACGGCTTTGTTTTGGGTGGTTTTGTTTTCTCTCCTTTTTTTTTTTTTGCATTTTCAGATCATGAATTTATTTGATAGTCGTCCAGACAGGATTATTATTTACAGCAGATGCAAAATTCAGAGATTTTTTGGGGTCAAATCTATAGCCGGATTTCATGCAGCAATCAGGTTTCCCTTAATTCGCCTTTCAAAATATTTGAAAGGTTACTCCTTTATTATAATATCTGATCCTTGTCGTTACAAACATTTGTACGTATATGATCAATAAATGTGCCTCGGAATGGTCGAGTAGCAATCCTACCTTGTTTCATAACTCCCGATAAGGAGCTGTTAAGATAAGGCGTAAAATCAGCCCTGAAAAGTGGAATTTTGAAAATTGAAATTTCAAGAACCTTTTCTGGTAAAATGTATACCTAAACGGCATCCCATCAGAATATGAAGTTATTTTTTTATCTGTTTTGCATAATATTGCTAATTTTTAGGTCAAAACTTATCTTTTTCTCATAGAAATCAATAGAAAACGGAAAAGTTTTATTGAACATTGTTCCCCCCGGATATACAGAAAGCCACTTTTACTGGAGATGTGTATCCATGATACAAATATTTTGGCAAAGTGGGGTTCTGTATCTCCGGGGGGAACACTAATCCAGAGACGAAAAACTAAAAATGGAAAGGGGGGTGCATTTTATAAGAATCGATATTTTTTACCATTAAATATAGCACATTTGACTATTTTTCCTCTTTAATCCATCAAACATTGTATACTCAATATGACTGAATGAAAGATACAAGAATTAGAAACGAAATAAGCAAGAATGATGTTCATTTCTCCGTCAATGTGTATTTCGCGCTAAAAGGCTTACATTGTAGCCATTGAATGAAGAATAAGACCGTATTTTAAGTTCCGGATTTCATTATTTACCGATTAAAGGAGGTTGAACGTTCGAAATCTATTTCTGATACACAATGTAGACATATTTGATGTCTTTTAGCTTAAATTTATCCATTTTAGATAAAATATTCAAAAATGTATACGATTTTTGGTCGATATTATCGAATTTTCTATCCGAGCACCCCTACCTCTTTCGACCTTAATTTTACAACCTTAAGAGTTCCTCACCATAATGTAAATCATGTAAAAGGTCTGCAAATACATTATATTTCAATAATGATTCATGTTTTTCTGTGTACGATTCGCCATGCGGAAGAAATAAGTCATGAGATTTAGGGCTAAATACGGCCCTTATCTTAACAGCTCCTTTCGTGACAACATGATGTGGGGGGGGGGGACAACAGAAAAAGTGATCCACCACAATTTAGATAAACGACTTTCCTATGACAAATATGATGTAAGCATTAAGCAAATTTGTTGAATATTTTCAGTATTTCAAATTTGTTATTTGACCGATGACCCAATCTTATTTTTTTCTGCAGATATCAAATAAAATAATTGTAAAGCTTGAACAAATTAATAGTGCGTGAATAACTCTTGCCAGGAGCTTGAGATTATATGTAATTTTTTTTTCCTAACACCATAAGAGTGATCGACATTTTAATAACTGGTATTATGGGACCTCTCCTTAACAGCCACCTTGTACGAGATGTTCTGCAAGTACAACAATAATTTATTTACGTGTCTTTGTTATATACCATGCAGGTGTCAGTAGCTACATGTATCTTTTGAAAGCAAAGTCAAGCTTAAATTTCAGATCTTCGTATCTGCTCTTGCCATGCACATAGAGATTTGTGTACATGTTGACCTTGAAAGCCCTCTCATGCTCGGCTAAATGCTTCAGGCAGACAAACTATCAAAACAAAAGCAATTTACCCCCCCCCTCCCCGCTCTTGGAGATTTGAGCATGAAGTCTAGTACAGATCAATTTTAGGAGAATTTTATTAATTTTCTTTATTATATATTCAAAGTAACATTTCTTCATCTGTAATGTGTGTGGTTGTTCAAAGTTATTATTCAAGCATTCACTCTTCAAGGCAAGGATCTGAAATAGAAAAAAAATATTGACTATATAAATCTAGCTTTTAAAATCCAAAGTGTATGGTACAGCTTGGACTCAAAATTCATAATTTTACAAGTTTAATAGCTATGTAATATACATGTATGTCCTAGCGACATAAATTACAAAGAATTCGCAGTGATATGTTATTTTTTTATGAATAGCTAAATAAGCCTGGTATGGCTATAGTTTTAGATTATTCACTATAGATAGTAAATTTATGCATTTATTTTATTTGACTTCTTTTTTAAATCATTATAATATTCTCAATAGGCAAAACAAATGTTACTCTACACATAGATTTAAAAATTCTGTACCTGCAAAAATATCCAAATGAACAGTACTGTGTGGCTAAAATACATGCATGTATTTCTGACTCTTTCACAGTGTGTGACAATATTTCTTTTCATGCAGCAGCTGGTGTGAAATCCATTGTCAATTTAGTTAACATTCTGAAGAAAAAAAATTAATAATTGGTATTTGAATATTTCGATATTTCGGTGCACATACTACTGCAAGTATAACTTACTGTACAACTACAAGTGTACTCAGATGTAAACATTTTTATAGGTACATGTTATGATAACAACATATACATGGGCATGGGCACATTAGTATGATATCACATTCACCCTTTTTTCCTCATATTCAACTTTCGTACGAACTGATATCATAATCTACAAGTGTCTAAACTATTCACATAAAGTTTAGCTACTACTCAGCTTTGCAGTAACAGTGTAACTTAAGTAAAACGCGTTGAAATTCTGTCATTTACACATACATTTCACACATGTCTCTTGGTAATCCAAGGAGTTTCCTTTTATCTCTATGAATAAATTGATTCCATGATGTAATTGTACTAATTCTAAGATATTTCCTTCATACAGCACCAGTTATTGAAGTTTGATATCGCTTATACTTACCAAAATCTGCCTTTTTATTCGTTTTACCCGCTCTGTAAACTGTTGATTCGCACCTGTTCGTCACCTCAAGCTTCTAAGTAACGCAGATCGCATTCTTCGGTGTACGGGGTCACAGAGTACAGATATAGATTAGGGGTTTTCTCAAAAGTATATTGACCCGGTGATGTATCAGTGATGAAGGAATATGTTTTGTTTTTTGTATAGACCCTTTCACATTATCTGCGGTACTAAATTTGAATACCAGTTCCGGGGGACAACGAATAGATTGCGCATGCACCAGTGACGTCATTTGATTGTTCTAGGACGTTTAGCGCGGAATCATGTTTCGTTTGTTCCGCGGAAAACATCTTGGAACAATCGAATTACGTCACTGGTGCATGCGCAGTCTATTGTTTGTCCCCCGGAACTTGCCTTCAAATTCAGTACCGCAGATAATGTGAAAGGGTCTATAAATGCAATTTTATCTAGTAAATAAAGGTATCAACGATAACGAAAGCTAATAAATGTGTTGCTACCTAACCTGACGACACGGGGTCCATGACGTCATATGACGTTACGTTATTTGGCGGAAAAAACTTCTACGTCATTTCTATCACTATGGAAGGCCTTAAATGTGCTGCGAACCTCCTCACTGTCAGATGACCACACACAAACAAGACCGCAAAACGCAGGGGCCCAAGCAACACAGATGAATATGTAAATGGATATAAAAAGAGGGCGTACGTAATACAATCCGTGCTCTGCCGCCGCGAGCTCATGTATGTTATCACCCGAGGAGTCCGACTGACATTCAGAGAGGACAGGTGGTCGGGGCCCTGTCTTCTCTAAAGAGGTTTGGACAGGGCCCGTCATGGAACAAAGGAGGGGATCTCCAATAACACCAGGTTGTAGCACCCACAGCAAACCCCCAAAACACCCAATGCAAAAACACAAAGCAGACAAGCACAAAAAGAGACACGTAAGGGACAAGGAACGTCAACGCACAACACAGAAACATCAAACACAAAGGACTACACATAAACCAACGAGACCAATGGGCAACCGGTGCCGACTAAGGACGGCCATCCGCCACGGAAATAGCAGAAGGTATGGTTATCCTGGATTACGTGCGAACAACCCTCCCATTTTCCCGATTACCAAGAGGTCTCGAAGACGTACAATTGTGGTGTAAAACAACTTCCTCACTGTCAGATGACCACACACAAACAAGACCGCAAAACGCAGGGACCCAAGCAACACAGATGAATATATAAATGGATATAAAAAGAGGGCGTACGTAATACAATCCGTGCTCTGCCACCGCGAGCTCATGTATGTTATCACCCGAGGAGTCCAACTGACATTCAGAGAGGACAGGTGGTCGGGGCCCTGTCTTCTCCAAAGAGGTTTGGACAGGGCCCGTCATGGAGTCCCGTCGTCACAGTCAGTCAGAGTGCAAGTTTTAAGAATGCGCTTGTACAAGACTGTAGATTGGTCAAGTACCAAGCCTAGTGTCCGTCTGGGGACATTAGGATCATACCCACGGTATAAAAAGCGTTTGATGATTTTGACGCATTTTCGATAATGATGTTGTCTATCTTTGATCCTTCTTATCTTGTTAATAATGTCACCATAAAATGCAGGTTGTGAAATACCCAAAGTAATATACTCTGTTGCCTGTATTGGTCCGAATTTCAGAAGAAGTTGACAATAGTTTTTGTAAAAGTTCCAGAAAGTCTTTACTAGTTTGTGAAAGCGAAAACCTTGTCCTAAAAGTTTCTTGGTAATTTGTAAATTTCTACTATGAAAATCCAAAACATCAGTAAATGCTCTAGCACACCGGATGAGCTGTGAAATATAGGACGGTAATCTAGGAACATCACCGTCAAGCCAGGGGAAATTTTCTATGATAAATCCAAAATCATCTCTTTTGTCATACACACTTGTATGGATCTCTCCATTAACAATTTTGATATTTTGGTCCAAAAATGGTGTTTCTGTGTTTGAAACGTTTGCCTTGTTTAGAATTAGTTCTTGTGGATAAATAACGTTTTTATATTTCTCAAAAACAGGATTGTCGATAGCAAGAATATCATCCAGGTACCTAGAAGTACCAATGAAACATTTCACATCATCATTTTTTCTTTGTTTTTGAAGATTTTGGATAAATTCCTTTTCATACGTGTATAAAAATAAATCTGCAACAAGAGGCGCACAATTAGTACCCATTGGAATCCCTACAACCTGCTTGTAGAGTTTCTCACCAAATCTTACATAAATATTGTCCAAAAGGAAGGACAAGGCAATACACAGGTCACCACATGTCCATGATTTGTATGATTTGTAATCTGTGGCGGAAAAGAAACCCTTCGATTCAGAAGTACAAATATAAGTTTTCCCCTCTCGATCAAAACACCATTTCATGAGTTTGGACAATCGATCATTTATTTTGTCGTGAGGAAGCGTGGTGTACATATTAGAAAAGTCGTATGAAGATATCGTATTTGCTTCAAAATTTCTTAATTTCGTTTTGTCAATCACATCCCCTGAATTTTTAATAGACCAAAAGAAGTTTACGCCATTCCTGTTCATGACAGTTTCACAGTATTTTGCCACGTGTTCTTTTATAGCCGTGAGTGCTGACGTCAGATTTCTAGAGAAAATTGTTGTTGAGCAGTTGCTAGAATTAGCAATGTATCGAAACTTGTAAGGAGACTTGTGAAGTTTTGGTATACAGTATATTGTAGGGATATCCAATTTAGAAATAGGGATGTTAAAAGAAGAAATTTCACTGTTATGTTTGTTCAAAATATTGGAAACACTTTCGTTGCTTTCGATGTAAGTTTTATTAGAGGAAAGTTCCGAAACTAATGTTGATATGTAGTAGTGTTTTCAAATAATTATGGTGTTGTTGGCTGCTTTGTCTGCAGGCGCGAAGACATATTTTTCATGTAAATTACGTAACTTGGATTTGAAATATCTTTCAGATTTAGAAATTGGATTTTCAAAAAGTTGAGGATTTTTGTGGTAGTTATCTATTCGAATATCGTCATTCAGAGCATGCGATTCGACTCCTTCCGATTTACACCATCGTTTGGTATAGGTATCTAAAGCTTCCTTTAGCACTTCGCGACATTTAATAAAATCTATCTTGGATGGGATTCTATACTTAGGTCCTTACTTAAGAAGACCACGGAGCTGCCTGTCTTTGATTATTGAAAAGTCACCTGACAGTGTAATAATATGACCAGCTGGTTTATATAGATATGCAGACGTTGCACATTCACAAGAAGCAGGACATGATTCAAGTATTTTAGGATCTTGTGTAACTATGTTGTAGTTAAAAACGAAATTTCGAATAGGTCTCTTATATTTGTAACAAGTAAGAGGAGGTTCTAAATTTTCAAAATAGTGAGGAATGGCACTTTGTACGCGATGATCCCGAAAAATAATATATTATAACAATTAATAAATGGAATTTTTAAAAATTGTCTTTTGAGGGAGGTGTTTTTAACCAAAGGATATAGTTTATACAATGATATTTAGCCTGAATCAATCAGTGTTTCTTAAGAATGCAACCAGTGCTTCATCCAAGATGGATTTTAATTGAACTGCTGGAAATGAAGAGAGGGCATGTAGCAGTTCATGTCTGCCTCCGTTGCGTGCAATGATCAGTAGATCTTTGAGGGTACGATGTAGCTCTTTTTCTGATTTTTTTGTTTCGCCTTTTACCGTGAGACCTATGCTTCCTTTTAGTGTTAGGGCGGATTGAAAAAAACATTAATATTTGAAGAGGTCGAAGAAATGTTTCCTTGTCCATAAATCTGATCGTTTAGACCAAGGGGATACGCAGTTTGTAGTTTGGTAGTTCAGCTTGTAAGCGGCGTTTTTTAATTTCAGTTTCCTTTGATTTTTAAGTTTTTTGAATGACTGAACTGGAGTAATTGTTATATCCGAAATTGAATGATTGTATTAAACGAAGTGATTATATAGGAGATTTCTTTGTTTTTTCTGACGCGAGTTTCTTATCTGATAGAATGACTTCGAAAACGAGATTTTAAGGCCTGGCCTGTTTTACCTACATATTGGGCGCCACATCCCTTGGCGTGTCAAGTAACATAGATGACATCTTGATACGATCAATCAATGTCCTTATCAATCTCGATTTTAAAGGTCTGCCCATTAACACTAGATTTAATTGTTGTGGAATTGCAATTGAAGAGCGGACACATACCGCATCTTTTCCCGTTGCACCTGCAAATGGTTGAGAACCCTCTATGTTTGTTGTTAAATGTAGAGCCTGCAGATGGAGAAGTGGGTGCAATACGTCTACGGGGTTTTAATTTTAGAGGTGATAGAAGTTCTTTTGGTGAGGAAAAAAGTTTCTTACTGTTAAATGTTGATGATGGGAAAGTGACTGTTGTAATAGAGGGTAATCTCAAAGGAGTTAATTTGATACGAGGCGACCTTAAAAATGCCATGATGAAATGATCGGTGAAAGGTGAATTATGATCCTGCGTAGAAGAACGTAATGGAATTAAAACACGTCAAACATCGGGTCGCGGGGAATTGTATTACCAACTCCACACTGCAACACCAAATAAGTGTAGATACAAAACAAAGGAGGGGATCTCCAACAACACCAGGTTGTAGCTCCCACAGCAAAAAACCAAAACACCCAATGCAAAAACACAAAGCAGACAAGCACAAAGAGACGCATAAGGGACAAGGAACGTCAACGCACAACACAGAAACATCAAACACAAAGGACTACACATAAACCAACGAGACCAATGGGCAACCGGTGCCGACTTAGGACTGCCATCTGCCATTCATTTGTATTATTATAAGGTACAAACACACAGGTTTGTACCTTATAATAATACAAATAAATGTAGCTCGTTACAGTTTCACTTCAGTGAAGAAGTTCTACGGTCGATATGGGGAACTCTTCATACACTATGATGTCCGACTCTCCAGAATGGTGGATGATATTCTGTAATAGACCATTTGAACCTTCCAACCAAAGATTGTACTCTATGTCTTCCGAAATGGAAGTTACCGTGTTGTGCGTTGACGTTCCTTGTCCCTTACGCGTCTCTATCTGTGCTTGTCTGCTTTGTGTTTTTGCATTGGGTGTTTTGGGGTTTTGCTGTCGGTGCTACAACCTGGTGTTGTTGGAGATCCCCTCCTTTGTTTTACCGGATGTGACAGTTCTACCAAATTTCGGCGGGTGTTGCATTCAAGCAGGAGATGCTTACTCTTCCTGGGCACCTGGTCTCACTCTCATATCGGGAGTCCGCTTCTTTTCATGTGGTGGAGGTTTTTTTTCTTTGCTTTGGTCTCTGTTTTATCCTGATTTTGTATGCCTTCGGTTTCTGATTTTCTGAATTATCGATTTTGTACTGTATACAGGAATATTGTCATTATCCATATTTGTCATTCGAACATGAAATCATATTGGGAAAACAATCTCTATCTCAAAAACATACATCAAACATTGCACATGTACATTGCATTTTCCCTGATCAAACATATTTATGAAAAATTGACAATTTTTTCCCAATCAATTACTATTCTACTGAACATATATAGTCACATTTCACATCATGATTACTTTATTCCTCGTATTATTTAATACAATAATTCTTAGAATTAGAAAAATTCAGGATTAAAACGAAATAGCATGTACATTCACTATATACTATACTAAATATACGTCTATTCTGAACATACATCACACGCATATTCTATTTTCATAAAGTATATATACTAAATCATATTTAATCTAATATGCCTGATTTATATATATTGTCTCATCAAATTATCATAATATCAATAAACATCTTCCAATTACATTCATCATAAGCTGAAAATAAATCTATCAAATTTACCCATACAAACATAACTAGATCTAGACGGACGGACAGACAGACAATAGATCTACTGACCGAATTACATAAAAATCATGACAGAATCAATATTCAAAAATAACTCGACAAATTATTCCATTTCTAATCAATACAATTAGTACATACACAGGATAGAAGAATGATAACTCTGATTCAATATGTCAACAAGAGAATTAATTAATTAAAAGCATCTTAACATGATAATATGGTCAATAATATAGTAAATATATAACAAATGGCGAGGGTATCTTGCAGATTCATGTGAACAGAATGAATAAATGAGACAAGGTGCCCTGTACAATATTATATGGACCATAGATGTAGTTGTATCATAGATGCGTGTAAACAAATCAATACACATCAGGATCCTTGTAATCAGTCAACCATAAAAAGTTCGGGAAAAGACGCAACAAATTGCATAGAATAAGTGACTTAAGCAACATGTCAACTTGACATCATAATGTGGACAATTAAATGAAATACATGTTATATGTAGATGATCAAAAAATAGTAAGATAAATCATCTTTATTCTCCTGACCAAGACGCTAAAAATTTGCTTTCGTTCTTCTACCAGAAACAGGAAGTAGTAGCAAAAATGTACCATCATGCATTTCACCTTTACATAACCTAGTAGTGCGAAATTCAAAGTGAAAAATAATTTCATATACAATCACTATGTAATCAAGGCTGTAGTTTACTAGAAAATATATAATTATCCAATCTCATAAAGACACAAAAATTATTCTGAATGTTGCACATCATACATTCAAACAGTCTATGATCAAAACAAGGGCATTTACACCACTTGTCTTCATGACTTAAAGATCCAAAAAGAAAAGAAAAAGGATGTTACTGCTAGATAGATACATAAATGAACTGACGTCAGTCAGATTTTAATACCATGTAAGCGACAGAAAAACTTCCTTAATCAGTCAGTGGGCAATAATTAACAAGAATATTGTTAATTGTTTTTTTATTTAATACAGCAGAATCTAATAAAATGATGAAATGTCGCACCATTTACATAGAAATAACTAATTTTCTCACATACATACGAATTACCCTAGGGTATTTAATTAGAGCTTTACCAATAACAGACGGTTGTTGGCCGAAGAAGTACGTCCGAACTAAACGCGATGAACCTCACCAAACACAAGGGGTCATTTATGAAAAATTAACATGATGTAGCTTTCAAAAACTAAAACAAAAAACATATATCAAATATATATGATTGTATTTATCCATTTTCTTTTTTTTAATCACTGCATGCAGTACTAACAGGGTTTTGTTTACCTTTATGTTTTTTTATACACGACCCCTTATGTTTGGTGAGTATTTAACTATCACCAAAACGTGGACACTGCGTTATTGACCTATGCTAATCGTATTTGATCATGTTTATATTACGAGGGCTGATTGGTATGTCGTGAGCCACGTATTATATGATTTGAATTTTATCAGACATCATGAATTTTTTCTACATATCCCCTTCAGTATCTATACATTTATGCCACCGGTATTCAATACCCATTTTAAAGAACTCCTAATCTTTACTGTTCAGAACGCCATCCAGCGCAAGTTTGACGTCATTATCGGACTGAAATTGGATGCCATAGATAGCTGCTTTCGGTTTTGGGAATAGATGAAGATTAAGAAGAAGACCGTGCCGTAGCATGGGATACCGTTTTGTAGGCAGTAAGATCTATCAAATCACACAAGTGAACGTCGGGGCTCTTGTCTAGTGTAAACCTTAAGGCTGCTGATTTACTAGGACGCGGATTGACTGACATATGCACTTCCAGTTGTTTTGTGTTTATATACAAAATATCTTTGTTTGTGTGTTGTTTACATTTCTTGTGTGCTTAAAGAAAAAGAATAAGTATTTTACGACGCAGCTATGGACAAACGAATTACATGATGAGGACATCACAGTATTCATCAAAGAAGTACCAATCAGTTATTCAGTCTCACAGTCGAGAAGGCAATGTAAAATTCTCATAATTTCAATTGGAACGGTTGCGAACCTCGGAATCAATAACATTCCGAAAAGAGACTAGGTGCCCTGGAACAACAGGTGCCCGAGGAGAGCAAGCATCTCCTGATGGCATGCAATAAATAAGACGATGGTACAAGGACAACACTAGCGGGCGCTAGTGAAATGAATTTGGGCTGCTTTTGAAAAGCACTTTGGCTGAAAGCATCACTGATGAGAATTTAATATTCGAAACACGTGTCTGGTGCATGAAAATTGGTTTTGAAATTTTCTTTAAGAAGGTATAGGCTAAGATTACTTAGATACCTTTTATATCCTTTTATACCATGGATATGATCCTAATGTCACCAGACGGACACTAGGCTTGGTACTTGACCAATCTACAGTCTTGCACAAGTGCATCCTTGAGACTTGCACTTTGACTGACTGTGACGACGGGACTCCTTGACGGGCTTGTCCAAACCTCTTTAGAGAAAACAGGGCCCCGACCACCTGTCCTCTCTGAATGTCAGTCGGACTACTCGGGTGATTACATACATGAGCTCGCTACAGCCGGCAGAGCACGGACTGTATTATGCATGCCCTCTTTTTATATCCATTTACATATTCATCTGTGTTTCTGGGGCCTCTATGTTTTGCGGTCTTGTTTGTGTGAGGTCATCTTACAGTGAGGAGTTTGTTTTACACCACAATTGTACGTTCTTCTAGACCTCTGGCAAATTGGAGAAGTGAGAGGGTTGTGCGCACGTAATCCAGGATAACCACACCATTTGCTACTTGCGTGACAAATGGCCGTCCAAAGTCAGCACCGGTTGCCCATTGGTCTCGTCGGTTTATGTGTAGTCTTTTGTGTTTGATGTTTACATGTCGTATTTCTCTTATCCGTCTCATACTATGCTCGTCTTTTATGTTTTTGCATCGGATGTTTTTGGTGTTCTGCTGTTGGTGCTGCAACGTGGTCTTGTTGGAGATCTCCTCCCTTCTTAGAAAATGTCAATTTTTTCGTGTTATGATATAACATTTATATTTTCCCGTAAACTGGAATTTAAACAAAGGACAGTATCAGTAAATTTGAACAATATTTATCGCTTACATACACACATTATTATTTCTAATAAAGAGACATCGTTTACAATACATCAGTGTTTTCACCTTTATAAGAGTTATCGTTCTTTGACCCTTAATAATAACATATCTAACAATTAGAGTGTATTGCATAAATGCATGCATGGTACATTAAAATTCAAAACACACATTTTTGTACCTTATAGAAATACAAATAAATGTAGCTCGTTACAGTTTCACTTCACTGAGGAAGTTCTACGGTCGATATGGGGAACTCGTCATACACTATGATGTCCCACTCTCCAGAATGGTGGATGGTATTCTGTCATAGACCATTTGAACCATCCAACCAAAGATTGTACTCTATGTCTTCCGAAATGGAAGTTACCTGATGTGACAGTTCTACCAAATTGAAGCGGCGGGTGTTGCATTCAAGCAGGAGATGCTTACTCTTCCTGGGCACCTGGTCTCACTCTCATATCGGGAGTCCGCTTCTTTTCATGTGGTGGAGGTTTTTGTTTGTTTGCTTTGGTCTCTGTTTTATCCTGATTTTGTATGCCTTCGGTTTCTGATTTTCTGAATTATCGATTTTGTGCTGTATACAGGGATATGGTCATTATCCATATTTGTCATTTGAACATGAAACCATATTGGGAAAACAATCTCTGTCTCAAAAACATACATCAAACATTGTACATGTACATTGCATTTTCTTATTATTTTCAAACATATTTATGAAAAATTGACAATTTTTTTCCAAATAGTTACTATTCTACTAAACATATATAGTCACATTTCACATCATGATTAGTTTAAACACATTCTATTCAATAAATAATTATTGAAAAGGATTGGGCCACAAGTTTTGAAAACATTAGAAATGGTCCTTTCCTATCAAGATTACTTTATCATCATGATTACTTTATTCCTTGTATTATTTAATACCATAATTCTAAAAATTACGAAAATTCAGGATTAAAACGAAATAGCATGTACATTCACGATATACTTATATATACTAACAGGGCTTAATTTTAGTATACCCATCTGCATGTTTATACTATAATGCATGGTTTCTACTTACTACAAATGTTTCGTCTCTAATGTCATGTAAACTAATTCTAGGGACACCAAATTTACCTATTGCGTATGTGTCCGTAGACGCAACAGGTTGGGGCCTTTTTATAGTGGGCGGCGCCCCAGCCATTTTGTAGGTCTCCTGAGTACTATCCATTTAAGCAGAAGACTGCCCGACAAGTGCCCTCGGGGACAATTTGTCCACCAGATTACTTGAGAATGAAGTGTCTGTTATTAGGATGTTACAAGTTTTGCAGTTCTTCGTACCGCACTTAGAAATTGAGCAATCGCTTGGTGAAAATTGGTGTTCTTTTAGTATACCGACCACTTCAATCTTACAGGGCTTGATTTTAATATACCCATCTACATGTTTATACCAAAACTCATGGTTTCTACTTACTACAAATATTTCTTCTATAATGTCATGTAAACTAATTCTAAGGACACCTAAATTACCTGTTACGTATGTGTCCGTAGACGCAACAGGTTGGGGCCTTTTATAGTGGGCGACGTTCCAGCAACTTTGTAGGTCTCCTGAGTACTATCAATTTAAGCAGAAGACTGCCCGACAAGTGCCCTCGAGGACAATTTGTCCACCAGCAATGACACATGGACAGTGGTAAAAATGACAAATATGGATAATGACCATATCCCTGTATACAGCACAAAATCGATAATTCAGAAAATCAGAAACCGAAGGCATACTAAATAAGGACAAAACAGGAACCAAGGCAAACAAACAAAAACCTCCACCACATGAAAAGAAGCGAACTCCCGATATAGGAGTGAGACAAGGTGCCCAGGAAGAGTCAAGTAATGGAATGTATTCTGTTACGGTTGTCCTTTAAATGCCCAGAACCTCAGGACGGATGGACGGACGGACGCACAATCACACGCACACGCAAACACATTAGTGGACGGACGGACAGACATGTGAATCACTATACATCCGCCTTTTTTGCGGGGGTATAAAAATGATACTAATTCGAAATCTGAGCAAATATCATCACTTTGTTAACTAGCCATTAAACAAACTGAAAACGTTTGATCCCAATCAACACATTACTCTGCATTTCTAATAATAACATATAACTATAGGTAAAACATATAAACATATTTAATAACAACAGAAAATGATATTCAGTATTATATACATATATTTAATATAAAGATTTCTTTTTCGTGAGAGAATTCTCCTGCAATTGTTTATTCAAATATTGAAAGGATAAGTTTAAAGTGAGATGAAAGATTCACGAAATTATACATGAGGTACCAATATACAGTTTTTGGACACTATCCAGAAGGCGAGAAAAAAAGCTTGCGCGTCTTGCAAAAAAATGAAGTTAATAGACTTTTAAAGTACTTGACATTACTTGTGAATCACACTTTAGTATAATCAATACTTGTAGATCTAAAAAAAATGTGTGATACATATTGCAGATAGATTTACTGTTTAATATCATAGATCAGTATCGGTACAATGTGAAAATGACCGTTGAGTGCAAGCGTTCAATGAATGCAGTAAGTTGTGAGGGCAATTAGGAATTGTATTTTTCAGAATATGATCTACATCATTTTATACTGAATTCAAAATTTATATTGAAGGTAAAACCACCAAAGAAGTACCCATCAGAATTGGGGGGGGGGGGGATTTTCAACATTAAAATATTAAACGTCTTTAAATTCAATAGCGTCATTTAAGAACAAATCAATTTGCAGCATGGACCAGACGTGCACCTTTCGGGTACTTAACCCTCGTCAGTGATCCTCAATCTAAACAATGAAATACGGCAAAGGGGGATAAAAGTTAATGCTACAGGACCCATGTTTACCAGAAATTTTGATAACAGAAATTTTCGGATGCGTTGAAGAAACGATAAACCGAAGTTGATCGAACTTTGATAAATGTGCCCTCGGGGAGTCCTGGTCCACCGTATTCAGATACATCCCGAGGACATTGTATTAAACAACTGAAAAAAAGTTCTTTCTACATCTATTAATTTTGCGTAAGTAAATGATTATGCTTTCAGCGAATGTGCTAACGCCTCACGGTGGAACAGTATCTAATGGATACATATAATACTTATAGCGGGAAAATAGTAGAATAAAAGGACACAATTTCTCATGCAGATATTTTGGCCCTTGTACATGTATTCAATGTCATATGATTGTCGGTTTGCATGAATATACATGTTTTCAACACAATTCATCCTTGACCCGAACAAAAAAAAAAAAGAACCCCGAAAATACATAAAATTGTGACGATAAAACATACAACAAAATCACATATAAATATTACAAAACAGTATTTAGAATACAAACAAAATTGTCTCGACTAGAATTTGGTACTTTAGACACAAAATTCGTTAAGGTACCAAAATATATCTGAAAGAAAGTAAGGAAAAGAGATTCCAAAGTTCTGAACATACTATATCGTCTCGCAGGTCACTTTTTCCGTTCCAGAATGCTTTTCTACATCGTATTAATTGCATATGTACAATAATACTCTCTGTACTCTTGCTGTATCCTTGCTTGAGACTTGGAAAACAGCACAGAATGGCATTTAGAGCAACGAATCGGCATTCATGATAACCAAAGAGAATTAAAAGTGGACTGATGAGCTGATGAGCAAACATAATTGATGTTGATACATATGTAGCAATACTGGTGTTACCATGGAGAACATTGTCCCGAAAATTCACAACATCTTGAACTCTCGTAACGAGGTAGGGTGTTACAAACAAGATACTTGTTATGCCTAGCTTCACCACCTGTTTTGTCACTGTCCAGTATTTTGTATAGTCAGTTCCTTTTTCGAAAGGTCCCGGCAACGTTTTCTTCAGTACTAGGTACCCAATACAGATGAAACAGAGAAAATGTATTGTTATCAAAAGTAACATCGTTGAAACAAAGCTGACGAGTCCGCTAAAAAGGAACATTTCACTTGAGCTACCTTCACATTTGAAGAATCCGTTCTGAGGGATGTTTGGTATGATTCCCATACACGCAGCCAAGACATATACTGCCGTAGCAACGATGTACATGTTGCGTTTTCTTGACCAAAATTTGTACCTTATCGAAAGCGTCAAGGACAAAAGACGGTCAATCCCCGTAAAGGTCAGGAACATGAAGTACAAAAGGCAAAAGAATGGGATCAATTTGAAGATACTTCCACAGATTGTCTGGTTATAAGATAATACATACCGTTAGTCACCATCGTTAGTCCATAGCCGAAATTCGCAACACACAAATGGATGGACGTCAGTCTGATTTGCTCCACAATTTTCTTGCATTTAAAAAGTACAATAATGGCAATAAGACTTGTCACACAAACCATAGTTCCAAAAACAATTGCAGTGTGGATAAAAAGTTGTGGTACGACCGCAGCTGTATCACGTATTACCGGCACTGATGAATTTGTTCTATTCATGACTGTGGTGAAAGCTTATATTTAAAAAAAATCTGATAAGGTGTCTCAGTCAATTCCAATAAAAAAAGTTGTCGTATTGATTTAAGTTATATCCATATTATTCTTTCTTCTTTCTGTTTGGGCACCTGGATGCTCTTTGCTCTTGAATAAACTAGCATATGTATCCCTTTGAATTTGATTCATCATCTTCGAATATATAGCATTTACTTCGTATCATACTCACAAAAAGGCTAGTGATTGGTTAAAGCAGGCAAGCCAAACTGATTGGTTGTAAAAGCTCTGTCGCTGACCGTCAAGGCGACTTAAAATTAATACAAGTTACCTCACTGTAGGTATGGATAAATGTATTGACAAAAGAAGCAACGTCAGTCTTATTGTTTATAGGTTAAGTCTACTTATATATCTTCATTTCCCTCTTTATTGATATTCATGATGCTTTTCCAAACTCAGACGTATATGGGAAACTTAATTAAATTTCGATCAATAGGTGTAATTAATTCATTTTGTTTAGATTAAAACGATCTCATTCTTTTGCTTTGTTACCCATGTTATCATAATATTTCATGAAGACTGGTGTAGATAATTTATTCTTCCATAGCAAAGATTCAAATTAGATATACCTTTAGAAAGGAGGGGTTCTCCAACAACACTCTGTTGCAGTGCCTACAACAAAACATCCAAACAACCGAAGTGAAATCATACAGTGGATCTATACAGCAAGATACCAGGAACACCAAACACGACATCAAAACAGAAAACACAAAGGACACAAAATAACAAGCCGACTTAGGACGGCTATATGCCATATTTGCACTCAAATTAAGGGTTAATATTTGGAGCTTGGGCACCAGTTTACTCGATTGAAAATAATTAAGCGATGTAATTACATGTTGTAGTGGAAAGGGGGTAGGGCCACGAGACACCCTAATCGGCCCTCTACTTTTCTCTTGAAATAAATTTCATACGTGTGGACGAGCGCATCTATATCATTTATAAATACGTGTTTTTAGTCTGATTTTGAATAACATTTTCCCCGTGCTTTATTTTAATCATTTCTGCGCATTATCCCAATGGTCACTTGTTCTAATAGTTCTGTTGATCCTTTATTCTTGATTTGAAATACCAGGGTCACTATTTATAGGGCGCACCTATTGTTTTCCCTCATAAGCCGGAAGTTCATATCACCTTTCGGACAAACACGTCATTAAATTTCTTTATCTCCGTTGCCGGTAAAAATATGAATATTGTATTTAAACTTTGTTATTGCTGATCTCATGATAATCATATTTATTCTTTGAATATGTTTCCTTGAAGAACACGTATTATTTTACACAATTCAAATGATAAACGTAATGTATTGTTTGTTGCTATGGTTGGTATTTCGACAATAACTCAACGTAAAATTTATGTATTTGAAGTGTAATGTTGGCTGATAAAAGGCCAAAACAACTAACTGATAAAATGCCAAATTGATAAAAGGTCAAAACAAAGCTTCTTTCAGGCGACAGAGCTGGAAAGAAGTAACTAATTACCTTAACAAACACCAATTTCATTAGCGCCCTCTGGTTTTATTTTTAGAATCATTTCTGCATTTCTTTTACAAAGAGTGCACAGCTCTAAATTACATGTAGGGTCGATTCAGTAGCATATCCAAATACAATCTATGTTCAAAATAGAATGTCTTTAAATTTCTTAACTGTGCGTCTACTAGCGTCATATATCACCCATCCTGATACGTCTTTTTATACTTTTTTGGACATTATAAATTTCACATTCTTTGACCATTTTACATTGTTTAGATTGAGGATCACTGACGAGGGCTAAGTTCCCGAAACGTTCATGTCTGGTCCATGCTGCAAATCTATCTGTTCTTAAATGATGACATTGAATGACGAGTAAAATTGTAGGTATGGTGCTTTAAGATGTTAACTTCCTTTAATCTCGATGGTATTTTTCGATGAAATGGCAAGTTTCCGAAATAGCAAAAATAGATATGATGTCAAATTGAAAAAGGGCAATAACAAAGATTTTTCAGTTGACAGAGCTTGAAAGAAGTAATTAATACACTTAAGAAACTTCAAAAGAAGAGGATAATCCTGACAATACTTGATTGCAGCACCAACCGCAAAACCCAAGAACACTCACTGCAAATGAGTTAAAGACGATCCTGACGATAATCTCAACAGCACTCACAATAGAGCACAAATTTTAGCATTGACGGACCCCTAGCAAGCTAGGGGGTTGGAGAAAGACCAGGTGCCATGAGGAGTGAGCATCCCCTGTTTGGCTAGACGCACCCGCCGTCGATGTTCCCGCACGAAAATTAAAAAATAATATATACTGACGTCATATCTATAAAGAAAGTGTTATGGCGATCATGTCAGGAAAAATATTCCAAACACATATTGTCAAACACAAAGCATACACGTACAGATTGCGCACAACCCTCCCACTTTTCCGATTACCCAGAGGTCTTGAAGAACGTACAGTTGTGGCGTAAAAATATCAATTTAAGTAAATTGACTCAAAATTTGCATTTTATAGCGACAGTGTCATCTCTAATTCCATTCTTTATTCCTTTGTTTGAAACACATTTCTTATCATCTTTTCAATATGGATGGCAATGTATATATAAAGATTTGGAAGCTGAATTAAAGGAGAGGATCTTCAACAACACTAGGTTGCAGAACCGATAGGAAAACTTCAAAACACCCAATGCAAAAGCACAGAGCAGACACGCACAGAAAGAGATGCAAAAAGGACAAGGATGACACACACACATCATAGAAACATCAAACATTAAAGACCACACATAATCCAACGAGACAATAGAAAATGTCCATGTGAAAGATAAAATTAGGGGGTTATATTATCGTTCTTTTTAACCTCATGCCACTTCTTCAATAACCTCCATGGCGAGACCTGTACAATCCAGTGCATTCTCATCTCCGTGGGAGTATATAAGCAGAGCTGACGTTCAAGCGCTAATGTTCTTCATTCACGTTCATTCACATTGCCGACTCGTCTCATGTGCCAGGTACCCGGTTTACTCCTGGGTAGAGAGAGTGCAACGTAGTGTAAGGTAACTTGCCATAGGTTACAATGGTTTTGCAATGTCCGGCGAAGGTGAGAGTCAAACCCACGACCTATTGGTTCGTAGTCCACCGCGCTAACCACTACGCTACCAGCACCTGTGCATAGAATTGGATATAGGTTTACATAATCAAGGATGATAAATCAAGGTAAAAAATCAATAATTTCAGAATTTTTTTAAGATATTGAATTTGGCGTCTTATACCTCCTTAAATACCGGATAACGACGACATACCATTTGCTATGAGCATACCTCAATTGACATTCGTTCAGGTGAACTAAAAAATACAAAATCCTTCAGCAAAACATCAAAACACCCCTATGCCAGAACTAAGAGTGAACAAGCAGAGCAACAAAAGCAAACGGAATAGAAACATGAGACACGACATATAAACTTTAAACACAGATATTAGAATAAACCAACAATGCACATTTATGTTCAATCGGTGCCAACTGAGGACGGTCATTTGTCACATATAAATAAAATGGTGTGGTTGTCCAAATTACGTGTACACAGACCTTATTACGTGCACACAGCCCTTCAAATTGTCATGTTACCCAGTGGTCACGAAGAACTACTTGAAAAAATGACAACTAAGACTAAGAAAGGATCACGGCATATAAGACAAAGTTGGTCATTTTTGCATTTTCGATTAAACTTCAGTCTACATTAGATCATCCAGAAAGTTTCATTACATTTTATACCTATACCTCTCACGTCGGTGTTATTATATTTTTCATTTATGAATTGCTCATATGGCTCGCTAAAATTTATAATAGAGCATATATTTTTATATTGACAATTTCAACCACTAGGCTGGTGGATTGTTTAGTCCAAGTTGATATCATTCGACTAGTTTCTTAGTGTTTCGGCCGTAGACTTGAAATATAATGTTAAATTCTCAGGCACAAAACTTTATAAACATTTTCTAAAACTAAGGGACATGTCGTTCATACAATAGCTCTGTCCTTAGGGTGTCTTTTGCAGAACGTTTAGGTCAATTATAGTCCGTGAGCCAGACCCCCAAATTCGGGGTCATTGGTACCATCCGAGGTGAATAAACGACACCAATATATTCTGATAGATGGATATCTCTAGTATTTGAAAATATGTGATAGCAATGAATAATAGGTAGCTAAGGCAATTTTTTGGGGGAAAAACCTTGTTTTTTAGTCGAAAATCAATAAAAATAGGAAAAAAGTTATAAATTTTATATGGTTGATGATTGAAAAAATTGAAAAGTTTGAATATGTAGTATTTTTGGTGTTCTTTCAGATGAAATAAGTTTCAATTTCCCATTCCTATTTTTACTGTGTGTTTTGGGGTAAAAAAGTCGAATTTTTGCAAAATTTCAAAGAAATTCGAGAAAATTTTAATTTATTCGTGCTACTCAGTTCCTCAGTATTGCATATGATCGTCCAATGATGATTTAAAAAACATCTTTGAAGCTTCCTCTTTCAAATGACATATATTTTGTATTCTTAATTTTTGCGGAATCTTCGAAATTGAGTTTTTATACAGAAAACTGTATTTTCAAATAGAAATGTTCGATTTCTGTACATTAATTTAAAGAACCCTATCTTATTATGCAAGCAATGATTGAAAGCTATTTTCTAATTTAACTTTTAAGATTATATATGTTTTACTGATATTTCATTCAAAATTAAAGTGTTTTGGGGAAAAAACGTATTTTTCATCCAAAATCTGCTGTTTTCTGAAGAATATTTATTGAATCTAAAGAATTTCTTAAAATGATAGCAGGAATGTATTTTAAACTGTAATTATTAAGGTTCATTCATGAAATACATATTTGAAACATATAGGTATATTTTCTACTTAATTTTGGGGCAAAATGCCTGTTTTTTGTCTAAAAATAACAGATTTCTGGGAAAATACTATTAATTCATTATCTTAGCTAAAATTATAGATTTTAAGCAATTATCATTAAAAAGTAATTATCTTGTCAGATGATTATGAACTTAAAAGTAATTATTCATTAAAACCAACATTTTTTTTCAAAAATGTTTATTTTTTTACGCAAAAACCACTTATTTTGAGAAAATAAGTACAAGCTCCTTTAATCTGCCTAAATTGATATCTTCAAGCTTTGGTATTACGTTATTTCTTATTATAAATGGATAGAAATGTCATTTGATAACTGAAATTTAATTTTTGTGTTATTTTGGGGCAAAAAACCTAATTAATGTGCAAAAATAACTTATTTATGTGAACATTTTGTGAAATTTTTATTTTCTATTTAATCAAAGCAGGAGAGGTTTCATATAATTGATGGAATAAAAGTGATCAAGTTTAATGAGTTAGAGGAGATTTCTTTCATTATCTTGCTATTTTGGGGGAAAATCTCAATTTTTATTTTAAAATCACTGATTTTTGGGATAATTTTATTACTATGAAATGGGTCATTATTATTTATATTCGAAAGTGTTCCTTGGTATATCATAGTTTGTCCTTGTAAGTCAAATACATTTCAAGTATTCTCTGTTAATTTAATGGGTATTTTGGGGCAAATAATATTTTTTATATAAATATATAGCCTAAATCAAGAAAAGTACTATAGAAAGTCTCATATTTCAAACTATGACTTTTATTTTCTGCATTTCCTATTTAACTGTTTATTCTTTCTAAACTTATTTATCATTTCTCTTAAATTTTGTGTATATTTTTATATTTGGGGTAAAATACATATCATTGAATATTAAGTCACAAAGAAACCTGTTACGTATCTTCTCCGTGCCTTGTGGTACATAAGGTCTTCACAGGTCACAAAGAAAAGCAAGCTTTTATTCTCAACATTCTTGCAATATATAACCTCGAAATGTGTTTTATCACATTTTGTTTATTAAGAGCTTGCTTTTCCATCTTTTTTAAAATTTATTTTTACCCCAAACATACTAATAGTAACATTTCAAAACATAAGAATAAAATGTTGAGTAAGTTTAGAAAAACTAAAAAGTTAAATAGGAAATACAGAAGACAATAGTAATAGTTTGAAATATGAAAGGTAATTTTAGACTATAATTGTATATAAAACATTTTTTTTGCCCCAAAATACGAATTAAATAAACGGAAGATCCTTGAAATGCATATGACTTACAAGGACAAACTATGATATACCCAGGAACACTTTTGAATATAAATGATAATGACACTTTTCATAGTAATAAAGATTTTCCAGAAATCAGCGATTTTAAAATAGAAATTTAGATTCCCCCTAAAAATAGCAAGATAATGAAAGAAATCTCCTCTAACTCATTAAACTTGATCACTTTTATGCCATCAAATAATATGAAACCTCTCCTGCGTTGATGAAATGGAAAAAAATATAAATTTTAAAAAAATATTCACAGAAATAAGTGATTTTTGCTTATTAATTTGGATTTTTGCCCCAAAATAAGATGTAAATTAAATTTCAGTTGTCAAATGACATTCCTATCCATTTATAATAAGAAACAGCATAAAATCAAAGCTAAAATATATCAATTTATAGGCAGATTAAAAGAGCTAGTACTTATTTTCTCAAAATAGGTGGTTTTTGCATAGGAAATACATATTTTATCCAAAAATGTTGGTTTTAATGAAATATTACATTTAATTCCACAATCATCTGACAAGATGATTACTTTCTAAATGATAAAAGCTATAAATCTATAGTTTTAGCAAAGATAATGAATTAATAGAATTTTCCCAGAAATTTGTCATTTTTAGACAAAAAACAGGCATTTTGCCCTAAAATTAAGTAGAAAATATACCTTTTATGTTTCAAACATGTCATTTATGGGTGAACCTAAATAATTACAGTTGAAAATAAATTCCTGCTATCATTTTAAGAATTTCTATCGATTCAATAAATATTCCCCTATAATCAGCGATTTTTAAATGAAAATATACGTTTTTTCCACAAAAACACTTTGATTTTGTATGAAATGTTAGTAAAACATATATAATTTTAAAGAGTGTGAAAAGTTACATTAGAAAATAGTTTTCCATCATTGCTTTCATAAGTGATAAGGGTTCTTTAAATCAATATACAGAAATCTGAGATTTCTGATTGAAAATCAGTGTTCAGTGTATAAAAACATCAATTTCGAGGATTTTGCAAATAAGAATGAAAATTGTATGTCATTTGAAAGAGGAGACTTTAAATACGTTTTGAAATCATCATTGGACGATCATATGCAATATCGAGGAACTGAGAAGCAGGAATAAATTGAAATTCCTCGAATTTCTGTGAATATTTGCTAAAATTCGACTTTTTTACCCCAAAAGACACAATAAAAATAGGAATTTGAATATGCAACTTATTTCATCTGAAAGAGAACAAAAGATACTTCATATCTACACTTTCCAATTTTTAAAATCACCATCCATATTTAAGTTATATTTTTTTTCAGGAAAAAATCATTATTTGGCAAGTACGCAAGGGCAATAACTCTTGTTTACCCCTTTAGCTACCTTTGATCAAATGCTATCATGCATTTTCTGAAACCTCTTGGGTACATCTATCATAATATCAACATAAGATTTATTCACCCCAGATGGTACCGACCAACCCCTCTGGCTCACGGACTATTAGGTCAAGTTTAGACTTTTGTTCTTCATCATTTCATATTGTTTGGAAATCCTCTTTTTCGGCATCACTGATGATAAATACGCATATGGTGCTTTGAAAATGTATAATAGAACACCTGTCTTATATATTTCAATATTGATATATTTAATACTTTTCCCATGAACGACAAATATGGAAAAAATATCCAATAGTCCAAATTGTTAATCGAAAAATCATATAACCAAGAGCACACAAAACCAGGATAAAACCAGAACTAAGGCAAAGGAACAGAAATTAAAAAAAAAGAAATCTACCATATGAAGAGAAACGAACTCCCTACGCAGGAGTGAGATCAGGTGCACAGGAAGAGTTAGCATCTCCTGCTTGCATGCAACACCCGCTACTTTAATTCGGAAGAAAGGTCATAGTCGGTAAATCCCATAATTCGGTAGAAAAGTCAAAATTGGCAAATACCACAATTCTGTAGAAAGGTCACAATCGGTAACTCCCACAAAGGAAGACAACGTATAAATTGGTATGTCATTGCATAAAAGGTCTATGTCAGAATATCATTTATGACTCTGGTCAACGGGACGTCATAGTGTGCTACCATTTCCTCATATCGATCATAGAACTTCCTCAGTGACGATGTTTGTCGTCACAAATGTATCCTTGACTGAGAAGCTTAACTGAAGACCGTCTAGTTCTTAAACAAAATCTGAGTACTTGAAGCTTGCCCGAGTATAATGTATTAATTGAGAAAGGAAAACGCCATACGCTGGTGACGACAGGATGTTGCTACACAAAAAAAGGCAAAGAAGTAGGTGCGGTAACCTGCCATTTCGGCCCTATTTTCAAAGTTGTTTATATATACATAATATTCTAGTTTATAAAATGTCAGAAGTATGGTGAATCCAAATCAGAAAAGCCTTTTTCGATTCCACAGTCCTATTAATACGTCGCTCAAAACGTCTAAAAACGTTGAAATCATTGAAAATATCAATAAATAAGCGATATTTCGATACAAAACTATGAAATTAAGAAGCACTCCAGGCCTTGCCCATGAATATTTTTGTATCAATCGATGGATTTCTGAACGGTCTTTTGATTTGCATAAAAAAAATTCGTGGGCGAGGCCTGAAGCGTAGATGAATTTTGAAGATTTGTGAGTAAAACACGGTGATTTTCTTTCGCATTGCGTCATTCAGGGTAAATGACATCAAAACATGACGTCATACATCACGCACGTGACGTTACGAGGGCTCAAAATTATGACGCCGTATTTTCTCAAACATTCAACATTGCAAAAAGTGATAATTGATAATTCGTTTATCTAAAGAATTTTTAATCGAAATTATAGGGCCGATATGAGGGGTTAGCGCACCTATTCCTTTGTGATATTGAAATCGTTATGTTTGTCGTAGAGTGAGGTGTTCATACCACCATGGCCATCAAAAGACAACATGATATCCAAATAGGACGCTGAATTATTGGTCTCTGTCGTTTCTTTAACTTCAAGGTCATCGGGATAGATTGCGCCAAGGAAGTTCGCAATTTTTGGATTATTGATTGACAGTATATCATCAATGTATCTCTACGTGAAGTTGAAGTTAAGAGCTAACTGTGTTTTGAGCTCGCGGCGGCAGAGCACGGATTGTATTACGTACGCCCTCTTTATATATCCATTTACATATTCATCTGAGTTGCTTGCGCCCCTGTGTTTTGCGGTCTTGTTTGTGTGTGGTCATCTGACAGTGAGGAGGTTGTTTTACACCACAATTGTACGTTCTTCGAGACCTCTGGGTAATCGGAAAAATGGGAGGGTTGTGCGCACGTAATCCAGGATAACCACACCTTCTGCTATTTCCGTGGCAGATGGCCGCCCTTAGTCGGCACCGGTTGCCCATTGGCCTCGTTGGTTTATGTGTAGTCCTTTGTGTTTGATGTTTCTGTGTTGTGCGTTGACGTTCCTTGTCCCTTATGCGTCTCTTTCTGTGCTTGTCTGCTTTGTGTTTTTGCATTGAAGGTTTTGGGGTTTTGCTGTGGGTGCTGCAACCTGGTGTTATTGGAGATCCCCTCCTTTGTTTTGCCCTCAGAGATCAAGGATTGGCTAAATTCAGCTTTGCAAGAGTATAAAATAATGCCGGTAAGGAGCGGGGCACAATTGATCCTCATTGGAATGTCAACAACCTGTTGGAAGACCTTACTTCCAAAGACCACAAAAATGTTGTCGATCAGGAAATTAAATATAAAAATGACATCTGATTTTGTATATTTTGTTTTTGACTCAGATTTCTCTTTTACAAAGTAAGTTTTGTCGTAATTTACGGCAATGAATTTTTATTTACGATTACCGTTTTTACTCGTAAATTCCTTAATTACTGAGGATTTATAAAGTCTCTCTTACAATTTAGTATGTGGAATTGCTATGTAAATTGTGGAAAAATCATATGATTTTATTGAATGTACTCTTTTGAACTGTGCTGATTTGAAGTGTTCTAAAAGCTTTTTTGAATTTTTTAAAGATCCACATTTAGTTTATACCGCTACGCGAATACACGGTTGAACAATACTTTTGAAGGCCTGACTTAATTTGAGATAAAATTTTGGTGAGTAAGACCGATACAAATTTGGTCGAAGATTTTGAGGAAAAAGCAATGAAAAGTTATTTATACGGGTTTTTTGTGCATTTTTGGTATACTGTACAGGTACGGTAAAATTAGATCCAATTTGTTGGTGTCAAGACCGAAAGAAGCAAGACTAGTGCTGATTTGTGATTTTCAATTACTTCTAAAGCCGAAAAATTTGTTAGAGAATAGGTGGGGTTTCCAGAAGTCGAATTTAGTCCCAATTCCTTGACAAGGTTTTCTAAAAAATACTTTTCCCAATGAATATGTAATTATTAGAGGCTTTATATGCTGGTTTGATGATATAATGCTCCTGGAGGTAGGTTGATTCTGTGATTATATCAGGGTCTTTTACCAATAAACATAGAATAAACATAAAAGAAGTATCTATCAGTTATTCACTCGCAAAGTCGAGAAGGCAAGGCAACATTATTAGTATTTCCATTTGAACAGTTGCGAACTTTGGAATGAATAACATTCTGAAATGAGACCAGGTGTCCGGGTAGAGTCAGGGTCTCTTGATTGCATGCAGCACCAGTCGCAACAGCTTCATGATAACTTGTCAAAGTCGGTGCTTATCTCGATGTACATATTGATGTACATATCAAGTAAATATTTCCTGTTTGGTGATGATGACAGCCATTCCATCGCAATCCAGAATGTCAAATAGAAGTGAGTTAAGGAAGATCCTGACGATAATCTCAACAGCACTATGAAATATACTATGAGTATTTCAGTCTAAAAATCGAGAAGCAAAGCCAAATCATTAGAATTCCCAATGGAACACTTGCGAACCTCGGAATAAACAATATTCCGAAATGAGATCAAGTGCCCGGGGAGACTAAAATTAAAAGTTTATGTCGCAGCGGCTTCCGGTATTCATATAGATGTTGGACGCAACTGGGCGTTCGTAAATAAGACAGTACACCGACGACCAGTTCCTTATCTTTATTACGCCTCAATGTATGCACCCAAAATGCATTCACATGCATATGCCCTGTAACACATTACACTTCATAAGTATACTGAAAACACTATAAACATCAATGGTGGCTAAGTACATTACCAAATCTAAATTCTCAATATTATCTGATTCAATCCATAAATTTCAATGAAATTTACAGGAACGTTTAATACATATATATAATCTTGATACTACGATTTAATTTACTTCAAATAGAAATGTATATCTGATCAAAATCGAGGATACGCCATTACTAATCAAAGAAAGATAACTCTAGTAAAAATAATACAAGTAAGAATTGTCTATCTTACCCGGCTGTGGGTCAAGGCACAGCACTCTGACTGACTGACTATGGACAATCTAACTAGAGGGGAAAATCAGGAGTACCTAAATTTATACAAAGGACTCATAAAAATATAATCTACACCTTCAATAAATCTTACTGAAGAAAATGTATAAATATAATGATCTCAGTTACAAATAAAAACTTACATGTAATTTTACTAGATCTGAAGCAGGAATATAAAGTAGTAAAATCTAATCTAATGTACAACAAAGGATCGTACTCTGAGAAATATAACAAAGTTACTAAAAAGGTAAATCATGAAATATACAACCCTGGAATGGAAAGATATGATTACTGGAACTATATAGAAAAAGTACTTACAATATCTTTTGATATGTCCAAAATCCAAATTTATAAGAGAGACACAAAAGTTCTGCTTTCATTACAACATGGCTGACCACAATGAAAATTTCAATTAAATTAATTAAACCAATAGAAAAAGTTTATACAAAGTCACATGGTCAATCACATGACTCCTATGTAAAGGTAACATGTAAATTCAAGAATGAAAATGACAAATGGAAATATACACACAGAAATAAAATAAATGACCCTATTACATTACGTGTAAATAATACTAACTAGAAAAGAAAAGTAAATATGAAAAGAAAAACTATCAGAAAATGTGGGGGAAATGGGAAATAATATATGCTGTCTGTACAAGTAATTGAAAGTTCGCCTGAAAACACTAGATTTCAACTGAAGGCTATCAATTCAATGATGGAATTTGACTTATATGTAGTGACTATTATATGAACTAAACTTGGATTCAATATGAACATACATTATTCACATGAAAATTATACAAGCAGAAGACATCGTAAAATGTAGAGAAAAGTCGTGATACATACAAAATTGCGAAAGATGTATTTTTCCTGATTACAAAGTTCGAGAGGATGAAAAATATAATAGAGATTCCTTCCAAGAGTAATCTTTCTTAGTCCACAATCAATCATAGTTTGCAGTAGTTACCGTTTATACTCCATCAAAGGTGGGAATTTCCGACCAGACCCCTTTACAGCATCAACAGCAAAGCACCAAAACACACCATGAAAAGCGGAAATTTCCGACCAGACCCGGTTACAGCATCAACAGCAAAGCACCAAAACACCCATGAAGGAAGGGAATTACCAACCAGGCCCGGTTACAGCATCAACAGCAAAGCACAAAAACACCCATGAAGGAAGGGAATTACCAACCAGACCCGGTTACAGCATCAACAGCAAAGCACCAAAACCCCCCATGAAAGAAGGGAATTTCCAACCAATCCGGTTACAGCATCAACAGGAAAGCACCAAAACATCCCATGAGAGAAGGGAATTTTCAACCAGACACGGTTACAGCATCAACAGCAAAGCACCAACACACCCCATAAAAAGAGGGAATTTCCAACCAGACCCGGTTACAGCATCAACAGCATCAACAACATCAACAGCAAAGCACTAAAAACACTCCATGAAAGAAGGGAATTTCAAACCAGACCCGATTACAGCATCAACAGCATCAACAGCAAAGCACCAAACATCCCATGAAAGAAACGAAATTCAAACCAGACCCGGTTAGAGCATCAACAGCAAAGCAACAAAACACATGATGAAAAGCGGAAATTCCCAACCAGACCCGGTTACAGCATCAACACCAAAACACCAAAAACACCCCATAAAAGAAGGGAATTTCAAACCAGACCCGGTTAGAGCATCAACAGCAAAGCAACAAAAACACCCCATGAAAGAAGGGAATTTCCAACTAGACCCGGTTACAGCATTAAAAGCAAAGCACCAAAACACCCCATGAAAAGCGGCAATTCCCAACCACACCCGGTTACAGCATCAACACCAAAACGACAAAAACACCCCATGAAAGCAGGGAATTTCAAACAAAACCCGGTCACAGCATCAACAGCATCAACAGCATCAACAGCAAAGCAATAAAACACACCATGAAATATATAATGATATATAATAGAGATTCCTTCCAAGAGTAATCATTCTTAGTCCACATTCAATCATAGTTTGCAGTAGTTACCGTTTATACTCCATCAAAGGTGGGAATTTCCGACCAGACCCCTTTACAGCATCAACAGCAAAGCACCAAAACATCCCATGAAAAGAGGGAATTTTCAACCAGACACGGTTACAGCATCAACAGCAAAGCACCAAAGCACCCCAAGAAAAGCGTGAATTTCCAACCAGACCCGGTTACAGCATCAACAGCAAAGCACAAAAACACCCATGAAGGAAGGGAATTACCAACCAGACCCGGTTACAGCATCAACAGCAAAGCACCAAAACCCCCCATGAAAGAAGGGAATTTCCAACCAATCCGGTTACAGCATCAACAGGAAAGCACCAAAACATCCCATGAGAGAAGGGAATTTTCAACCAGACACGGTTACAGCATCAACATCAAAGCACCAACACACCCCATGAAAAGAGGGAATTTCCAACCAGACCCGGTTACAGCATCAACAGCATCAACAACATCAACAGCAAAGCACTAAAAACACTCCATGAAAGAAGGGAATTTCAAACCAGACTCGATTACAGCATCAACAGCATCAACAGCAAAGCACCAAACATCCCATGAAAGAAACGAAATTCAAACCAGACCCGGTTACAGCATCAACAGCAAAGCTCCAAAACACCCCATCAAAGAAGGTAATTTCCATCCAGACCCGGTTACAGCATCAAAAGCAAAGCACTAAAACATATCATGAAAGAAGGGAATTTCCAACCAGATCCGGTTACAGCACCAACAGCAAAGAACAGAAACACCCCATGAAAGAAGGGAATTTTCAACCAGACCCGGTTATAGCATCAACAGCAAAGCACCAAAAACACCCCATGAAAGAATGGAATTTCTAACCAGACCCGGTTACAGCATAACAGCATCATCACCAAAAACACGCAATGAAAAGCGGGAATTCTCAACCAGACCCGGTTACAGCATCATCACCAAAACACCAAAAACACCCATGAAAGAAGGGAATTTCCAACCAGACCCGGTTAAGGCATCATCACCAAAACACCAAAACACCCAATGAAAGAAAGGAATTTCCAACCAGTCCCGGTTACAGCATCAACACCAAAACACCAGACCTGGTTGCAGCATCAACGGCAAAGCACAAAAACACCCCATGAAAGAAGGGAATTTCCAACTAGACCCGGTTACAGCATTAAAAGCAAAGCACCAAAACACCCCATGAAAAGCGGCAATTCCCAACCACACCCGGTTACAGCATCAGCACCAAAACAACAAAAACACCCCATGAAAGCAGGGAATTTCAAACAAAACCCGGTCACAGCATCAACAGCATCAACAGCAAAGCAATAAAACACACCATGAAAAGCGGCAATTCCCAACCACACCCGGTTACAGCATCAACACCAAAACACCAAAAACACCAAATGAAAGAAAAGAATTTTAAACCAGACCCGGTTACAGCATCAACAGCAAAGCAACAAAAACACCCCACGAAAGAAAGGGAATTTCAAACCAGACCCTGTTACAGAATTAACAGCAAAGCACCAAAACACCCCATGAAAAGCGGGAATTCCCAAACAGACCCGGTTACAGCATCAATACCAAAACACCAAAAACACCCCATGAAAGAAGGGAATTTCAAACCAGACCCGGTTAGAGCATCAACAGCAAAGCAACAAAACATACCATGAAAAGCGGAAATTCCCAACCAGACCCGGTTACAGCATCAACACCAAAACACCAAAAACACCCCACAAAAGAAGGGAATTTCAAACCAGACCCGGTTAGAGCATCAACAGCAAAGCAACAAAACACACCATGAAAGAAGGTAATTCCCAGCCAGACCTGGTTACAGCATCAACACCAAAACACCAAAAACACCCCATGAAAGAAGGGAATTTCCAACCAGACCCGGTTACAGCATCAACACCAAAACACCAAAAACACCCCATAAAAGAAGGGAATTTCCAACCAGACCCGGTTACAGCATCAACAACAAAGCAACAAATTACCCCATGAAAATCGGGAATTTCGAACCAGACCCGGTTACAGCATCAACACCAAAACACCAAAAACACCCCATGAAAGAAGGGAATTTCCAACCAGACCCGGTTATAGCATCAACAGCATCAACAGCAAAGCACCAAAACACACCATGAAAGGCTGGAATTTCCAACCAGACCCGGTTACAACATCAACAGCAAAGCACAAAAACACCCATGAAGGAAGGGAATTACCAACCAGACCCGGTTACAACATCAACAGCAAAGCACCAAAACCCCCAATGAAAGAAGGGAATTTCCAACCAAGAGTAATCATTCTTAGTCCACAATCAATCATAGTTTGCAGTAGTTACCGTTTATACTCCATCAAAGGTGGGAATTTCCGATCAGACCCCTTTACAGCATCAACAGCAAAGCACAAAAACATATCATGAAAAGCGTGAATTACCAACCAGACCCGGTTACAGCAACAACAGCAAAGCACCAAAACTCATCATGAAAAGCGTGAATTTCCAACCAGACCCGGTTACAGCATCAACAGCAAAGCACAAAAACACCCATGAAGGAAGGGAATTACCAACCAGACCCGGTTACAGCATCAACAGCAAAGCACCGAAACACCCCTTGAAAATAGGGAATTTCCAACCAGACCCGGTTACAGCATCAACAGCAAAGCACCAACACACCATGAAAAGAGGGAATTTCCAACCAAACCCGGTTACAGCATCAACAGCAAAGCACCAAAACCCCCCATGAGAAACACAGAGTAGACAAATATAGCGAATTCAGTACCATAGAAAAACGGAGGACAAACAGACGGATAATTCGTACCATAGAAACACGAAGGACAAACAGACTGATAATTCAGTACCATAGAAACACGAGGGACAAACAGACGGATAATTTAGTACCATAGACACACGAAGGACAAACAGACGGATTATTCAGTACCATGGAAACACGAAGGACAAACAGAAGGATAATTCAGTACTGTAGAACCACGAAGGACAAACAGACGGATAATTCAGTACCATAGAAACACGAAGGACAAACAGACGGATAATTAAGTACCATAGAAACACGAAGGACAAACAGACGGATAAATCAGTACCATAGAAGCACGAAGGACAAACAGACGGATAATTCAGTACTGTGGAACCATGAAGGACAAGCAGACGGATAATTCAGTACCGTAGAAGTGCGAAGGACAAATAGACGGATAATTCAGTACCATAGAAACACGAAGGACAAACAGACGGATAATTCAGTACCATAGAAACACGAAGGACAAGCAGACGGATAATTCAGTATGGTAGAAACACGAAGGACAATCAAACGGATAATTCAGTATGGCAGAAACACGAAGTACAAACAGACGGATATTTCAGTACCGTTGAACCTCGAAGGACAAACAGACGGATAATTCAGTACCGTAGAAGTGCGAAGGACAAACATACGGATAATTCAGTACCATAGACACACGAAGGACAAACAGACGGATAATTCAGTACTGTAGAACCACGAAGGACAAATAGACGGATAATTCAGTACCTTAGAAACACGAAGGACAAACATACGGATAATTCAGTACCATAGAAACACGAAGGACCACAATATCTAAAGAACAATCACTAAAATTACGCCTTTTAATTTCCTTCAAAATCCGTATTGTTCATTCTTATCAACTGTTCATCAGTTATATTCATTTGGTTCCTTTATGTTCCCTGTGTATATTAGGGAAGGGTTCCAACTCTTTACCTTCAAAAATTATATTTGAAACCAATTTTATTGCACCAGGCATATGTATCGAATAGTGATACTCAATTAAATGCCAAATGTATTCGAGAGTATTTTCAGAGTACATTAAGTAGGTCTCTGTCTAAACAAATATTCAAAAGTAATAATATCATCATGTAACTAACCACCTTATTACGCAGAGAGACTAATCATTCGTGTATCATATATTAACCTCTCATTACCTGTTTCTTAGATTAAAGGAATCATTACTGTATCAATTGACCATGTGTGACTTTTAACCTAGCAAAAAAACATGACTGATTGTTTCGCAAATAGATCCGTTTTTGAGGCCCCTTTCAGTGAATGAACATTTTGATTCCAGTTTTGTCAATTAAAGATTTAAAAGCTGAAAAGATTACCTGTCCCATAAGAAAATAGCAAAAATTGTTACCGAGAAGGTGTTTTTAAAAGTATGATTCGAGCATTTCAATAAAATTGTTGTTTGAATTGTACATTGTATCTTTGGACGTACATATCGATGTACATATCGATGTGTATCCACCAAACCTAATCGGAATTTCTCCATTTGAAGAATGGCTGATATTTCAGCGTTATTACGTCATTTACTTCGTCAACACAACATGAATTCTGTGAATAATTTAATCATTTTTTGACTTCTCGTGAACGCACTCAACGCTTTGAAATTGCAACAGAAATAAATAAATCTAAGAAAGGAAATGATTAGATTGTGAGTAAGACAATTGAGAATTGACATAATACCATCTTCCCTGAGCTGAACTGTGAAGGGTTTCTATGTCAAACAAAAATAAATTCCATATTTGATAACATCAAAAGTTTATCATCAGCACGATACGTTGACCATTATCGCAGGACTAACAAATATAAGAATCATCCATCAGATCATACATTAATGTCAGGGTTGCGACATTAAATAGAAATGAGGTTGAAGAAGATGGATATGCCCACATGTAGAGGAACATCTCCTTGAACAATCAGACCAAAACATCATAATTTGCTCGTCTGGCTTTTGTTTGGCTATAAACGTCCATTTTTGGCCTACACTCTATATTTTGATATTTTCGTCTTTTGGAGAATACAACGTCATATCTTTACATACCTCTGCAGTGCATGAAACTATTCTTGAAAATAATTTATTCAGAGAAGACTGGGTCTTGATTTTCTGTCCTATCTGAAAGTTGGTCAGACTTCTCGGGTGATTGATCTTGAGATCACTTCAGCCAGCAGAGCACAGGCTGTTATACGCATGTCATAGAATTATTTAGATCCTTTTACATAGAGTCTGTATTATAAGAGGTAGCTGCGTTTAAATATCTTGTTTGTGATGTCACCTTAAAGTGAGAAGTGTTATGTTTATACAACAATTGTGTGTATATGGAGAACTCTGTGTATCCGGATAAGTGGGTGGGTTGTGGGTACGTAATTCGGATAACCACACCATTTGCTCATAGCAGATGGCCGTGTAAAGTCGGCACCGGGTGCACGTTGGTCTCCTTCCTTTTATGTGTTGTCATCAATGATTAATTTTTCTGTACGTCTGTTACGATTGTTTCGTATGATGTTCTAGTGAATATTGTATCTTTTTGTGATTCTAACTATTAACCTTCAAAAATTGTATTTGAAACCAATTTTAACGTACCAAGCATGTGTATCGGATAGTGACACTCAATTAAAGGCCAAATGTATTCGAAGGTATTTTCAGAGTACATTAAGTAGGTCTCTGCTCTGTGTAAACAAATATTCAAAGTAATATAAAAAGTAACGATATCATCATGTAACTAATCACGTTATTACACAGAGAGGCTAATTATTCGTGTATCATATATTAACCTCTCGGTGTCGAAATTAATGCGATGTTAGTGCTGTTTTTCAGAGGATTTCCTGTATCTTAGATTAAAGGAATCATTACTGTATTAATTGACCGTGCGTGACTTTGAATCTAGCAGATCACGATTGATTGTTTTGCAAATAGATCCGTTTTTGAGGCACCTTTCAGTGGTTGAATATTTTGATTCCAGTTTTCTCAATTAAAGATTTAAAAGCTGAAAAGATCATACCTGTCCGATAAGAAAAGAGCAAAAAATGTTACCGAGAAGGTGTTTTTAAAAGTATGATTCGAGCATTTCAATAAAATTGTTGTTTGAATTGTACATTGTATCTTTGGACGTACATATCGATGTACATATCGATGTGTATCCACCAATCCTATAATCGGAATTTCTCCATTTGAAGAATGGCTGATATTTCAGCGTTATTACGTCATTTACTTCGTCAACACAACATGAATTTTGTGAATAATTTAATCATTTTTTGACTTCTCGTGAACGCACTCAACGCTTTGAAATTGCAACAGAAATAAATAAATCTAAGAAAGGAAATGATTAGATTGTGAGTAAGACAATTGAAAATTGACATAATACCATCTTCCCTGAGCTGAGCTGTGAAGCGTTTTTATGTCAAACAAAAAATAATTTCATATTTGATAACATCAAAAGGTTATCATCAGGACGGTACATTGATCGTTATCGCAGGACTAACTAATCTAAGAATCATCTATTCATAATGGGCCATTTCTTGTTTTTATTCTGTTTTGCGTCCTTTTGAAATTGAGAAACCTACCAGCCGGCCAGGAAGAAAAACAAATAAGTAAATAAAACGAAGTTGAAATGTCATATTATATGATTATGTGATGTATGACAGAAACCTGTTTCATTTGATTAATCAGATTTTAGTCAGCAAAGAAAGATAGATAATGAAATATCTTGAAATATCATGATCATTGCACTACTTTTACATTTGTACATGAAATATAAAAGATCAAAACAACGATTTCTCTTTCATTTTTGTAAAATACACATTCAAATGTTCGTACAAAATACATTTGATTGGTAACAAATTCTGTTATTTTATTTTTGTTTTGTTTTTTTGCTTTGGGCTCAAAACCTACAAGCACGATGACCCAAACAGAAAATAACAAAGAAATGACCTAAGATCATACATTAAGGTCAGGGTAAATTGCGACTTTCAATTGAAACGAGGTTGAAGAAAGATGGATATGTCCACATGTAGAGGAACATCTCCTGGAACTATGCAGACCAAAACATCATAATTTGCCCGTCTGGGTTTTGTTTTGCTATAAACATCCATTTTTGGCCTATCTTAACATTTTCGTCATTTTGGAGAATACCACATCATAACTTCTATTAATAGCTAGAAGGTCTATAGTTGCACATTTTTTTTCTATATATAGACTATAGAGCTATGGTATTGCTTTATCCTAAAGCAGTCAAACCAATATGTACCTGATTTAGTGTTTGTAGCAAAAACTTCATATAAATATAGCATAATAATTAATGGGAAAAATCAACATTTTGATCAAAAAACATAGAGTCTAATTCGAATTTCGAACTTCTAGTTATCTCACTTTGGAAGATTATATTGAATAATATATATTCTGATGTTTAAATCTTTGTTAGCAAATTTTCTTCCTATTTTCGGTGATATTTCATTGAAAAGTATGCATCCTCCCCCTTTCAGCAATGAGATGTCCAGGCGTATTATATTTTATGAAATACGTAGCAAACTTAGGTTATACCATTTATTTGTTTATGTCGGTTTCAAATATTACGTAATATGAAAATAGAGTTGTCCCCCTGTAGTCGCAACGTTAACCTTAAGTTCCTTCTTTGTTGATAGGTTTGATGTTCTTGTTCTCAATATGTCTGGGTGTTTTCTTGATGTTGATATTTTACGTCTGGGTGTTTAATGACGTTCATATTTAACGTCTGGATATTTATTGACGTTAATATTTTACGTTCCGTCTTTGGTCTCTTGCATATGTGTTCCGTTGTGGTCAGTGACTTATCATACTTACATATGCCTGTTAATTTGAATAGAATTGACGTTGTGATTATAGGAGTATAACTGCAGTGACTCGATTTGAACTTTGACGTCATCTAGTAACAGAGCCTTATTGACGGGATTCTTAACGTACAAACAGCAATTCTCTGTAAGAACAAAAGAATTTCAAGACATGCTGGCACGGCATGTCATGGATTTTTTTTTAGATCTTTGGTATGGAAGTTCAATATGTGGTACTAGTTTGTAAATCAACCCCAGTTTTTTTCAAAAAGGTTATCGTTGCCATGGTAACCGTTTCTGAAGTTTCAAAAATCGGGAAAATCTATAGGACGAGGCATATTTATAGGTTACGTTACCATGGAAACAGGTACTTTTTCATCTGAAATTGCTTTGATTATTTTCCTTTAATCCTTATTATTATGTATATTTGTAAAGATTTTTACATTCATCTCTGATGCCTTTTGTATACAAGATGAAAAATAGGACCAAAACAAAAGACTCTGTTTTGGGCACTTAAAGACCTTTTTCTTGTATGCTTTTACTGTTTTACAAGGTTGAAAATTTCATAAAAGCACCAATTTTTGAAGTCAAAATTCTAGTTTTTCAATTAATATTATCTTTGAACTATACATTAATATATAAAAAATTAATTGGGCTAATTTGTCCGTTTATATTCAAAGCAGCATCAAATTTAGTTGCTATGGCAACAATCGGCTGAAAGGTTCCCATACGATGAATTTAAACACAACCTCTATCAAACTATCTACGCATGATATTGGAACAGAAGTTCATATAAACATCTATCAGAGGCGTTTTGATATAAAAATGACCTTGAAAATATTTCAAGATCACACATTGAATTTCCAAGGTCATTAAACTTTAGGTGACCAGATTTGACGAAAAATCCTGATTTTTCATAAAATGAAGTTCCCAATATTTTAGAAACCTTGAAATATTGAATTTAACAGTTATTTGCCATACAATGATAAATGTATCATCAATTTCTTTTGATACTATTGATAACGTTTCTTCACATCTTCGAGTATCTAAATTCTTGGTGAGTATTTTGATAAAAAAGGGACGAAATCTGTATTTTCTTGTTTTTTGACGAAAAAATATTTTCCTATTGAATTGCTCCAGTTAAATAAATTCTAAGATTTTTCTTTCTTAAATTCATCTGTATGATAATAAATATGACCTATGAAAATATTCAAATAAAAAAAATCACTAAAATTGGTAACAAAGAAATTTAAAAAATCAATATTTTATGCAAAATTTGAGTCTCAAAGTATAAATGACCTTAAAAATCAAGCCAATGACCGTGAACATTTTAATTGATCTTATGTTAAAAATTTAAGTCATATCTATACATGCATACATTTTGACAATCTTATGTAACTCTAAAGAGGAATAAAATCAATTTCAAAGATAATATGAAACAAGCAAAAAGGTCTTATGTTGCCATGGCAACGGTCTTTGACAACAGAATTTAGGTTAAACTATTAAGGTGGCTCAATAATCCAAGAATTCTTTGTCAGAGGAGAAAAAAATATTCTGTTTATTTAACATTGATATCTGATGATTTATATTTGTTATTAAGATGACATATCATCGACCATTTGACTGACCAGTGGTCCTCTGAATATACATATGTAAACCAACCCCGAGATATGTCGCAAAACAATGAATTTTGATAGATAAAACCATGATATATTGATAATGATTCCAGACTGAAACCATTCTTGTGATCATTTTCACGATAATATCATCAAATATGTATATTTCTTTATAGATAATGATTTCAAAGAGTGAAATAGCTAAAACTGTTCCAGAAAAGTACACTTTGGGTACCCCCACCCGCAAATGAGAATCTAAAAAAAAAGGACTCGGGAGCCTTATTTGACATCAAAGTGATCAGAAGTCTTTGTCAGAAGTTATTTTCTTTTACATATTTCTCAACGACAAACTCTGTCCTTCGAAAAGAAATATAAAAAAGTACATGTTATCGTTCATTCTGATTTAAAATATTTGGTTGTCATAGTAACGATTTTGTAACAATTTGCAACAAGTCAAATTAAAATGCCCTGTTCCCTTAGTTGACATTATAACGATGAAAATATTTGTTAAAACCGTTATAATTGACATATTTTTCAAGATCAGACTCTAATCGTTCAACAAAAGTACAAGACATTCCGTTTTACCTCGTTTCCATATTGTAAAAATCTACTTGGTTTATGCCGGACGGACGACAGACGACGGACGGACGGACGGACGGACGGCGCGCTATATGACTATAGCTCAGGCGAGCTAGAAATCAGATACTCCTAGTCGAGATTATTCTTTCCCAACATTCAGTGAAAGTTTCAAATTCTGATACAAGGAATTAAGAATACTTACAGTCAATTATCATTTATCATCGAAATTAGATAAGAATAAACAAGTTTACAAATGATTTGTCGAAAAAATAAACAAGAAGAGGAGAGTAACATGTGCTTGACTAAGCGTTATTCGACCTTTTCTTTTATAAACTCACCTTTCATGTTTTGTTAGTGTCAGTTAAATGAGTTTTGTCAAATAAAGTTCAAGTTAGGGTCAAAGCTTTAAAAAATGTTTTGTTCAAAATTTCATATCTGATTCCATCATCCTATTTAGAGATACGGAAATATATATAAGAGAAATAGAACTAAAGTAAACGGAAGTGTTTTTAAACATTTTGACGTTCAAGGTCAATAAGTGGACGTCAATCCCCTCCCTCGTTCTCGATAATGCGTGCAGTTATCTGTGAAATGGATATATCTTTGAACAAAGCAGGGTTAAAACTAAAATTCATTCGCTTAAATTTTTCAAACAGGGAAACTTTATTCGATAACATCTTGTTGCAAAGTACAAAAGTTGACAAAATTGAAGAAAAATTCTTTAAACCAAAGATTATCAGAAAAACCAAACTTGAAATATCTTATCTATAATATCGCTAAAATCTCCAAGAAATATCTTGTTTTATCATGAAATTAAGTATTTGTTCATAGGCAACAGTTCCGCCGATGACGTTCTAAAAACGATACGTTTACGGCGTTAGCCAGGGTGTCTCACTTACGGGATATTTTTGTATATATAAATCAATCGATACATTTGACTAAATATTTATTACACTCAGATTGTAGATGGTAATTTTCTGTTTCCATCGATACCAAACATGTCGGAATCCGTCAAGAAACAAGCGAATTATGGAGGAGTTTGAAGGCCGAAAACTAAAAAAGGCCACATATAAAAGTACTGCACTCGATATCTGATGACGTCAAACGATTATTGAGCCTCCTTAAATAGCCCACTCCGATTTTTCGTTCATTTTATTTGTCAATTAACTTATATTTCCTTTGATGAAAATCACTGGTCTCCTATTGGTGCCTTTTGTGATATTTAAAATTGAAAATGGTCAAAAACACACTGAATTGGCCCTTATTTTCACCTCTATTTTGGCTTAATACAATAAGCTTCCTGTAATAAATATCACATAACTAAGTTAACTAAGTAAGAATGGAAGTAAGGAAGAATAGATTATATAAAGATGAACAAGCTGTTACAGTGGTATCCATGGCAACGAAGTCTCCGGAGCTGGCTTATTTCATGTTCCCAAAAGTGCTATGAATAGAATGACCTCGTTACCATGGCAAACAGAGGTCACATTGGCCGAAAAGTGTTATTTTCATGGTCAGTATGTAATATTTACCCATTATAACGAAAATCATCAGAATCCATGACATGCCGTGCCGATCGTCATGAAAGCGTGAAAAATAAAAAAAATATATAAAAAAAATATAAATACAATACTTGTCTTATTGGAATGTGATTATACTGTGATCACCTACAATGGATTCAGGAATTATGTTGCTCGTAATTCCTGGATATCACAATATAATTTCATCATACCATAATCATCTTTCTTCTAAAATTGCATCTTTTTCACCTGATCAGTTGATACTGTCGAGATATTTAGCCTTTATTACATCATTTTTTGCTTTTTAACAAGAGACGCTATTTCTCACCTGATCTCATTTCGGTATATTGTTTATTCCGGGGTTTGCAACTGTGCCAAGGAATTTCTAATGATTTTGCTTTACCTTCTCGACTTTGAGCCTGAGTAACTGATGGGTATTTTTCGATCTTTATTTCTTGTAAATGGGAGACGATATGGAATGGGAATTTATTTATCGACTATTTAACTTTACTTTTTACAATGACCTCAGAAGTTTAAGAAAGGAAATAATTTCATCGTGTTATGACATTCTATGTTTTGAGATAATCGGATGGGAATTGAAACTATTGGTTGACACAAAACTGTTTTTCCTAGGTGCATTTAATTTGTTTAATAACTTAATAACTTTCCTTGAATGCACCGATCTCTTTACAATGACCTCAGAATGTATAAAATAAAGAAAGCAAATAATTTCATCCTACTTTGACATTCTATGTTTTGAGCAAAGCGGATGGAAATTGAAACTATTGGTTGACACAAAACTGTTTTTCTTAGGTGCATTTATAGAGGTTAAAAGACGTTAAAAGAGATATCCTTTCTTCAATGATTAACATCAAAGAAGTACCCATCCGTTATTCAGTCTCAGAGTGGAGAAGGCAAGACAAAACCATCAGAATTTCCACTGGAACGGCTGCGAAAGATCAGTTATTTCGGAAGACACGTCTACCAACTAAATTATATATCTATTGCAAGGAAAGGCATATCTTAAAGTTATTCACCTCATCTTAACATCAACACATAAACATTTGACAAACTTTGACTCATCTCCTGTTGGAAATCTGCGTTGTTGAAAAAATAAGTGTGTATAATGATAATACGGAAGTGGTTCAACTCTTTACCTTCTTCAAGAAAATTTCAAACCAATTTTAAGTGCGCCAGACGCGTATTTTAAATCTGCATTAGTGATGATTCCACTAAAAGTGATTTTCAAACACAGGCAAATTCTTTTCAGTAGCGCCCACTGGTTTTATTCAAGTAACAAATGCAGAAACAGAAGAGATGTGCAATGTTAAGAAGAAACATTGATTGTTGAAACTAAACTGACAAGTCCGCTATAAGAAAACATCTCAGGCAGATTACCTGCACACTGAAACAGCATATTTGGAGGGATATCAGGTATGATTCCAAGGGATATAGAAATGAAGTACGAAGGCTGATTGATATGTTGTGAGCCTCGTATTGAAGGATTTTTCTATATAATTCCCTTCAATATCTATACACTTTTTCATCCGGTAATTAAGGGCCTTAATACCACTTTTAAATAACTTCTTATCTTGACTGTTCAGAAAGCCATCGACTGCAAGTATGACGTCATCATCGGACTTAAAAAGGATGCCGGATAGATGCTTTCAGTTTTTGAATAGATGAAAGTCTGATGGAGCAAGATCAGATGAAAAAGGTTTATGTTCAATCAAACTAAAGCCTAAATCATGAATTGCAGCCATGGCAGTGACAGACTTGGGAACAGGAGCATTGTCCTGGTGGAACAAAACACCTTTAGTATTGTTAAACGTCTTTAAATTCAATAGCATCATTTAAAACCTGATAAATTTACATCATGGACCAGACATGCACGTTTCGGGTACTAAACCCTCCTCAGTGATCCTCAGTCTAAACAATGTAATATGGCCAAAAAGTATGAAAATTATTATGTCCAAAAATGTACCAAAAGACGTAGCAGAAAGGGTGGGATATGACGCTACAGGACCCACGTTTTAGAAATTTGAAGAAAATTGTAACAGAAAATTTCAAATGCGTTGAAGAGACAGACGATCAACCGAAGTTGATCGAAATTGGCTACATGTGCCCTCGGGGACTCTTGGTCCACCAGCAGTGACACTCACCAAGTAGTTCAAATGTTAAACGTCTTTAAATTCAATTGCATCATTTAAAACCTGATGAATTTACAGCATGGACCAGACATGCACGTTTCGGGTACTAAACGTCTTTAAATTCAATAAAGCTTTCCGTGGTGCTTAAGTTTAATAATTTCCCGTAACTGTGTCAGAAGTAAAGCATAGTATGTGCCATTTATTGTTTGTCCTTTAATCTAACGACAATCTATCAGCAGAATAAATTCTGCATCCCAAATAAAGCGAGACCATAAACTTTCCAGCTGAAGGAAAAGTTTTGCCTTCTTTGTCCGGGGTGACCCAGGATGCTGCCACTGTTTCGGATTTGGGGTAAAATGATGGACCCATGCTTCATCCATAGTGACAAATCTTTGAAGAAAATTGATAGGATCTCCCTCAAAAGGGTTAAGATTAGCACGCGATAATGTGCGCATGGTGTGCTTCTGATTAAATGTCAGAAGTCTTGGTACATGTACCCAACGGGCCGAAAGCTTTCTCATGTACTTTCTCCTCTGAAATGTCAACTATAAATATAAATTACAATTATCATTATTTCAGAATGTAGACGTACATTCGACTCGGTTGATATTCCGATTAAACACGGGAAGCAACCGAACAAAAAGTACAATTTAAAAAAGTAAGAAGGAAAATTAAAGGAAAAATAGGATGGACAGTCCAATGCGCGAATAAAGTTGTAGTCGAGTTGTTTAGAACCAACCTCCCATCAACCCAATCCCGGACCTCTCCTTTTAAAATTCATACAATGTTTTTTATCCCGATTTTTTTTAAATAAAATGTAATCGTCCCAGATTACCGAGTCGAAACTTTTCACCACTTTCTACGATATATTTTTTTTTCTTCTAGATGAACTTCTCATCCAGGATAACCACACCATCTGCAATTTCCGTGGTAGATGGCCGTCCTAAGTCGGCACCGGTTGCCAATTGGTCTCGTTGGTTTATGTGTAGTTCTTTGTGTTTAATGTTTCTGTAATGTGCGTTGACGTTCCTTGTCCCTTATGCGTCTCTTTCTGTGCTTGTTTACTTTGTGTTTTTGCATTGGATGTTTTGGGGTTTTGCTGTGGGTGCTGCAACCTGGTGTTGCTGGAGATCCCCTCCTTTGTTTCTTATCAAACGAAGGTATCTGATAAAGCTAAATGTACTTTATTTACAATAATCTCGCTCAAATAAATTCGAAATAATCATGGTCATAATTATCTGATAACATTATATATATATGCAGCCGGATTTGAATGAAAATGACGTAGGTCAAGGGATTTGTGTAAATACTGAAATCTCGGAAACACATTTAATTTATAAGTAATGCTCAATTTCAATAAAACAGAGAAAATAAAATGCATACTTATGAAAATAGATAATGATATGTAGAGCAACCATGAAAAAAAATTCCATTTACCTCCGTGCACCGCGGGGAAATTCCCCTATTATGACGTCATGATAAAGTCATGCAGATGCTTGTCGTGAAAACAAACGATGGTAACGTAACGCCAGACAACAAACGTTCGCGAGATCAATTTTGAGTTACGTCCCTTACCCTGAGACTACCATCTTAAAAAGAACATCCCTGTGTATCTCCTTCAATACGAGACTCACAACATATCAATTAGCCCTCGTACATGAATACAGAAACTGTATACATATACTAGTAGCGGTTTATTCGAAACACCACTGTCTGAAATATCAGAGTAGATAGTAGGGGTGTAACGATACGCCAAAAGTGAAAGGCAATATATTGCGTTATTTTATTTGTTGAATTTCGATAGAATGCGATTTATTGTTTCTTCTCATTTTTTTATGTAAAATCAGGCTCCTTTTTGTATCTCTATTATTTTCTGATTCTATCTAACATTGTCAATGCCATTTGCTTGAAAGACACACAAGTCATTGAATAATTTTAAACAAATGAGATAAAGAAGATCATACCAACAACCTCAACAGCACTCACAATAGAGCACCAAATTGTGCATCCACGGACCCCTAGCAAGCTAGAGGTGGGACCAGGTGTCCGGTAGGAGTACACATCCGCTGTTTAGCTAACCACACCCGCCGTTAATGTTCATGTACGAAAATGAGAAAAATATCTACAGAATATGCACTGTCCGAGTTCATATCTATATAGAAAGTGCTATGGCGACCATGTCAGGGTAAAATTCATAACACTTACTATCAAACCCCTCGCAGGGAACTGTTTTACGAGCTCCACACGGCAAAGGGCAAAAGTGTGGCACAAATGATATAAAGAAGGTCCTGACAACAATATCAACAGCACTGAAAAGGGAGCACCGAATTGAGCATCGACGGACCCCTAGCATGCTACAGGTTGGACCAGGTGCCGGGGAAGAGTAAGCATCCCCTGTTCAAGTTGTTTTTGTACTACACTGCCATCCATAAATAACTATACAAACAAGGAAATCATTCTTAACTCTTTATGAATTTATCCTAATTTTTCAATTCTGAATTTGAAAAAATCATAATAATTGGCTTCACATAATATTAGAATATGACATGTGATAACAAAAATGTAAAAAGATACTTTTTTCACCGGCACAATTTTTTTTTCCAAAAATTGTCATTTTCATATGGAAAAAAGTAAAAATTCAAAAAATGCAAATATTTTGGTCAAGTATGTTACAAATGATTTCTATAAGGTTCATCTTCAGAATTATACAGCAATAGATTTGAAGCTGTGTATTTTCTAACAGCAACATGCATATCGGGAGTTCACTTCTTTTCATATGGTGGAGGTTTTTGTTTGTTTGCTTTGGTTCCTGTTTTATCCTGATTTTGTATGCCTTTGGTTTCTGATTTTCTGAATTATCGATTTTGTACTGTAAACAGGGATATGGTCATTATCCATATTTGTCATTAATAGAAATGGTGTATACTAATTTATGGATGGCAGTGTAATTCATTTCAATTGTGAGCGATGTGGACCCTATGTCGTTAATACAAAAGTGATCAGAATAATACGGAGCTGTTCCAGTGATAAACATCTTTGAATTCAATGGCATCATTTAAGAACAGATAAATTGGCAGCATGGAGCAGACATGCGCGTTTCGGGTACTTAACCCATCGTCAATGATCATCAATCTAAGTAATGTAATATGGTCAAAGAGCGTGAAAATTATTATGTTCAAAATATACCGAAAGACATAGCAGGATTGGTGGGATATGATGCTGCAGGTCCCCCGTTTTAGAAATTTCAAGAAATTTTGTAACATAAATTTTAAAAATCGTTAAAGAGAGAGACGATCAACCGCAATTTATCGAACTTGCTGCATGTGCCCTCGGGGACGTCTGGTCCACCAGCAGTGACACTCACCAAGTAGTACAAATGTTAAACGTCTTCAAATTCAATAGCATCATTTAAGATAAATGGGCAGTATGGACAAGACATGCACGTTTCGGGTACTTAACCCTCGTCAGTGATCCTCAATCTTAACAATGTGATAAGGTCAAAGAGTGTGAAAATTATTAGCTTCAAAATGTACCTAAAGACCTAGCATGATGGGTGGGATATGATGCTAAAGCTCTCACCTTCCAGAATAAAATTTCAAACCAATTATTATGCATCAGACACATGTTTCGATTATCAAATCCTCATCAGTGATGCTTCATCCAAAGTGATTTTAAGATACACCCAAAATTCATTTTAGTAGCGCCCTCTATTAGGGTGCGATATATTGCGATATGTATTTCGTATCGCCATACGATACGGATTTATTAAATGACGCTATATATCGATATATTGTTACACCCCAGTAGATAGCACAAAAGAAGCCACAAAGGGAACAATGACAAATATGGATAATGACAGTATCCCTGTATACATCACAACATTGATTATTCAGAAAATCAGAAATCGAAGGCATGCAAAATCAGGACAAAACCGGAACCAAAGCAAACAAACAAAAACCTCCACCATATGAAAAGAAGCGAACTCCCGATATGGGAGTGAGACCAGGTGCCCAGGAAGAGTAAGCATCTCCTGCTTGCATGCAACACCCGCCGCTTCAATTCGGTAGAACTGTCACATCCGGTTACTTCCATTTCAAAAGACATAGAGTACAATCTTTGGTTGGATGGTTCAAATGGTCTATGACAGAATATCACTAACAAGAGAAATCATGAATAAAGTACTTAAGATACTGAAGAGATTCCTTATAAATCACTGCTTAGAAATCCACTTGTTGGAGTGACATACAGTTCATCCCTTTGATTTTTCAAATTATATTCTGTCATACTGCACATTTTCTAGATATTTCATTGGTTGGAAAATATAGAACTTTTACGTTACGAAAACTTTCAATTTTTCCCTTTATTCTTTAGCCAAAAAAATCTATTTTAATCATATATTGGTACGATTTATTTGATGATGAAAGAATTCTTTTGAATCCTTGAAGAATAAAAATATATATAATAATTTCAATTGTCAGATCCATTTAAAGGAGATTAAAACATGCTTTGCAGTAAAGAAAAATTTTATTAAGCTTCAAGACAGTTAACTTGGTATGATATATCATATCTAGAATTTATATGGATTATAAATCTCAGACAACATAAGAGCATAATCAGCTTCTGATCAGCATCTATAATGACATATGATATACAGTACACATTATATTCAAATCAGCAAACACGGCTATTACTGTACTCTCTGTGAATTATGACGCATAAAAATTGATCCAGAACCTAGATACATAGCGCTTCTATAATATCAGCTTTCAACATACTATGGTAAGCAATTTCTTCTTTGTCGTTCTAAGTGTAACTCTGCAGGAGGTGTGAAATGAAGAACCAATCGGATTCACGCATCTCCCTCAAGAGATGATGTAAATTTCAAACGAAGACTTGATGATTGTCACATGTTTCGAAATCATATGGAAAGGAGTTTTGAGAAGCGTTTCTAAAAAGAAAACGACTTGCTTGCTCAATATGGATATAACGTGAATTGATTAAGAGTATCGTTATCATATGTTTAAAACCTGTATAGCCAAAATAGCCGAATCTTTTTTCGCAAGGATGAATGACACTAACATTTCCGAAACAACAACTGAAGCAGGTGCGCCAGTTCCGAACGCTTTTCTGCAATCAACATTTGTTTTTGGAATCATGGTTTTCATAACTAGCCTGCTTGCTATTGTTATACTTTTCAGATGCAAGAAAATTGTAGAACAAATCAGGCTCACATCAATACATCTCTGTGTAGCGAATTGTGGATATGGGTTTACAATGATTTCAAACAGCGCCTATTTTCTCATCAACAGAACTCCATGTGGAAGTATCTTCAAACTTATTCCGTACTTTTGCCTTTTGTACTTTATGTTCTTAACCTTTACAGGAATCGATCGCCTTCTCTCTCTTAAACTTTCGATGAAGTACAAATTTTGGTCTAGAAACCGAAATATGTATACCGTTACTGCGTCTCTATACTTCATCTCTATATTCCTTGGGATCATACCTAATATCCCTCCAAATGGGCTGTTTCAGTGTGCAGGTAATCTGTCTGAGATGTTCACTTATAGCGGACTTGTCAGCTTCGTTACAACAATGTTTCTTCTGAACATTACACATCTCTTTTGTTTCATCTGCATCGGTTACTTGGTACTGAAGAAAACATTGCCAGGACCTTTTGTGAAGGGAACTGTCTACACGAAATACTGGACAATCACTAAAAAGATGTTAAAACTGGGCGCTTTAAGTATCATATTTGTGACACCCTACCTTATTTCAAGATGGAATGATATTGTAAATTTTCAGGAAAATGAAAAAGATGTCAATGTTAGTGTATATAGTTACATATCGATATCTCTCATTCATATTCATCAGATCTTCAGTCCTATCTTTATAATGTGCACATATCATGAATGCCGGTTTATCGCTTTGAAATCAGTTCTTTGTTGTTTTCCAAATCTGAAACATAAATTGGAGGAACGGTACCGAGAACATTACTCAACCTACACAATAATCTCGAAGTAGAAAACTATCGAAGGTTGTAACAAATCGACTGGATAATACAATGAGCAAAAAAGTAATGTTCCTAATAATGAAAGGTCACCACTTGTGCAGATGAAACGTTATAACCCTCGAAGTAGTAAAATTTACTCAATGAAAACTCCAAAATTATCTTATTGGACGCAATGAAGCGTGACGAAACAATGCGTTTTCACCTTGTAAGGAAGACTTCTCTTTATCTGTGTTCTGGTTGACTGGTTTCGAAAGAAAAGAGCGTATAAATAAGCTTAGGAGATTTCTCCATTGAAAAACGTAATAAAGTTTGATATCGATCAACCATAAATCAGTCACATAGCTTGTAATACAAGAAAATTTAGCTTGAATGACACCGGAAGTCCAAAGTCGGCCTTGCGCAATGTCAAATACCAAAAGTACATTAAAAGTGTATCTAAGGGTTAGTCCGGATTATCAGGACTCTTAACATATGAATATGTAGAGTCCTGAGGGGACCCCTTTTCTCAAAGTGCAGTCCAAGTAGTGTCAAATTTGCGAAGTAAATAAAAAATATTTCAAGCACTGTCATGGACAATTCTTTGGTACATATCTATTCAAGAGGCTCTCAGCTCTTTCTTTGCATGGATAATTTATTCAAATAAGTCCACATACTTTAATTAACACTTTTCTCACTGGCCTCTCCTCTTTTGTGTCAAATTTCCTCCATTTTTTATGTTGAGACAACTTGACCAAATGTCTAAGTCACTCCATCCTTGTTTCCGGAGGAATTTCAGTAACCCAGCTGTTTTGGTGGAAGAAACAGAAGTACTCAGAGTAAAACAATCACTGATCCTAGGGGAACGACCAAAACCACGTACCTGGGCAGTCTGTTTGGACCCCCAGTTGCAATGTCACCTGACCGAATGTCAGTCGATGCAACCTATGTGACACTGGTTCCCGATTTCCTCTGACCAGATACTGTAATCCGACAAAGCCTTAAGATATGGCTATAAAATGTCGAAATAATGTTCCAAACGAATAGATGGCGATGTCTGGAGGAAATATATACCATTTTATCCAAACGATGGATTGAAAATTGGCCAGTATCACACAGATTGCACAAAGAAAATCTGACAAATTGTCTACATTGGTTGGGCAACCGGAAACGAGGATGGATTGACGTAGTAATTTGGTCGAGTTGTCCCAACATAAAAAATAGAGGAAATTTGGAGAGGCCAGTGAGAAAAGTGTTTATTAAAGTATGTGGACTTAGTTGGGATAAATTATCCATGCAAAGTAAGAGCTGGTAGCCTCTTGAATAGATATGGACCGAAGAATTTTCCACGAAAGCTCTCAAATTATTTTAATTACTATCGTCTTCAATTTTTTGCGCAGATATACTTTGAGAAAAGGGGTCCCCTCAGGACTCTACATATTCATATGTTAAGAGTCCTGATAATCCGGACTATCTAAGGGTGTGCATATATCGATTTATTAAGTAAAATTCTATTGGATTCAGAGACGCCCTTACCAGTGACGATCAAACAGGGGAAACCCCTTTGGTTTAAACCTTGTTGATGACGTCACATTTACATTTATTTATCACGATCGTTGTCAGAATCGGACCATTAATGGATATACAGTTCAATATTTGAATCAAAAATATTTTTGGGGTACTGCCTATGATTAAAATTCGTTTTCACGAGTCATGTAAAACCAATACTAAAAAGAAGGACATAACTTTTTTGTACAGTATATATGAAATAACTTAACTACTTTCATTTATATTTCCATGCCAACACCCAATTTTAGTATAAAATAATGATACACGAAGTAAAGGCATTTATAATTAATGTATTTTAGATGATATACTTGAACATTGTTATGTATTGTCTCTATGTAAAGCTTATTTCTTCTTTACTTACTTTTTTCAAATGTTGGTAAATAATAAATGTTGTAGAAAATAAAACATTGATATTTCTGTTATAATTGTTTTGTATACCTAGGTATACCGAAAAGGACCTTGACTAAATCTTTGTTCAACTTAGTTATTTGTGTGGAAAAGAATCAAAGAACTTTGACTAAAGTTGATGTCCGTTACATCATTTAGTGCAATGATACTCGTGAGTCATGTGAAGAACGTGTCATGAGGATTGAAATACTTCCACACACGGCTCTTTCGCCCCATGAAGATTAAGAAGACGGATAAATTATATTTGGTTAATTTCCGCGAAAAGAGAGTAACAGACATCACATTAAATTAAGTGAACGTCGGCGATGTGATCTAGTGTTTAGGGCATAGGGCAAGTAATCTTAATCACACCAGATTTCTTTGATGTGACCTGTAAACATGCTAAGTCAAAAGTGCCAATTCCGAAGTACGTCAACTTGAAGAATGCCTATTAACGCTTTCACAGCTGTGCTGATATTTGATGCTGTCTCGATATCATCTGATCTAAGGAACAGAGAATGGACCAATGAGATAGGAGTGACGTCTCTCTACGGCAGATGTTCTTTCAATCTGAATTTTTTTTTTTTGATTATTCAATGTCTAACAGAAACATAAGGATGAATCACTATGAAAAGAAAAAACAAGAGAACCAAAGTAAAATTATCTCAATCAACTTGATACATTTCATTTAAAATAAAACATAGACTTGGTATTGAGTTACTGATGGACATAATCAACAAGTTGGAAAACATAAATCTAATGCACAAATGGGCATGTCTGTCTGTTTGTGTGTTGTTTGTTTGGTTTTTATTGGGGGGGGGTTGCTTTGTGACCGATGGGAAATCGGTGCCGACTTGAGACTGGCCATCTGCCATGTAAGAAGCAAATGGTGTCGTTTCCACATTACATGCGCACTAACATTCTACTTTTCTTGTTAACCCAGACGTCTCGAAGAACGCATATCTATGATGACCATACAAACAAAAGAGCAGAGAAAAACGCAAGGTTTCAAGAAGAGAGGGGATCTCCAACCAGACCTGGTTGCAGTACCAACAACAAAACATCAAAACGACCCGATGCTAAAACACAGAGAAGACGAGTACAACAAGAAACGAAAAAGAGACACACGACATAGAAACAATAAACACAAACGACGACACATAAACCAACTGAGACCAATGGGAATCCGGTGCCGACTTAGGACGGCCATCTGTTACGCAGGTAACAAATCGTGTGGTTATCCTTGATTACGTGCGCACAACCCTCCCACTTTTCCGATTTCCCAGATGTCTCGAAGAACGTACAATTGAGGTGCAAAACAAACTCCTTACTGTCAGATGACCATACACAAACAGGACCGCAAAACACAAGAGGCCGTTTTGTTTATCATGTCACCGTTCAAATAGCAAGAGATGTTCATTTAAATGAATGTTGAAAAACCAAAGGACGTGAGAAAATAGTCCGACCTCTGCCCAATGGAGCGATATCATGTATGGAATCACCCGAGGAGTCCGGAAAAAATAGGCTAGGAAAGATGATAAGGACTCTGCCTTCTCTAACAAGGATTTGACAAGGCTCGTCAGAGTGCAATTCTTAAGGAATCACTAGTTTGGTTTTTGTTTTTGCTTTGATTCCTGTTTTATCCTGATTTTGTATGCTTTCGGTTTCTGATTTTCTGAATTATCGATTTTTTGCTGTATGCGGGGATATGGTCATTATCCATAATTGTAATTGTACATGACTGTAGATTGGTCAAGTACCATGCCTATAGTCTGGTAACAGCGGGATCATATCCAAAGTATAAATAACCTCATTTTCACTTGAAATTCTGTCCAGTCCATGAGCCTTATTATTTTGCTTATCATGTCACCATGAAAAGAAGATTCTGAAATTCCCAGAGTAGTACACTATGCTGCTATACTATACTCTATAATAATAGACGAATGTAAAAATAATGTTAATTAGATTTTAAGTTTTCTTGAGATGAATCCTTACTTTGACCAAAGCATAACATAAAATCCACAATTTTATTAATTCATCTAATCTTTTGAACATATTCTGTTTTTTTAAATATAGCATATCCTCGACACAGCTGAGGATTTGTTAATACGATCTCCTTATCATCTTTCAAACAAAAGATTTCCATCAAAACTATTTCATTCAACACAATGCGTCTACCGAGTTGACAACATATTCATCGCACTGACTGACACATATGAGAGGTCTCTTTCATAGGTACACTGTATTTGAACAAACCCAAGAACCCCAATAGAGTGCACAGTCGTACATTAATTGTAAGAACAAATCATCATGAGAGGCACAGATAGTACCCATTGGAATTCCAACTATCTTTCTCTGACGTGGTCGCCATAGCACTTTCTAGCTATCGACGGCGGGTGCGGCTAGCCAACAGGGGATGCTTACTCCTCCCGGGCACCTGGTCCCATCCCTAGCTTGCTAGGGGTCCGTCGATGTTTAATTTTGTTATCTATTGTGAGTGGTGTTGGGATTATCGTCAGGATCTTCTTTAACTCTTCTATATAGACATAAACTCAGACAGTACATGTTTTAGATATTTTTATCATTTTCGTGCATGGGCATCGACGGCGGGTGCGGCTAGCCAAACAGGGGATGCTTGCTCCTCCCGGACACCTGATCCCACCTCTTGTTTGCTAGGGGTCCGTCGATGCTCAATTTGGTGCTCTATTGTGAGTGTTGTTGAGATTGTTGTTAGGATCTTCTTTAACTCATTTGTAGCTGTTGTCATACAATCATACAAATGCTGTCTTTAAGGATCAATCTTGATCAAAGAGACATGAAGAAACGATTAAAAGGAAATTATCAAAGAAGACCATGAGACCTTAATCACAATACGCAATAAAAACCAATGCCAAGGAACTTAGCAGAAATTGTAATTTTCAACCATGCAAATGACTTCTTTACAACAGTTTAACAAAATTATACATGTTATTGGGAAAAGGTCATATTTTGAAATTGAATGTCAACGATCTCTACTGTCGCTGGAAAATGTAATGGGTATTAAGTTTTCGGTTTCATCAGAGAGTGATCCATCAAATGATGGCTTCACATGTAATCTCTCATTTTTCCACTTGCTTTCCCACACAAAGAGTTTTTTTCACATCCTTAAACACATAATATGATTGCTATACTATCGAATCGCGTTATATATTTTTTTATTTCCTCTCCATTATTTCTCAAAACCAATTAATCAACTTTAAAGTCTTACATTGCCATGAAGGGAATAAAAAAGAAAAGAGGGACTTCCAACAAAAATCGATTACAGCAAACGATGAGTAAACAAGCTCATCATGAGACTCAAAGGGACAAGAAACTTAAGAAGAACAAACACAAAAGACAAGAAAGCAACCAACAAAACTATTAGGCAATCGGTGGTGTCTTGGGTTATCCGGATAACATACGAACATCCCTCGAGTTTTTCTTGGTAACCAGAGTTTTCGAAGATAGCACAGTTAATATCATAATATTGTCAATGCAATTTGACTAGTACAACACAGACGTTCACGTAATACACAGATGAAAAGTGGGAAAAGTATCAAAAGTCAAGTAAAACAAAACCTCTGAAAAATCAGGTACCGTCCATGAGGGGAGTGGATGATTTAAAGATATTTCTGTAATCCTCATATGTCAAGATGCGCTACAACAATCAACATACCTAATGTCCATGCCTTTCTTTACTATACTATGAAGTCAGACTGCTTATCAACCCGTAAGCGCAACGCCATTCACTGATAATGCCATGTAAGGTAAATTCCTAATTCTTTTATAGAAAGCTGACTTGTGAAAAACGTCTTCAAATTCAATAGCATCATTTAAGAACAGGTAAATTTGCAGCATGGACCAGACGTTTTCATTTTGGTCTTCCGTGTCAATTTAAAGTTTTTCTAACTGATTCTGGTGCCATTGGTTAATGTAAAACCAAAACGTCTAAGGGACCTTTGTTGATACAAGAAATTTTCAAACCAACGGACAATAAATTCACGAATTTTTTGGCACTTTACCCTTGCTAAAAGCTACCCGACCGTTGTCACTTACACAGACACAATGAAAATCATCGGTGTGGCCTATATATGTGATGATTTTATCTCATCGTACATTATGAAGGAATGTGAGATCAAATCTATCACTTAACTATATCTTGGGAAAAATTGACCTCTCAACCACGCTTGAAAGAAACGAAATCTCTGAATATAATGGTAAAACATTTACTCACAAGCATATACATATTCATCTGTACGAAGTTATACAAATATTACTTTTATTTATTCGTGGTATGGTTTCGCTATATTGGTGAATTGATACAATGTTCTCACTTTTATTCAAATAATCACAACGACATATTGACAGTTCACTGATATGAAACAAATTCATACAAAAAAATTGTATTTCTTGCAATTCGTATGTACAATGAACGAAAAAGGCAAGACTAAAACATTAACACGATGCAAATGATTAAATGAAAGAATGAAAGTCATGCTTATAGAATCAGGATTTGAATAAAAAAATATCAAAAGTCATTCGCATACACACATAAAATATACCCAATTAATACATTAAATACGATTTACACGACAAATCTCTTTTATTTAACAGTTTTAAACTGCAATTAGGAAGTTAAAAGCGTTAAAGGAATACAATGATGAATATGCCGAAGTAATGAACAAAGCAGACAATATGAACATCTACATTCATCATACAAATTGGTTTCTAACATGAAAATTGCACTTATATTTTTGGTGCTTATAAGCAACCCTTGAAAAAGATACATCTTCTAAAAAAAAACTCCGCCTATTCAAAAAGTAAAGATAATTTATATGGAGATAATCATAGATTTTAGCAGACAGAAGAAATGAAAAATTCACACGCATCACAGTTTACACGTAACAGACGGAGACTTGTTGATATGTACAGATAGCAAGAGTTTGGGACTTGATCAAATACACATCATTTGATAATCATCGAAATGTGCACATACACACACACACCCTCCCTCACACACTCACACACCCTCACACACACAAAACACCTTTACGAAGAAGACAACATACCAAATATTTTGGTTATATTTTTAACAGAGGAACAAGATTTACTTACAACACTGAAATCTAGTATCTTAACGTAATTCAAAATTCTTAAGAAATGTTAAACGTCTTCAAACTGAATAGAAGAAAGGTAGTCCATACATTAAACGAGTCAAAATGTTTTGTTACAGACACATGCGAATCAAATAAACACAAATTCTTTACATACACTACAGCTTATCTTGTATGTCTCTCAATATTATATCTTATACAAGAATATACTTCCATTGCTGCCTTATTCATTTTTTAAATAAGCTATAGAATTTTCGCCTAATGATGTGCAAGCTTGTGATATTCAATCATAGCTTCCTTCTGATTTTATAATAAAATTGACAACGTTTCCATGTGAACGTTTACGATGCCTTATAATTACATTATTGTAAATCAAAATGAGCAAATACTTCTTATAATACGCAAGATCGCAAATACTTCTAACGAAAGGTATACGGATTTTTTCGCGCACTTTTTGATTGTTCTGAAATGCCTTGATGTCATCAATCTACTTGGGCAGAAAAGATGTCGAAGTTTGACGTCATCAATCTACTTGGGCAGAAAAGATTACAAAGTTTTGAACAATGGTTAAAGTAGGTGACTACATGCAAATTCGAACGGGACAAGCTGTAGTTGCGATCTTGCGTATTACGGTCTAAATCCAAATATTAAATCAATTGAAATGTATCTTATGAGATCAAGTTGTAGCTTAGTCGGTGGGTGTCTCACTCAGTTTCACTTCCTCCGGGTTATAAACATCATCATTCTTGGAAGACTTTTTCTTGCGTTTGCAGCAGCAAACAACTGCTACAATGACGACAGCGATGATGATGACAGCAACGATGACAACGACGATGATTATGATCATGAAATATTTTTGCATAAAGGAGGGTTCCATCATTCCATCTGAAAAAAAAAGTTGATTTAAGTTTAAAGAGAGATAAATGCAACGCAAAATTGACAATGTACAATTAACACTAAAGAAGTACATACCAGTAATTCAGTCGCAAAGAAAAGGCAAGGCAAAATCATTAGAATTTCCATTAGAACGATTGCGATCAACGGAATAAATAACATTACGAAGTGAGACTAGGTGCCCAGGGAGAGTAAGCGTCTCCTGATTACACGCAAGACCTGTCGCAATCGGTATTATATGAGTCAAGTATTAAGTATAAAATGAGTCAAGTAATGAGTATAAAATGAGTCAAGTAATGAGTATAGAGCTAGGCGTCATTCAGATTAGCTTCTCAGTCAGGGTATTTGTATGTGACCGACTAACATCGTCACTGAGGTAAGTTCTACGGTCGGTATGGGGAACTCGTCGTACACTATGATGTTCCACTCTCCAGAATTGTGGATGATATTCCGTAATAGACCACTTGAACCATCCAACCAAAGATTGAACTCTATTTCTTCCAAATAGAAGTAACGGAATGTGACAGTTCTACTGAATTGAAACGGTGGGTGTTGCATTCAAGCAGGAGATGCTTACTCTTCCTGGGCACCTGGTCTCACTCCCGATATATTCTCACTCCCATATCAGGAGTTCGCTTCTTTTCATATAGTGGAGGTTTTTGCTTTGCTTTGGTTCCTGTTTTATCCTGATTTTGTATGCATTCGGTTTCTGATTTTCTGAATTTTCGATTTTGTGCTGTATACAGGGATATGGTCATTATCCATATTGATCATGAATGAAGTAATAAGTTAAAAATAAGTCAAGCAATGAGTATAAAATGAGTCAATCGGCATACAAAACTTTGAAAAATGCAAAAATAATAAAATCTGGGCAACGCAAAGCGTAGCATCCCTTCGCACTGCAGGGAAATCAATGTGCTGTCTAGGCTGTCTGTAAACAGGAAAAATAAATAATGTTCATCGTCTAGTCATAAGCAATAGTTGTATGATGTTTGGTTTATATCCAACTAAAACTGGGCCATCTAGGCTGTATACAAGAATTTTGACCATTTCCATTCTGTGACCTTGACCCATTACCTTGAAAACCAATAGGGTTCTTTCTCTTGTCATACGCAATTAGTGTATGAAGTTTAATTAAGATTGAATAAAAACTGCACCCTCTAGGCTGTATACAATGATCTTGATCATTTCCAATCTCTGTGTCCTTATGACCCTGAAAATCAAAAGGGTTGCTCCTTTTGACATAAGCAATCAGTTTATGAAGTTTGGATGTGATCCAATCAAAACTGCACCCTCTAGGCTGTTTACAAGTATTTTGACCTTTTCCAATCTGTAACCTTGACCTTTGACCTATGACCTTGAGAATGAATAGGGTATATCTATCGGTGTATGACGTTTGGTTAAAACCCAATCAAAACTGCACCCTCTAGGCTGTATACAAGAATGTTGACCTTTTCCAATCTGTGACCTTGACCTTTGACCTATGACCTTGAAAATTCATAGGGTTCCTTCTTTTGCCAAGCTATCAATGTGTGATGTTTGGTCACGATCCAATCAAAACTACACCCTCTAGGCTGTATACAAGGATTTTGTGACGCACACACGTACACAACCTCCCTTGCACACACTCACTTACACACGAACGACGGCGTTACTATATCCCCCTGCAACTAAGGGGATAATGAGGAGTTCCCCAACAGTGAAAACTGCGAAATAAGTATGAGAATACAAGATAATTGAAGTCAGGTATTCTTTAAATTTCTAAAACGTTGGTCCTGAAGCATCCACCCTGCTACGTCTTTCGGTACATTTTTGACATCAACTTTCACACTCTTTGGTAATATTTCATTGTTTAGATAGAGGATCACTGACGAGGGTTAAGTATCCGAATCGTTCATGTCTGGTCCATGCTGCAAATTTATCTGTTCTTAAATGATGCTTTTGAATTTGAAGACGTTTAACATTAACAAGAAAATCATTCATTTATATGATTAATCATGGTAAAAATCTACGTTTATGTTTTCAGGTGTTGGGTTGCATTTATTTGATAGAGATGTTTTTGCGATGGTAATGGATACGAAATTTATGGAGGTGTTGTAGCAGTACAGTTATCTTGTCCTTTTGCCTAACCAATTAGTCAGAAGAGACAATAAAGACAAAGTAGCACCTCCTCTTTGGAGAGAAATTTCAAATGAAAAATGAAGAAATTCAAATACGATTAACAGACAGTCTTACCGACTTCCATGTACACCATTACAAATCCGTTCTCCTCCTGGATGCTGTCAGTGATAAAGGTCAAGGTCATATTGCTACCAGCTTCACTGGTGAAGGTCTTCACGGGCTTGGTGATGTCTGAGCCGCACACATCTTTTGTAGTGTTACCTTAAAGTTATAAATTGAACTAATTATTTTTCATTCTTGACTATTCTGTATAATTGCTCCAATAATTCTTTGAGCCCAGTTGTCTAGTTTCCTTAAAATAACTTTGATGAATGTTCTTTTATTCTTATACAATGATTCTAATTGTTCCTATATCTATTTGAATTCCATGGGGTTCTCTTACATTTGGATGGAAACTAATACAAAAAGTTCAGCACTAATAGCGACTCTGTATAACAAGCATACTATCATGTATTGCATGCACACGGAAGATGTTATGAATTTTTTTCGGACGCTTACTTCTGTTCCATTGTTCACTTAAAAAATTGTTTGCCCGGCGTTCCATTCCTGACTAGGTTTACAAACTCTATGGTAAATGGTTTTCGAATTTCTTTTTATTTCTTATATTCGTTTGATATAAGTTTTCTCATTCTACAAATACTCATTGAAAACGCGATCAGATATTAACTTACCGTAATTTATCTCTACTTTGTCATGACAGGTTTTCTTTGAAGAATCATAATCGATATCCACGAATTTGAAATCTAATTTCACCAAAGATCCCTTGCTTTCAGGCATTATCATCCAGTTGCATGTTTTGCTCCTGGAATACAAATTAAAACTTAGAGTACAATTCATGTCACATTCTATTGTAAGCAGCAAAGTTAGACCATTCGTTCCTCTAAATTTATTGGTACTTCTTTGATGTTTATTGCAACTAGAAACTTCCTTTTCAATCTTGAATTGTTAAGTCAACTTCGTTTGCGGCTAGCCAAACAGGGGATGTTTACTCCTCCCGGGCACCTGGTCGAAGCTCTACCTTGCTAGGGGCCAATCGGATGCTCAGTTTGGTGCTCTATTGTGAGGAAGGAGGGGATCTCCAACAAGACTCGGTTGCAGCATCAACAGCAACACGCCAAATACCACAAGTGAAAACACAGAGAAGACACACAGAGCAAAAGACAAGGAACAGCAAACGAGACATCAAACATCGAACATAAGACAACACATAAACCAACCAGACCCATAGGCAATCGATGCCGACTGAGGACAGCCATCAGCCACGTTAGTAACAGATGGTGTGGTTATCCTAGACTACGTGCGCACAACCCTCCCACTTTTCCGGTAACCAAGAGGTCTCGAAGAACGCACAATTCTTGTTTAAAATAATATCCTTCCTGTAAGATGACCATACAAACAAGACAGCACAACGCAAGGGCACAAGGAACACATATGAATATGTAAATATATCTAAATATGGGGCAGGGCGTACGAAATGCAGTCCGTGCTCTGCCGGCTGTATACATATATATATAGCGAGCTCATGCATGTTATCACCAGAGGAGTCCAACCGATATTCAGAGAGGACAGGTGATCGGGGCCCTGTCTTCTCTAAAGAGTATTGGACAGGGCCCGTGATCGAGTCCCGTCGGTCAGATTGCAAGGTTAAGGATGCGCTGGTACTAGGCTGTAGATTGGTCCAGTGCCATGTAAACGTCTTCAAATTGAATAGCATCATTTAAGAACAGATAAATTGGCAACGTGGACCAGACATGCACGTTTCGGGTACTTAACCCTCATCAGTGATCCTAAATCTAAACAATGTAATATGCCAAAAAAAGTATGAAAGTTACTATGTCGAAAAAGTGTACCGAAAGACGTAGCAAAATGGATGGGATATGATGCTACAGGACCAACTTTTTAGAAATTTCAAGAAATTTTGATCACAGAAATTTAGAATGCGTTGAAGAAACGATCAACCGAAATTGATCGAACTTGGCTACATGTGCCCTCGGGGACTCCTGGTCCACCAGCAGTGACACTCACCAATCATGCCGAGTGTCCGTCTGGTGATATTAGGATAATAACCACGGTATGAAAGGCGTGAGTGTGTGAGTTCTGTTGAGATTGTCGTCAGGATCTTCTTTATCTCATTGTTGTTTCTTAAAAACGGTCAAACACTGATTTGAAGGGGGTACCTGTAAAGTGCGAAACGAAACAAAAACGAAACGAAACGAAACGAAACAAATCGAAACGAAACGAAACAAATCGAAACGAAACGAAACAAATCGAAACGAAACGAAACAAATCGAAACGAAACGAAACAGATCGAAACGAAACGAAACAACACGAAACGAAACAAATCGAAACGAAACGAAACAGATCGAAACGAAACGAAACAAAACATAAAACTTAAAGAAAATGAGAAAAAGAGGAAAAATCGCCGAAAACGAATATTTCAAGACATAATCTTATTGAAGGGTCAGGGGGTACCATTCTCCTCCTGCCGCCTCCCCCCTCCCCGTGGGGGGGGGGTCTTGGGCGGTCAAGACAAATGTTTAAACTTTAAAGTGTAAATTGGTGCAATAGTGAAGTTATTTGGGTTATTTCCTTTTTTAAACCTTGAAAAAAGAAATAGACCTGTTTAGATGAAAAACTAAGGTGAGCGAAGCGAGCCTGAAGTATTTGAAAAATGAATTGAAAATTGCGGCGAGCGAAGCGATCGGGAAAAAGTTTTAAGGTATATATAGATGAATTTCGTGGTAATTTTTAAAATTGAGATTATGTCCATGAACGCATAAGAGCAAGATTATTTATATTAAAAGTAATTTCCTAATTCTTTTGGGTTACTGTTACCCTCCCAATCATCTGTCCCTCCTCTCACCCCCTTTCCTCTCCTCCCGCCCCCTTTCTCTCCCCTCCCTTTGTCCCTGTCCACCCCCTCATTATTGCCTTCAACCGTTAGTTCATGTGGCTGGGGTTTTTTTACAGAATCAAAGTTAAAGGGCGGATCCAGAAATTTTTTTCAGGGGGGGGGTCTTAAAGTCCGAATTTTTTGAAGAGCAAAAAAAAAAAAAAAAAAAAAAACGCAAACGCAAGAAAGTAAAGTTATTGACTGATGATTGTCAGTTCTGTTTCTAATTATTTATAAAACAGGTAACTGGAGAGCACTGGCGAGCTAACAGCTTAAAACTTAAAATCATAGTAATTGATTAAATTGATCGTCAGTTCTAATATGTAAATACAACAACTGGCGAGCGAAAGCGAGCCAGCATATTTTTTTCCCAAGAATTGGAATAAAATTCACTATTCGTGTCTTTTTCAGTTTCTGTTCGTTTCCTTAGTGCCCTTGTTTATTGACCTAGGTGTAATGTATATGTGCTGTATATAGGAAAGCGCAGCATCATTTGAAAATAACGTACAAATATGTAATAAATTCTGGCGAGCGGAAGCGAGCAAGAAATTTTTTGAAATACTGACGGCAAAATATTATCAAAATGAAAGATTTCTAATACAAATTCAATGATATATTTTTCAAATATTATGACAACAAAAGGTGAATTGGGACTTAATCTTATGAAATATGCATATAAATAACAAAATTTAGCAATGTTTCGAAAATTCCAGGGAGGGGGGGTTCCGGACCCTCCTGACCCCCCCCCCCCCCCTCTGGATCCGCGCTTGAAGTTGACGATTAAAACATAATATATACGGTATATAGCACAGTTGCATTTTAAAGGAGAGTGAATGGGATGAATTACCTCGTCACAGACGGAAAAAATATTATTTAGCAGGGAGGAGTCTAGTACAGAGGAAACCGAACTGTTCCGTTATGTGTGTTTGAAAATTTTATCAGAAAAATGAGAACAATTAAAAACTGGAGGGCACATTTCGTTTGAAAAAGGATAAGATTTTTTTTCCTGAAATGTGCCCCCATCCCGTTTTATGATCTCATTACGGTGTAATAGCGTGGTTTTCTTTCCCCACCCTTTTATTCCTCTTAAATACATGAATGGCATTTGACATTTACTTTTTTAATTGTCAACTTTGACTCTTTCAAGAAACCCTCTCGGCACTAGTTACAAATGTAGAACTCTTGGATTAAGGCAATAATACATGCTGATCTTGTCTTGAAATATTCGTTTTCGGCGATTTTTCCTCTTTTTCTCATTTTCTTTAAGTTTTATGTTTTGTTTCGTTTCGTTTCGATCTGTTTCGTTTCGTTTCGTTTTCTTTCGTTTCGTTTCGATCTGTTTCGTTTCGTTTCGATTTGTTTCGTTTCGTTTCGATTTGTTTCGTTTCGTTTCGATTTGTTTCGTTTCGTTTCGTTTCGTTTTTGTTTCGTTTCGCACTTTACAGGGACCCATTTGAAGGACACCATGTAAACATTTCACTGTACCAAAAAACCAGCAAAAAGTCAATTAATTACGAGATCAAGGTAAGTCTCCCAAAAGTAGTTAAAGCTCCGTTAAACATGAACACTCTATCGCTTACAAGACCAGAATATGCCCAAATCTTTTTTTTAAAAACCCTATCAGAAGTCGAGGTCAATTCTCACAATGATAGACAGGTCATCGCACAGGGAGTCAACATGTGAAGTTTTTTGTTATATTACGCAACGGCTGAAATCATCATTGAGGAACTTCTACGGTCGCTACGGGGATATAATAAAAGCATATCAGATCCCTCTTTCCAGAATGATCAATGACATTCTGCATTGAATCGCTGTCATCATCACCAAACAAGACATACTTACCTGATATGTACATCATAATGTACATTGAGACAAACACCGAATTTGACAGGTTTCCATGGAGCTGTTGCGACGGGTGTTTCATGCAATCAGGAGATTCTGACTCTCCCCGGGCACCTGGTCTCACTTCGGAATGTTGATCATTCCGGGGTTCGCACCGTTCCGATGGGAATTCTCACGTTATGGCCTTGCCTTCTGAACTTTGAGACTGAATAACTGTTCGGTACTTCTTTGATGTTTATTGTCGCAGATAATAAGAATACGTCATGTATACGCAATCATGCTATATTTACTCACATCAAAAAGGCAACCCTACGATACCTTTACTTAATGCATGTAAAAAATTTCATGGTACCTCATTATTTCTTACGTGTTTAAAATAATTATTTCTAATAAGATACCAATTTCAATTTGTTGTCAGTTTGAATCAATACATGTGAATTTAACGGCAGCAAATTAAAAATGATGACAATTTAAAAATATATTACTTCTGGTATTTGTCCGGGAACATAGGAGATGTCAACACCTTTTCTTTCTTTGTGGCAGCAAGGATCTTCGTATTCTCGGTGCAATCAGCTGATAAAATCAATCAAATCAATTAAAAAGTATAATTTAAGACAACTGGTACTCATGGTCGCAAGTAATCACATTTCTGTAACAGTTGTCATTCGATCGGTCGGTCAATCGGTCCATCAGTTAATGGGCTGATCAGATTACTGATATTTTCGTGCTGTTTGGTCATTAGCTCTTCTCTTTTCTATATTATTTATCTATTCATTTCAACTTTTGAACTCAGTTTCTCCAATAACATCCTCAAAGTGTTAATGAGACAATTTTAAGAAAATTTCAGTGTCCAATATAATAATTTATCTTTTTCCTCAAGGTGGTCGATTAACCATGTTTTTATTTCATTTGACAAGCTTTCATGGAGCTGTTGCGATGGATGTTGCATGCAACCAGGAGACGCTGAATCTCCCCGGGCACTTGGTCTCTCTTTGCAATATTATTCATTCCGAGGTTTTCAACCGTTTCTATGGAAATTCTAATGATTTTGCGTTGCCTTCTCGTTTTGAGGCTGAATAACTAATAGGTACTGATAGGTAATGACAATGGAAAGAAAGGTATAGTGAATATGAAAAGAATAAAATAAAGTTACATTAGAGCAATAAAAATATTAGGCAACTAACAACTAGGAGCGCTGATTACGAACAAACTGAATCCCTTCCCACTTGAAGTGCCTCCATCAGACATGAACTTTAACAAGAGATTTGTCCCTGATGATGTATCTATACTCTGACTGAATACGGAGTTTGTAGGATCCCTACAGGCATTGTTGACCTTCTGTTGGGCAGCTTCTGTTGGTCCTACGAAGAAAATTTTAGCTGTCAGATTCAAAAGAAAAGGATTTGCTGTACATTCCATTTCTTCGTCAAATAAAGTAAAATCTAAGATATGACAATGTACGTAAGGATAAAATTTACATTTCATGGTTAAAAGATTTCATCCAGACTTCCATTCAAACTAGTTCAAAGTATCTTTGATTAGAAAGTTTATCATGAACAAACCCTATTAAGAATAAAATAATCCTGTTTAATCAAACCAAAATCGAGGCGATCAGTATACTGTACATCATGTTATGACCAAAGCTGATCGGATATTTTGTATAATGACCAGCCTTGCCTTTTGTGATAAAAAATGTATCTCGAAACGAATCGTTAATTGTATTAGAATGCTTATTTCTTCTTAGCATGAAAAAGATACTATACAATTATTGCACAGTGATGAGGTCGATATGATGATTTATGGAGTGATAAACCCAATATCGACCAAGACCGAGGCCGAGGTTGATACTGGTTTTATCACTCCATAAATCATCATATCGACCGAATAATCTGTGCTATAACTGTTTTATCATATACACGAAGAATGGAAAAGAAACTGGTAATTATAATGTTCTGCTTCCCCCAAGCACTGCTCACTTTCTCATTTCTTTTTTTCAGATCTTGTAAAATGGTTAACCCTTCATTTTTCTATTTTATTTATCATGCTCAGTCATGTCAGAAACACACAGTTTGCTGCCGACTACCATTTTAAAATGCACAAACCGGAAACGCGTCAATATGACCAGTTCAATACGATGATTAATCGCATTGCACGTGACCACGTATTGGCCAATGAGGAAGCTTATAAACGGTTACGTAAATTAGAGTATATCATAAAGAAGTATATTAAACCTTGTAGCAATTGCTAAATAGTGTCAATCTCAATCGAAAATTTCATTTCTTTGCTTCTTTCGCCTCTTTCCATGTCATTTTACACTTTGTTCAATGAAACAGTTTATAGTGTCACATTCTTTAACATTTGCTTACTCTTGATTTCCATGGTATCGCATTGAAACTTAAACCAGATACGGAATTACACTCACCATCATGGATGCTGACACCATCTGGACATATAACGTCTATATCATAGGCATGATATAAAATCCTATTGTTTGTCTTTGATGTTAACAACCAATTACACGTTTGGTTCCTGAAAAAAAATTAATGACATTCTTTTAAATCCAAACTCAAAAATTTCAAAGATGAACAAGTCAATGTCGGTTGCAAGTAGATATGTGTTACTCGATTTCTCTTGTTACATGGTAAAAGTAAAAATATATAGAAAATCTTTCTCAGCGTGAAATCTCTTGAAAGTTCAAAACATATGAAAGTTTTAATTCTATCAAAAGATTTCAAAATGAAGCCGATTATGAATTTATGGCAACATAAGAAGCACAAAGGTTCCAAGCAAAACTAAAGGTCATAAGGTATTCATGGACGTTAACATGTATCAGACATAGAAAACATCGTATCGCCGATATGTCATTTTGCTCAAATAGGTCAAACTCCAGTGTTACAGTAAAGTCATTAGATCCAAAATGAAGATTTCAAAAAGTCTTGTCACATGCACAACACATGATAGAAGTTTAATTCACAATTAAAAACTTACATCGATATTTTTTCTGAGAAAGAGAACAAAACATTATCGTCTATGATATTTTGATACGGCTTTTCCCGGTAACATTGAATCTCATATGCATCTTTTGTCTTTAGTCATAGTACACCCTTCGGTCCCAGACAACAATTTTTCAAATCCATAAAGGAGATGAAATTATCTCAAGTTGGAGAAGGACTGGAATTGATCAAAAATTTTCGATATGCTAAAGAACAGTTACTTTTTGTAGTTCCCGCTCTCAGGAAATTTTATGTGCATTCCCTGGTATCCAACGCTGACGTTTAATGTTTTCCCATCACACTGTGCATCAACTTAAACAAAAATAATCTCAAAGTTGAAGAGCTTAAAATTCATCTGTTATCTATCACAGACATCACAAGTTTAGATCTCCAAATACAATAATATGGATGAACTTATATGAAAATCAATATATGAAATGTCATTTTGTCATTTAAAATCAAAATCAAAAAGTTACACAACTTCGATCCATGAGTGCTAAAAAGGGGTACCTTGTTATTACTATAAACACTTATTTCTTGTCGCAGTGTGGAGCAGTGAATATTGTTCCCGGTGACATGATGTTTTGAAGTGTATTCATTAAGCGATGGTCACAACCCGCCGTACGTGCTGTCTACGTGCAAAAACGTAGACAAACCTTTGGGTATCTGTACGGTGTCCGTGCATTATCAGTAAGTGTCCCGTATGGCCTCCTTGCGGATTTGGGAACACGCAGACAGGATGTAGCAGTTTTAGTGCATACAGAATGTTAAACGTCTTTAAATTCAATAGCATCATTTAAAACCTGAAAAATTTACAGCATGGACCTTTTGCTGCGTCCTGTCTGCGTGCTGTCTGCGTGCTGTCTACGAATTCAACAAGAAGTAAGACAGGTACGTTGTAAGTACGTTGCAAGTACGTGCAACGCACCTTCGACGCAAGGAAGTGAGGACTCCGTGCGTTAGCAGTACGTGTAAATTCGACATCCTTACAATAACGTAAAGGACGTACGAAGAAAGTATGTTGTAAGGAAGTTGCACGCAAGTCGTAAGTACGTGCAACGCACTTACTTTTTTGTGCAACATATGATGCATGTAACCACCTATAGTACCGTGTGTGCGACGTGCTTTGACGCACTCCTTCTGTACGCTTGCCACTCACTTCCTTCTCTGCGCCTTGTGCGCACGTAGCCTCAGCAAACACGTACGGCCAAAAAGCATACACAGCGGGTTGTGATCAGGGCTTTACTTCAATCCAGCTCTGTCGCCTGAACGAAATTTTGTTTTGATCCTTTATCAATTGGACATCATATATATATAATTTGCTATTTCGAAACTTGTCATTTCATCCAAAAATATCATCGAAATTAAAGGAGGTTATCATCTCAACATCATTCCTCCAATGATATTTTGAACATAGATCTTATTTGGCTATGCTACTAAATCGAACCTACAGGAAATTTGGAGACGCAAACTCTCTGCATAGTAATTGCACAAATTTAAAATTAAAGAATAAAACCAGAGGGCGCTACTTAGATGAAAATCAATTTAGCGGCAAGCATCACTGACGAGGATTTAATATTAGACAAAGGAGGGGATCTCCAACAACACCAGGTTGTAGCACCCACAGCAAAACCCCAAAACACCCAATGGAAAAACACAAAGCAGACAAGCACAAAAAGAGACGCGCAAGGGACAAGGAACGTCAACGCACAACACATAAACATCAAACACAAAGGACTACACATAAACCAACGAGACAAATGGGCAGCCGGTGCCGACTTAGGACGGCCATCTGCCACGGAAATAGCCGAAGGTATGGTTATCCTGGATTACGTGCGCACAACCCTCCCATTTTTCCGATTACCCAGAGGTCTCGAAGAACGTACAATTGTGGTGTAAAACAACCTCCTCACTGTCAGATGACCACACACAAACAAGACCGCAAAACGCAGGGGCCCAAGCAACACAGATGAATATGTAAATGGATATATATGGATATATATAGAAGCACGTGTCTGATGCATTGGTTTGGAATTTTCTTCAAAAAGGTAAAGAGTTGGAACACTTCCGTATCATTAATGCCCGATGGTTCAGTATTCGGCTCAAACTTTACTAAATAGCCTGTAACTATTTCGACTGGAAAAGTTGCAACATAAATCAAACAAGAGTCAGTCGTCAGTAAAAAATTAGATATATTGAAATACGCATATGGTCCCCTCTGTATTGTATAATTTGGGTGTTCCGATGGTTTGAGGTAGATGCTTCACCTGAGCCCTGATGGAGATCTCCTTTCTTTTATTGTTGAAAATGCTATGACAACGATAGCCGTTCCTATTTATTGATCCCAGTCAAACGAAAATCAATGTTTAGGTATCAGCAATTCATTTAATGTCAGACAGTAGAACAAACATTCATTCGAATAAAGAAGCTATACTCAAAAGATTTCAGAATTTACATTAACGTCTATACGACAAATATATCGTCTTTTTCGAACAAATGGTTTTAAATATGCAAATGAACTTACATATTACCACAGGTTACTATGGTGAAATTTGTATGACAAGCGTTTGATATTTTCATGTATTGATCTCGAACGATTTGTGTGACGGAATGCATTATAAACCCTGATGAATTTATCTCGTTGCGACAATTCGTTTTTAAAGAGCTTAGTAAAATGATAAATTCGTACATGTATTTTGTATGAACATTTGAATGTTTATAATTGACTGATGTGAAAGGAATGCTTTGCAAGACTATCCGTCTTTGACCTTAGCGAGTTAGGCGATTGTGTGAAGGAATTTTATTCTCTTTGATGTATGTAACTGAGGGATGTTAGCACATTCCTTCTCTCGCAAGAAAACGGAAACTTTATTGGTTTCTGAAAGCTTGTTATCCTCTTTTTCTTAGAGAATCAATTTCATTCAATATTACCTCGGACTCCATGAGCATAAACAATCTGCCGGTCCGTTGATAATCATCAGCTTACATTAAATGTTTCATTGTCTACAATGGGATGTAGCCTCTTTAAATCATAAGTCGGTATCTTGTGAACAATTGGATGTACTGCTTGAACTATGGGTATCCATTGATGGGATAAGAAATTTTGGTCACTGCCATTGTGTGATTTTGGTCATTACCATTGTGTGTTATTTTGGCACCGGATCTCACTTTCTAATGCTTTTGCTTCGTCTTACTCGACTTTGAATATGAATAACTGATGGATACTTCTTCGATGTTTAATTCGATGACGAACAAAAAATAAAGGAGTGGATCTCCAACCAGACTAGGCTGTAGTACACGAAGCAAAACACCTGATGCAAAAGAAAGAGTAGACAAGTACAGCACGAGACGCTAAAGATAAATCTCGAATAAATTCAAGTTCAGGTTATAAATATGCATCTCAAATAATTTCAAAAATACATGTAAATGTTTTTTTTTTTTCACTTGTAGTTCAAATGTGACTTTCCTATGCTTTTTTTTCTAAAGTAAACAACATTAGTATGTCCTGCATTATCGTATGAATTGTCAATATTGTAATATATATTAAGTTAATTTTTTCATCTACAATATAGGCTTTTAATTTCCTCTTGCCAAAAATAAGCGGCTCCATATTTTGTGTTGGGTGTATTCAGAAGCGTATTTAAGTGAAAAATATGGCCAAAAATCGTTGGAGGGTAGGCGCAAGGAACTTAATTCCAATGTAAGTTCTATTGATTTTGCCTTACCTTCTTGACTTTGAGATAGGATAACTGATAGGTACTTCTTTGATGTTATTCTTAACATAAAAGAAACAGAAAATAACTATACCAAAACGACAGCTAAGGACAGAATCTATGCAATGAGGGTAAGACCTGTTAGTTTTAGAATGTTAGGTCTTATTTAATTAAGGAAATTTAGAATATATTTTAATGCAGTGCGTAAACATTAAAACTAAGAGAGAGATATCCTCGGGGACTTACAGTCCACCTGGCAGCGATACCAACCTAGAAGATTGAAATATATGTTCTATAGTACCAATTTTACAAGACACGTGTTTCGGATATTGAATCCTCGTCAGTAGTTCTTAATGTCAAACAGGTTGAATAAAGCGAGAGGGAATTTTCCTAGCGTCATCTACAATATAGGCTTTTAATTTCCTCTTGCCAAAAATGAGCGACTCATTTATGCCTATTGCTGTGGCAAAAATGGAATAGATTTATTCTCGCACATTGGATAGGCTGATTCCCCTTTTCAGCGGCACCCCTGATCCGGCATTTTTGATTGTTCCTTAATGACGTCACAGACAAACTGACGTACGTTATTTCACAGTGCACATACATTTAGCATGGCGTTCAGTTATTCTGATGTGTAAACAAGAGTACTTTGTAGGTTTCAAATGTGCTGGGAAAAAAATCAAGCACCACATTTGAGTTCCGGATAGAAAAATATCAGTCTCGGGTGGGCAATCCCATCCTCGACTGATATTGTTCTATACGGAACTCAAAGTGGTACTAGATCCTATTAATCCCTCAATTTCTAGGCAAATTTCATGACATTGTTTTTGAATACTGTATACGTAGAATCAAAAATTGTGTATAAACCTTCGCTCCTTTCGCAGTCGGTCTCTTTCCGCGAATAGAAAGTTTCTCAGTGAATGCAAATGCCAAGGCATAACTAAAGGAACCTGAGATAAATCCGCGAATCATTGGTTTACTTTTATAAAAACACGAAAGAAAATACCAGCGAATGATTCTACCTACACAGTAGCATAGGCAATACTTGCCCTTATTCTTTGTGTGTAAGTGCAACAGACAATTTGATATACAACATGATGTATAACTTTGTAGTTATTAAACGGGAATTGGTTTCAAATAGTGATGTGAATCAGGGTTTAGCGCCACCTTGATTTTAAATCACTTCAACTCTGTTCTTTTGTTTTCTTGCTGTTAAATATGGTTTGCTAATGAGATAAAAATAGAAAGACTTTAAAAATGCAAACTTAAGCAAACCTCCTCTGATATCGTATTTCGGCGATAGTGATACCTGTACATGGAAGGGACAGGTTGTTAACTATGTGTAGGCTAATTTTAGATTTTATTTTTAGAATACATGTATTGTCATGCAACTTTGACATCGATACTTTCGTTTTAAATGCTGAATGGTTCATGTAACATTTGAAAAGTTAAGTGGGTGGATTTATATTACACCTGTAATATTGAAGGCCGATATACACACATGTAACTCATTTTATACCTCTTCACTATGATGGTAAAAAAATCATAGTGTACGAAACTAATTCATTGTAGTATTTAAATAGAAACTGAAGGGGAACATGTGAAAAATCAATATTGATGAGCCAATTATTTCCTTATTCAGTTCTAAATAACCCATCGAAAACAGAACGATTTTAAGTGTTAACTGTTTTGATTTTTTTTTTTTTGGTTTTGTTTTGAAGCAATTGTTACCAAACTGGACTGAAGAAAAATGTGCATATCGCTAAGCATTGCATTTAATTTGTACGGGTTATAACCTTACAAAATATAAAGCTTTTAAAAAGGGAAAAAAAGAGAAAATATGTAAAAATACGTACCACTTTGCGTCGTGATTTGCAACAGGGTGATGCATGCAACAAGTATTAATGTGTATGACATGTTGATTTCTTCCGGTTTTCACAAAAATCCACACTTTATGGTAGCTTGCACAACAGATAAAAGAAGTATTAAAAAAAAAAACTAGTTCTGCACCGAACTGAAAATGCTTATTAAAGGCAAACACGCAATTAAGAAATTGCACCTTGCCTTAAACTATTTAAGATTTTATAAATGACTAATCACTCCAATGATTCATTTCCAAGCGGAATGATCCATTCGCTACTTTCTGTCCTGGAATTTCAATTTATTTCCTGTTGGAAAGACCGACCAGGGTATCATAGAGCACGCGACACTAATGCAAGCGCGTCCTTACCTGCATTTATTGATTTTGTAAAATGACGTAATTTATACTGTAGGAGATATGCAGTGTCAAAGCAGTCAACTGAAAAATCGGCGCAACTTGATCAATAGGGAACATGTTACAATGTTTAAAACAATGATCGATTTTTAAAAAAAGGAGACTGGGTAGTTTTAGGGGTGGGTCTTTTAAGGCGAAGATTTGCTGCTGGAAATGACCCTGTGTGTATGCATCAAGATGTTGCACTTTTTACCCCCATTTTATCATTAAAATTTGACAACTTTTGAGCATCTTGCATACCAGGCCCCAAGATTATAAAACTGTTACCGTGCTCACTTCATATTTCATGCTCAAATTTCGAGAATGCCATTTGAGGTTGGGGCCCAAGGTTATAAAACTGTTTTCAGAACGTTCTGCCTAACTCAAACTCTGTTAGCGTGCTTTAAATATGAGATCGTCTCTATTATTCGAGGTTATAAAACTTCTAACGTTTGAGAACGTACTCAATAGAGAAAGCCACTTAAGATTAGGTCTGGTAGAGGTTATAAGATATTTTGAGCATGTTCGCTATTGAGTTTAGTATCGCGTTAATTTGTTAATTGAGAACGTCATTTGTCTTTCTCTGTGGCACATTACTAGAGGAACATTAGGATTGCTGGTTCGAATACTCGCGGCGAGTTTCCCTTTCTTTTTCATTTTCCATTTTTTAGCTGTTTATCATGTCCATGCATTTGAAAAACACCTTATAATAGTTTTTATTTGATTTTTAATACACATTTTTGTTTTCGCACTTGATCATAATCTCAAACTTAAGACGTTTATAACCTCGAATTTCAGAGACCATCTAATATTTGAGCAGGCTAACAGAGTTTGAGCACGGAGAACGTTCTCAAAACAATTTTATAACCGTGGGCCCTGCAGCAGTTTTTGTTGATGATGAACAGATCTACACGGAAGAGGTGGGTGAAGTCCCCCCCCCCCACCTACCTCGTAATGTGGTCACAATGGATACCTTTTTCAGATGCGTGCATGTGGATAGATAACACTACTGAGAACAAAATGAATGATATAGAACTCAGTCTGTATCTTATATCGAGTATTTGCAGGTCGAATACACTATCAACAGGCGCGTATTCATATTAATCTACAACAAAATTTAAGGTTGCCAATATTTGGGTGAAGAATAGGATTGGATTAGGTTGAGAATAGGGTGTCCTCCTTCCCCTTTCACAGTTAAGGCTTTCGGGAAGTCTTTAATAAAAGTAGGAAAAGTGATAGTTACGTGCTTGTACTTTCCCCCTCTTACCTTCGCCAGTTCCATATATTTAGAATTCCATCATGGATAAAATTTAATTAATTGGGGAGGGGGGCTATCAAAGTATCGGAAGTACATGAGAAATACATGAATGTTTGGAATATGAGTGTAACTGTTTACATCCTAGCACTATCCACAAATGTTATTTTGGTCATACATTTTACTTAACTATGCTACTGAATCGACCCTACAGAAAATTTGGAGCCGCGCAATATTTTGTAAAAGTGATTGCACAAATTTAATTTCAAAAATCAAAACTAGAGGGCGCTTCTATAATACATTTGGCTGTGTCTGAAAATCACTTCTGCTTTATTACATTAGGAAAGGATCTAAGTACCACTGATGAGGATTACTATACGAAACACGATTCATGGTGCATTATAATTGGTTTGAATTTTCTTTAAGAATGTAAAGAAAACAGTTAACAATGCGTAGAGTAATTTCTTCCCTGTCTGATGTCAATACAATCAAGATAATAATTAAATTAGAACAAATTTCTGAAGGACAAACAATTTGAATAATCTCTTAATTTGCAATTCATTCTATGACAAATATGGAAAAACCATATCCCTATAAAGAAGTACAAAATCGTTAATCGAAAATTCATCAAACCAAAGGCATACAAAACCAGGATAAAACCAGAACTAATATCATTTGTTGTTGAAGTGAGGGATGAATAACCTTACACTTGTACACGGCTGATGTATACAAATTAATGTTTCTTGCGGCAGGAGATGCCTTATCTCCCCGGATATCTGTCTGATCTTATCGTCTATTTGGGATTCACTTTTTCCTTTTGCAAGCTTTTTTATTTGTGTTCTTATGTTTTGTATTTTTTCCATGATATTTTGGATGTCTATATAGATTATGATTTTTGGATTAAGAATTGGCGTTTCGTTGTTGAATAATTGAGAGGAGCAGCTGTAAAACTAACTTGGGTGGATAATCGGTTCTAAAAAAAAGAGTTAATTTGGTAGCTACTTTCTTTTAAGTTTCTTGAAAGTTCATGTAGCGACTGCAGAGGGGAAATAGAAAATGTGAATTGTTTAAGCCAAAATGACAACAAAGGTCTGACGGATGTACGGACGAACGAAGGCACGAACGAACAAACAACGAACGTTTCGCTTAAAATAAAAAGGATAAAAAAGAAAACATTTATTATCTTATACACACAGCATTTCCTCTTAGCAGAACACTATCACGGAGCAACATGAACTTATCTCACCTCAATGGTATTTGTATTTATTTTGTTCATTCCAAACATCTAGGTTATCATTTTATCTTGTACTATACCTTGTATTATCATTTTATCTTGTACTATACTTCGTAATATGATTTATCAAATATGATTCATAGAACACCCATCATACCTATGTATTTGTTAAACAACTTGTTCGGTCTTTTATCACTAACTGCTTTTGAGACACGACGTCATGTACGCGGATCTAGTGTTATGAGGAGGGGTTATCTATCATAGCGAACACCAATTCTACACAAAATTACGACTTGCTCAGGATAGCTGGGATTTACAAATATAAACGAGTGTGTTGTACCTATTTTCATTATCATTTTGAATCATTTTGGCATGAAGTATCACTAATACAGATCCATTACCCGAAACATGAATGTTTGGTGCATCACATTTAGATTTTATTATCAAGAAGGTCGCTCTCTAATTCTTAAAGATTTCCAAAGAGATAAACACAGCGCAAGTTTGGGGGTTGTAAGCACGTAATCCGAATAACCACACCGTCTGCTACTTGCGTGGCAGATGGCTGTCCTTTATCGGTACCGGTTGCCCATTGGTTTCGTTGGTTTATGCGTGGTCTTTTGTGTTTCATGCTTCTATAGTGTGAGTTAGAGGAAGTTCCTTGTCCCTTTTACATCTCTTTCTGTGAATGACTGTTCTTTGTGTTTTGCCATTTCGGAAACAAGCCATTTCACCGATAAATATCATCGAAATTAAGGGAGTTTAACGTCTTAGAACCATCCCTCCAATGCTATTTTGAACATAAATTTTATTTGGATATGCTACTGATTCGACCCTACAGGAAATTTGGAGCCGTAATTTAAATGTACAAATCTAAATTCAAAAAATTAAAGAGGGCGCTACTGAAATTATTTTTGGTGGCTCCACAAGAAGCATCACTGATGAGAATTTAATATTCGAAACACGTGTCTAGTGCATGGAAATTGGTTTGGAATTTCCTTCAAGAAGGTATAGAGTTGGAACCCTTCGACATTATTGCATTAGGTGTTTTGGGGTGTTTGCTTCGGGTGTTACAACCGAGAGTAAAACTGCAGAGACCATTTTCAAAATCACAAACATTTTTTTTGGTCGAAATCAATTGAGATAAGGAAATGAAGAGAATATTTTAATGCAGTTAAGGAAAATAAGTATCAGCTGTTATGATTACCAAAAAGAATACAACAGAAGTAGTACCGTAGTAAAAGATATCTTATTGATACCATGTTGCCATTTTAACATCAATTTAAAAACGACATACATGATATCATCTCAACATCTTTCTTCGCAGTGTACTGTATGTCTTAATTCTAATCATCACAAAAGGAATGAAAATTGAGAGAGAAATCTTAATCTTTCTTTGGAAAACTGAATTCGAACTCCTAATTTTCAGACTAAACTGTTCATAAAACCTTCACATAAATCACATAGTATCTTCTTTATGGGTCATGCAACTTCTTAATCTTCAGTATGCTTCAGTTCTTTCAGATCTTCATCTCCGATATTATTCACCTCAAGTTATGGAGGTGTTTTTCCTTCATTAGTGTTTGTTTCTGTATCTGCAGAAATCTTCATTCCGTTTCCTTCAGTCGCGGTGTCTTTTCCATCAATGATCTTAGTATCATCTTCCTCACTACTCGTCGAGCCCTGTTTATTTGTGAATTTTTGAAGAATGTTCGTCGTGTCTCTGTCTTCATCAATTTGTGTTTCTTTACTCTCTGATTCAGCATTATCCTTATGTCGATCTTCAACAGTTGTGTCCATGTCTGAATTGCCATTTGTTTTCATATCTGTACCATCATTGGCCGCTAGGGCAGACATCGGAATTTTAGTGCCTTCATCAGCAACATCGCTAGTAATTACCATATCGGTATTTTCAAAAGCTAACGAGTCAGGTTGCACAATTTCTGTATCAAGAAACGGCTCTTTCTTTGTATCATTGAAATATACTTTTCGTTTCCTTTTTTGACGATAGGTAACAAATAGCACTAAACCTGTTATCACAAGAGCCGCACAAATAGCCAATACAATGCCTATTATAAGTCCACGATGACCATCATTTTTAAGTGTAGACTTTCCAGTTATGTTCTCGCTTTTCGTTGATGAATCTAAAGAAAAAGGAAAAGAAAAGACATTGAAACGTTTTATATGACTGTCGTAACTTAGCCTGAACAAAGGCTTTTTCCATGTTGATTATGTAAACTTATTTAAATCTGGAGGTTTCTATAATAGGTAGTGCTGATGAGTTTATATTATATTACCTTAAATAACAGAATCTGAACATTTTAGTCACTGGTTTGATATAACAACAAGAAATTCTCACTACTATCGGGTATTTTATAGTTATATCTTTGCGTTCTATTTCAGTCTAGTTTTTCATCATTATGAAATCGAGTTTGCTTTATTTTTACCGAGTTCATCCATATAGGGCAAACAATAAATAAATATAAGAATACATATATCTATATTCTTCTTTGCTTGATTTTACAAACACGTTGAAGTAGATCCCTTTATATTGCTAACTGGTCGCTTACAACTTCACGGCCAAGCTGTGATTTGAAGATCTTGCCGATCAAGTTTTGAGGAGAGGACTCTCTTGAAAGATTCTCATTCTTTTGCTATTTTTGATAAAAGTGTTAAATTCTTTGTATCTGTTCAGATGACCAAAACGAAAAGGATTGGGTTGGCTGTCTGGAAAAGGTTGGGTATTCCAGTCATGTAGGGATAATAAATTGCAATATCCTAAGAAAATGACTAAAATGAGTTAAAGAAAATCCTGATGATAATCTCAACAGCGCTCACAATAGAGCACCAAATTGAGCATCGACGGACCTCCTAGCAAGCTAGAGGTGGAATCAGGTGCCCGGGAGGAGTAAGCATCCCCTGTTGGCTAGCCGCACCCGCCGTCGATGTTCATGCACTAAAATTGAAAACAATATAATAAAGATAGCACTGTCTAAGGTTCTCTCTATATGGAAAGTGCTATGGCGACAACTGTCAGGTAAAATATTCAAAACAATTACTGTCAAACTCCTCGCGGGGAACTTTTTTACAAGTTCCACACGGCAAAGGGCATAAGTGTCACACAAATGAGTTAAAGAAATTCCTGACGGATAATCTCAACAGCACTCACAATAGAGCACCAAGTCATTACCGAAAATAATTAAGATAAATGTTATCTTTCCTCAGAAATCTTTCTTAAATGTTTAGTTTTTGAACGCATAGGACTGATTACGCCAGGGAATTGGTCCAGTAGAAGTGAAAAAAGAGGCAAAGTGATCATTCATACAAAAAGTTGCTGAACGATTTCAAACCACCAATAACCGTATAAAAGCTTTTCCTATTATAACACTATTACAATGTTCATTGGTTGTTAATTTGTCTTTTACAGGTATGAAGAAAATTGCATGATAGCGTATCAAGAGCTCTCATTAATAGTTATTTGATACGTCAAAAATACGCCAAGCAATATTTTCAAACGCAACAAATTTTAAAGTTCTTTGAAGAGTCGGTCGAGTTATCAAAAAAGCCGAAGAAATACTCAGCAACATACATTTTAAACAAAAGAAATATAACATTATATCAATCCAGATTTACGTTAGACGGCAATTCATCTGGAGAAACAACCAATAATATACGGTCAAAATGAAGAACGAATGCACAATATCTGGTAAGAACTCCAGCATGCCGCATCCTCGAAAACCTAGGATCTTAAAAAGTGTAACGCAATGGAGCCTTGGTTTCTGAGGAAACAGCGTGACGGTGCAGTGTTGACGGCATCAAAACACATCAAGAGAATGAAAAAGGGAACACAAATAAAAATGCCATGTCAATAAACATTTGGAGACTTTGAAAACAATTACGTGAAAGATACAAAAAAGACAAAAGACAATTTGAAAATAAAAGGACAATATAGAAATTAGAGACTGACGAATGACTTGCTAAGAAGCCAATTAGTACTTTGATAGAGAAAGAAATGCAGACAAACACGCTGATAGCAACGGATTGGAAAAAATATGTTAGCATAAACTCTGCAATTGTATGCTTCTCATATGTTATATATTTACTATTTGCTGAGGTCGATGTGCCGATTGGTGATTTTGAAACATCTGAAATGAAAGTAAAGAATTAGATTTGCAAGAAAGAAAGGAATTTCCAACATAATCGATTGCAACAATGTTAAACGTCTTTAAATTCAATAGCATCATTTAAAACCTGATAAATTTACAGCATGGACCAGACATGCACGTTTCGGGTACTAAACCCTCGTCAGTGATCCTCAGTCTAAACAATGTAATATGGCCAAAAAGTATAAAAAGTATTATGTCCAAAAAATGTACCAAAAGACGTAGCAGAATGGGTGGGATAGATACGAGTGAGTTAAAGAATATCATGACAATAATCTCATATCATGACAATAATCTCAACATCACTCACAATAGAGCACAAAATTGAACATCGACGGACCCCTAGCAAACTAGAGATGGGAGCAGGTGCCCGGGAGGAGTTTGCATCCCCTGTTTGACTAGCCGCACCCGCCGTCGATGTTCGATGTTCACGCACGAAAATGAAAACAATATCTAAAATACATGCACTGTCTGAGGTTATGTCTATATAGTAGAAACAGAGTCACTAAGCATAACAAGAGACACCAATGGGGATAAGGAAATCATAAACAACATTTTGTTGATCCGTCAGAAATCATGAAATATGACATGCATGCATGCATGTTAACTTCCTCAGAATACTTCATTATATATACATGAGTTAAAGAAGATCCTGACGATAATCTCATGTATCACTGTCATCAGCTTACCTTTGCCATCTGTCGCCATATATGTGTTCATAACAGTTGATGTGTGGTCCGGGGGAGTGGTTTCGTCTGTAGAAAAGGAGAATAAGTTTAGAAAGAGAAAGACAAGGTTATTGGATTACACATGTGCCATATCAAATAATATTAACATTTTCTTACGTCTCTATTATAGCTAGCGATAAATCGTTGGTTTCCACTGCATTTTAATTATCGTACTATGTATTTGAAAAGTATTGTCGTGTGTTTGTACCCGATTATTCTGTCAATTGTTTAATCAAAAGCACTTAGTAGTGAACCTTTAAGATTAGTAAGCAACAAAAAATTATCCTTAACAAATTGCAATATATCTCCATTTTAGCGACCAAAGCAGCTAAAAATATCATAGCAGTATGGGAGTGACGTCTGATTGTCATACTTTCACATATATGGTTACACGTACTCGATTTTCATCATATATCTATCAAACGTGAATGGCCAAACATCGCCTAGTTTTACTGTCTGTGCTTCTGCACTGACTTGAAAAATGTTTGAACATTTTGTGAAGCTTAACTTCATAAATCATTTTAAAGCCAAACGGTATCTCCACGACGGGAATCTGGTATAGCTCTATCCTTTCATTTTGTGAAGCTTAACTTCATAAATCATTTTAAAGCCAAACGGTATCTCCCCGACGGGAATCTGGTATAGCTCTATCCTTTACTTGCCTTTTTGATATACATTTAAGGTAATGAAATATGCAAATAATCCACGTTGATTGATATTTGAGATATCCTACGTGTAACTTATTGGATTTGAAGACGTTTAGCATTTGTGCCACTTGGTGACTGTCACTGCTGGTGGACCAGGAGTCCCCGAGGGCACATGTAGCCAAGTTCGATCAACTTCGGTTTATCGTTTCTTCAACGCATTCGAATATTTCACTTATCAAAATTTCTCGGAATATCCTGTAGCAATGTTATCCCACCCACCCTGCTACGTCCTTCGGTACATTTTTGACATAATAACTTTCACACTCTTTTGTCATATTACATTTTTTAGAGTGTTATGTACCCGAAACGTGCATGTCTGGTCGCGATGCTGTAAATTAGTCTGTTCTTAAATGATGCTATTGGGTTTGAAGACGTTTAACATTTGTACTGGTACGTCTACTGTACAAGTTTAACTACACGTAACTATTGTTGAGATTTCTTTTCAAAGACTATTGTGAGTATTCGTAAAAACGTATTAAGCTTAAGTAGAATTTTGGCTTTGCTTTTGGACAGGTTAAATTAAAAAAGAAACATAAAGTTCGGTAAAGTTTATTTTGAAATAGCAACTTGAAAGCATTCTGAGTTGATTTTCATACTTTTAATAAGATTTTATGAAATAAAGCGGATGAAACATTTTTAAGTAAAGTCCTATGTGTATCTCGAACTTTACTCGTTTACTGGCGACATGTAGCCTGTAAAGCCAATGACGTCAAACGCAGTCACAGTAGTTGTTCAGAATACAAAAGAAAGGAGTGGATTTCCAACAACACTCGGTAGCAGCACCCACAGCAAAACTCCAAAACACGCAACGCAAAAACACAGAGCAGACACCCACAGAAAGAGATACAGATCAAAAGGAAACAAGGACAAGAAACACCAACTCTTACCATGAAACTCAAAAGACCACACATAAACCAACCCAACGAGACCAATGTCAAACCGTGCCGACTTAGGACGGCCATTTGCCACGCAAGTAGCAGACGGTGTGGTTATCCGGATTACGTGCGCACAACCTCCCACTTTTCCGATGACCCAGAGGAATCGAAATACGCATTGTGTAAAATAACCCCCTCACTGTAAGATGAACATACAGTCAGTCGGACTCCTCGGGTGATTACATACATGAGCTCGCTACAGCCGGCAGAGCACGGACTGTATTACGCATGCCCACTTTTTATATCCATTTACATATTCATCTGTGTCTCTGGGGCCTCTACGTTTCGCGGTCTTGTTTGTGTGATGTCATCTTACAGTGAGGAGGTTGTTTTACACCACAATTGTACGTTCTTCGAGACCTCTGGGTAATTGGAGAAGTGAGAGGGTTGTGCGCACGTAATCCAGGATAACCACACCATTTGCTACTTGCGTGACAGATGGCCGTCCAAAGTAGGCACCGGTTACCCATTGGTCTCGTCGGTTTATGTGTAGTCTTTTGTGTTTGATGTTTACATGTCGTGTGTCTCTTTTCCGTCTCGTGCTGTACTCGTCTTTTGTGTTTTTTGCATCGGGTGTTTTGGTGTTTTGCTGTTGGTGCTGCAGCTGGGTCTTGTTGGAGATCTCCTCCCTTCTTTTATACAAACAGAAACATGACGCAGGGGCCTAAGAATCACATAGATTGATGTGTTAATGGATATAAATGAGAAGATCCTGATAATAATCTCAAAAGCAATCACAACAGAGCACCAAATTGAGCATCGATGGACCCCCCAGTAAGGCCGAGGTGGGTCTCTGTTTGGCTAGCCGCACCCGCCCTCGATGCCCACGAACGGAAATCAAAACAATTTCTACAAAACAGTCACTGTCTGAGGTTATTTCTATGTCGAAAGTGCTATGGGGACCATGTCAGGGAAAACACTTGACACTTCCTGCCGAACCCCTCGCGGGGAACTATTCTACGAGCTCCACACGACAAAGGACATTAGTGTGACACGAATGAGATAAAGAAAGATACATAAGAAATATAGTCTCAGCTCTGCCGGCTGTAGCGAGCTCACGCATGTGAACACCAGAGAAGTCCGACTGACATTCAGAGAGGACAGGTGGTCGGACCCTGTCTTCTTTAAACAGGTTTGGACAGGGTCTGTCATGTAGTCAGAGTTTAATTCTTTTTAAAAAAAATGTGCTGGTACAAGGCTGAAGATTGGTCCAATACCAAGCCAAGTGTCCGTCTGGTGACTGAAGAATCATATCCACGGTAGAAAATGTGTTTGATAATTTTAACATAATTTCGATTGTAATTCTGTCTACCTTTGATCCTTCCTATTTTGTTTATTATATCACCATAAAATACAGGTTGTGAAATACCCAAAGTAATATACTCTGTTGCTTGAATTGATCTGAATTTCAACAGAAGTTGACAATTATTATTTGAAATAACATTATCTGACTATGAACTTTATGAATTATACATCGAATCATAATCGGTTGTGATAATTCACAAGACAATCTGACCCGAATGTCCAAGATTGCTTATACAAAATTTTTTGGTAAAATTTCCAAAAGTCTTTACATAAACCACACCTTCTGCAATTTCCGTGGCAGATGGCCGTCCTAAGTCGGCACCGGTTGCCCATTGGTCTCGTTGGTTTATGTGTAGTCCTTTGTGTTTCATGTTTCTGTGTTGTGCGTTGACGTTCCTTGTCCCTTGTGCGTCTCTTTCCGTGCTTTGTGTTTTTGCATTGGGTGTTTTGGGGTTTTGCTGTGGGTGCTACAACCGGGTGTTGTTGGAGATCCCCTCCTTTGTTTTAACAGTTTGTGAGAGCGAACTATGACTGAATAAATGGTAGTGTCTTCAAGTGCAAGCCTCGTCATGGTATAAGCATATCTTGGACACTCGGGTTAGATTTCCTTGTGAATTATCACAACCGATTATGATTCTACATGTATTATTAATAAAAATTATAGTCAGATGATGTTATTTCAAATAATTGGCATTTATAATCTTTAACAAAGTAGTATTAAGTCATGAAAATTAACTATGATTGTATCTTATCTAGCCTTGTAAAATTCTACTCTAATGATCTATTCAATTGTAGTCACCTTCAAAAGTAGATGTCACTTGACTTTGTGTCGTGGTAATATCTGTAAAAAGAGAAAGATGATTAATATGCTGGGTTTTTGATTTTCGTCACATATCTATCAAACATGGATTGTGAAACATCACCTAGTTTTACAGTGCTTCTACGCTGACGTGAGCTACATTAGCTTGACTTGATTAATTATTAAGAAATCAGGATTTCTCCCTGATGGCATAAGTGGTGTCCTAAACTGGCTTTTTCGGATACATGACAACTATGGATAATAACCATATCCCTGTATACAGCACAAAATCGATAATTCAGAAAATAAGAAACCGAAGGCATACAAAATCAGGACAAAACAGGAACCAAAGCAAACAAACAAAAACCTCCACCATATGAAAAGAAGCGAACTCCCGATATGGGAGTGAGACCAGGTGCCCAGGAAGAATATGCAAATCATCCACACCAGTTGATAATAAGTTACTCTTGCGAACGTGTACTATGACTTTTTATATATGAAAGTTTCTTCAATAGCAAGCCTCGTCATGGTATAAGCAAATCTCGGACACTGGAGTTAGATTTCCTTGTCAATGATAACAACCCATTAGAGACTCTTTTATTCGTAAAGGTCATGACACACGTATGTAATTTCAAATAATGGGCATGTATGATCTTTAACAAACTAGTTTTAAATTATGAATGGTTATCTAGCCTTGTAAAATTCTACTTTAATAATCTATTTAAATGTAGTCACCTTCAAAAGAAGTCGTCACTTGACTTTGCGTTGTAATAATATCTTGAAAAAGAGAAATATGCTTAAAATTCCAACTTTTGTAATATTAATTCATTGAATAAAGTCGTCAATTTTGAAATATGTTCTTTATGAAAATCCAAGTGCACCATATGCGCATTTTAACAAGTAACGTACCATCAGTGATGTTCGAGGCACCGTAAATCAAACGTACATTTAAATCAAAAATTACAATCTAAACATCACAATAAAAAAGGCAAATAGATTCTTGAATATATATATATAACAAAGATGGGAAAAATATCCCGAACAGTGGAGACACTGGAATGTACTGTCACTGAGACGATCAAAAGCAAACAAACAAACTGAGACAATAACATCACATCACTGAAACGTGAGGGGAAACACTATCTTAATGAACAATGTCAACAAAGTCCAGTCTTTTTGGTTACTCGTAAATGTAGATTGCACTTTGATTAATGATATCATAATACATGAAAAAAATAATCAAGTATAAAACAATCTCAACAGAGTCAAAATTAAAATGAAAGGAGTAGGTGCGGTAACCTGCCATTTCGGTCCTATTTTCTAAGTTGTTCAAATATCCATAATTTTCTAGTTTATTAAATGTCAAATGTATGGCGAATCAAAATCCGGAAAGCCTGTTTTAATTTCACAGTCTTATACTGAATACTACGACGCTTAAAACGTCGAAAAACGTTGAAATCGTTGCGTATATCAATAAATATCAATAAATGAGCGAAAATTGTTAAATCAAATAGCGCTCTAGGCCTTGCCCGTGGTAATTTTTGTACCAATCAATGGATTTCTGATCGTCCTTTTAATTTGCATAGAAAATATTGTGGGCGATATCTATTCTGAAGATGTGTGTAAAATAGGACGATTTTCTATCGTTTTGTATCATTCAGGGCAAATGAAGTCAGATTAGGACGTCATACATCATGCACGTGACGTTAGGAGGGTTCAAAATTATGACGCCGCACTTTTTCAAACATTCAAAATTGCAAAAAGGGACAATTAATAATTTTTTTTATTAAAATCATTTTCTGTCGAAATTATATGGCCGACATATTCTTCTACAAAATCAATATTTAATAGTAGTCACCTTCAAAAGTAGATGTCACTTGGCTTTGTGTTGTGATATCTGGAAAAATAAATACAATAAAATTATGATCGCTGAGCAATATAAGTCTCCTACGCGCATAAATGTATGTCCTGCAACTCTGCCCAGAACTCAATCAAACATGAATTTAATGTCCGTGCAGCTCACTTCAGAAATAAGAAAACTGGGGATTTATCTCCTTTATCGATGAAAGTCGAACTTGCTCTGCATGCGCTGTAACTATTCAAGACTAAGCTGTGTATCACATTTCACCTGAATATCTCTATTTGTTGCAGAAGAAAGTCCGAAAAACTGACAAAAACTTAATTTTGAAATTCATCAAGGGGTATAACTCCTCGAAAAATAGATCAAGAATAAAATAGACGAAAGTCTAACTTGCTCTGTAACTATCAAAGACTAAGCTGTGTATCAAATTCCACCGGAAAATCTCTATTTGTTGAGGAGAAATGTCCGGAAAACTGACAAAAACTGAATTTTGCTAGTCATCAAGGGGCAAAAATAGGGCAAGTGTGCTGAAAGTTCAAAATAGCATTAGAGGGATTGCGCTAAAATGTAAGCCTCCTTTAAGTTTGATGATAGTTTTGAATTGAATGACAAGTTTTCGAAATAGCAGAATAATATTTATGATGTCAAATCGATAAGGGGCCAAAACGAAGCTTCTTTCAGGCGACAGAGCTTGAAAGAAGTAATTAATACGCTTCTAAACATCAAGTCATGGGGAACGATTTAAGCTTCTCCACTCAGCGACAAGAATTAAGTGTTTATAATAATAATAAGGAAATATTCTTATATGACCTTGACCTCTGTCACATGACCTTCAATGTGATGTGAAATTTTTGAGTCATAAGCAACAACATACAATATGAAAGTGATTGGACAGACAGACAGACAGACAGATAGACAGATGAACGCGAAGGCAAAAACCCGTTGGATGGGAGACATTAATACATAATCTTTAACATATTTGTGTATTTCATGAATACAATATTCAAAATTAAGCATCAAATAGCTTGAAAAAGTCTAAAAGCCTCTTTTTCCTTAAAAACTACCAACAACTCATTGCGTATATTTTCTAAATGAACAATGTATTAGCGCTTTTTAGAATTCTAATACATGTATGACTTATTGATTATCTCCATATATGTGCTATAGAGCTCACCCGTGTTCTACTCTCCAACTCACTCATGATCGGTTAAGCCACGCCTACTCACGCGCATACTCTGAAATTGATTTTCTGAAGACTACCATGGCAATTACTACAAACTACCTCACTTCTTGTTGTCTGCTATAATCAGATTATAGCAGAAAGAAAAGAGAGGGATCACTAGCATGACCACCTCGCACTAGGCAAGCGAAACAAACCCACAAGAAAGTGACACATAAATGACATCAGACAAAACTATAAATCGCAAAAAGACACAACAATAGTTACTTGAACATCTTACAATACAATCGAAATAGACGTACAGAAACATCAAACATTGACGTAACACGTGCGCCCGGTGCCGAATTTGGACGGCCTTTCGCGGATTATGTTTAAGAAATAAGAACCAGCTGGTTGGTTTATTGTCCAGAAATTCCCCGCATGCAGCAATCAATTTCATGAATACAACATTTATACGTCAGGTGAGTAGGCGTGGCTTTTCGGATCATGAATGTGTTAAAGAATAGACCACGGGCTAGCTGTACAGCACATATAGGGAGAAAATCACATGTCAAATAAGAACTCTATAAAGCTCTAATGCGTTCATAAGAGTGATTGGTTCATGCGACTCGGGAAATTCAGTCAAAAAATCATGCTTCGCGGCTCGGTAATAATCTGATTGATTCGTAAGACTCAGGGAATTACTGGACAATAAACCATGGTAGTTGTTATGTCTTAAATATACTCTGCGAAAATGAAAGTACTTTCTTTGTGTTGAGCAAGCGAAACAAATCACAAACAAAATATAATTTTGGATTGTACTAGTATTTGATTTCAATACACTGATTTCATTTTGTATTTCGTCAGGAGTGGTCTTTTCCCTACTTTCTGTGGTGTCTATCAAGTAGTGTACATAAAGTGGAAATTTGGATACACTCATTGGATGGATAGTTCTGTTTGTAAGCAAAAAAATAATTTAGTACTTGTTTGTACAATGTAATTACAATGTTAGTCATCTTCAAAAGAAGACGTCTCTTGACTTTGTGTAGAGGTGAAATCTAAAAACGAAACAACAATCATTCTCAAGCATGAAATTAGTCTCATGACTGCTACCTCTTTTTACTCAACAATAAACATAATGTCATCGCATATTACACCTATAAAATCTATGTCCGAGAATTTTTAATCGGTGAGATTTCATGGTTTATGAGAAATAAAACTCCTGTAACAAACCTTCTTCCCGGTAAGATATGATAAAGCCATTTTCATTCTGTAAATCATCACTCTTGAATATTACTGTTACATTTCCTATCCCAACGTAGGTTTTGTTTGGTAAGAAATCATCTGATCCACATAATGCATAGGACGAACCTGAAATCATCAACATCATTACTATTATGACGGAAAAAGTTACTTTGAATTTATATTTTTTTGGTTGATCGTGGTATCAACACCAAAAATTGATGGAAAACTTCATCGTGTGCAAGCGCAAAATTGATAAGTTTTCCCTCATTTTTTGGTGTTGATACCTCGATCAACCAAAAAAATATTACAATGATTACTTTTCATTTTTAGTCGCCTTTCAACATTTATTTGCAGCTCTGAAATTGTGTTGCTAAGGACGTTGCATATGACGTTGCTTAGTGCGTGCTTCCGGTTGCAGGTATCAACGAAATTTCTCAACCAATCCGAGCAATCATTTCTTAGAAAAACAATGGAAATTAGACTATTAGACAATTTTTTTTTCAAGTCAAGTCCGGAAAAAATGAAATTATCTTTTAGAGATGAGAATACAACGACTGTATCTTAAGAATCGCTTTTATTTTTTAAATTAAGAAAAACAAACGTCAAAGTTTAAGCTGACATACCTCATATGACTTTTTTTTGTATAATTTTACGTACCTGTGTTTATTGTTAATGTGTCATAACATTGATTCCCTTTTTCAACATCTAGGAAATGAACATCAATTACAATTCTATCATCTGGGTTGTCTGTTGAAATGTACCACGTACAATCAGTGTTGCTTAAAGGAGACAGACAGACAATGGCTTAAAAGACATAATCAAATATGAATTAACTAATGTTATTAATAATTCACAATGAACAATTTCTACAGGAAAGATGGAGCACTTTTTTTTTGGTCTTTTTTCCTATTAAAGTGCCAGGCATTAACGATTCGGGACATGTGGTATTGACCTGTCTGTCTGTTTGTTTGTTTGTTTGTCAGTTTGTCTGTTTGTCCGTGGCAAAAACTATATCATTCGGCATAACTTTTGAATGATAAGTGAAAGGGCTTTAATATTTGACATGTGTATTTCTTGTGACGAGTCCTTTCCATTGATACTAACATTTGACCTTGACCTTTGACCTTCATGTACTTATCAAAACTTTAACAATAGGCCTTCTGAAGAGACATTTCCATTTATACCTATATCCTTTACCTCGTGACCTCGACCTTGACCTTTCAACTACAGAAGAGAAAATGATGTTAGTACTGACAAAGATGCCGACAGGGGCATTCGTGTTTCACAAACACAAGTTTGCTTCGCATTGTATCAGACAAATTGACGTATTTACATGTCACAACACGAAAGACGACCAACACCAACACATTAGTGAGTGGAAGTCAAACAAAAAATCCAAGCGCAGAATCCAAAACGTTGTCTTAATAGAAAAGAAAAATAGGACACACAGACGGACTTAATAACACAGCACAGTAGAAACCCCAACAGCGCAAACAGCAGAACGTTGTTTCACTAGAAAAGAACGTACACACAGACGGAGACAATCATACCGCACAGTAGAAACCCCAACAGTAAAAACAGCAGAACGTTGTCTTACTAGAAAAGAATGGACACACAGACGGAGACAATCACACAGCACAGTAGAAACCCTAACAGCGAAAACAGCAGAACGTTGTTTCACTAGATAAGAACGGACACACAGACGGAGACAATCATACAGTACAGTAGAAACCCCAACAGTAAAAACAGCAGAACGTTGTCTTACTAGAAAAGAATAGACACACAGACGGAGACAATCACACAGCACAGTAGAAACCCTAACAGTGAAAACAGTGGAACGTTGTCTTACTAGAAAAGAATGGACACACAGACGGAGACAATCACACAGCACAGTAGAAACCCTAACAGTGAAAACAGCGGAACGTTGTCTTACTAGAAAAGAGCGGACACACAGACGGAAACAATCATACCGCACAGTAGAAACCCCAACAGTAAAAACAGCAGAACGTTGTCTTACTAGAAAAGAATGGACACACAGACGGAGACAATCACACAGCACAGTAGAAACCCTAACAGTGAAAACAGTGGAACGTTGTCTCACTAGAAAAGAACGGATACACAGACGGAGACAATCGTACAGCACCGTAGAAACCCCAACAGTGAAAACACAATACCGTTGTCTTACTAGAAAAGAATGGACACACAGACGGAGACAATCACACAGCACCGTAGAAACCCCAACAGTGAAAACACAAGAACGTTGTCTGACTAGAAAAGTATGGACACACAGACGTAGACAATCACACAGTGCAGTAGAAAAATTAACAGTGAAAACAGCAGAACGTTGTCTTACTAGAAAAGAACGGACATACAGACGGAGACAATCATACAGTGCAGTAGAAACACTAACAGTGAAAATAGTAGAACGTTGTCTTACCAGAAAAGAACGGACACACAGACGGAGACAATCATACAGCACAGTAGAAACCCCAACAGTGAAAACAGTGGAACATTGTCTCCCTAGAAAAGAACGGACACACAGACGGAGACAATCATACAGTACAGTAGAAACCCAAACAGTGAAAACAGCGGAACGTTGTCTCACTAGAAAAGAGAGGATACACAGACGGAGACAATCATACAGTACAGTAGAAACCCTAATAGTGAAAACAGCGGAACGTTGTCTTACTAGAAAGGAAAAATATGACACACAGACGGAGACAATCACACAGCACAGTAGAAACCCAAACAGTGAAAACAGTGGAACGTTGTCTTACTAGAAAGGAAAAATAGGACACACAGACGGAGACAATCACACAGCACAGTAGAAACCCAAACAGTGAAAACAGCGGAACGTTGTCTTACTAGAAAGGAAAAATAGGACACACAGACGGAGACAATCACACAGCACAGTAGAAACCCAAACAGTGAAAACAGCGGAACGTTGTCTCACTAGAAAGGAAAAATAGGACACAAAGACGGAGACAATCACAAGGCACAGTAGAAACCCAAACAGGGAAAACAGTGGAACGTTGTCTTACTAGAAAGGAAAAATAGGACACACAGACGGAGACAATCACACAGCACAGTAGAAACCCAAACAGTGAAAACAGCGGAACGTTGTCTCACTAGAAAGGAAAAATAGGACGCACAGACGGAGACAATCATACAGCACAGTAGAAACCCTAACAGTGAAAACAGCGGAACGTTGTCTTACTAGAAAAGAACGGACATACAGACGGAGACAATCATACAGTGCAGTAGAAACCCTAACAGTGAAAACAGTAGAACGTTGTCTTACTAGAAAAGAACGGGCACACAGACAAAGACAATCATACAGTGCAGTAGAAACACTAACAGTGAAAACAGCAGAACGTTGTCTTATAAGAAAGGAAAAATAGGACACACAGACGGAGACAATCATACAGCACAGTAGAAACCCCAACAGTGAAAACAAAAGACCGTTGTCTTACTAGAAAAGAGAGGACACACAGACGGAGACAATCATACAGCAGAGGAGAAACCCTAACAGTGAAAACAGCGGAACGTTGTCTTACTAGAAAAGAGAGGAAACACAGACGGAGACAATCATACAGCAGAGGAGAAACCCTAACAGTGAAAACAGCGGAACGTTGTCTTACTAGAAAAGAGAGGACACACAGACGGAGACAATCATACAGCAGAGGAGAAACCCTAACAGTGAAAACAGCAGAACTTTGTCTTACTAGAAAGGAAAAATAGGACACACAGACGGAGACAATCACACAGCACAGTAGAAACCCCAACAGTGAAAACAGCAGAACGTTGTCTCACTAGAAAAGTATGGACACACAGACGGAGACAATCATACAGTACAGTAGAAACCCCAACAGTGAAAACAGCAGAACGTTGTCTTACTAGAAAAGAGAGGACACACAGACGGAGACAATCACACAGCACAGTAGAAACCCTAACAGTGAAAACACAAGACCGTTGTCTTACTAGAAAAGAACGGACACACAGACGGAGACAATCACACAACACAGTAGAAACCCTAACAGTGAAAACACAAGACCGTTGTCTGACTAGAAAAGAATGGACACACAGACGGAGACCATCATACAACACAGTAGAAACCCCAACAGTGAAAACAGCAGAACGTTGTCTTACTAGAAAAGAATGGACACACAGACGGAGACAATCACAAAGCACAGTAGAAACCCCAACAGTGAAAACACAAGACCGTTGTCTTACTAGAAAAGAACGGACACACAGACGGAGACAATCACACAACACAGTAGAAACCCCAACAGTGAAAACAGCAGAACGTTGTCTTACTAGAAAAGAACGGACACACAGACGGAGACAATCATACAACACAGTAGAAACCCCATCAGTGAAAACAGCAGAACGTTGTCTCACTAGAAAAGAACGGACACACAGACGGAGACAATCACACAGCACAGTAGAAACCCCAACAGTGAAAACAGCAGAACGTTGTCTTACTAGAAAAGAACGGACACACAGACGGAGACAATCATACAGCACAGTAGAAACCCCAACAGTGAAAACAGCAGAACGTTGTCTTACTAGAAAAGAACGGACACACAGACGGAGACAATCACACAACACAGTAGAAACCCCAACAGTGAAAACAGCAGAACGTTGTCTTACTAGAAAAGAACGGACACACAGACGGAGACAATCATACAGCACAGTAGAAACCCCAACAGTGAAAACAGCAGAACGTTGTCTTACTAGAAAAGAACGGACACACAGACGGAGACAATCATACAGCACAGTAGAAACCCCAACAGTGAAAACACAAGACCGTTGTCTTACTAGAAAAGAGAGGACACACAGACGGAGACAATCATACAGTACAGTAGAAACCCCAACAGTGAAAACACAAGACCGTTGTCTTACTAGAAAAGAGAGGACACACAGACGGAGACAATCATACAGTACAGTAGAAACCCTAACAGTGAAAACAGCGGAACGTTGTCTCCCTAGAAAAGAGAGGACACACAGACGATGACAATCATACAGTACAGTAGAAACCCCAACAGTGAAAACACACGACCGTTGTCTTACTAGAAAAGAGAGGACACACAGACGGAGACAATCATACAGTACAGTAGAAACCCCAACAGTGAAAACACAAGACCGTTGTCTTACTAGAAAAGAGAGGACACACAGACGGAGACAATCATACAGTACAGTAGAAACCCTAACAGTGAAAACAGCGGAACGTTGTCTCCCTAGAAAAGAGAGGACACACAGACGGAGACAATCATACAATACAGTAGAAACACCAACAGTGAAAACAGCAGAACGTTGTCTTACTAGAAAAGAACGGACACACAGACGGAGACAATCATACAGCACAGTAGAAACCCCAACAGTGAAAACAGCAGAACGTTGTCTTACTAGAAAAGAACGGACACACAGACGGAGACAATCACACAACACAGTAGAAACCCCAACAGTGAAAACAGCAGAACGTTGTCTTACTAGAAAAGAACGGACACACAGACGGAGACAATCATTCAGCACAGTAGAAACCCCATCAGTGAAAACAGCAGAACGTTGTCTTACTAGAAAAGAACGGACACACAGACGGAGACAATCATACAGCACAGTAGAAACCCCATCAGTGAAAACAGCAGAACGTTGTCTCACTAGAAAAGAACGGACACACAGACGGAGACAATCACACAGCACAGTAGAAACCCCAACAGTGAAAACAGCAGAACGTTGTCTTACTAGAAAAGAACGGACACACAGACGGAGACAATCATACAGCACAGTAGAAACCCCAACAGTGAAAACAGCAGAACGTTGTCTTACTAGAAAAGAACGGACACACAGACGGAGACAATCACACAACACAGTAGAAACCCCAACAGTGAAAACAGCAGAACGTTGTCTTACTAGAAAAGAACGGACACACAGACGGAGACAATCATACAGCACAGTAGAAACCCCAACAGTGAAAACAGCAGAACGTTGTCTTACTAGAAAAGAACGGACACACAGACGGAGACAATCATACAGTACAGTAGAAACCCTAACAGTGAAAACAGCGGAACGTTGTCTCCCTAGAAAAGAGAGGACACACAGACGGAGACAATCATACAATACAGTAGAAACACCAACAGTGAAAACACAAGACCGTTGTCTTACTAGAAAAGAGAGGACACACAGACGGAGACAATCATACAGTACAGTAGAAACCCCAACAGTGAAAACACAAGACCGTTGTCTGACTAGAAAAGAGAGGACACACAGACGGAGACAATCACACATCACAGTAGAAACCCCAACAGGGCAAACACACGACCGTTGTCTTACTAGAAAAGAGAGGACACACAGACGGAGACAATCACACAGCACAGTAGAATCCCTAACAGTGAAAACAGCAGAACGTTGTCTCCCTAGAAAAGAATGGACACACAGACGGAGACAATCACACAACACAGTAGAAACCCCAACAGTGAAAACAGCAGAACGTTGTCTCCCTAGAAAAGAATGGACAAACAGACGGAGACAATCACACAGCACAGTAGAAACCCCAACAGTGAAAACAGCAGAACGTTGTCTTACTAGAAAAGAATGGACACACAGACGGAGACAATCACACAACACAGTAGAAACCCCAACAGTGAAAACAGCAGAACGTTGTCTTACTAGAAAAGAATGGACACACAGACGGAGACAATCATATAGCATAGTAGAAACCCCAACAGAGAAAACACAAGACCGTTGTCTTACTAGAAAAGAATGTGCACACAGACGGAGACCATCATACAACACAGTAGAAACCCCAACAGTGAAAACAGCAGAACGTTGTCTTACTAGAAAAGAACGGACATACAGACGGAGACAATCATACAGCACAGTAGAAACCCCAACAGTGAAAACAGCAGAAAGTTGTCTTACTAGAAAAAAACGGACATACAGACGGAGACAATCACACAGCACAGTAGAAACCCCAACAGTGAAAACAGCAGAAAGTTGTCTTACTAGAAAAGAACGGACATACAGACGGAGACAATCACACAGCACAGTAGAAACCCCAACAGTGAAAACAGCAGAAAGTTGTCTTACTAGAAAAGAACGGACATACAGACGGAGACAATCACACAGCACAGTAGAACCCCCAACAGTGAAAACACCAGAACGTTGTCTCACTAGAAAAGAACGGACACACAGACGGAGACAATCACACAGCACAGTAGAAACCCCAACAGTAAAAACAGCAGAACGTTGTCTCACAAGAAAAGAATGGACACACAGACGGAGACAATCACACAGCAACGGAGAAACCCCAACAGTGAAAACAGCAGAACGTTGTCTTACTAGAAAAGAACGGACACACAGACGGAGACAATCACATAGCACATTAGAAACACCAACAGTGAAAACAGCGGAACGATGTCTCACTAGAAAAGAATGGACACACAGACGCAGACAATCACACAGCAACGGAGAAACCCCAACAGTGAAAACAGCGGAACGTTGTCTCACTAGAAAAGAATGGACACACAGACGGAGACAATCACACAGCAACGGAGAAACCCCAACAGTGAAAACAGCAGAACGTTGTCTTACTAGAAAAGAACGGACACACAGACGGAGACAATCAAATAGCACAGTAGAAACACCTACAGTGAAAACAGCGGAACGTTGTCTCAGTAGAAAAGATCGGACAAACAGACGGAGACAATCATACAGCACATTACAAACCCCAACAGTGAAAACAGCAGAACGTTGTCTCACTAGAAAAGATCGGACAAACAGACGGAGACAATCATACAGCACAGTACAAACCCCAACAGTAAAAACAGCAGACCGTTGTCTCACTAGAAAAGAATGGACACACAGACGGAGACAATCATACAGTACAGTAGAAACCCCAACAGTGAAAACAGCATAGCGTTGTCTCACTAGAAAAGAATGGACACACAGACGGAGACAATCACATAGCACATTAGAAACACCAACAGTGAAAACAGCAGAACGTTGTCTTACTAGAAAAGAATGGACAGACAGACGGAGACAATCATACAGCACAGTAGAAACCCTAACAGTGAAAACAGCATAGCGTTGTCTCACTAGAAAAGAATGGAAACACAGACGGAGACAATCACACAGCAACGGAGAAACCCCAACAGTGAAAACAGCAGAACGTTGTCTCACTAGAAAAGAAAGGACACACAGACGGAGACAATCACACAGCAACAGAGAAACACCAACAGTGAAAACAGCAGAACGTTGTCTCACTAGATAAGAAAGGACACACAGACGGAGACAATCACACAGCAACGGAGAAACCCCAACAGTGAAAACAGCAGAACGTTGTCTCACTAGAAAAGAAAGGACACACAGACGGAGACAATCACACAGTACAGTAGAAACCCCAACAGTGAAAACAGCAGAACGTTGTCTCACTAGATAAGAAAGGACACACAGACGGAGACAATCACACAGTACAATAGAAACCCCAACAGTGAAAACAGCAGAACGTTGTCTCACTAGATAAGAAAGGACACACAGACGGAGACAATCACACAGCAACGGAGAAACCCCAACAGTGAAAACAGCAGAACGTTGTCTCACTAGAAAAGAAAGGACACACAGACGGAGACAGTCATACAGTACAGTAGAAACCCCAACAGTGAAAACAGCATAGCGTTGTCTCACTAGAAAAGAACGGACACACAGACGGAGACAATCACACAGTACAGTAGAAACCCCAACAGTGAAAACAGCAGAACGTTGTCTCACTAGAAAAAAATGGACACACAGACGGAGACAGTCATACAGTACAGTAGAAACACTATGAAAAGCTAATGAACAATATCACAGTTCGGTGCAATGATACGTAAAGTGTAAAGGAGAAAGGAGGAAAGAGAGAAAAAGGAAATCTATGTCAGCTTAAAAATAAAATAACATGGGAATAGTGTGTTGTGATTTGGATAACATCCCTGTTAAAAAAGTCAACTACCATCTATCACATCTATCACATCACATGAAGAGGCTGCAGACAAGAAAAGCGGAAAATGGAAACAAATACTTACGGATATTCATCACACGATGACCATACATGTCCTTAAAATTGTCAATATTGAAATAAATGTTCTATTATAAAAATATAGTGCAACATATGCGAATTTCCACAAGTTATAATACGGAAGTGTTCCAACTGTATTCCTTCAAGAAGAAGATTCCAAACCAAATTTTCCTGCACCAGACACGTATTTCGAATATTAAATTCTCATTAGTGATGCTTCCAGCGGAGCTACCAAAATTCATTTCAGTAGTGCCCACTTTAATGTTTTGAATTTAGATTTGTGCATTTACTTTACAGAGAGTGCGCGGCTCCAAATTTATGTCTCATCTGTGATGCTAGAGGCCGAAAAATAGGAAATTCAAATAATTTGAAATAATGAAGACCAAAAGTCTAAACTTGTCCTAAAATTTCTGAGCTATGCCATCAGGGAGAGAAATACCCCTTAATTTTAGAAAATTCTCGTGGAATTTTGTGACAAAGAATTTAGAAATACATTTCAAGTCTAGTGTCGAAACACTAGGAAAACAATATCATCGGTGACATGGTTGAAATCTCAATGTTGAAATATATGTTCTATAATAAGATTTCTGTGCATCATTTGCGCATTTTAACAAGTTATGTATCATCATGCTCCAGGTCGAAATAGAGGAAATCCAAATGAAGCAAGATAATGAAGAGCAAAAGTGTAACTTTTGAGGTCGTTTTACATCACAATTGTACGTTCTTTTGGAGGTCGTTTTACATCACAATTGTACGTTCTTTTAGAGGTTGTTTAACATCATAATTGTACGTTCTTCGAGACCTCTGGGTAATTGGAGGAATGAATGGGTTGTGCGCACATTTTCCAGGATAACCACACCATTTGCTACTTGCGTGGCAAATGGCCGTCCAAAGTCGGTACCGGTTGCACATTAGTCTCGTCGGTTTATGTGTAGTCTTTTGTGTTTGATGTTTATATGTCGTATGTCTCTTTTCCGTTTCATAGTATGCTCGTCTTTTGTGTTTTTCATCGGCTGTTTTTGGTGTTTTGCTGTTGGTGCTGCCACAAGGTCTTGTTGGAGATCCCCTGACTTCTTTGACCTAACATTTCTTTCTGCCAAAGAACCTGCTAAGGACCTATTCATGCTATCAGGGTGGGAGATACCTCAACAATACATTGAGACCCGGTTTATCCTATATTATTCATGCTATCAGGCGGGGAGATACCTCAACAATAAATTGAGACCAGGTTTATCCTATATTGCTATCAGGGTGGGAGATACCTCAACAATACATTGAGACCCGGTTTATCCTATATTGCTATCAGGCGGGGAGATACCTCAACAATATTTTGAGACCCGGTTTATCCTATATTGCTATCAGGGTGGGAGATACCTCAACAATACATTGAGACCCGGTTTGTCCTATATTGCTATCAGGGTGGGAGATACCTCAACAATACATTGAGACCCCGTTTATCCTATATTGCTATCAGGCGGGGAGATACCTCAACAATATTTTGAGACCCGGTTCATTCTATATTGCTATCAGGGTGGGAGATACCTCATAAATACATTGAGACCCGGTTTGTCCTATATTGCTATCAGGGTAGGAGATACCTCAACAATACATTGAGACCCGGTTTGTCCTATATTGCTATCAGGGTGGGAGATACCTCAACAATACATTGATACCAGGTTCATCCTAAGGACCGATTCATGCTATCAGGGTGGGAGATACCTCAACAATACATTGAGACCCGGTTTATCCTATATTATTCATGCTATCAGGGTGGGAGATACCTCAACAATACATTGATACCAGGATCATTTAATTTCGATTGTCATTTTCAAGAAACGAAGATTCTGATTGGCTGAGAAATTTTGTTGATACATCGATCAACACAATTTTTCACGGAAGTCTATTTATAGCACTATTTTTAGAACTGGGGGGTTCCCTCAAACACGAATGAACTCGTTGCTGAAAATACAACTTGTTGATGTTTGCTTATCATTTCAAGAGTACCATTTCTTTTCTACTTACTCAAAAATTAACAGTGCATGTAGAATTTGCTCAAACTGGTCCTTATTTCAAAGGTATAGAGAGATGATCGTTCGCTGTTTGAATCATGGCGGCTGCCATAACTTGTTTTGGCAGAAGTATCACTGCGAAACCTTCCGACTTTCGAAATATAGTGCGGTGATTGATTCTTTTTAGATCCAAGAAAACAGTCTGTTTCCATAATTAAATGATAAGAAATAAATCTCATATTTTTTCTGTTGATGCAGGTATCACCCGAAAAATTGGACAGAAAACTTTTGCATCAACGCGCTACGCGCATTGATGCAGTTTTCTGTCCAATTTTTCGGGTGATACCTGCATCAACAGAAAAAATATAAGATTCATTTCTTAATTCATCCTAAGGACCGATTCATGCTATCAGGGTGGGAGATACCTCATCAATACATTGATACCAGGTTCATCCTAAGGACCGATTCATGCTATCAGGGTGGGAGATACCTCAACAATACATTGATACCAGGTTTATCCTAAGGACCGATTCATGCTATCAGGGTGGGAGATACCTCAACAATACATTGAGACCCGGTTTATCCTATATTATTCATGCTATCAGGGTGGGAGATACCTCAACAATACATTGATACCAGGTTCATCCTAAGGACCGATTCATGCTATCAGGGTGGGAGATACCTCAACAATACATTGATACCAGGTTCATCCTAAGGACCGATTCATGCTATCAGGGTGGGAGATACCTCAACAATACATTGAGACCCGGTTTATCCTATATTGCTATCAGGCGGGGAGATACCTCAACAATATTTTGAGACCCGGTTTATCCTATATTGCTATCAGGGTGGGAGATACCTCAACAAAACATTGAGACCCGGTTTATCCTATATTATTCATGCTATCAGGGTGGGAGATACCTCAACAATACATTGAGACCCCGTTTATCCTATATTGCTATCAGGCGGGGAGATACCTCAACAATATTTTGAGACCCGGTTCATTCTATATTGCTATCAGGGTGGGAGATACCTCATAAATACATTGAGACCCGGTTTGTCCTATATTGCTATCAGGGTGGGAGATACCTCAACAATACATTGAGACCCGGTTTGTCCTATATTGCTATCAGGGTGGGAGATACCTCAACAATACATTGATACCAGGTTTATCCTAAGGACCGATTCATGCTATCAGGGTGGGAGATACCTCAACAATACATTGAGACCCGGTTTATCCTATATTATTCATGCTATCAGGGTAGGAGATACCTCAACAATACATTGATACCAGGTTCATCCTAAGGACCGATTCATGCTATCAGGGTGGGAGATACCTCAACAATACATTGATACCAGGTTCATCCTAAGGACCGATTCATGCTATCAGGGTGGGAGATACCTCAACAATACATTGATACCAGGTTCATCCTAAGGACCGATTCATGCTATCAGGGTGGGAGATACCTCAACAATACATTGAGACCCGGTTTATCCTATATTGCTATCAGGGTGGGAGATACCTCAACAATACATTGATACCAGGTTCATCCTAAGGACCGATTCATGCTATCAGGGTGGGAGATACCTCAACAATACATTGATACCAGGTTCATCCTAAGGACCGATTCATGCTATCAGGGTGGGAGATACCTCAACAATACATTGATACCAGGTTCATCCTAAGGACCGATTCATGCTATCAGGGTGGGAGATACCTCAACAATACATTGATTCCAGGTTCATCCTAAGGACCGATTCATGCTATCAGGGTGGGAGATACCTCATAAATACATTGAGACCCGGTTCATCCTGACGACCGATTCATGCTATCAGGGTGGGATATACCTCATAAATACATTGAGACCCGGTTTATCCTATATTATTCTCTTGTGCAAGTGTTGCAGTGGAAAAATCGAATATCATTAATCGGATAATCATATCCTTTGGAGGCAATCATTGCTTTGCAAGTACTTATCTTCTGTTATAAAGTTTCATGAAATTCTGTACAACTTTTGCGTTAAAGAAGATCCTGACGATAATCTCAACAGCACTTACAATAGAGCACTATGTTGAGCATCGACGGACCCCTAGCAAGCTAGAGGTGGGATCAGGTGCCCGGGAGGAGTAAACATCCCCTGTTGGCTAGCCGCACCCGCCGTCGATGTTAATGCACGATGAAGAACACAGTATATAAAATGCATGCACTGTCTGACGTTATGTCTATATAGAAAATGCTATGGCGACCATGTCAGGGAAATATATTCAAAACACTTACTGTCAAACCCCTCGCGGGGAACTTTTTTACGAGCTCCACACGGCATGTTCTAAGAATAAAATTACCCCACACTTACTGTTACAATGGCCATTTCGTAAAATTTTCTCACAGCGACAAGACAATAACCACGTTTAGTTATCTGGTCCATGCTGCAAATTTATCTGTTCTTTAATGATTCTATTGAACTTGAAGAAGTTTAACATTAGAGTATTTTATTAAGTTATACCTTAACGTCAAGACTTACCTCTGATACTTTTCAGGAAATAAAGGTGATGTTATAATCTTTGGTACATCAGAGGCTTGTAGTTTCGTATCAATGGTACAATTAGCTGCAATTAGTAGAAAGATTAGATTATTTGTTATAAGCTTTCTAATTCAAATTTTCTTTTTTTCTTTTTCTTCTAGTCTTACATGTAAGATTCCAGAGCTAAAAACGTATGTCATAAATGACAGGCACTAGTCTACTAATCATTATTGAAGTGGTAATTTTCTATCCTGAGAGTTCAAGCTATGCATTTCAAAGGATTTCTGTATGGTCGAACCTTTAGAATAAATGTTTAACTTTATATTTATCTTAATTTTTCCAAGAGTTGTACCAAAGTACTTACAATGCTCCTTTGCGCTGATAATGTATACAGTGAAACCTTTGTCCTTCGCAGAATTGCTCTGGTTATCCGATGTGAATTTTAGGAACAAATTCGGGCTACTCGATACGGCCAGACTGTGACTAAAAGCGGAACCACTTGTATAAACCATATCATGTAACACCGTTCCATTCTCGTTTCTGCCTAAGAAAAATTGAAATCATGATCGTTGATGTTATGACTTAGCCGCATTCTCTCTGTTAATTGCACAAATTGCGCTACTAAAATAAATTTTGACTGTCTCTAAAAATCATTTTGGTAGGAAACATCACTGATGAGGATTTGATATCCGAAACACATGTTTGGTACATAATAAATTGGTTTGAAATTTTCTTTGAGAAGGTGTAATATTGGAACACTTCCGTATTATTGCCATTAGGTCACCTGATTTTACTTGAGCTCTTTTGCTTTTTAGATTCAGAGTCTGCTTTCTTTATTCTAAGTCCATATTGGTACATATATAGTGAATTCCACATTTCTATAAATGTATATAACAATATAAATCAAAGCAACAACAGGAATCTTTCATACATCTAGGTTAAATTTTTACGAATGTACATATACATGATAAATAAGGACAGTATAAGACGGGGTACAATTAAGATATACATTGGTATTCTAAAAACATCGGGTCTTAACGAAAAACAAAATTTTGTGAATGCCAAAAAAGAAATATATTTCACTGTCTGAATTGAAAACTCAAATCATTCATTTCACAACGTTTCATTACACATTGAGTTTACCATCATACACGTAGTAAGCATCTCCTTGTGATATCTGCACGTCGCGGGTTTGGAAAACAATCCTGTCCTCAACCATGGATGTTATAAGCCATTCACAGTACAGATTTCTGAAAGAAAGGATTTGTTAAAACTTTTTTTCACATTTTAGTTTTTGATTCATTAATTTATCTCTGTCACTTTACTTGATAAATACATGTAATTCTTTTACTTTAGGGTGTCTCCCCAACGCAAAGTACTTTCTGTAGCTCTTTCATTCGTTCGTATGTATTTTTAAAAGCTCTTTACATATACCCAATTTGGATTTCAGGTATGTCAGGCTCGAACATCATAAATTAAAGTGATATAATTTGTTAAAAATTGCCCACGGTGCACTCAAATCAAATCAAATCAAATCAAATAAAAATCTTGATTGAAAACCCCCTACGGTGAGTTTGGACAAAGGGGGATCTCCAACAATGACTTGGTGCTTTACTCGTCTTTTGTGTTTTTGCATCGGGTGTTTTGGTGTTTTGCTGTTGATGCTGCAACGGGGTCTTGTTGGAGATCACCTCCCTTCTTGGTTACAGCATCCACAGCAAAACACCGAAACACCCCTAGTAGAAACATAAAGGAGACATACACAGCAAGAGACTCAACAGGGACAAAGAATTCCAATTTTACATCTCTTCCAATGATACGACATTACTCCATGATAATACGGAAGTGTTTCAACTCTATACCTTCTTGAAGAAAATTTCCAACCGATTTTCAAGCACCAGACACGTGTTTCAAATATCAAATTCTCATTATTTATGCTTCCAGCCAAAGTGCTTTTCATAAGCAGCTAAAGTCCATTTCACTAGCGCCCTCTTGTATTATTTTTTTTAATTTGAATTTGTGTATTTACTTTACAGAAAGTGCGCGACTCCAAATTTCCTGTAGGGTCGATTCAGTAGCATATCCAAAATAAAATCTTTGTTCAAAATTGCATTGGAGGGATGGTGCTAAGATCTTTAATTTCGATGATAGAGTTTTGGATGAAATGACAAGTTTCCGAAATACTAGAATAATATTTATGATGTCAAATTGATAAAGGGTCAAAACTAAGCTTCTTAATCTTTTAAAAAAGTTTAAAAAAGTTAAAAAAAAAAAGTTCGTAAAAAAGTTCCCCGCGAGGGGTTTGACAGTAAGTGTTTTGAATATATTTCCCTGACATTGTCGCCATAGCACTTTCTATATAGACATAACGTCAGACAGTGCATGTATTTTATATACTGTGTTTTTTATCGTGCATTAACATCGACGGCGGGTGCGGCTAGCCAACAGGGGATGCTTACTCCTCCCGGGCACCTGATCCCACCTCTAGCTTGCTAGGGGTCCGTCGATGCTCAACATAGTGCTCTATTGTGAGTGCTGTTGAGATTATCGTCAGGATCTTCTTTAACTCATTTGTGTCACACTTATGCCCTTTGCCGTGTGGAGCTCGTAAAAAAGTTCCCCGCGAGGGGTTTGACAGTAAGTGTTTTGAATATATTTCCCTGACATTGTCGCCATAGCACTTTCTATATAGACATAACGTCAGACAGTGCATGTATTTTATATACTGTGTTTTTTATCGTGCATTAACATCGACGGCGGGTGCGGCTAGCCAACAGGGGATGCTTACTCCTCCCGGGCACCTGATCCCACCTCTAGCTTGCTAGGGGTCCGTCGATGCTCAACATAGTGCTCTATTGTGAGTGCTGTTGAGATTATCGTCAGGATCTTCTTTAACTCATTTGTGTCACACTTATGCCCTTTGCCGTGTGGAGCTCGTAAAAAAGTTCCCCGCGAGGGGTTTGACAGTAAGTGTTTTGAATATATTTCCCTGACATTGTCGCCATAGCACTTTCTATATAGACATAACGTCAGACAGTGCATGTATTTTATATACTGTGTTTTTTATCGTGCATTAACATCGACGGCGGGTGCGGCTAGCCAACAGGGGATGCTTACTCCTCCCGGGCACCTGATCCCACCTCTAGCTTGCTAGGGGTCCGTCGATGCTCAACATAGTGCTCTATTGTGAGTGCTGTTGAGATTATCGTCAGGATCTTCTTTAACTCATTTGTGTCACACTTATGCCCTTTGCCGTGTGGAGCTCGTAAAAAAGTTCCCCGCGAGGGGTTTGACAGTAAGTGTTTTGAATATATTTCCCTGACATTGTCGCCATAGCACTTTCTATATAGACATAACGTCAGACAGTGCATGTATTTTATATACTGTGTTTTTTATCGTGCATTAACATCGACGGCGGGTGCGGCTAGCCAACAGGGGATGCTTACTCCTCCCGGGCACCTGATCCCACCTCTAGCTTGCTAGGGGTCCGTCGATGCTCAACATAGTGCTCTATTGTGAGTGCTGTTGAGATTATCGTCAGGATCTTCTTTAACTCTTTTATGCGACAGAGCTGGAAAGAAGTAATTAATACACTTCTAATCATCAAGTCGCGGGAACGATTTAACTGCTCCACACTGCAACATGAAATAAGTGTTTATAACTATAATACGGAAGTGTTCCAACTCTATACCTTCTTGAAGAAAATTTCAAACGAATTTTCATGCGCCAGACACGTGTTTCAAATATTAAATTCTCATCAGTGATGCTTTCACAACCGTGCGCGTGTTGGTATTCTGTGTACATGTATATGTACTAGAATTTAGTGAGCACTTAAGTCGAGAATAGAAAAAATCAGTTCTGCTAAAGTTTGCTCGAAATTGAATAATAAATTCGGTTCTTTTTATGTTTGCCCATTGTTATGTCTATGTCGTGAATGTTATGATGGTGTTACCTTTCATATACACCGGATTCTGGAAATCTGATAACCACTCCTTCATAATCTACGTTGATTTCTTTCACCGATCCATTACACTGACCTACAGGAGAGTAATACAGAATATCTCACACTCACCTACAGGAGAGTAATACAGAGTATCTCACACTGACCTACAGGAGAGTAATACAGAGTATCTCACACTGACCTACAGGAGAGTAATATAGAGTATCTCACACTGACCTACAGGAGAGTAATATAGAGTATCTCACACTGACCTACAGGAGAGTAATACAGAGTATCTCAAACTCATACACATATAATACCATACAACACATGAATTTATTAATAAACTTCTTGATAAACTTGACAAAAAACAAAGAACCTGCTTAGGACAGAGCTATGCCATCAGGGAGATACCACTTAGTTTTAGAAAATTTTCATGGAGAAGTTACAAATATCTTTAAGAATATTATAAATATATTTCAAGTAAAGAGCCGAAACACAGTGAAATCCTCGGGAACTAAATCCACCAGCAAAGATACCAACCTAGTAGTTGAAACTGTCAATATGGAATTATATGTTTTATTATAAAATTTCAGTGCGTAACTGGAGATGGGAAACTCAAAATGTCTGCCTTTTCATATAACGTGTTGCAATGATTATTGCTCTTATCAAAGTAATATTTAATTAGGTAAACTATAGCTACGTACGCTAATCTAATACAATATACATACCCTCAACAAAGGACAGACACTGTACCCCGTATAATAGTATGATGGACAGCTTTGTGTAGTCCAACATCGCAGTTGTACCAGTTGTACCTCCTGTTAAAGGAAATAGATTACATGGTATAATATTTATAATATCAAAAATATTATCGTATTTCCTTCCTTATGGCTTACGATGCTGAATTAAAAATAACGATCAAATTCATCATACACGCCGGTGCAATCAGGTTATAGCTAAACATAAATACTTTATAATATACATTTTAGGCACATACATTTGCACGCAAGGAGATGTCTCGTGGTCGAGTCGTTGACACACTTAATTTTTATGAAATGTCTATGGATCCACAACTTTGTCTGCTTTAAATGACATTCTCAAACTTATTTTTGGTACATACAACGGTGAAATAGTATTATACCTCTTCGTCAACGTCTAATTGAAAATAGGTGAATGTTAAACATGGTTAAGAAAAGGGATAGCCCGTATCGAACAAAGTCAAAATCTTGAAAGGTAGATAAGAGCAAGTGGAGCAGGAGTACAGGTAGGCATCTTCTGCTTCCTAGCAAAACTAGTCACACTTTTTTTTAATTTAAAAAACACTAGTCACATTCAAAAGTTCAGTGTATATGGTAGAAGTAGTCAGATCGTAAAATCAGAGTCAGAAGTACTTGATTGAAAGCTACACAAACTTTCCCGCAAAAGGTATGTACCATGTTAAACGTCTTCAAATTCAATAGCATCATTTAAGAACAGATTAATTTTCAGCATAGACCAGATATGCACGTTTCGGGTACTTAACACTCGTCAGTGATCCTCAATCTAAATAATGTAATATGGCCAAAGAGTGTGAAGGTAATTATGTCTAAAAATGTACCGAAGGACGTAGCAGGATGTCAGTCATTCAAAAATCAGTGGTATCAAAGGTTCACAATCTAAGGAAAAAGTGGAAGCGAACAGAGTCGAAAGAAACTCGAATTAATCTATGAATCTAGCCAAAGTGACCCCCCCCCCCCTTCCGTTCCGAAAGTGAAATTAAGTGCCCGGGGAGAGTAATTATTTCCGGCTTGCTAACAACAACAACATTCGTCACTAGGCTGACTCAGATTTTGCTCTTAGATCTAGACGGCTTTCACTTAAGCTTCTCAGTCAAGGATACATTTGTGACCGACTTACATCGTCACTGAGAAAGTTCTATGGTCGATATGGGGAAATGGTAGCACACTATGACGTCCCCTTGTCCAGAGTCATAAATGATATATTGACGTAGACCTTTTGTGCCATGACATGCCAATTTATACTTCTTTGTTGAAGTTACCGATTGTGACCTTTCTAACGAATTGTGAGATTTACCAATTGTGACCTTTCTACCGAATTGAAGTGGCGGGTGTTGTCTGCAAGCAGGAGATGCTCACTCTTCCTGGGCACCTGATCTCACTCCTTCACAGGGAGTTCACTTCTCTTCATATGGTAGATTGGTTTTATTTCTGTTTCTATGCTTTGGTTCTGGTTTTATCCTGGTTTTTATGCCCTTGGTTTGATGGTTTTTCTATTAACGATTTTGTACTTCTTTATAGGGATATGTTTTTTTTTTCTTCATATTTGTCATTCTTGATAGGGATATGGTTTTTTTCCATATTTGTTATTCTTGATAGGGATATGATTTTTTCCATATTTTTCATTCTTGATAGGGATATGGTTTTTCCATATTTGTCATTCGTCAAATTTATTGGTTACAATGGTCGTAACTACTGCAAGTATTTCAAAATTAATTTAAAGTGATCCTATATCTTAAATTCCGAGGTCCACAACCGTTCCTGTGGAAAATCTATTGATTTTGACTTGCCTTCTCGACTATGAGACTGAATAACTGATTAGTACTTCTGTTATGTTTATATACTTATTAAAGCTAAATCCTTTCTTCCTTTGATTTGGAAACAATATTAAAACATAGAAGGACGTCAATTGTAAAAAACAAACAAACATTCGAAACTTTAAATCTATAGTATATAGACGCTTATCAATTCAGGTTGCATGTTTTCATCGAACAACTTCCTCGAGTAGGTGTACGTATCTGCTACTACTCTTCGGTGTGACGAAAAATATCATGGCGATAAGCTTGTAATGTTAAAACTTAAACCCACCATGTACTACATGTGCCTTGTTTATATTTCTATTATCTGAAATATGCGTTGTAGTTAAACGGAAATTGCACGTAGATAAATTCCTGTGTTACTCATACTGTGATTTGAGTTATCTTGAAACAATGTACAGATGTGTAAAAGTGCATTTTACATTGTGTTTGTGCATGGATATATCTTAAAATTACGTAATAAATTTCAAAAAATAGCTCAACGCTATACAAAGCATTGGTCCAATGTTAGGGTATATATATAGGGTCCAATGTTAATTTCAAACGGCTAAGTTCTCGTTATAATCATGAAACCACGAATTACATATGTATATTTTGTTTCTATATCAGGTTTGACATTTACTTTGAATAATTTTGTAAAAGTTGTTGTTTAGGAAATATGAGCATCTGAGACATGAGGGATGCTCTACCTTAAATTAGACATCAATATACATCTACAATCATATAACGTTGGACTATAGTGATGAAAATACAAAGAAACTTACCCGTGTCAGATACTAGTATTAACTCCGTATCCAAAATACATGTAATGATATAATGCGTTACTGAGTCATTGAATTTGGGTGGACTTACATGTATTTTACCTTCCGTTTACCAGGAAATGCGTAATATAAGCACATGTGGTATGCACTTGGTACATATCTATGTTCAGTCTACTTCCCTTTCCTAATTTGTGTTGGAGTAATTTTGGTACTTATAATTAAGTGATATATAGCTACTTAATGCACTATTACATGAGTTGACTGCTGCTGATATCATGCGCGTATTTAGAAAGATGGGGAAACATGAATACACCCTAAAATTTGTCAAAAATGCTTCATCATCATTATCCTCCTCCTCTTCCTCCTCCTCCTCCTCCTCCTCATCATCATCATCATCATCATCATCATCATCATCATTGTAATATCAGAATCAGAAGTACTTGATTGAAAGCTACACAAACTTTCCGCAAAAAGGTATGTACCACGTCTTCAAATTCAAAAGCATCATTTAAGAACAGATTAATTTTCAGCATAGATCAGATATGCACGTTTCGGGTACTTAACACTCGTCAGTGATCCTCAATCTAAATAATGTAATATGGCCAAAGAGTGTGAAGGTTATAATGTCTAAAAATGTACCGAAGGACGTACGTAGCAGGATGTCAGTCATTCAAAAATCAGTGGTATCAAAGGTTCACAACCTAAGGAAAAAGTGGAAGCGAACAGAGTCGAAAGAAACTCGAATTAATCTATGAATCTAGCCAAAGTGACCCCCCCCCCCCCCTTCCGTTCCGAAAGTGAAATTAAGTGCCCGGGGAGAGCAATTATTTCCGGCTTGCTAACAACAACATCCGTCACTATGTTGACTCAGATTTTGCTCTTAGAGCTAGACTGCTTTCAGTTAAGCTTCTCAGTCAAGGATACATTTGTGACCGACTTACATCGTCACTGAGAAAGTTCTATGGTCGATATGGGGACATGGTAGTACACTATGACGTCACCTTGTCCAAAGTCATAAATGATATACTGACGTAGATCGTTTGTGCCATGACATGTCAATCTAATGTTAAACGTCTTTAAATTCAATAGCATCATTTCAGATCTGATAAATTAACAGCATGGACCAGACATGCACGTTTCGGGTACTAAACCCTCGTCAGTGATCCTAAGTCTAAACAATGTAAAATGACCAAAAAGTATAAAATTAATATGTCCAAAAATGTACCAAAAGACGTAGCAGAATGGGTGGGATATGATGCTACAGGACCCACGTTTTAGAAATTTGAAGAAATTTTGTAACAGAAAATTCCAAATGCATTAAAGAGACAGACGATCAACCGAAGTTGATCGAACTTGGCTACATGTGCCCTCGGGGACTCTTGGTCCACCAGCAGTGACACTCACCAAGTAGTTCAAATGTTAAATGTCTTTAAATTCAATAGCATCATTTAACCCATCTTTGTGGGAGTTACCAATTGTGACGTTTTTAACGAATTGTGAATTTTACCAATTGTGAACTTTCTACCGAATTGAAGTGGCGGGTGTTGTCTGCAAGCAGGAGATGCTCACTCTTCCTGGGCACCTGATCTAACTCCTTCACAGGGAGTTCACTTCTCTTCATATGATAATTGGTTTTATTTCTGTTTCTTTGCTTTGGTTCTGGTTTTATCCTGGTTTGTATGCCCTTGGTGTGATGATTTTTCTATTAACGATTTTGTACTTCTTTATAGGGATATGTTTATTTTCTTCATATTTGTCATTCCTGGTAGGGATATGGTTTTTTCCATATTTGTCATTCTTGATAGGGATATGGTTTTTTCCATATTTTTCATTCTTTGATAGGGATATGGTTTTTCCATATTTGTCATTCGTCAAATTTAGTGGTTACAATGGTCGTAACTACTGCAAGTATTTCAAAATTAATTTAAAGTGATCCTATATCTTACATTCCGAGGTCCACAACCGTTCCTGTGGAAAATCTATTGCTTTTGACTTGCCTTCTCGACTATGAGACTGAATAACTGATTAGTACTTCTGTTATGTTTATATACTTATTAAAGCTAAATCCTTTCTTCCTTTGATTTGGAAACAATATTAAAACATAGAAGGACGTCAATTGTAAAAAACAAACAAACATTCGAAACTTTAAATCTATAGTATATAGACGCTTATCAATTCAGGTTGCATCTTTTCATCGAACAACTTCCTCGAGTAGGTGTACGTATCTGCTACTATTCTTCGGTATGATGAAAAATATCATGGCGATAAGCTTCAAATGTTAAAAATTAAACCCCCCATGTGCCTTGTTTATATTTCTATTATCTAAAATATGCGTAGTAGTAAATCGGAAATTGCACATAGATAAATTCCTGTATTACTCATATTGTGATTTACAAAGTACAGATGTGTAAAAGTGCATTTTACTTTGTGTTTGTGCATGGATATATCTTACAATTACGTAATAAATTTCAAAAAATAGCTCAACGCTATACAATGCATTGAATGGATTTTCTTAGCTCTATCCGCCTTAAAAGTTATTTCTGCGGCCAAACAAATAAATTCCAAGTATAAATGCAAATGAATGTTGCAAAACACATGATCTTAACCTTGGTGTTAGAAGGAAAGAAGGGGCTGCCACTCTCTTTCCCAATACACAACTTCATAAATCAATTTTAAAAAATGCTTTTGAATTTACTTTCGTGTAAGCTTAAAGAATTATCAGACTATTTCCAAGAATGAGATTCCCCAATTTTGCAAACGGGCCACGGGGCTTATTAAATAAATGTAAATGATAGCGTATGATGTGACCAGCAATCATGAGATGCTTACTCTCCCCGGACACCTGCTTTCTCTCTCTCTCTCTCTCTCTCTCTCTCTCTCTCTCTCTCTCTCTCTCTCTCTCTTGTTTGTACCTGTGTGGGGGAGGGTATTTAAATAATATGCAAATGATCGTTCGTTGATTAGGACTATTTTTGTTGTTTTCACTGCTGTGTACGTGTTATTCGCTAAGGTAGAGTATCCCTCAGGTCAGAATTGCTGTTAAGTTTTTGCCTGGATACCCTAATTTTTTCTCTTCAGAAAATTGTTGTGATTATCAAATTAATATGGTTTGGGAAAGGAACTTTTACAGTTACATTTTATCACTTCTAAAAAGAGATTTTTCTTACTTTTCCCATAGGGTCCAATGTTAATTTCAAACGGCTAAGTTCTCGTTATAATCATGAAACCACGAATTATATTTTGTTTCTATATCAGGTTTGATATTTACTTTGAATAATTTTGTAAAAGTTGCTGTTTAGGAAATATGAGCATCTGAGACATGAGGGATGCTCTACCTTAAATTAGACATCGATATACATCTACAATCATATAACGTTGGACTATAGTGATGAATATACAAAGAAACTTACCTGTGTCAGATACTAGTATTAACTCCGTATCTAAAATACATGTAATGATATATAATCTGTGTTACTGAGTCATTGAATTTGGGTGGACTTACATGTATTTTACCTTCCGTTTACCAGGAAATGCGTAATATAAGCACATGCGGTATGCACTTGGTACATATCTATGTTCAGTCTACTTCCCTTTCCTAATATGTGTTGGAGCAATTTTGGTACTTATAATTAAGTGATATATAGCTACTTAATGCACCATTACATGAGTTGCATGCTCCTGATATCATGCGCGTATTTAGAAAGATGGGGAAACATGAATACACCCTAAAATTTGTCAAGAATGCTTCATCATCATTATCCTCCTCCTCCTCCTCATCATCATCTACTTTTCTTCCTCTCATTCTTTTTCTCCCCTTTTTTGTCCTCTTACTATTTTCATTATCTCATTTTGTGCATGATTTTCAAATGATATAAAACGGACGGACCGCCTTCTACTGGTCGTGCTGAAACGTCTCCATACATTATTGTAAAATGCTCAAAATCTACATAGTCTTGACGAACCTCGACTTTTTTCATTAACTCCCATGCTCAATTCACAGCAGATAATTTCAAGATGCACTTGTAGTGTATTGGGTGGGGCACATTCAATTAACATCTTTCCCAGAGGTGTAGCGCAGTATTGTTTTAAGATGCACTTAATTGTGGTGTCTTGGGTGGGACACATAAGTAACATTGTTCTCAGAGGTGTAGCTGTTCTTGGTTCGATTATAGTTTGCGTTGGTGAATAAATAAAGATAATTTTGTTTAATGCGCGGGGGTGTTAGGCACCATAACATCAGAGGGCGCCAGTGAAATTAATCTGGGCTGCTTATGAAAAGCACTTTGGCTGGAAGCATCACTGATGAGAATTTGATATTCGAAACACGTGTATGAAAATTGGTTTGAACTTTTCTTCAAGAAGGTATAGAGTTGGAACCCTTCCGCATTATCTAATGAGTTTGGACAATCGATCATTAATTTTGTTGTGAGGAAGTGTGGTGTACATATTTAAAAAGTCGTATGAAGAAATCATATTGGCTTGAAAATTTCTAGATTTTATTTTGTCGATCACATCCCCTGAATTTTTAATAGACCAAAATAAGTTTACATCATTCCTGTTTAGAACAGTTTCACAATATTTTGCTACGTGTTCCTTTATCGCCGTGAGTGCTAACGTCAGATTTCTAAATTCAAAATTGTATTTGAGCAGTTACTAGAACTATATCAATGTAAACGTCTTCAAATTGAATAGCATCATTTAAGCACAGATAAATTGGCAACGTGGACCAGACATGCACGTTTCGGGTACTTAATTACATCAGTGATCCTAAATCTAAACAATGTAATATGCCAAAAAAATATGTAAGTTACTATGTCGAAAAGGTGTACCGAAAGACGTAGCAGGAAGAGTGGGGTATGATGCTACAGGACCCACTTTTTAGAAATTTGAAGAAATTTTGATACCAGAAATTTAGAATGCGTTAAAGAAATGATCAACCGAAATTGATCGAACTTGGCTACATGTGCCCTCGGGGACTCCTGGTCCACCAGCAGTGACACTCACCAAGTGGTATAAATGTAAACGTCTTCAAATTGAATTGCATCATTTAAGCACAGATAAATTGGCAACGTGGACCAGACATGCACGTTTCGGGTACTTAACCCTCATCAGTGATCCTAAATCTAAACAATGTAATATGCCAAAAAAATATGTAAGTTACTATGTCGAAAAGGTGTACCGAAAGACGTAGCAGGAAGAGTGGGGTATGATGATACAGGACCCACTTTTTAGAAATTTGAAGAAATTTTGATACCAGAAATTTAGAATGCGTTAAAGAAATGATCAACCGAAATTGATCGAACTTGGCTACATGTGCCCTCGGGGACTCCTGGTCCACCAGCAGTGCCACTCACCAAGTGGTATAAATGTAAACGTTTTCAAATTGAATAGCATCATTTAAGCACAGATAAATTGGCAACGTGGACCAGACATGCACGTTTCGGGTACTTAACCCTCATCAGTGATCCTAAATCTAAACAATGTAATATGCCAAAAAATATGTAAGTTACTATGTCGAAAAGGTGTACCGAAAGACGTAGCAGGAAGAGTGGGGTATGATGCTACAGGACCCACTTTTTAGAAATTTGAAGAAATTTTGATACCAGAAATTTAGAATGCGTTAAAGAAATGATCAACCGAAATTGATCGAACTTGGCTACATGTGCCCTCGGGGACTCCTGGTCCACCAGCAGTGCCACTCACCAAGTGGTATAAATGTAAACGTCTTCAAATTGAATAGCATCATTTAAGCACAGATAAATTGGCAACATGGACCAGACGTGCACGTTTCGGGTACTTAACCCTCATCAGTGATCCTAAATCTAAACAATGTAATATGCCAAAAAAATATGTAAGTTACTATGTCGAAAAGGTGTACCGAAAGACGTAGCAGGAAGAGTGGGGTATGATGCTACAGGACCCACTTTTTAGAAATTTGAAGAAATTTTGATACCAGAAATTTAGAATGCGTTAAAGAAATGATCAACCGAAATTGATCGAACTTGGCTACATGTGCCCTCGGGGACTCCTGGTCCACCAGCAGTGACACTCACCAAGTGGTATAAATGTAAACGTCTTCAAATTGAATAGCATCATTTAAGCACAGATAAATTGGCAACGTGGACCAGACATGCACGTTTCGGGTACTTAATTACATCAGTGATCCTAAATCTAAACAATGTAATATGCCAAAAAAATATGTAAGTTACTATGTCGAAAAGGTGTACCGAAAGACGTAGCAGGAAGAGTGGGATATGATGCTACAGGACCCACTTTTTAGAAATTTGAAGAAATTTTGATACCAGAAATTTAGAATGCGTTAAAGAAATGATCAACCGAAATTGATCGAACTTGGCTACATGTGCCCTCGGGGACTCCTGGTCCACCAGCAGTGACACTCACCAAGTGGTATAAATGTAAACGTCTTCAAATTGAATAGCATCATTTAAGCACAGATAAATTGGCAACGTGGACCAGACATGCACGTTTCGGGTACTTAACCCTCATCAGTGATCCTAAATCTAAACAATGTAATATGCCAAAAAAATATGTAAGTTACTATGTCGAAAAGGTGTACCGAAAGACGTAGCAGGAAGAGTGGGGTATGATGCTACAGGACCCACTTTTTAGAAATTTGAAGAAATTTTGATACCAGAAATTTAGAATGCGTTAAAGAAATGATCAACCGAAATTGATCGAACTTGGCTACATGTGCCCTCGGGGACTCCTGGTCAACTAGCAGTGACACTCACCAAGTGGTATAAATGTAAACGTCTTCAAATTGAATAGCATCATTTAAGCACAGATAAATTGGCAACGTGGACCAGACATGCACGTTTCGGGTACTTAACCCTCATCAGTGATCCTAAATCTAAACAATGTAATATGCCAAAAAAATATGTAAGTTACTATGTCGAAAAGGTGTACCGAAAGACGTAGCAGGAAGAGTGGGGTATGATGCTACAGGACCCACTTTTTAGAAATTTGAAGAAATTTTGATACCAGAAATTTAGAATGCGTTAAAGAAATGATCAACCGAAATTGATCGAACTTGGCTACATGTGCCCTCGGGGACTCCTGGTCCACCAGCAGTGACACTCACCAAGTGGTATAAATGTAAACGTCTTCAAATTGAATAGCATCATTTAAGCACAGATAAATTGGCAACGTGGACCAGACATGCACGTTTCGGGTACTTAACCCTCATCAGTGATCCTAAATCTAAACAATGTAATATGCCAAAAAAATATGCAAGTTACTATGTCGAAAAGGTGTACCGAAAGACGTAGCAGGAAGAGTGGGGTATGATGCTACAGGACCCACTTTTTAGAAATTTGAAGAAATTTTGATACCAGAAATTTAGAATGCGTTAAAGAAATGATCAACCGAAATTGATCGAACTTGGCTACATGTGCCCTCGGGGACTCCTGGTCCACCAGCAGTGACACTCACCAAGTGGTATAAATGTAAACGTCTTCAAATTGAATAGCATCATTTAAGCACAGATAAATTGGCAACGTGGACCAGACATGCACGTTTCGGGTACTTAACCCTCATCAGTGATCCTAAATCTAAACAATGTAATATGCCAAAAAAATATGTAAGTTACTATGTCGAAAAGGTGTACCGAAAGACGTAGCAGGAAGAGTGGGGTATGATGCTACAGGACCCACTTTTTAGAAATTTGAAGAAATTTTGATACCAGAAATTTAGAATGCGTTAAAGAAATGATCAACCGAAATTGATCGAACTTGGCTACATGTGCCCTCGGGGACTCCTGGTCCACCAGCAGTGACACTCACCAAGTGGTATAAATGTAAACGTCTTCAAATTGAATAGCATCATTTAAGCACAGATAAATTGGCAACGTGGACCAGACATGCACGTTTCGGGTACTTAACCCTCATCAGTGATCCTAAATCTAAACAATGTAATATGCCAAAAAAATATGTAAGTTACTATGTCGAAAAGGTGTACCGAAAGACGTAGCAGGAAGAGTGGGGTATGATGCTACAGGACCCACTTTTTAGAAATTTGAAGAAATTTTGATACCAGAAATTTAGAATGCGTTAAAGAAATGATCAACCGAAATTGATCGAACTTGGCTACATGTGCCCTCGGGGACTCCTGGTCCACCAGCAGTGACACTCACCAAGTGGTATAAATGTAACATCTTCAAATTGAATAGCATCATTTAAGCACAGATAAATTGGCAACGTGGACCAGACATGCACGTTTCGGGTACTTAACCCTCATCAGTGATCCTAAATCTAAACAATGTAATATGCCAAAAAAATATGTAAGTTACTATGTCGAAAAGGTGTACCGAAAGACGTAGCAGGAAGAGTGGGGTATGATGCTACAGGACCCACTTTTTAGAAATTTGAAGAAATTTTGATACCAGAAATTTAGAATGCGTTAAAGAAATGATCAACCGAAATTGATCGAACTTGGCTACATGTGCCCTCGGGGACTCCTGGTCCACCAGCAGTGACACTCACCAAGTGGTATAAATGTAAACGTCTTCAAATTGAATAGCATCATTTAAGCACAGATAAATTGGCAACGTGGACCAGACATGCACGTTTCGGGTACTTAACCCTCATCAGTGATCCTAAATCTAAACAATGTAATATGCCAAAAAAATATGTAAGTTACTATGTCGAAAAGGTGTACCGAAAGACGGAGCAGGAAGAGTGGGGTATGATGTATCAGAACTTGTAAGGAGACTTGTACAGTTGCGGTATGCAGTATATTCAACGCATTTGAAATTTTCTGTTACAAAATGTCTTGAAATTTCTAAAACGTGGGTCCTGTAGCATCATATCCCACCAATTCTGCTACGTCTTTTGGTACATTTTGGACAATCATAATAATTCTCATACTTTTTGGCCATATTACATTCTTTAGACTGAGGATCACTGACGAGGGTTTAGTACCCGAAACGTGCATGTCTGGTCCATGCTGTAAATTTATCAGGTTTTAAATGATGCTATTGAATTTAAAGACGTTTAACCATTGAACTACTTGGTGAGTGTCACTGCAGGTGGACCAAGAGTCCCCGAGGGCACATGTAGCCAAGTTCGATCAACTTCGGTTGATCGTCTGTCTATTCAACGCATTTGAAATTTTCTGTTACAAAATTTCTTGAAATTTCTAAAACGTGGGTCCTGTAGCATCATATCCCACCAATTCTGCTACGTCTTTTGGTACATTTTGGACAATCATAATAATTCTCATACTTTTTGGCCATATTACATTCTTTAGACTGAGGATCACTGACGAGGGTTTAGTACCCGAAACGTGCATGTCTGGTCCATGCTGTAAATTTATCAGGTTTTAAATGATGCTATTGAATTTAAAGACGTTTAACATTTGAACTACTTGGTGAGTGTCACTGCAGGTGGACCAAGAGTCCCCGAGGGCACATGTAGCCAAGTTCGATCAATTTCGGTTGATCGTCTGTCTATTCAACGCATTTGAAATTTTCTGTTACAAAATTTCTTGAAATTTCTAAAACGTGGGTCCTGTAGCATCATATCCCACCAATTCTGCTACGTCTTTTGGTACATTTTGGACAATCATAATAATTCTCATACTTTTTGGCCATATTATATTCTTTAGACTGAGGATCACTGACGAGGGTATAGTACCCGAAACGTGCATGTCTGGTCCATGCTGTAAATTTATCAGGTTTTAAATGATGCCATTGAATTTAAAGACGTTTAACATACAATGTTTTATAGGAAGATCTAATTTACAATTAGAGATGTTTGAATGAAGAAATTTCACTGTTATCTTTGCTCAAACTTTTGGGACTGTTTCATTGCTTTGATATAAGTATTTGTAGGCGAAAGTTCCGAAACTAAAGTTGATATTTGGTAACGTGTTCAAATGATTACATGTTAAACGTCTTCAAATTCAATAGCATCATTTAAGACCTGATAAATTTACAGCATGGACCAGACATGCACGTTTCGGGTACTAAACCCTAGTCAGTGATCCTCAGTCTAATCAATGTAAAATGACCAAAAAGTATGAAAAATATTATGTCCAAAAAATGTACCAAAAGACGTAGCAAAATAGGTGGGAAATGATGCAACAGGACCCACGTTTTAAAAATTTCAAGAAATTTTGTAACAGAAAATTTCAAATGTGTTAAAGAGACAGACGATCAACCGAAGTTGATCGAACTTGGCTACATGTGCCCTCGGGGACTCTTTGTCCACCAGCAGTGACACTCACCGAGTAGTTCAAATGTTAAACGTCTTCAAATTCAATAGCATCATTTAAGACCTGATACATTTACAGCATGGACCAGACATGCACGTTTCGGGTACTAAACCCTAGTCAGTGATCCTCAGTCTAATCAATGTAAAATGACCAAAAAGTATGAAAAATATTATGTCCAAAAAATGTACCAAAAGACGTAGCAAAATAGGTGGGAAATGATGCTACAGGACCCACGTTTTAAAAATTTCAAGAAATTTCGTAACAGAAAATGTCAAATGTGTTAAAGAGACAGACGATCAACCGAAGTTGATCGAACTTGGCTACATGTGCCCTCGGGGACTCTTTGTCCACCAGCAGTGACACTCACCAAGTAGTTCAAATGTTAAACGTCTTCAAATTCAATAGCATCATTTAAGACCTGATAAATTTACAGCATGGACCAGACATGTATGGTGTTGTTGGTTTCTTTATCTGCATGTGCGAAGATATATTTTTCGTGTAAATAATGTCGAAGGGTTCCAACTCTATACCTTCTTGAAGAAAATTCCAAACCAGTTTCCATGCACCAGACACGTGTTTCGAATATTAAATTCTCATCAGTGATGCTTTCAGCGGAGCCATCAAAAATAATTTCAGTAGCGCCCTCTTTAATTTTTTGAAGTTAGATTTTTACATAAAATCACGTAATTTGGATTTGAAATATCTTGTAGATTTAGAATTGGATTTTCAAAAAGATGAAGATTTTGTGGAAGTTATCTATTCGAATTTCAGTAATAACCAAAATGAGGTTTTATCGTCATTAAGAGAATGCGATTCGACTCGTTCCGATTTACACCATCGTTTGGTATTATGATCTACAGCTTCCTTCAGTGCTTAACGACATTTAATAAAATCTATTTTGGATTTAATTCTATACTTAGGTCCTTTTAGAAGACTGTGGAGTTGCCTGTCCTGTATAATTGAACAATATGACCAGGTTTTTTTATTTAGATATTCAGACTTTGACGTACATTCTCAAGAAGCAGGACATGATTTAAGTATTTTAGGATCTGGTGTTACTTTATTGTAGTTAAAAACGAAATTTCGAATAGGTTTCTTATACTTGTAACAAATAAGAGGAGGTTTGACCACTTGAAATGTTTCAACGGCACCTCTAGGTATCTTGATAATATTTTGAATATTGATACCCCACATTTTGACCATAACAACCATCAAATTTATCCACCAGAGTTGACATTGAATAAAGCAAACACAGATGATAAAGCTACACCATTTTTGGATCTTAATATCAAAATCAATAACGGAGAAATTCAGACAAAGATATACGACAAAAGAGAAGATTTTGGCTTCAACATAGTTAATTTTCCTTGGCTTGACGGCAATGTTCTTGAAGGTTGCCAGCCTACGGCATTTACATCTCTCAGCTCATCAGATACGCTAGAGCTTGCTCCCATGTTGCCGACTTCCATGACAAAAACAGACAAATTACAAACAAACGTATCGATCAAGGATTTAGACACCATAAACTTGTAAAATCTTTTTCGAAATTTTACAATAACTATTCTGAACTTCTTTCAAACTTTGGGACAACTCTTGCATCATTGGGAATGTCATTACCTTCATTTTACGGTGACTTAGTAAACAAAATCAGAAGGATCAAAGGCAAGTCTAACTTCAACCACAAATGTAAGAAAATTGTCGGTAGCCTGCTTTACCGAGAATGATACCAACGTCATCAAAAGAACACTGGGCATGCTACTGGACCAATCTACAGTTGCACACGGGTTAACCGTCAACCGTGACGACAGGACTCCATGACGGGCCTTGTTTAAATCTCGTCAGAGAAAACTCGGTCCTGATTCTTTGTCCTGTCTGAAAGTTGGCTAAACTTCTCGGGTGATTGATCTTGAGCTCGCTTCAGCCAGCTGATCACAGACTGTTATACGCATGCCATAGAATTTTTCAGATCCTTTTACATAGAATTTGTGTTACAAATGACCGCTGCGTTTAACTGTCTTGTTTGTGAAGTCACCTTACAGTGAGAAGTTTTATGTTTATACAACTATTGTGCGTCTATAGAGAGACCTTTGTGTATCCGGATAAGTGGGAGGGTTGTGCACACATTATCCGGATAATCACATCATTTGCTTATAGTAAAGTCGGCGCCGGGTGCACATTGGTCTCCTTCTTTTTACGTGTTGTCATTAATGTTTGATGTCTTTGTACGTCTGTTTCGATTGATTTGTATGATGTTATAGTGATTTTTGTCGTGTATTTTTTGTGGTTTGTAGTTTTTGTCTTATGTCATATACGTATCACTTTCTTGTGGGTTTGTTTCGCTGGTTGGGTGCAGAGTGGTCATGCTGGAGATCATCCCCTTTTCTTCAAACTATATTGAGGAAGAGTACTTTGTACGCAATGATCCCGAAAAGTATTAAAGATGTTAAAGATAAGGTGTAATGGACAGACAGACGGACTGACGGACGGATAGACGGATAGACGTAGGGACGACCAGACATTGTGATTCCTATTTATTCCCCAAACTTTGTTTGAGAAAGGGGGGGGGGGGGTTATAACTTTCCCGCGGTAATTTTCCGGAATTTATTGATCGTTTCTATTCTTACTTTTAGAATTGACTTAGTATAGATATGGCCGCCAAATCCACCGAAGGGAAAGTACGTACACGTTTCACTGCATCGTGATGGAAGAAGACAAAAGAAAACAGAAACTTAAGGCCGGAAAAGAAAAGGTTCAAACATAAACAATTGATTTAGTCTAAATTTCTTTCACATCAAATCAAAAGCATTTCAAACGAGTATATGACAAATATGGTTTCTTCGAACTGCGTGACATCATCAGTTCCAACATTCTCCAAGTGCAGCGTCCGGGACGGTTATGTCGGTCAGTGCTAAGTGTTTTTATTGATATGGACTAATTTGTTTAAATTCCAAAATCTGACTCATCCAAATACAATATCTTCTACAGAGGACACCACTACCCTTTGGTTTTACCTACTAGTACAGGGATCACCCTAGCCCTGCAGAGTAATGAGATAAAAATCTCATTTGCTAACAAGCAATGAGATTTTTTCGATTTCAATGAGATTTTGAATGAAAAAAAAGTGAAATAGAAATCAAACTTCCGTTTCCCTTTATTTCCGTGGAGTCCACATGGTCATCTAGCAACACATTATTTGAATGTGAGAATCGCCATGGAATTTTTTCCATTGTTTTGAATGCCATTTTAAATGACGATGAGGTCAAATAAGATTAATTCTTTGTTTCTTATACACCGCTATAATTTGTGGCCGACGAGACTTTTTTTCACAACTTCAGAGAAAAATATCGGCCTTGCCTCATTAACAATCGCTGGTTAAATATGAAGTATCTATTCATTCAAAGGGAATTACATTGTCTTGTGAATGTTTTTTTTTTAATGTTCCAACGGATTTCAGCGTGTCGTGACAAGTCATTTTACGGAAACGTCTAATCTGCGAGTATGGGGTCATTAGGGTGTACGTCAAGACTTAAAATTCACGCATTGTAAATATTTTTAAGGAATTTGTATAGCTATTGTTCACATTGACGATTTCAAGGACTTATAAACTGTTTAAAAGTCATTGAAGATACTAACCCATAGTTTTTGCTGAGTACTGGCCACAAGCCGACACATTTCGAGTACATAGCTGGTCTACTCGCGTGCGCAATCCTATGAATTTCAAAGTGTTTCAACTATGTTTGTATGTACTATATATAGTAATTTTCTTTTCCTGTCATTTTCAATGCAAACAAAAGTCAGTACCGAGACTGCATTTTAATATTTCATACTCTATTGAGTCTTTGGTATTATAATGACAAAAGAGCACGTACCGCTTACAACCAATAGAAAAATGTAAAACTAAATGCTCGCATCTATGGAAAAAAAAAATGCCCGCATACAAACGTCAATACGAGAAACGGGAATTTCAGGGAACAGATTGGGTATGTATATATACAGAGTCGGCAATACCTGCCGAGTTTTCATAAATACATACGTGATGTCCCACACGGAATTCGAATAATCGGCTTACAATTTTGAAAATTAAAGACGAAACTCTTGTTCTGTTGCATTGTATCAACCTCAGTGCGTTTTATGCAAAGGAGGTACGCGATTTTTTAGCGCGACAGAGCAGCAAAAATGCGATATTTGAGCAAAAAATGCGAGAATATCGCAAAATCGCGGCCTAGGGTGATCCCTGCTAGTAGTTTTGGGCAATCGGAAACTAAATCATAATCGATAATCGGAAATAATCGAAAGGGCATGATCGATTATTAATCGATTATAATCGAAAAATTCAAAATATTCCTATCTTTTAAATTTTCCATCCATAATTAATTGAAATTTGAACCAAATAATTAAATTTTAGTATTCTTTGTGTATATCATCTTAAAGACTTTATTTTTCACCTTTACATTGCCTCTACAAGGTAATGAACATCACTGATGAGACAAATTAATGTTCTTATGACAACATGCAATGATAACCCCCCTCCCCCCGATGACATTTCATTTTTTACGTAAATGCATTTTTTAAAAGTAAATTTGATTGATATATGAAAAATTACTTGATGCAATAAAAGTTAGAACGTAGTCCACGAAACGCCTGGGTTAAAAGTGTTCGGGACAGAGGAAATTAGGAAATTTGGTGTTGGAACCACAATATCAATTCAATTATCTAAGTAATCCAGGGAGGAATATAAGTTTTTAAAGGTGTTATTGTTATTTTTGTCCTCGGGAGGGTCATGTAACCTGCACTTGCATCCGTCAATGTCTTTCGCAAACTAAAACCAAAATATCGAAATGGTCAGAAAAATACGGAAAATTCGGAAATCGGCGATGTCGGCGACAATCGAGTTTGATTTTCAACATCGATTAGTAACATCGCTGGCTATTCAGCGACCGACAATCGATTGTCGGCGATAATCGTTACATCACTACCTACTAGCCTTTCAGCTTCTTCCACCTGTTACAAGTGCAGGACTCCCAGGGCCAGGAGAGTGTAAATATGCACTTGACATGAAAGGGATTTGTTATTTAAAGGGTATTTACAAGGAGTACCTATGTCTAGATAAGTAAGGTCTTTCTAGATAGTGCAGATGCTCAGACTAAATAATCCAGTATCTCCACTGCCGCTAAAAGAGACTGAATCCCACCACGTTTGTTAAAGAACGAAGTCTGATGACCAATCAGAACGAAGGATACAAAATATCATGTGATCAATTTTCTTTATCCTTCGTTCTGATTGGTCGGTTCTACGAACTTTCCCTTTGCCTGATTAGTTTGGTAGGGAGTTAAAAATTGGCAAAAAATGCAATGACGAAGCAAGAAAAAAACTTGAGGTGGGTAGAGATAGTTAGATAAATGTTTTCTTTAGTACCGTCAACAAGAAAATCAATATTTCAGACCTTCAAAATGGGTAAATCGTTGGGCAATAGTTTCGTCCGACTTCGTTCTGTAACAACCATAGTGGGGTTCAGTCTCTTTTAGCGGCAGCGAAGAGACTGGGTTATTTAGTCTAGCTGTGCAGATGCTGTGATTTACAGTCAGTTAAAAAGCTCTACAGAGCTTATATTATTTGTTATATGTATATATATATCCGACTCTAAATAAAGATTACTTACTTACTTATTGTCTTTTCACCCTTGCAGATTGCAGGGGTCTAGAATTTTTTTTTCAAAATCTACTTGCCACGGGCAACTCAATACATAAAATTTACTTGCCCAACCCTAAAAATCGCTTGCCCATGGATAAGAAATTATATGAAGAGAACTGTATATCGTATACAGACAGTGATACTGCGACTTATTTTAAAAACCCATGTTTAAATGTGGTGAATATTAAGCAAATGGAATGCATAATTAGTCAGAATAAAATAAATCCCTGTCTTAGAATTGTGAGATAAGAAAGAAATCTGAATTAAAAGGATAAACTCGTTCAGCAAGTTGACTTGCCCATGGGCAAATGAACATGCACTTGCTTTGCACTATCCCAACCTAACTTTTCACTTGCCCCCGGCAATGGGAAATGGGAATTTTTACCCCTGGATCGGTCATTTCTTTCTGCGCATGACACGCGCTGCCTGTTTCCTGTGGTTGTATTCGTACTAAATATATCTAGGACTACTACATGTACATATGTATCAGTTTTGGAAAATTCAAAGTTCGATAATGTGATTTTTATTTTCTTCCGTTTTGACACCTGGGACACCTCTATCGGTAACATTGCAGGCAGCAAAAAATTAAGACTGTAATACAGATGTCGTGTTTGATTTAACATTAGATTTAAGGTGATATCACAGCTTTTGTATTTTAGGATACATTTTTTTAGGAAAAAAGTATTATTTTCTGAAATAATTAAGATATCGGAGACATTATTAAGAGGTCACCATTCAAAAATTTCAGAATTTGGATTTTGCAGCCATCAATTACTTGTACATGCATGTGGGTAGACAAGAAGGTACCGTATAGTACAAAAGAAATCAAAAACTGTATGTGCCTGCATTCAAATGAAATATTGAAAATTCGCTAGTCCTTAGACTCGAACCACAGTCTTCTGGCATGTGTCGAGAGCTCTACCTCTGAGCCACTGAATCGACTTGCTGATTAAGTTGTTATAATAAGGCTAGAACATCAAGACATTTAAAGTTACGAAAATCTGAAATCTTCAGCGCGGAAATTTCTTTAAAGTTCTCGTCTTAGGGAGGCTACTGAAACGCGTGTGATACATGTATCCTGTCACCGGTAATGGGCAACTTTTTAATTCCTCTGCAGATTTTTTTCTTCATTGCTCCAAAACATGCAGAATGCCGAATTATTACAGAAACTGGCAGCAAAAAAATGCTAATTTTTAGCTCACCTGGACGAAAGAAGTCGGGAGAGCTAATGCCATACCCTTGGCTTTGTCGTCGTTCATAGACAAAACTTTAACCTGGGCTATATCTCTTGAATTATAAGGGGTAGGGCTTTGATATTTCACATGTAGATACCTTGTGACAAGACCTTTCATTTGAGACCATGACCTTTGACCTAGTGACCTCCTTTTTAAAAACTTTAACCTAGGCCGTTCTGTGGAGGGGGAGGGGGGGGGGTTGCCTTTTGAAAAAGATTTCCACATGATGCATAAACATATATATCATACAGTGATTTCACATAAACTGGGTTTTTCATGCATTTTTTTTAGGTTGAGATGAGATTTTCAATCAAATTTTCAAATAAAAGGAAAAAAATAAAATATCATGGAAAATTATATTGAAATTAACTTGAACCGAAAAATACTGAATCGAGACATAAAAATCGAAATCGAACCGAATCGAAAAGTTCCCGACTCATTGCAGCTCTACTGTAGATAAACATGTTAAAGGCTTGTGAACAATCAATGATAACTAACTGTAATAGATCTGAGATTTAATACACATACAATAGAGGGATTGCCAACCCATGTTGCATTTCTCTTCTTCATCTTCTTCTTCTGAATATTACAAAACTTCAATACACTGATGATTACTTGCCGGCATGCTTGACCTAGTAACTTATAATACATTTGTTAGCCGAGTTGCAAAACTCGGCTCTTAATTTGATGTGAGACGGGCGGGCGGGCGGGCGGGAGGGCGTCAACAATTGGTTTCCGGACTATAAGTTAACTACGAAAGAGGCTATAACAATGAAACTTCATACACTTACTCACCATTAGTCAAGGATGAGCCCTATTGATTTTGGGGTCAAAAGGTCAAAGGTCAAGGTCACAGGACTCAGATGATTGAAAATGGTTTCCGGACCATATTTCAGCCTGTATTGCACCTATAATCATGAAACTTGCCAGAAATGTTTCCCTTGAATCAAGGATGAGGTCTATTGATTTTGGGGTCAAAAGGTCAAAGGTCAAGGTCACAGGACTCAGATGATTGAAAATGGTTTCCGGACCATATTTCAGCCTGTATTGCACCTATAATCATGAAACTTGCCAGAAATGTTTCCCTTGAATCAAGGATGAGGCCTATTGATTTTGGGGTCAAAAGGTCAAAGGTCAAGGTCACAGGACTGTTGATTGAAATTGGTTTTCGGACCATATTTCAGCCTGTATTGCACCTATAATCATGTAACTTGCCAGAAATGTTTCCTGTGAATAGAAAATGACCACTTTTGATTTTGGGGTCAAAAGGTCAAAGGTCAAGGTCACAGGACTCTGATGATTGAAAATGGTTTCCTGGCCATATTTTAGCCTGTATTGCACCTAAAGTCATGAAACTTGCCAATAATGATTCCCATGAATCAAGAATGACCCCTATTGATTTTGGGGTCAAAAGGTCAAAGGTCAAGGTCACAGGACTCCGATGATTGAAAGTGGTTTCCGGACCATATTTCAGCCTGTATTGCAATTATAATCATGAAGCTTGCCAGAAATGTTTCCCATGGATCAAGGATGACCACTATCAATTTTGGGGTTAAAAGGTCAAAGGTCAAGGTCACAGGACTAAGATGATTAAAAATGGTATCAAAAAAAAAAGTAAGAAAAAAATGTAAATATGAAAATAAAAAAAAAATGAATTACAGAAATAGAAAAAAAGGAAAGTAAGAAATTGCAAAAAAAAAAAAAAAAAAAAAACAGAAAGAAAAGAAAAAAATTACAAAGAAAAAATAATGAATATTTAAGATATGAATTGTACCTTATTCTGTATCTTTAGAGTATGCTTTGTTAAATCATACTGAACATACAAATACAGTTCAATATTTAAATCCAATTCTACATAAAAGTTCTTTGTTCTTTGTTTTATAGTAGTTCTCTTTTGCTTAAGGTTCCTGCACCCTAATAGACAACTTTCGGTTAAAATTTTCACAACATTTCGCCATTTCCAACAAGTACCGATGATTTTATCATCGCAAATGTTCGTACATAATAGCATGAGTTTACAAATGGTACCATGTAAACAAGAAAAATTAGGACATAAAGTATTCTGTATGATGAGATTGAAAATCTGTATCCTTGAAAATATATTACACGCTGATATAGAATAAAGAGAAGACCATTTCTTGATCCAGAAATTTTCATTTAGGACCACAAAATGTTGTTACAAACCATACACATTTCATGTTAGTCTGCATATTCATACTTACATTCCAGTTTTGCAACTCGGCATTTTGCATCTTCGATGCATTTTGAGCTTATTTGTTTCTTTAAAGGAAAATTGAAATAATACACAGTCATTTTCATATGAAAGTTTGACTGGTGAGACATTGTTCTCCGCTTGGTTATTATGGTTATATTCTCCCCATGGTTATCATTGTTATATTACTCCCTTGTATTACAGTCTTAAATTTTCTCTATTTCTTTGTAGTTGGCTGCCTTCCAGAAGAAAAAAGCAAAGAAAAAGAAACACTCAGATGATGTAGATGGAACAGATGTGAAGAGTTCTGGTGACACAGATGTCTCAAGCTCAAGTGACGTGCCTTACTCAGATGTATGCCATTAAATTAGATTTCGTCTGAACAGTCAGGGGTCCAACTTATATGAGTAATAACTTCTTGAAGTTAATCAACTTGCACAAGTAATAACTTATACAAGTTATGTTCATGAGTTTATAACTTGAATAAGTTACATTTAAAAAAGCAGATTTTCCTCAGAATTTCTCCGATAACTTAAACAAGTTATAACAGTGTTTTTGATTTAAACATGTTTTATATTCAAAGCATTGTGATTCATTGTTAATATTCACATTCAGAAGATGCATCTAGGTCTTTACTATGTTTCTGACCTAATTTTCTTGGGAACTAGATTGTCTGTTGCTGGTAAATAGGATTTAATTACAGAAATATTCCCCAGAGAACCCTATTTTTGAGAGCTTTGCGCTAGACTTCCAGAGCATGCGCTGGATAGTGAGATATACCAGGAGGTTGTCCAATTTAATATCTATTAAGTTCCAAATGCTCAGTTCATGAGAAAAATGCTCAGAGGAGATATTGAGGTTCAAAGTTTGCTGTTATAACTTGTTTAAGTTATAAATACTAAAATCCAGTTACTTGGGCAAGTTATAACTTTTTTAAGTTGGGCCCCTGACTGCTGAATCGAATATTCAAATTAATGTTAGAATTTGAGTTATTCCTACTTTCTTAGTAAAGGATCCCGGACCTTAAGGAAAGGCTTTAATAATCAGATTTTTAAATTTTCAAACTTTACTGAAATAATCATATAAAATTGTTTGAACTATGTCTGAACAACAACTTTCATATTTCTTTTTTGCTAAGATATAACCCTAAGCGCTTGCAAAATTCACTAAAACACACCCATCCTTCGTGAGCTTTGGTTGAACAGTGCACAAAAAACCCAGGTAGTTTTGATAAATTTCACTTTAATTAGGTATGAGCGCAAAATAGAATGGCTAATTCAGACAAACTAGTGAAAGATAGATATACGACAAATTCTCCTTGAAAAGGAATTAGCCATTCTCTTTTGCGCCCATGTTGAAATTAGAGAAAATCAGAGAAAAAATACAGTGCACGAAGTAAAAATTAACATGTAAAACGCCTTTTACATATATCGATCTATATATCTGCATTGATTTTTACCTGAGCAAGGGCGGTTTATCCGGATATTTCGGTTACCCCTCTTAATTGTATAGACGTTACATAAATTGTGATGAGATTACAAACGAAATTATCATAATTATTCTTACTCATAAAATGTTAAATTTTCTTCTGATGTAAAAAGGGACACTAAATCTTTATAATCAATCGATATATAGACGATCCAAAAAGGGGCCTTAAGGTCTGAGATCCTTTTAATCATTTTGATGATATATACAATAATGAGATTTGTTTAGCGTTTCTAAAAACACTAGATTAAAAATTTGTACTGCTCAGAATAATACAGAGCTTTAATATTTCAACTCAGACTTTTGATATTACTAATACTAGTGAAGAATGGGGGGAACTGTACAGGTACAACTTAAAAGGTTAAAGGTCAAGGTTAAACTATGGGCAAGGACCTACCCGAGTGATGATGACTTCGTCAGTGTTCTAGTTACAGTGTATTACTGAACAATTTTGTTTCTACTTCACAGAGTGATGAGATTGCTGTCAGTGGAGATGAATTTCCCAAAGATGTGAGTAAACAATAATAATAGAATCTATCACCCCTTTTTGTACAGAGACAGGGAAATCCCACCCATCTATCAAAGATATGAAGTCCATGATGAGGTTTGACCAGTCGTGGATTTTCCAAATCTTTGATACAAGGATGAGTTTTATCTGTCCCTGCACAAAGGAGTGATTGATTATTTTTCTCTCACCTATAAATTTTTACATAACAATTTGCAATTCTTTGTTTATCAAATGTACTGCGATGTGACGTCAAATATAGCTAAACCTATGTAAAGGACTACGACATCACAATGTGGGGTTGCAAAACAAAGTTGTCTCAGAAAGGATGAATCTATTGATAACTCTGTCTATAGGGCAAGAGAGCAAAATATCTTGTCAGTATCTTAATTTGAAAGTATGATAACAAAATATCTTTTTAAGATCTTGATCTGAGTATTTGATATCTCTTTGAACGTCTCAGTGTTGGTATATGATCTCAATGAGATATCGATGTGAGTATTTGATGATAAAGCATCCCATCAACATCCCTCTTTGAATTTCTCTGAAGAGTATTAGAATCTGTTACCACAGCATACGAACACACTGTAAACGTGGTTATTTTCACTGGGGGAAATTTTTGCAAAATGATAATTGAAACAGTACATGTGGGGGGTAATTTGGCAAAATTAGAAGTATTCTCTTTAGTCTTTTATACTGGTTGTAACTTTCATGTGAGGGAATTTTTCGTGATGATAATACAATCACGAAAAAAGCAAAAATTAGCCCAACGCGAAAATTTCCCACATTTACATAAAGTGAAAAGTAAAGGTCATGTAACATGAAATGTAAAGGTCACATAACATGAAAAGTAAAAGTCATGTAACATGAAATGTAAAGGTCATGTACATGAAAAGTCACACTATATGCAAAGTGAAGGTCATGTTACATGAAATGTAAAGGTCCTGTAACATGAAATGTAAAGGTCATGTAACATGAAATGTAAAGGTCATGTAACATGAAATGTAAAGGTCATGTAATAGAAAAAGTAAAGGTCCTGTAACATGAAATGCAAAGGTCGTGTAACATGAAATGTAAAGGTCCTGTAACATGAAATGTAAAGGTCCTATAACATGAAATGTAAAGGTCATGTAACATGAAAAGTAAAGGTCATGTTACATGAAATGCAAAGGTCATGTAACATGAAATGTAAAGGTCCTGTAGCATGAAATGTAAAGGTCATGTTACATGAAATGTAAAGGTCCTGTAATATAAAAAGTAAAGGTCATGTACCATGAAAAGTAAAGGTCATGTTACATGAAATGCAAAGGTCCTGTAATATAAAAAGTAAAGGTCATGTACCATGAAATGTAAAGGTCATGTAACATGAAATGTAAAGGTCCTGTAATATAAAAAGTAAAGGTCATGTAACATGAAATGCAAAGGTCGTGTAACATGAAATGTAAAGGTCATGTAACATGAAATGTAAAGGTCATGTAACATGAAATGTAAAGGTCCTGTAATATAAAAAGTAAAGGTCCTGTAACATGAAAAGTAAAGGTCCTGTAACATGAAATGTAAAGGTCATGTAACATGAAATGTAAAGGTCATGTAACATGAAATGTAAAGGTCCTGTAAAATGAAATGTAAAGGTCATGTAACATGAAAAGTAAAGGTCATGTAACATGAAATGTAAAGGAAACTGAAATCTCAGTCCAATCAATTTTCGCTTAAAATGTCATAAATCTTGTCTGCACGTTAAATTGATAATTTGAGTCTCAAATACACTCTTTTGTATTGTTTTGCAATATCTGCAAAAGAAAGAGAAAACTGCAAAACAAAGAGATTTCTTTCTTGCTTTGAAGAAAAGAAAATTGTTTTCATGAAAATTCAATTTTAAACCTGATAATACAACATGACATAGAAAAATAATGTTTACTGTAAATTCTATTTAGGATGGCCGGATGCTGTTGAAAATGAGGAAATCCCTTCTTACAGCCACGGAGAGAATAACAGAATTAGAAGAGCTCCTCCAGGGGAAACAACTTGCCCTTGACACAGTGGTGAAGGAAAACGCCAAGCTGAAATCCTCAAGTCAACTTGTCTCAGTATGTTATCTCGATGTTTCATGAATTTTTAGCTCACCTCGACGAAGTTGAGTGAGCTTATGCTATAACCCCACGCGTCCGCGTCCGCGTCCGGTTAAGAAGTTTGGGGTAGCTCAGTATCTGACAAAGTACTGATGCTACAGTAACCAAACTGGCACAAGTGATTCATCTTTGGATGCTGAGGTGAACCCATGCATCGGATGCAGCATCTGACCTACATTTTCCGCTTGAGTGACTTGGTTAAGAAGTTTGGGGTAGCTCAGTATCTGACAAAGTACTGATGCTACAGTAACCAAACTTGCACAAGTGATTCATCTTTGGATGCTGAGGTGAACCCATGCATCGGATGCAGCATCTGACCTACATTTTCTGCTTGAGTGACTTGGTTAAGAAGTTTGGGGTAGCTCAGTATCTGACAAAGTACTGATGCTACAGTAACCAGACTTGCACAAGTGATTCATCTTTGGATGCTGAGGTGAACCCATGCATTGGATGCAGCATCTGACCTACATTTTCCGCTTGAGTGATTTGGATAAGAAGTTTGGGGTAGCTCAGTATCTGACAAAGTACTAATGCTACAGTAACCAAACTTGCACAAGTGATTCATCTTTGGATGCCGAGATGGACCCATGCATCAGATGCAGCATCTGACCTACTTTTTCCACTTGAGTGATTTCGCTTTTAAAAGCCAATATTGAGCAAAGTATACGTGCTACATGTACCAAACTTGCATATTGGATGTATCTTTGATCAAACTTTCATAAAATGACCTTGACCTACTTTTTCCGCTTGAGTGATTTTGCCTTTAAAAGCCAATATTGAGCAAAGTATAACTGCTAGATGTTCCAAACTTGCATATTAGATGTATCTTTGATCACACCTTCATAAAATGACCTTGACCTACTTTTTCTGCTTGAGTGATTTTGCCTTCAAAAGCCAATATTGAGCAAAGTATAAGTGATACATGTACCAAACTTGCATATTGGATGTATCTTTGATCAGTCTTTCATAAAATGACCTTGACCTACTTTTTCCGCTTGAGTGATTTCGCTCTATAAAGCCAATATTGAGCAAAGTATAACTGCTACATGTACCAAACTTGCATATTGGATGTATCTTTGATCAAACTTTCATAAAATGACCTTGACCTACTTTTTCTGCTTGAGTGGTTTTGCCTTTAAAAGCCAATATACATGTACTAAGAAATATGTTTGAATTGAATTTTGCTGTCACGAGGTGAGCTTCGTAATCTGTGATTACCTATGTTTTTAATACTTTTTAGTCATATTTTAAGGAACCTTACACATCAAGGATAAGTCTTCTTGAATTTCTTGTACATGTGTCTTTGTAGGACCTTGTTGATTTAGCAAGTTTTAGACAAATAAGAAAGATAGGATCACTCGTCACATAACAAAGTAAATTTTTTTCAAACTTAGCTTGGTAATTAGCTTATCTTATGTCCTTGGTCATTTTGTTGCTAGGTATTTTCTCCTTGAACATGTAGGAGGTTGATAAATCCAAAACAATAATTGGCTTGTAGCATTGAAATTAGCTTGGTATGGGTCCAAATGAGGCTAGAAGCAAACCTTATGATGAAAGATTACTCTCGCTTGAGTATAAATAACAGAAAGGAACAAGAATTGATTAATCGTTTTGTTACTTTGAAGTAACTCACACGGTCATGATGGTAATTAATTGTACACATTTATTTTATCATCTGTATAGTAAAGGATGTCATTTCAAGTCAAGGTATAAAGAAGTAGATGGTTTATTAGCTCACCTGAGCGAAGCTCAAGTGAGCTATTGTCATAGCGCGCCGTCCGTCGTCCGTCCGTCCGTCGTCGTCGTCGTCCGTCCGTCCGGCGTAAACTTTTAACATTTTCAACATCTCCTCTGCAACCGCTGCACAGAATTTCTCGAAACTTCACAGGAATCAAGTACTCAATGCCCTCTACCAAGTTTGTGTTTTTTGTGCCGATTGGTCAACAAATATGGCCGCCGAGGGCTCTGATTGGCTGACACATTTTCGACATCTCCTCTGCAACCACTGCACAGAATGTCATGAAACTTTACAGGAAGGAAGTACTCAAGGTCTTCTACCAAGTTTGTGTTTTTCATGCCGATCGGTCAACAAATATGGCCACCGAGGGCTCTGATTGGCTGACACATTTTCGACATCTCCTCTTTAACCGCTGCACAGAATTTCATGAAACTTTACAGGAAGTAAGTACTCAAGGTCCTCTACCAAGTTTGTGTTTTTTGTGCCGATCAGTCAACAAATATGGCCGCCGAAGGCTCTGATTGGCTGACAAATTTTCGACATCTCCTCTGCAACCGCTGCTCAGAATTTCATGAAACTTTACAGGAAGGAAGTACTCAAGGTCCTCTACCAAGTTTGTGTTTTTCTTGCCGATCGGTCAACAAATATGGCCGCCGAGGGCTCTGATTGGCTGACACATTTTCGACATCTCCTCTGCAACCGCTGCGCAGAATTTCATTAAACTTCACAGGAAGCAAGTACTCAATGCCCTCTACCAAGTTTGTGTTTTTTGTGCCGATTGGTCAAGAAATATGGCCGCCGAGGGCTCTGATTGGCTGACACATTTTCGACATCTCCTCTGCAACTGCTGCGCAGAATTTCATGAAACTTTACAGGAAGGAAGTACTCAAGGTCCTCTACCAAGTTTGTGTTTTTCTTGCCGATCGGTCAACAAATATGGCCGCCGAGGGCTCTGATTGGCTGACACATTTTCGACATCTCCTCTGCAACCGCTGCACAGAATTTCATGAAACTTTACATGAAGGAAGTAGTCAAGTTCCTCTACCAAGTTTGTGTTTTTTGTGCCGATCAATCAACAAATATGGCCGCCGAAGGCTCTGATTGGCTGACACATTTTCGACATCTCCTCTGCAACCGCTGCTCAGAATTTCATGAAACCTTGCAGCAAGCAAGTACTCAAGGTCCTCTGCCAAGTTTGTGTTTTTCTTGTCAATAGGTCAACAAATATGGCTGTCAAGGGCTTTGATCTGTAGAAGTATTTTTGTGACTTTTAACCCTTTGTCTGCAACTCAGGTGAGCGATGTGGCCCCCTTGGGCCTCTTGTTTAAAACATTTATTATGGAACGCCAAAGACTAATTCCTACTACTACTACATGTAATAAACACTGTATTTATAGATTTCTTTTAAATTATTACGTCTTTTCTTTACTTCTTAGAACCAAAATTTTGAGGAAGCTATTAAGAAGCGAGATGAAATCATTCAGCAGTTATCTGCCCATATCAAGGCCACAGATGGCGCCTCACAGGCCAGTTATGCTGTTGCTACGGAAACCATGGTACAGGAAGTGCAGCAGCTACAAAAACAGCTTCTGGAGGTCAGCTGATAAAAATTGTTGGGTCTGAAAAATAAATGTGGTGATAAAATTGGTGAAAGCATTGCCAGCATAATTTTTTAGTGAAAGGGGGGAGGGGGTTGGGTTAAATTTTGTTTTGTTAGTAATTAACTACAAAAATTTCTTTTAGTTTCCAATATAGACTCAAATTTACAGCTAAACATATTTGAATTATTTGCCATAGAAGTAAAAAGATTATATTTTTTGCAATATTTAAATCGAAGAGGATATTTTTGTAAAATGCTATTATACATGTATATAATACATGTATTACCAATACTACATTTAGTCGATTGGTCACTGTTATTAAGCATACTTGCTAAAGGTCAAAAGGTGAAAGGAAAGGATAATGTCCATAACATTAAGGTTAACTCTTCTCTTGTTGCCTTTTAATGGAACTTATAAGCCTAAGGCATAAAAGGTGCTTTAAAAAGTTATCATTAGGAGTAAAGCTATAAAAATAATAATGGTACTAGTAAAATACAATCACGGTAGTTAATCAAAGGTAACCATAAAGTTAAAATGAAGAAGAGGAAGGAAGTTCAAAGAAAGAAAATATAAGGTGAAAATTGATATTTAATTCTCTTGAATTGCTTAGTTATTGTTCTAGTTCAAAGTTCTTTGGTATGATTTTTATCTCAATTGCGACTTTTTAAAAGTTTTAGACTGTTTGATATTGTTCATAAGCATGCTTCAATTTGGAATCTTTTGAATTGGTTCATGAACTTTTCTTGGCTTTAATAATCTTAAAAATATTAAAATGCTATTGTAAAACTTGTTACTCTACCTTATGAAATTGGAGATAAGATTTCTCGGTAAATGTAATTTATTATGTATCTGATGTGCGATGAGATGGAAAGTTATGAATAGAACTGTGGAAATTTTTGCGTGGGGTTAATTTTCGCTATTTTCGCAAATCAAGTGACTTAGCGAAAATTTCCCCCAGGCGAAATATCCCCGCTGCATTCTTACAATGGGAAAGACATTTCTATCGCGAATATTTCCCCCACATGAAACGTCTGGATGTTAAATGCGAAATTTCCCCCCCCCCCCTCCCCCGCCCTGTGAAAATAACCACGTTTACAGTATATTAAATCTTCAAAACTATTAAGGTTTTCTTATAGGAATTATTAACTTAGATTTGTTAGAAAATATCGTAAATCTGACCTTAAAGTATTCAGTTTCTTTATTCTTTAAGAAATATACTCTAGACATTAATACAATGTATGTATCATATTTTTCAGGCTGGCAACATGCTGAGAGCTCAAGGTGAAAAACATGCTGAGTCGTCAAAAATCCTACAGGAGACGAGGACAGAGGTGCTGATACTACAACAAAGCCTGGCTGATAAAGAAGCAGTACAAACAAAGATGGAGGACGAGCTCCGTCAGCTAACTCAGGAACGTGATCACTGGAAATCCATTAATGAAGAACATAGGGCAAAAGAAGGTTTGATTAATCAAAGACTTGATAATGGGACTGAATTCGTTGAAAAAGAAAATGTTGTGAAACTGGAAAACGCAACGTCATTAGAGATAGAGATAGAACACTTACGCAAGGAACTGAATGAAAGTAAGAAACGAGAGCAAGAAACTGGGGAGGTTGTGAAAAAACTGAATGCAGCATGCAGAGGAGGTACAAAAACAAGGAGGGAAATCAACTCATCCAGATATGATCTCAGTGTCTGAAATGACCGCTAAAGTTGAACACGTTACGGCAGAACTCGACGAAAAATACGGACTGCAAATCGCTCAAATGAAGGACCAGCTGATTCAGCATTACCAGTCTGAATCAGACCGAATTAACACAGAACTGTCTCAAAGGAATGCAGAGTATGAAAATTTACTCGTTCAGTATCGTGAAAGTGAGAGTATACAAAAATCGTTACAATTAGAGCTAGAACAATTTATACACAGTGATTCAGATAGGACAGAAGAAATTCGGTATCTTCAATCAAAATGTGAGGAATTATCAAAACATATCGATGCTGTAAGTGCTTCTGAGAGCTGAACTTAAAAGTGAAAAGGAGCAGTTACATCTTACTGTATCATCTCTGCAGGAAAAGCTTTGTGGACTTGAAAAGGAGAAGGAGGAGAAAGGATCGGTTAGAAACGCAGCTCTGTGAACTTGAATGAAGAGAGACAATTATTAGTTACGAAGAATAGAATCCAACGAGGACAAAGTGTTAGAGCTAGAAAACACAAGAGATGAGAACGATAAACTGAAATTATTGTTGACCGAGTCAGAAAATAAACTCAAAACCATAGAAATGGAGAGAGAATCAGACATAGAGAAGTTGAATGAATTCGAGGAACTTAAGATACAGAACAGTGAGTTAGCTGCTACAACAGAACGATGTTCAGGTGAAATTGTGAATTATGAACAGCAGAATTTGCTGCTGCAGAAAGAGAAGGAGAAAATGGCATTGGAATTGGACCAAATGAACGAAGAATTTGAGCAGATGGCACAAAAAGCACATGATCACGAAGCACGAGCCAAAGAGGTTGAGGAACTGATGACACAATTAAGCACGTTACAGCAAGAGAGGCAGGGATTGAGAATGCAGAACGACGAACTTAAAAATAAAATTAATCTTCAACAGGACTCTGTTATCAGTCAGAAATGCCGATTAGAGGAAATTAACAAATGAATATGTAGCACTGCGGGAAAAAGTCACTCATATGGAGCAAGAAAACACAGCTGTTAAAGATGACTTGACCGGCAATCTGGAAAAAATACAACAAAATCTAGAAACCATGTCAAAAGAGAACTCTGACTTGCGTAGTGAACTCGAAAATGTCAAGCTGAAAATGAGTCAACTGTCAAGGAACTGAAGGAATTACTGGACAGTACGAGGCAGGAGCACACTAAGTTACAAAGTGAGCTCGCACTTAAAGAGGAACAGATTTTGAAAGAAGAGACAGGAAAGAATGAATTTACGAGCAATAATGGAAGCAGAGCTTGAAACTAAAGAGAACAAGTGTAAGGAACTAGAAATGAGACTTATTGAGAAGGATAGTGAGTTGTTGCAACTGCCGTCAATTGCCGAAGTGGGTTTTCAGGAAATGATAACACCGTCACATGCTCAGGACTGTAAGTCAAGAGATGCCGAGCGTTGATAGCTATAATGACTCCTCAATGAACAATTGTAAACATGGAGGAGATACTAGAGCAGGTCATTCTACAGGAAGTAGTCCCACCGCAAAATTCTTCCGTCTCCATGGAAACTTCCTCAGACTCTAATTATTATGCTGCTGGGCAAATTGAATCAGAAACACAAGGTGCCACAGAAGTAAAACCAGTAGTTATTGCAGATGATGAAAAATTGACGCTTAAAACCGAAAATTTGCTTGCTTCGAAAGAGGACTGTAGACACATTCAAATCACAATTAGACTCTTTGAATGAAAGTTTACGGTTTGGCAGCCGAGAAGGAGGAAAGCTATATTACACAATTGTCAGATCTACAACAACAAATATTGGTGCTAAACAGTGAGAAGGAGAAGTTGACGAATGAAAAGTCAGAGCTAAGTGAGAATAGCTTTGTTGTGAAAACGGAGATTGAAACTTTACACGAAAATATCAAAGATTTGGAGTCTGATCGAATGTTGTTAGTGAACAAGCTGGATAAAGTATTACTGGAAAGGGACAAACTTGTAGGAAGCGCTCAAAGAAGGTGGTAGATCAGATGCAGAACCCAAGTTTGATGATAGCCTTGATGATGCTAGTGACGGAAGCAGAGATATTCCGAAATGCAGCTCCCTAAACGACAGTTTGGAGGAAGGCATGGACGAACCCAACCATGTCACTCCAGATGTCAGCAGAGTACTGGATGAAAATGCTGTCAGAGGAAATTCAGAAATGGTAAGGAATTGCATGCCGACCTTGGAAGGTCATTGTTTAGTTCAGAACGTTCGTCTGTCAATGTAGGGGAACTCGGTGCTTCTGCTTTATATATCCCTAATACAAGCCATAATGTTCTTGAAACTTGTGCACATGTTCAAACTGAAAGTGATCCCAATATTTGCCAAATAGATCAACCAGGTGTTTCTCAAAATGTTGAAATTGAAAGTAATGCTAAGGATAATTCGCAAGAAGTTCTGCGGAAAGTGAACTCGTTAAGATCTCAGATTAAACAACTAGAAGAAAATTTGCAGAGTAATGCAGTGGAGCGGACTGAAATTCTACAGACGATGGAGGATGTATCGTCTCTTTGTGAGCGTCTGAGAAAAGAAAACGAAATGGTAACGGAGGAACGCAACAAGCTGAAGAAAGATCACGACATATTCAAGGAAAGTGTGTGTAGCCTGCGTGATGAGCTTGATATGGTACAGGAAAACCTTGAGGAAACACAGGGACATCTGCATAGTAGTACTGTGAAATACGATGAGGTCAAGTCTAATTACGAGAGGCTTCAGGATCATTATGACGTAATGGGAGATGAAAATCATTCGCTACGTATAGATTACGATGAACTGCAAGGAAGATACGATGCGATTGTGCTCGAAAATGAAAGTCTAGCTAAGAGTGTAAAGGATTCAGAAATTTTATCAACTAAGATTTTCAACGAAAGTGAGGAATTGATGGTTCGCTTAAATGAACTTGAGCACGCAAATACAGATCTAACAAATTTGAGGGAAAAATATCAGATGTTAGAACAGGAACATGAAAGTTTGAAATCAGAAGATTTTGAAATGCGGGAAAATTTGGATCAGCTGGAAAAGCTAAGCGAGGAGAAGCAAAAACGACTTGAAAATTTAGAGGAGGAACTGTGTAAAGTGTCTGCCAAGCAACAGGAAAGTTGGGATCAAGTTGATAAACTTACGAAAACGAATAAAATCCTGCAGGAAGATCTTACATGTAAAACAGAAGAGATTGAGACTTTATCAGTGAAGTTTCAGGAGTCACAAAAAAGGATAGAAAGTCTGGAAGAGGAAAAGGCTTCAAATTTAGAAAAACTGAAAAATTTGGAAAAGAAAATGAATGATAAAGATAAACTGCGTACAGAAAATGAAAATGTTCGAAGTCAGTTGCGAATGCTCACCATGGAACTAAACGAGAAGAAAAATGAAAATTCCCGTTTATGTGATCAGAATAAAGGCCTGGAAGATATAAACGACCAACAGAGACAAAAGTTAGAGGACAAAGTACTTCATCTTGTGTCTGAAAACTCGAAGCTTTTGAAGCAAATTGAATCTGATCGTGATCAGTTGCAGCAGAGCCAAGATCTTGTTGTAGAATTAAGGCAGAATCTGGATAACAATCAACAGGATAGGCGGGAAATGCAGGAAAATATCGACTCCTTAAATATTCAAGTCGAAGAATTTCTTAGGATGCGTAACGATCTGGACGAAAAAATGAAAACAAAAGAGCAAAGTTTTGCACAAGAAAGAGCAGACTTAGAGGACCGTATAGAATCACTCAATATTCAAGCCGAGGAATTTATGCGAATGAGGCAAGACTTGGAGGAAAAATTGAATAAAGCTTCGGCTGATGAAAAAGACGATGACAATATCGAAGATGAGGCATCTGTGAAGGAGAGGCTATCAAACTTTGAGGAAGTATTGGAACAAAAAGAGAAAGCTTTGACTGACTTACTCGAGAGAGTGAAGATTATGGAAGAGGAAAATGTCGAATTGCGCAATGAAAATACGGAGTACGAAGAAAAAGTGGAAAATCTGGAGAGAAAGCTACAATATGCTACAGATAGACTAAGTGAGCGATCAGAAATTATTGATGAACTGTCGGCTGAAAATGAATCGTTGAAAAATAGTAATGCAACACTTCATGAATCTAGAAATTCAGAAATTGAAGCAATTCAACATTCTTTAATGGAAAAAATGAAGGAATTGGAAGATTTAAAAGTAGAACTTGGTAGTGAAATGGAGAGTAGAATGCAAGAAAAAAGTCAAAATATAGGGCAGCTTAAAAAGGATATAGAGGAACTTAAATCTCATATCAGTGATACTGAAGCAAGGAAGGAAGAAACAATAGATGAAGAGATGGTGGTTCCTCTGAGTAAACTGCAGGAAAATCTTTCGAAGATTACGAAGGAAATGGGACAAGCTTGTCTCTCGAATGAAGCAATAGAAACATCCTGATGAGGAAATTAAAACTGCCAGGTGATGTGCCACAAACTGTGGATGTAATCAAGGAGGATTTCGTCAAAACTGAAAATAATGTTGAAGGAGACATGTGCTCCGACTGATCAGAATGTGATGTTGAAAGTGAAAAACATTGAACTGAAAAAGGAGAATGAGAGACTTCATGAAAAAATACATGAACTAGAACTTGATAGAAATCAACTCGGAGCACAAGTGAAAAGAAGTATGGCCTCTATGAATTCAGAAGATGAGGAACAAACCGAAGCTGTCCTTGAAGAAAACTGCCGATTAATGGATCAGATTGAGAAATTAAACACAGAGTTGTCTTCACTTGAAATGCAGCATTGATCAGCCTGATAGTGAAATGATGTCAGGATCGTTGGAGATGGAAAAACTACATAATCAAGTTCAAAGTCTACAAGATGAAAATGCGAGATTATTGAAAACTATAAATAGCACAGAAAATTCTCAAACAGGCTTCGGATAGTGTTGTAAATGAACATCTTAAAATAAGTGAGTTAGAAGAACAACTTGCAAAAAGAACTGGCTCAGGTAGAGCAATTAACAAATAAAGTGCTTGAAATGGCATGCACAATTTCAACATGCAAAATCTGAATACAAGATTCTTGCAGAGAAAGTAAGGGAAGAAACAGGAGCATACAAAAAGTACAACTGCCGCACTCTTAGACTCCGTACAATGTAACGCTAGACTACACGAGGACGTTACTGCGATGCAAACAGAGATGACCTCTGTCATAGACTCTAAAACAAATGTTGAGGATTCATTGGAAACTGTCAAAGATGCCCTGACAAAGCGCGAGGCTCAGATAGGAGAACTGGAAAAGGAGCTTAGATACAGAGGTGATTTTACGAAATGAGATTGCTGATCGAGTGGAGGAGCTGACCAATCAACTCACTGAATCATGTCTAAGAGAAGGAGGATTTAGCCAATCAGCTTCTCAATTTCTCAAAAAGAAAATGATGAATCGACCAATCAACTGTCAATAATTCAAAAGAGGAATGATGAATTGACCAATGAACTCACTGAAACTCAGGCAGAGAAGGAAGAACTGACCAATCAGATTACAGAGGTACTTCAGAGGGAAGAGGAGTTATTAGATCAGATTTCTAAAACTGAAAAATCGCAAGAAAATACTTCACGAAAACTTCGGGATTTGATGTCACAATTAGACGAGAAGTGTCAAGTGGCAGATGATTATGAATCAAGGTTACATGAGGCAAATAAACAATTACAATCAAAACTAGAGGAGTTAGAAAACTGAGACTACCAATAGCGAGTCTTTATACAATGAAATGTTATCTTCGGATCTTCAGTATCAGACGGAAATTGATCAGTTGACAGAAAAAATGCAAAGTATAGATGAAAAGTGTAAAAAACTGGAATCTGAGAAAGAGGATTTGGCAACTGAAAATGAAAAATTATGGACAAAAATCGAAGAACGTGAACATTACATTCAGGTATTGTCAAAAACTGGCGAGGACGGGGAAGATGGTAGTGAGTCAGGAGAATTACAACAGCTTACATTGACTGTGTGTAAAAGGGAAACAGAAATACAGGAACTGAGAAAGAAAAACAAAGTGCTGGAAGAAGAAAACGACATGCTAAAAAAGTTAAAAGACAATTTTGAGAAAGTGAAATCGGAGCGTGATGAATTACTTAATGTTCATGGTGCATTATCAGATGATTTGAACTGAAATGAGAGCTAAATACGAAACGGTGAGATCGCTAATGGACGATACAAAAAAGGAGTGTAATAAGGAAATAGAGAAATTACGTGAACAGTTATCAACTGTTAACATTGATGTACTAGGACTTAGAGACACTCTTGTTAGCTTGGAATCAGAAATGACGCAAACGATGGATCAGAAGGCGCAGTTGATGGAAGCTCTAGAGGTAGAGAAAAACAGACGACAGGATGAGGCTGCTCAGCAGCAGGAATCGAAGGACGTTAGTGATAAACTGAATAAGGATCTGCAAAACCAGAGGAAAGCCAACGAAAGTCTTCTCAGTTTAACTTCGGAAAATACATCTGATGCGACATCAAGTTTCGTTTCTGCGACTGATAATGTGAAAGAAATGTCCTTTATGGTTCTCACATTTGATGCTAGTACTCAAACTGAGTTTGATCCAGAATCTGAGCAGCAATCGATGTCTCAAATCATGACAGAGTACGAGTCTCGAGTATCAGAACTATCAGGTGAAGTTGACTCGCTCAAGTCCGAATATGATGAATTGAAACTGAAACACGAGAATGAAACTGTTGAGCTGCAAAGGAGAATCGATCAAATCAAAACTACCGGGAGAATGTTTGACATGGAAAATGAAGGTGATTCTGTCGTAGAAAATTTTGAGGAAACAAATACCCTGGAAAGTAATGAGATGAATGATGAAGTTCCTGATGCAACACGAATGTCACATGCAGATAACGATACCGATACTAGCGCAAATCAGACACAGTGTGATGCTATAGTTTGTGAAGAGGAATGTCAGACAGACGTTACCATGGAAACGTATGAAGTAGTGGACAAATCAGAAGTAGAAAGCATCATAGAGCAAAGATGTAAAACTAAACTCTCTCAACTTGAATATGAACTGGAGGAGAAGTATGCTTTCGAGCTTCGTAATAAACAAGTAGAACTCATGGATCAATGTGAGAAGGAGAAAAAGGAGTACATGAAAGAGATGGATCAGACTTTAAAGCGTAAGATACAAGCCATACAGGCCGAGAAACATAAGGAGTTTGTACAAGCTCTGCAGAAAATGAAGAAGGACTTTCAAAAGCAGCAGAAGGGGAGGAAGCTCAAGGGCAAGGAAGGCCAGATGAAAGAGGAGAAGGAGAGCTCTGATGATGGAAGGCAGTGGGACAACAGGGGAATGTGGTGTCCAGGCTGAAAAAAGAAAACCAGGTATAGTATGTTTTCTTAGTAATTTTTGAGCAATACATTCATAAACACCAAATTGCTGAAGCTCATAGATGAGACAAACACAAGACTTAGTAGAAAAATACAAAGACAAAAACAAACCTTGACACTGAAATTTTAATCACATTTAATTAAAAAAAATGACTCAAATTCTAATCACATAAAAAAAAACATGAAAAAAATTGACACTCAAATTCTAATCACATTTAGAAAAATTGACACTCAAATTCTAATCACATTAAAAAAATTGATACTCGAATTCTAATCACACACACACAAAAAAAATGAGGCTCAAATTCTAATCACTTAAAAAAATTCCATACATGAAAATCTTATCACTAACTTTTGCTGGCTTTCTACTGAAAAAAATGTTGTGGTTATTTTGATTATGTACAGACCTTCCATATATTTAAATAACCATAGTTCTCATAGAGGTCTCAAGGGCATATACATCCATTGTATTTTAAAGCATCTCCTTATTGTAAGGTGACGATAAACAATTTGAAATGGACCAATCTTCATGAAACTTTGTAGATTTGTTCCCTAGGTGTCAAGATTGTGCACTTAGTTACTGATTTTAAGGTCATAGGACATTCCTGATTTTAAAGGTTTTGGATTTGTAATGGAGTTGGTGTGTATTGCATATATCATCAGAGACTTGAAAGTTTAAACACTTACTAAGGAGCCAATGATGTGTGCTGTTCATAGAGTTCCAAAGTACAAAGGTCAAGGTCAAAGGATTGACGAATGAAAGTGGTTTCCTCATCATGATACTAATTTTGAATATGTTTCACCTATCATTTTGCAGTTTCATAGATTTGTTCACCATTAGTCAAGGCTGTTCTCTTTTAAAGTGGGGTCAAAATGTTACACCTATCGTAAAGCAACCTCCAACTTACAGTCTTCATGAGTCAAAGATGTTTGCTATTCATTTTGGGTCAGAAGGTCAAAGTTAAAGGTAATAATTTCTGGTTCACACTATCAGATGTTGTTTTCCATCTATTGCCATAATACTTTATAGACTTACCTTCAGTTGAGGATATATTCTATTAATTTCAGGACAATGGGATTAAAAGTCAAATTGATGTAACTGTAAACTCTGTCATACCATAAATTATAAAAGTATACCAAGTGGAGGAAGAGGGAACATATTTGCTGTTATGTCTGCCTGTCTATTTGTGAGGTTGATACTTTTATGACACAGATTCAGGGGCTTTTGGTTTGTCCATATGGTCGCTCTCTCTCTGTCTTTTGACTTTGTGATTTTGACTTTTCATTTTGGATGTACCCAACAGAAGCTTTGTTCATATAAAGGTTTTAATCGGAAAGTAGGTCATATTAAAAAGGAAAGGTTTTTAACAGAAAATATTTGCCACAAGGAATGCTTAAGTGAAATAAGAAATGCCTTTCACCTAGCAGACTGAATAATGATCAAAGTTAATGTTTTATGCAGACAGACGGACAGCTTGATCGACAGCTTAAAAACCATATGCCTTGTGATATCTAATTAAGAAAGTATGTGAATTTTTTACATTTTTAAAGCAAAGTTTCTTTCTGATTTCAGGTTTTAGCAGAAGCTAGAGATGAGATGATGAGACAAATCGATCAGTTACAGAAAGAAAAACGAGTTCTCATGGGAGAATCTGACGATGAGCAGGATGACATGATTCCGGCAGGATTCTTCCTTCATCACGATCAGTCAGGGGACTTAGATTCTTTATTAACTCCATCTTCACCGTTTGACATTGGCGACGTTTTTTCTGAAGAATTTACCTGTCCCAGGGAAGATTGTCAGTTGCTTCACCAAAGGTACATGGAGATGCAGGATCGAGTCCAAAACATCGGCTTTGAGCCTATGGGAAGCTTTGAACAAAATGCTTCATTTGAACTGCATCAAGCCGGCAGAGCTCAAGGCTTTGAACCCGAAATAATGGATACCCCTGTTGAATCGGACGAAGCATTTGAACTCCGTCAATCTGGTAAAGCCCAAGGCTTTGAACCCGAAATTATGGATACCCCTGTTGAGTCAGAAGAAGCATTTGAACTCTGTCAATCTGGCAGAGCTCAAGGCTTTGAACCAGAAATTATGGATACCCCTGTTGAGTCGGTCGAAGCATTTGAACTCCGTCAATCTGGTAGAGCCCAAGGCTTTGAACCAGAAATTATGGATACCCCTGTTGAGTCGGAAGAAGCATTTGTACGTGAAGCAGTTCAAAGAGCGGAGGCTGATCGCATACTGAAACATCCAGAATTCAGATTTCAAAGCAGCAGAGATGATGAGGTGGTGGCGGAGATGAAATTAGACAAAAGAAAAGACTTGAATGAGGATTTCAACAATGGTATGGAAGTGAGAGAACATTTTATTGCAGAGAATGATCAACCGGAAACTGCAGTTTCACACTTTACACCAGAGAACTCGTCCTCAGAGGAAGAAGTCTTCCTTGTTGAAGGTTTTATTTCAAGTGAAGTTGCATCAAGAACAGAGATGGAGGTAGATTCTATTGAAACGCCTTATACGTTAGCTGGAAGGAGTTTGAGCTTACCAAGCATACATGCAGGAGGTGACGCAAGTGTAAAACCTGCTGAAGAACCGAGCAAAATGCAAACATATGCAAAACATTTTGTACAGTGTATTGAGGAATTGAAATCTAAAAGTGTGAGTGAAAGGGAGAGTTATTTCATGAAGCAGTCAGAAATCCAGGAGGGTTTGACATCAAGAACTGTAGACTTCTCTCTTGGTGTGGAAAAGGTAGTGAAAGAAAGGAAGGGTCGGAAACGTTATGCATCTCAGTCCTCCCCGGTGAAAACTGAAGAAACAAATCAATTCTTGCGTCAGTATTCTTATGAGGCTGAAGACATATTGAGTGTAGACACAGGGAGGGAAAAGGAAAAACAGATTGATCTGCTACCATTAGAAAGTAAGGTCAGCTGCTTAGAGTTCCAAATTAGTTTTTTGGAGCAGAAAATAAACAATTTGGAAAAAGACAAACGTGATGTACAAATTGAATTAGACAATGAAATACTACAAAGACAGCATTTAGAGGAGGAAATTGAAAATCTCAACATTGATGTCAGCCAATCAGAAGCTAAATCAGGATCTGAAAGGAAATCTCGCAGAGATCGCAATCAAAGCGGACATCATCTACAATCATCTAAGGACTTGGAGGCTAAGCTCGATGAATCTGCTCTTACATGCAAATACCTTGAAAAATCTCTGTCTGAAACACAAGCAAAGCTCGAGGAAGAGAGAAGAATTATTATGGACAAGGATAGAGAAATTTCTGATCTTAAAGGACAGGTACATGTCCTGAGTGTGGAAAAAAGTGAAGTAGAATATCATAAGCTGAGAATGGAGGAAAATCTAGAAAATATTCAAGAGGAGATTGATCCTCTGTTATCACAAATCAAAACACAACAGAAGGAAATTGAGATTCTAAAACTGAAGGTACCAGAACAGACGTCACTTTATAATCAACACAAGGAAACTCAGACTGTCGAAAATGTGGACATTGAGGCTAAGCTAGGTCATTCTGTTCTTACTAGCAAAAATCTTGAAAAATCTCTTTCTGAAACACAAGAAAAGCTTGAGGAAGAGAGAAGAAATATGAAGGAAAAGGATAGGGAAATTTCTGATCTCAAAGGACAGATTCATGTCCTGAGCGTGGAAAAAAGTGAAGTAGAATATCATAAGCTGAGGATGGAGGAAAACCTAGAAAATATTCAAGAGGAGATTGATACTTTGTTAACACAAATTAAGATTCAACAGAGGGAAATTGAGACACTTAAAATGAGGGGATCTGAAAGGCAGAGGTCCGCAGATACTTCAGATCAGCAAACTCAGACTTTTGAAAATATGGGTGAAACACATGTTAGAACTCTGAAACTTAGATCGGGATATGATAAATCTGATCAGGAAGAATTTACTTCTGAATCTGTTAACTCTACATATACCGCATCCAGTAATGTTCTTAGTGGAGGTGTAGTAGAAAAGTTGAAGGTTGAACTTACAGCGGCGGAGGAAGAAATTCAAAGGCTAAACGTGCAAGTTATAAAAAAAACTGATGAAATCGGTGAATTAGAAAGTGGTGTGTTAGATTTACAAGACAGACTAACTCTGAAAAATGCTGAGGTGCATAGTTTGTGCGAGAAAATGCAGGAATTAGAGAAGGAAAATGTGGAACTTAAAACCCAGAAGCTTAATAGACAGTCATCTGCAGACGAGCTTGAGATGATGAAGCTGAGAGGGCAGATGTTTGAACTAAATGAAGTGTTAGTGGAAAGGGGTAATGAAATTGTGAAATTGGAAAACATTATAGCTCAACTAAATACAGAGGTATCCAGGCTTGAAACCAGTGACCTTGATACTTCTTCTGAAAGCTGTCAGTATTGTGTAGATATGGACAAGACTGTCAAAGAGAAGGATGCATACATCAGGAAACTAGAGGAGCACTTGCTCGGGCAGAGCATGCTCCCATCACGTTCCGTTGTGTCTAGTCGAGAAGTAACCCCCACCCAGTCACCAAGGGGAGGGGCTGCAGATCATCATCATACTGCATCAAGGTGTGGTAGCACACCGGTTCTGTCTTTGAGAAATAGGGATGACGGTTTAAGTGAAGCAAGGAGGGGCAGTACCCCTGTCGTGGAACATGGACCTGAATCACCGCGGGATGGAGAAAAGACTCCGACAGAAACAACTGTACCACCATTATTTTTGCCTCAAAATACAAATTCTGCTCATACCAATGTAAAGGAAGGACAGAAAGTTTTACCACGCCCGGATAAAGCTGATGTGATTACAGATAATTCTTCACACATCTCTAGGGAATCAGATTCGAGGTTCAAGACAAATCGTAGGAAAAGGGAGCAACTGTCAGGGCGATACAAAGGACATGGCCCATTATTACCATGGCGATCTCCATTAGATGACTTTTCTGACCAATCAACAATCAGTGCTTTCAGTTCTCCAAGGCTGGAAAGGGGAGATTTACTTGATTCGCATTTTGTACCGGAGCTGCATTCCAGTTTCAGGTCAAGGTCACCTACGTGTTCCTCCGTTAGCGGTAGTGTTGACGGATCTGAGAGAATTCTATCAGGCTTGGGTCCTGATCAAGACGGACATGTGGCGTTAGAAAATAAACATTTTGAGCTCATAGATGAAATTACTCAACTAAGGAGGGATCTGAGGGAAACAAAATCTATTTATACCCAGGAAAATGCTCTGTTACAGGAAGCGTTAGATCGGGAAAAATGGATGAAAGAAAGCATGCGATCCAAACTTGGAATGTCTGGAACAATCGTTAATTTTGATTTATCGGCTGAGTTGATAGCTCTAAGACAAAAAGTGGCTATGTTGCAAGAGACAAATAAAATGCTGCACTCTGAAAACGATAAATGGCTGAGAAAGATTCAGGATCAGGAGCAGCTGGTTCTTCAGTTGCGAGAACAACTCGGTCAAGATTTGGACAATTTTGGGGAGGTGGATATTTTGTTTGGGAAACAAGTTCTTATGCTACAAAAACAAAGGAATGACCTGCTTGATAAAATACATGAAAAGGATTTGGAAAATAACCGGCTTTCGAATAGAATTGGTGATATGAACGTTATTGAGGAAAATTTGAGAAGGGAAAAGGACTTTCTAAAAGTCAAACTCCGTGAAAAGGAGGATGTAGAAGCAGAGTTGGTACAAAGGAAACTAGAAATGGAGAGGCTTGCTCAAAATCAGGAAAAACTAGAGGAAATGCTTTATCATAAAGATGAAGTTGAAAGAGAACTAATGAGACAAAAACGGCTTCTAGAGATGGATTTGTCTGAGATAGAAGCTAAACTTGAAGAGAAAGAGGGAATGTTAGAAATTCAGAAAAATCAGCTTCTCAGGGAACTAAAAGGAAGTGCGTCTCCGTCACCTGAACCGGACACTGTTGGTAAATCGGCAGATAAACGTTTGTCTGTACATGATGATCAGAACCTTGTGCCGTCAGGGCAGTCTGATGATAGAGATGAAGAGGAAGTTTGTAGACTACATAGTATGTTAGAGGAAGCAGAAGTACAACATTCCAGGGCCATACAGAGCCTGAAACACAAATATAACTCTGAACGACAGCAGACAAACGATACGTTAACGGAACAACACGGAGATCAACGTCCGTCTGGAACTTCTGAACAAGACCATGAGGTTTAAGATGAGAGGAATTAATTTTACCATGGGGCTTCTGTGATTAATTGTTATTTGATTATTATTTATGGTCTTGTTTGCAAGTGCCTTCAGATAGAACAAGACAGACAGAACCTATTAATGGACCAATATTTTTTTTAAAGATGCTAATGTTTAGTGAATATAAAATTAACAAGTGCTGCATGGATCTGTCTTGTTTTATAACAGTGAGGTTGCATGTCCTCAATATATGAATAGCTTCTTGCCAGTTTACAAGTATTGTGTTTTTTTTCTCGCAATCTAAATTTTTGTTGGTTGTCCCCTTAAACAGAGCTTTAATTTAGACACTGGAAAACTTTCTATTAAGTATACAATGCTTCTCAAAAACTTTGGTCTCTGATCATCATTGTAAAATTTTGTTGAAGTATTATCTTGGTAGATATAAGAATGATCATGTCATTGTCATATCTATTTTACACCACTTCAGCTTTCTTTTTTGTTTGTATTGTATTTTTGACTTTTTTTCATTATTATATTTTTTAATTTCATAAGAAATAAGACATGTGATTTTCTCTTCTATCACATGTCTTATTTCTTATGTCTTCTACTGTCTTGTTAATCTGTGTCATCTCAAAACTTGAACCTTAGAGTTTGTGAATGTGCCAAATCAGTATTACTACCATCGACCATGTGTTATTTTACATAGTATACTGCTTTCATTCTGCTTTGCTTTGGTTATATTTGAGAGTGCAATTTTGCAACAAAAACCCATTATCAAACCAATTTAGGAATTACACACACATGTAAATAGGAAGTAAGTTAAATAAGTTCAAATGATGCAAGTTTGGTTATTCCAATATTCATAGTAATTTTAATTATTACTATGCATTTTTGAATTTCACTTTAAAAATTTTGATTTGAATAGAAAATTAAGTATTACTGAAAGTTGCAAAATTTCACTTTGAGGTGAAAACTTGTTTTATCTTATATATAGTCTATATATCATAGGAAAAACAGATTGAAAAAAAGGTAAAATTTATATGCAGGAGTATATCTGATATACATAACTTTGTAATGATAAGGGTTCTTTTTTGGCATCTAAATTTGATATCTCTATTTTTTTCAATTTTTTAAAATGATTTTATGAGTAGACCACTTTGTCTAGTTCAGATACTTTACAATTTAGCTGAGTAGGATAATCCTTAAATCGCAAGATACAATATTGATTTTAATAAATTATAGTATTTTAGACATATTAGAAAAAAAAAATTAGAAGTCAAATTTACATGTACTTGACAAGTATTATATCATCTGATTTTCAGTCTGTTTCTCCTACATGTTCCTTAAGCATAGCTGCTTTCTTGGGTGCATGCTTTATGGTTTATACTTGCATGATTATTGTTGGCAATGCATAGATTACATCCTCTTTCATTGCTATTCAGAATTACCGAGGCTGTGTTCAGAGAGAAAATGTTTCGAAGCACTTGTCATTTTATTTGAAGTTCCTAAATGACCCAAATTTTGTGAATCAAGATATTAATTTTTTCTTGCATTATCTACCTCTACATGTGCTGTACGAGGTGAGAACTTTTGGAATTACTCTGAATAATTACCATTCCAATACATTAAAGCTCTTTTTTTTTTGCATTATCTCCATCAATCTCTCTCTAAATGACTGACTTAGCATTTCGAAATGTTTATTTTGCTGAAGACAGCCATTATTTAATTTATAAAACATGGACTATTCCATTTATGAAGAAATTTTGAACTATATTCAAAATTGGAAGCACAATAATCATTGTTTTGCACTGTGACCTGTCTGTCTTTAGAAACCTAAATGAAAGACTTGATTACCTTTAGGTTTAGCTGTAAAGTATTCAATGCTTCAAATATGCTACAAAATTGTTCATTGTTTAGTGATACAGAGTTTAAGGTCATTATCAATATGACCTTGAACTTGTCTTGAACTGAGAAAAGCATGTTTCACAGAGTATTGATATGATTTTATTTGTTTGTTTGAAAAAAAAACCACCCAAGAGGTGACAGAGTGACAAATAATTTGTCTGACCATTAATCTCAACAGCGTTTGTATTCTCAGATTGTATTGCTAATTGTTTGAAGATAAATTACTTCTTGTTTAATCTGGTGATATAGTTACACTAAGTACTGATTGTTAGAGGATAGACGTATATTTGATTACACATTAATCACAGGGTTTTAGATTTACAAAAGAATGAAACTTACAAAAGTGTAGCAGAAATTTGACTAGTTAACAAGTACTGATAATTAATCCCGTAACAAGTAGTAGGTGAGAGCTTGAATAAACATTGAATTTTTTGATAGAGAATAATTTCTCAGTATGGGTGTTGGATATAATATGATGTTGAACTATTCTAAAATGTAGATGGGAAGAAGGCATGATGCATCAATCACATAACATAAAATCCTACAAAGGTTCAGTTAGTAAAGTGTGGAATTAGTATGGCCATATAAGACAATCCGTCCAATTTTATTTATGAATATGATTTTCAGTTATTATATGAGTTATGTTGTATATTGTTTCCAGTTATATTTTATTTTATTTTACTGATTTTACTTGTGTTTGACTCCGGTATTTCACCAATGTGATCATGGTATTTTGAAATTCAACATGAAACCTATTTCATTGTATAGAACCAAGATAATTCATCCACAGATTAGAAATCGCATAACACAAAACCAAAATATTTCATTTTCAAGATATTTTAACTCTGCATTTAATTAATTTTCAATTGAATTAAATTGAATTAAGTTTAATTTAAACCTTTGTTAAATATTATTCATTAATGAATTTGTTTGCAAGATTTGTTTTAACATCTTGAAGATTAAACTTTGAACATTTGTAAGCTTTTTACGTGATTGTTTGTGCCAGGAAATTAGTACATGTAAAAGCCATATACTTTAAACAACATACACCACCACCATCGGTGGGAATTTCAAGTTAGCAAATGAAACAAAGTACACTAATAGGCGTTCACGTACAGATTTTATGATCGGAGATTCCAGTTTGTAGATCTATTAAACTTGTGGCCTTTGACTCTGTGAGCTTTGACTTTTGACCTACTGTAAAAAAACCTTCAACTTTGATTTACATCAATTGAACCATAAATTGGAGGACTTTGATGTAGATGTAGATGCCAAAAATCATGAATCTTAAACTTGAGAGAAATCATTTCAGGAAAAACTTTGTATCACCAAACCTTACAATTTTCAAGATCAGAAATCTGAGGTCAAAATGGTAATCAAATTTGCATAAATTATATGTACACTGGACATACTACATTGTTCACATAGGATAATGAAACTTGTCGCAAAAACAACATGAAGAATCAAATTGATTTTAAAGGTCATAGACCAAAGGTCAGGTACAGAGAAATCAGTTGTTGCCAGTAAAGTCTTGTTTGAAAGATACAACCTGTATGTGATAGGATCTTCAAGTCTAACATAAAAGAATCGGCATAATGGGAAGAACACTATTTAAACATCATGACATAGGTCAAAGGTCAAAGTCACATCACTGCATGGATCTGAATAATATTTTACAGATTTGTTGCCTATGGGACCATAGGTTGTGTCATGACCTTGATCAAAGGTCATGATCACAGTACATGTGGATTGAAAAATCAAAACACCGCCTCCATGGATTTAAATCTTTCTCAGAAATGTTGACAAGGATCCAAGGATATATCGTGTTCTTTATCCAGGGTTATTAGTCTTGGGTCAAGGTTACAGTACATGCAGGATAAAATATCATATCCGGCCATTATTTGATCGGAATACTATTTCATAGAATGGATGTCCATGACCCAAGGATGTATCATGACCTTGATCTAAGGTCGAATGTCAAGGTCACATTTAATGCAGGTTACGAAACCTTGTCTGGACTGATATTTCACTGCCTACAGTGTATATGAGTTTGAATTGTATTTTTTAAAAAATGTTGCCATGGATACGAGGATGCTCATGACTATGATCGAAGGTTATATGATTGAAGAATCTTGCGCAGGCCACATTTTTTTCACTGTCTGCATTGATCTGAATAATATTTAGGAAAACTGTTGCCAAGATTGAAAGATTGTGTCATGACCTTGTTCTAATGTCGTAAGTTCAAGGTCATAGTTCATGCAGGTTGAAACATCTTGTCTAGACATAATTCACTCTGTGTATGGATCTGAATAACATTTTACAGAATATTTGCTCAGGACCCAACATCCACAGATTCATTGTCCATAATCAAAGAATTTGTCATGACCTTTATCGAAGAAAATGGGTCAATGGTCAAGATCACAGTTTTTTCGGGTTTAAATATCCTGTCTTAGAAATAACTTTTTACTTCTTGGATGAAATTGAATATTTCACAGAATTTGTCCTGCCCGAGGTATCTCGTGACTTTAAAGAAAGGTCAAGGTTTCAGTGTTCTCGATTAGTAAGGTCTGATATGTTATAATTCTGTTTTGACTGAAAAGTTGTTGGCAGAGTTGAAGGACTGGACTATAGATTCATGCTTGTAGGGGCATTATATCGTAAGGCGATTATTTGATCACTTTCTCTGTTACTTCTTTCATTTTCTTTCACATTTATGGATTTGAATTTGTTATCGTGTTCCATACATCTACTAAAATTGAAGGGTCCAATGTATCGTTAACGGTTGGCGGCTTTCGTTGACAGAGCCAAATAGATAGAAAAAATTGTAAAAATACATATGCCTAAGCAAGTTACCCCCCTTCCCCCTCCTCAATTTAAGGAGTTCTTGATTTCATTAGAAAAATAACATGATCGTGAGTAAGTGAAAGAGGAAGTTCAGAACAGACTTGAAGGGGAAATACTTGGTACACTAATATTAGGGTACTGGAACATGGTCAATTCTGTTTGTGTTATTGATTAACCTGTATTGTCTGTTGTAGACGACAATCTCCTATTTGTTTAATTTTCCTATAACCTAAGTATAGTAAAGTAGGATATGTATACAAAGGTGTAAATACGGTCAGGAGTCACCCGTCTATGGGGGTTTAGTACACCTATTTTAGTTACATGATATTTCTGGCATGTCAGCAACTAGCACTGTTCTCTTTGTCTGCATGTCTGTCCTGAATCCTCTATCCCTCTCCCTTACCAAGATCTGCGCTTGCATTTCCCTCCGCCTCTGTGCAGGTGCATCAATTGTCAGCTACAATGGAACTTTTCCTTATTAAACTGAATACTCAGATTGAAGTTACAGATATTGGTCTCTGTAGAGCATATCTTTCCCTCGTCTCTCATGATGACTGTTATCCAGCATTACTATCTGTAGTCTGATAACATTTTTGTACTCTGTTGATAAGCTATTCAGTAATAATTCGTTTGCTGTTGAAGAACAGTGTCTGATTTTAGCATATGAAGTTGCACCATCTCTTTGTTCCAGCAATCAGATTTCGTGTGTCAGCTCGTATCCTACTCCACGAAAGGCTCTTCCTGAGGTATCTTCCTACGTCGATCGGCTCACATGGTGCTTTTCTTTAATATACCCGATTTTGGCTCTAGTTGCAAATCGTTGATAATGAATTTTACACATTTTCTCTTTTAACATGTTTAATAAACCAGAATATGCCCTTTTACCATACACACCCTCCTTCTTCAGACTTATGCCATTCCCATCCCCCTTCCTCATCCTGTCTAACAAATCCAGAATTTTCTCAATTTCTCTCAATATTTCGTTATACATGTATGTGAGAGACCGACAGTAATTCAATGGACTAAGTATGATCCAGGTATTAAAGTCATCTATTTTTCTATTGATCGTCTGACATATTAGACCCGGGTTATAGCAATTATTAAATGGAGGGATTTTCCGCTACTTGCATAAACATGAAAGCTATCTACCTGTCCCCTTAAAGAGAGGGAACCTTCGTGGTTTAAATCCCCCAACTCCCCCATTGAATAAGTACAAGATACTTTTTTGTGTCCCATTGTTATTGTTGATTCACTGCCTGATAAATGGAATTTTAACTTATAAATTCACGATCTGAAAGTCAATGAAAGTAGTGTTTGCTTCTAAGGTCAGGTATATTCTTGTAGAATGAGCAGTCGATCGAGAATGAAATAGCAGACGACGAATGGTTAAAATGAAAGTAGATCGCTTGATTGGTGACAATGAAAGATAGACCTATATAGGTTTATGTATACATGTATAAGAAACGGTTCAATAAAAGGGATATTGGAGATTCAATCACATTGACTCGGGTCGTTTTACCGTTTTTATCATGCTGATTTTGATGAATTTCATGTGATATCTAAACTGTGCCAATTTCTTCACCATTTCGTGTCTTCTGATGGAATGAATGTTTCGATTAACCTAATTTTCGTCTTGCCCAAGATTGATTCAAGAAAGAATGTGCAATGGATATTGAGTGTTTGAGCAGTTATAAAGACAATACTGATTGGAAATTTTCTTCGATATCGGTGCATTTGCTCAATCAATGAATATAATGTGTATTGGACAAACATGAGATGGAGGGTGACAAGGATTTAGTAGTGAAGAATGGGGTCCTGGGTGCCGGGGAGTATCCGATGGGACGGAGGTCAAACCTGGTCACTACCAAACAGGTAATTGAGTCGCATAGGTGACATAGGAGCATCTATTTTTTATCTATGTTCTTGAAATATGAAGCAGGTGCAATTTTACATGTATTGATACAGAGGTTTAACTTCCTCATGTAGCTTTATGTCCACGCTGTCTAGAGTTAATGTAGATACTTTTTTTCGGAGTTTTCTCATTTTATGTCATATTTGAGGGAATGATTGAAAGGAAGAGGTGGGGTTACAAACTCAGATTGTGGAGAAAAGATGCATACAAGATAAGATAGGCATTTATTATAAGAAGATATTTGACGTTTTTGTGGTTTCAGAAAGTTATACCGGTACTAACTATTTTTATAGGTATCCTATTGTGATAGATTCTATCATTTTAGATACACTTGCACTCTGATTTGACAAGTCACTACCGATGTAATCTACCGTAAGTGCTTGATTAGTAGACTTTTTTATGAAAAGGTAATGGTGCTGTTACACGTTTAATTCACCTGATTATGGATTCCTTATGAGTTAATTAGCTTGATTGACACGTCATAAGTAATCCTATAAGTGTATTGTCGATAACTACTTACATGTATATATGTAACACCGTGGCGGCTTCAGTGGAATTGCCGCTAACAAGTCTGAATGATCGTGCTCACAATCTTAGCGTCCGTACGGATGTCTTTCTGACGTCAATTTATGCCGAATAGATCTCTTTTTCCAATAAAGATAATATTCATGAATTTCAGGCAAGGTCAAGGTTGTAGACATATTTTGTCATGGTCATCAGACTTCCATCTTTGCGATTCTGCTATGGTTTTGATACGCCGTGCTACTCAGTATTTGAGTACTGTAACACGACGTATCAAAACCATTGGCTCGCGAAGTTGCCGTCCTTCCTTCCTAGGTCTTTGCGTCACTTATACATTTGCATGGTTTTCGGCTTACTATTTAGGATATTCACGCGACTTTTTTTTTTTTTCACAGAATAAATAGAAAGAACGTTATTTGATCTGATACTTTGAATATTAGGTAGTATCTTCCCGCCGCATTGTGACATAATTCATACTTGAATTCTACCAACTTCAAGGAATTGTTACATATAGTAATCCCAGATAGCAACACTGAGCTCTAGAAAGAAACTTGGAAGTTAATATTGATTTTTACCTGCACATTTCCTGGGTTATCTGATCAGACCTTTTTGTTTGATTTTCCGGAATAACGGATTTGCATTGTATCGGTTGTTTTCAACTTACTGGGATGGAAGATATGGGGTACTTGTTACTATATTTAGACTCTTCTGTTCATAATGTCCTGTCTAAACGATGGAATTATACTTATATGAAATGTAACTGTTACACCTCTATTACTTTCACGATGCTTCTCATTGGTAGTAGGATAGCATGTCCATGCCTTCTGTGCGACATCTTTGTCCTCTTCTAACATGTTAATCTCTGCAACTTCTCTTCACTTCACATCATAATATCTGATGGAACCGGCGTCGTTGTCGTTGTCGTCGTCGTCGTCGTCGTCCGTAGACAAAACTTTAACCTGGGCTATATTTCTTGAACCATAAGGGGTAGAGCTTTGATATTTCGCATGTAGATACTTTGTGACGAGACCTTTCATTTTGACCTAATGACCTTGACTTTGGACTTTGACCTACTTTTCAAAAACTTAAACCTGGTCTCAGACAAAAACCTGTATAGGCGAGCTATTTAATCTTTGTTGTACCTATGTTTTGGTAAATGGTCCTGGAGATATGACTCGTTGTCTCGTTATGTTTGGATGTTTATTGTTGTGGTGATGGTGACGTGGCGTCTAATTTTTCTTGCAATCTTGTGCGAGTGTGGTCCACTGTTTTCACTATAACATCGTCTGTTTGGATTTCTCATTCCTAAGATTTATTACAAGAGGGTGTTTCAGAATTCGTTTAACTTTTAAATTTTTGCACAAGTACCGATATATTCCACTGCGTGGAATCGAAACGTATGGTTTGTGATTCCTTAGATAGTTTTTTTGATAGATAGATAGTTTTTTTTTGATAGTTTTTTTTTTCATTTTCTAAGTTACACTTTACAAAACTGATGAGCCGTTGCAGTAGGACAATGCCTAATAAATCAATCCATATCGTCTAGGTATATGAAATGATCATTGTTTTTGCAAACACTTCAATAGTTTGTCGACGACAGAAACGTTCTTGATCTAGCAGAACTCTCGAATTGTTTGTAAAAACTATAGACTTTTCAGATATATAAACGATATGGACTTAATCATTAGGCTTTGCCCTACTGCAACGTCTCATTAGTTTTGTGCAGTATCACTTTAATGATGAGAAAACAATCAAAACCCTCCGTAAGGAATCACAACATCATACGTTTCGATCCCACGTGGTGTATTCGGAGATTTGACAAATTCTATTACTTTTTGCACTAATACCGATCTACTTGGAGATTCCGCAAATTTTAAATAACTTTGGGTCTAAATTTCATTGAATTGACCCCGTGAATAGAAGATATTGACAAGATCATTTAGTTTATAATTATGCTAACAGGTTCATATATAGGATATAACAGGTTCTTTCTATAAGGCGCTAGGCATGGTTGTCGTCCAAATTCGTATTCTATTGTATTTGGCATTATATATTTTATAAAAGCCTCTCACTAGTGCATACAAATGTGCATTTAATAAGCATGTTTATCTAACTGAAGTATAAAAAAACTTTTCTTCTCTTTTGAAAACTTTAAGGCGTATATATATGTATGCACACAAATGAAATTAAATGCGATTATCAGATTCTTTAAATAGTAGTACACATTTATCTATTTGTCTGGCTACTTGCTTAGGATAAACCGGTACAATGAACTCTAAAATTTGAAAAGATATATTTTTTAAGGTTTCTCCCATTTTAAAGTTTTAAAGAGTCAATCCGTTGCTACGTGTACATTGGCTTACTAAATTTTAAAATTGTTTTCCAGAATATTATCAATATATTAATTTCCACTATTCAAATGCTTCGAAGACGGTAATTACACGCACTTTACTTTTTGATGAAATTGCAATCCACCAAGTTTACAGAAAATTGTTCTAATTCACAAATAAAACTTTTTCTAAATTAAGAATTCTGCCACAAGCAAAAGCATACATGCACAAGTTGTAGATGTTAAAATGTGAAGAGTCAATTCATAAAAAGCGAACTTTTCACAAGTTTGTGTGTATTTTCACAGACTTACAAGTGTAATCCATGTAGGTATGGACATAGGCATATAAAGAGCATAGAGAGTGTTTTAACGCTATTAAATGGAGCATAGATAATATTCTAATGTTTTACATAGAGCATAGATAATATTTTCGCGCCAAGTAGAAAGCGCGGGAGTTGTTTTTTCTAATTATTATGTCGGGGCGTCAGATTGATTGGCGAAAATTCCCTGAAGAGAAAACTAATTTGAATAGATATTTATATTTAACCAGTAGATTTGTGTAAGCTGTTGTAACATTTTTTTACGAACATTCAGAACCTATAGGAAAATAATAAAAACTTGAAAACTCGAGGCAAAGTTGCTTGTCGTCCAGCTTCGTTATGACAGTGTACGAAATGAAATATTACCAAATATGGAAATTTTAAAAATGCTAGAGTTTCTAATGGAATAAGGACTGCTATCTGTCTTGTCTGTTCAGCTGCCTGCCCGCCCGCTGACTCACCCATCCGTCTGTTTGTCTGCCTGTATGTTTATCTGCCAGTCACATTGGTATCGGTACCGACTTTGGGCTCTGTCATTTTCTTTTCACCTCTTCTCTGTTCCTACACAAACCATCTTTTCTGTCAAGTCCCCTCATGTCCGACCGATTTCCTTGCTATGGTCCTTCCACACATTCAGCATCGATGTATTGGAATTCTAGAGTACTCATAGCATGCAATCAGAATTTTAGGTAGGAAAAATCAGAAACCTTGAATACGAGATGGCGATTGGCTGATTAATATTTAATTTATAACGGTTTTCGGGATGCTATAAGTCTCTAACAGATGATACAATGTGAGAAATATGGACGTTCTTCCATTAGTTTAGATGTTTTTATTTTTGGAATACGTTCCTCAATTTATATTTCATTTTTGAGCAAAAAGTCTTTAATTTTGAACGTAAAAGGCAGCATTTACATTTACGTGGATATTTGACGTGATGATGTTGTGATTTTCATAAATCTGGATAATTTATTTTTCCTTATAAAACAAAACTGAAAAAAAATGGAATTATTTTATTGTTAAATAGCAAATGTGGATTATTCCCTAAATTGAAATATTCAATTTAGTGCAAGTTTAATTGTGCGAAAAAATAGTGCGAAGCGAGAATTTAACAATGTTCCGTATTGATGCAATGCAGTTAGTCGGGGTAGAGGAAAGGGAGGGGCTTGTATTCAGCTGGTTACCGGACGGTCTTATGATAGAGACATCAAAACCCAAGGTAAAACACGTAGAGAGAGAGAGAGAGAGAGAGAGAGAGAGAGAGAGAACTTCGATCAGATGGTCAGAGGTGCAGTCAGAAATGCATTTTTGTTATCGCTATTTATAGTTCTTACATTTTCCATTTTGATTATTGACAAATTTTCAAACCCCTCTTCACTAAAAATAAAGTAAAAAAAAATTTTAAAAAAAATCACTGCAGAGACTTGGAAAAAGGCAGTATGAAGTGTAATGCTTATATTCCATATATTACATGTAGCTTTATATTAGATGATACTGTTTATGAAAACATAACTCTTCAAATCGCCCTAGTCAAAATGGCAATGATCGAAATATCGAGTCAAGTTAGAACTTGGTAGGACATTGAAGTAATGAAATTACGATCGTATATCATGTACCTTTAACACCCAATTTGTACTGGAATTTACGTATCACGATCTCCTTTGTTTAAACACCATTGCCACCCACCTATAATTGTTTTACTACCCCCTCTAGAAAGTGATAGCCCGTTTAAATTGTTATGTATTTTTGAAAACAGGTATGATGGTTTTTGCCTGTTGGCAATTGTTTTGCTTCTTTCAGATATTTATGTTATTTATTGGTGTATTAATTGTCACTTTCTGAAATAAATCTGATTCCGGTGTTAGATAGTCTGTGGTGAAATGGAAACCGGCGTCGTATAACGTATTACGGAATGGGTTTTCGAAGTTTTATTTTTGAATTGGCCGGGGTATTACCTAACTTCACTCTTGGCCATTTTGATCTAAACTGATTTAAAGTAAATATGAAATATTTGGAAATTTCATCAATTAAACTTCTATATTTCCATTATTATTATTTTTTGTTTTATTCTATAAAATAATTCTGTTTTCTGGATGACCAACAGTAGTATTATGGCAAAATTCTGAAGATTCGAGATGTCCCTCATGTAATGGTCGGAAATTGATTTTTGCCCGATTCTTGAGGAGAACTGGCCTGTACCATTCAAAAAGTGGGAGAAAAACAGTCTTCTATATATATAATGTTTTCCTTGTATGGCACTGTTACATGTAAATGGCGCACTCTGTAAGTCTGAGACCTTCCTGGTCCACAACATGGACCTAGACCTCCCTGGTCCACAACATAGACCTAGATCTACCTTGTATACATGTATATACCGGTAACAGTTGGTCCATCAATAATTAAGGACCTATACAGATTGTAGTGGTGTAGTCATTGCTCTTTTAGGGTCATTAATGTATCGGGTACGAGTCCCTAGAGGAAACACAGCATGCTAGGTTATTGAATTATCTTGGCAGTTGTGAGCGAAGCTGGACTAACAGAATGTATTTTGCTTATTTTACTTCTGTAACCCCTCAGCCTTATTCTATAAGTACATTTGATAACAGTCTTCACCAAAAAACAAAAACAAAACAAAACCAAACCAAACCAAAAAAAAAAAAAAAAAAAAAAAAAAAAAATCGTCCGTGGTTACCGGAAATAATCTGCTGGTCTAGTAGATATTGTCTAACAAACTATACGATTTGCCGGTAGAATTTGTCTTCGATCTTGTGATTCAAAAGATTTCATGAAGACTGTGAGAACATACTCTAGATTTTGGTTCTAAATGTTCTCGTAAAATAACAACGGAACCGTTAATGAATTATGTGTACTACACTGTCCGAATGTCTGTTCGTCCGTCTGTTTGTCACACTTTTGTTTTCCATACTTGTTTTCGCCATTTCTTGATATTGTGCCGGGGACAAAGTTTGGTGCGCGTATTTAGTACAGGTTTAGAAACTACTTATAGATGTCGAGTTTCGTTCATATTGATGCATTCAAGACAGAGTTACTGGAGTAGGTAGGGGAACTGAGAAGCAACATTCAAATATGTCTTTTGATTGCAAATGGTGTACTTGTTTAAGTTGTTGCAATATCATTGGAGATATCCTCTCCCAAAGGTGGGAGGGGGCAAAGTCTGTTACAGTATTTAATTTGATATCTGTATAAAAAGGCCGCACTTTTCTCCCTTTATACACTCTTCAACCAAACAAAGCCTGACTTTCGAACTCTCTGCCTTTGAAAAAGTATTTCAGAGGTTGATTTACACTAAGTTTTACATATCTCAAGTGTTTTGGAAGTCTTGCACAAGTACGTATCGCACACTACTCGACATGATTTGGTAGGAGCCGTATATTAAATAAGTTAAATAATTTTTGTTTGATTTACGATGTCATATAAAACAAATTCCATTTCACTCACCACTCCAAAGTTGTCTCGATAGAGGTACAATTCGCTATTTGTTTACTCTCGTGGACACAGTCTTTCAATTGTTGATACAACGATTATGAGTGAATGGACTTCTATTCAAATTGACCTAACAGCTAATTGCTGTGGACGAGACATTGAAAAACAACAATGTTGATTTGTGGACATTTATGTTAATTTATTTACTTAACCTACTCAATGAGAGTTTAATAATAAGTTTTAGTATCAAAAGACTCCATAGAATTGTTACGTGTTTAACGACTTCCCCAGTTATGACCGATTTTTCTTTGTGATGAATAAGAATTTCCTAACTTTGAATGCCAAGCAACATCACTTACTAGTCTACAATTATAGTATTTGTATGATATCATTATGTTTTGATTTGATTTTTCATGTAGTGTTCTTTGTGACACGAAGCGTTTACCCTATGAAAATTTCCGAGTATAAAGCGATATATATATATATATATATATATATATATATATATATATATATATATATATATATATATATATATATATATATAAAGAGCACAAAAGTGGTGCGAGAGACTCACGACATTAAATTAATTTACCTCAAATTTTCAGAGCACCTCGGCTCCTTCTTCAGGAGACACTCAGAACATACATTCAGAAAAAAAAAAATGAAAAAGGAAAAGAAAAAAAAATGATGAAAAAAAGACAAAGAAAAATAATGGTGTTATGTGGCTATGCTCTGGAAGGCATGTCATAAAACCATGGCAGTCAAAAAGTGAAGAGGGACGTTACAATGTAAGGCAGACAAATAAAAGGGGACGTGAAAACCATCCATTCTACTTAGACATGATCGCTAGGAAAGGAATCATAGAGTAAAACGAGGGAATGAATGGCAGGAAAAAATGAATGAAATTAGACCGCCATCTAGCGGATAAACGGTATTACTACGAACATGGAATATTTATTGAAATTATCTAAGTTCCTAAAGAAAAATAACGGATACTGGAGAAAAATGGGCAAATAAAAGGTGAGATGAAATGAAAAATACATACAACACCTTTAAAAGTAAGAAAAACAAGGCAAACACCCCCCAATAAAACATACATCCATACTGTAGCAAAGTGACCGGTGAACTGTACACGCGTGAGTCGGTATGAATAGAAAGTGGTATGACAAAAGGGGCGCTTTAAGGGGCAACCGAAAATAGGGAAAAATATATGGTTTTGGGACGAAGTCAGGCACTCGTTCACAGTTTCGTCAATTGACCTCCGTATCCAAACGGCAGAAATAGGGCGTGTTACAAAAAAGTACCCGTGAGGGAAGATCAAGCAGAACCTATCTCATAAACATAGTAAGTAAGGACTCTGAAATAAAGGCCTAGTACAAAAATCGAATTTAGTATTTTCTACTCATATGAAGAGTGTCAGAGCGCTTATTCAAGCCGTCTGGTTCAATGGTTTTCAGAGTATACTGCCAAAAGTTTTCCTTGGCTACTCTCTGGTCTATAGTCCAACTGACATTATGGTCTATGGGTACAACTTCCATGTCCTCCCAGGAGTGGTTATCCTGATTAAAGTGTTGGGCAACCGGTAGGTTCATTTTTCCGGTGGTAATGGATGACCTGTGGTTATTGATTCTCATGTTCAGGCCATCCTCAGTCTCACCGATGTACTGTTTCTGGCAAACTCTGCATGTTATCAGGTAGACCACATTTCTAGACTTGCAAGAAACATTTGTCAAGATTTTATATTCATGTCCGGTATTAGTACTTTTGAAGGTAGAAGTGGTCTGTGATCTCGGGCACAATTTGCATCTTTTGTTAGTACAAGTCGAAAAAGAGCCAACCGGCTTAGGGTTATCTAACCTGGACCTCACTAAATGGTCTTTGATGCTTCTTGGTTTCCTATACGAGACCAAGGGGGGAGAAGGAATGATTTTTTTCATCCTCTTGGATTGGTGGAGAGTAGACAGGTTATCTTTCAGGATCGCTGAAATGCCTAATAATGTCGGGTGAAAGGTCGTAACTAAAGGGATCCTAGACCCTAAACTTTTGGGTTTGTACTGGAGAAGGTCCTGTCTGTCAATCCTTTGAACCGCCGATATAGATTCATGTACAGACTTAGCATTGTAGCCACGGTGACACAGTCTCTGTGAGAGTTCCTTACTTCTTAAATGAAATGAATCATCAGAGGAGCAAATCCGCCTTATTCTAGTTGCTAGACCTTTAGGGATTCCTTTGAAAACATGGGGAGGATGACAACTGTCTGTTCGTAAGTATAGGTGCGAGTCGGTGTCTTTTGTGTGAAGATCAAAATGTATGCCACCGTCCCGAAGAGTGGACTTAGTGTCGAGGAAAACATTACTGGAATCAGAGATTTCTACAGTAAATTTGATGGATGGATGGAATTTATTCGTGAAATCAATGAATTCGTCAAGCCTTTGCCGGTTGCCCAACACTTTAATCAGGATAACCACTCCTGGGAGGACATGGAAGTTGTACCCATAGACCATAATGTCAGTTGGACTATAGACCAGAGAGTAGCCAAGGAAAACTTTTGGCAGTATACTCTGAAAACCATTGAACCAGACGGCTTGAATAAGCGCTCTGACACTCTTCATATGAGTAGAAAATACTAAATTCGATTTTTGTACTAGGCCTTTATTTCAGAGTCCTTACTTACTATGTTTATGAGATAGGTTCTGCTTGATCTTCCCTCACGGGTACTTTTTTGTAACACGCCCTATTTCTGCCGTTTGGATACGGAGGTCAATTGACGAAACTGTGAACGAGTGCCTGACTTCGTCCCAAAACCATATATTTTTCCCTATTTTCGGTTGCCCCTTAAAGCGCCCCTTTTGTCATACCACTTTCTATTCATACCGACTCACGCGTGTACAGTTCACCGGTCACTTTGCTACAGTATGGATGTATGTTTTATTGGGGGGTGTTTGCCTTGTTTTTCTTACTTTTAAAGGTGTTGTATGTATTTTTCATTTCATCTCACCTTTTATTTGCCCATTTTTCTCCAGTATCCGTTATTTTTCTTTAGGAACTTAGATAATTTCAATAAATATTCCATGTTCGTAGTAATACCGTTTATCCGCTAGATGGCGGTCTAATTTCATTCATTTTTTCCTGCCATTCATTCCCTCGTTTTACTCTATGATTCCTTTCCTAGCGATCATGTCTAAGTAGAATGGATGGTTTTCACGTCCCCTTTTATTTGTCTGCCTTACATTGTAACGTCCCTCTTCACTTTTTGACTGCCATGGTTTTATGACATGCCTTCCAGAGCATAGCCACATAACACCATTATTTTTCTTTGTCTTTTTTTCATCATTTTTTTTTCTTTTCCTTTTTCATTTTTTTTTCTGAATGTATGTTCTGAGTGTCTCCTGAAGAAGGAGCCGAGGTGCTCTGAAAATTTGAGGTAAATTAATTTAATGTCGTGAGTCTCTCGCACCACTTTTGTGCTCTTTATATCTTTTTTCTGCGAGAGACATGCATTAGCCTTTGGGCCGATCCGACATTTTCTGAATACTTAAAGTTGTTGTTTATTTTTTTTCCTGTGCTTTATATATATATATATATATATATATATATATATATATATATAAATATCGACCCTCCCTATTGGAATCGGAGGGATATATTCTTGTGATCCGTTTAACTTCACCTTTGTTATTGCTAATTCTGGCCAAAATGAGTTTTGATCTGTAGTTCATCAGGTCCCTACCCCATTGAAAGTGAATATGGGGGTTGTATAGGAATCACAATGTGTGTGCTTGTCCGTTCGTTCGTTCGTTCGTTCGTTCGTATGTGTTTGTCAGTCCGTTCAAAAGATATGAAAGGGTATAAATTGTGAATATAAACAAAAAAGGGGAGAGGGCTTGAATTTGGGCTTTGTTGTCCTGTTTTACCAAAATTTTGCAGCAGAAGTAGTGGACCTGTAGGTATGAACACGAAGAACAAGCACATGCGTCGATGTGACAGTGTCATTATGTACGGTAAGATGGATTATTTTAATTTACCACCTTTGATGCATCTATTTACAGTTAGAGAAACTGAAGCTAGAGTATGAACAGCAGTTAGAGAAACTAAGAGAAGAACTAGAGACAGAGAGAAGGGAGCGACAAAAAGAAGATGTTACCAACACACTGAATCTACAGTATCAACAAGTAAGCTTGTGCAGACTTTCTATGATATTACTGTCATTGATGAATAAAGAGTGTTAGATTAATCTCTGTTTGTCTGCTCCTTGACCTGCTAGTTTGTTGACTGCCTGACTAGTTTGTTGACTGAAAGACTGCCTCACTGGCTGGATAAATTGCTTACTTACAGGTTGGTTGATTGGCTAGTTGACTGATTGGTTTGTTGGTTTTCTGACTGACTTGCTGGTTATCTTGCTTACTTACAGGTTGGTTGATTGGCTGGTTGACTGATTGGTTTGTTGGTTTTCTGATTGACTTGCTGGTTGTCTTGCTTACTTTCAGGTTGGTTGACTTGCTTGTTGGAGGGTTAGTTTGCTGCTTTGCTATTTAACTACCATCCTGTCTGGTAGAATGCCTTACTGGCTTGGTCATTGGTTTGCTGTTTGACTAGCTTGGTTGTTGGTTTGCTGTCTGACTGGCTTGGTTGTTTGTATGCTGTCTGGACTTGCTCGGTTGTTGGTTTGCTGTCTGACTGGCTTGGTTGTTGGTTTGCTGTCTGACTGGCTTGGTTCTTTGTTTGCTATCTGACTGGCTGGGTTGTTGGTTTGCTGTCTGACTGGCTTGGTTGTTGGTTTGCTGTCTGACTGGCTTGGTTGTTGGTTTGCTATCTGACTGGCTGGGTTGTTGGTTTGCTGTCTGACTGGCTGGGTTGTTGGTTTGCTGTCTGACTGGCAGGGTTGTTGGTTTGCTGTCTGACTGGCAGGGTTGTTGGTTTGCTGTCTGACTGGCTTGGTTGTTGGTTTGCTGTCTGACTGGCTGGGATGTTGGTTTGCTGTCTGACTGGCTGGGTTGTTGGTTTGCTGTCTGACTGGCTGGTTGACTTCTTAATTGACTGGTTTGTTTGCCCCTTGACAGATTGGTTGGTTGGCTGGTTGGTTTGCTGCCTTACAAGCGTGTTGACTGGTTGGTTTGCTGTATAACTAGCTTATTGATTGGCTGGTTGGCTTCTTTCCTGGTTTGTTGATTTGCTTAATGCCTTACTAGCTGGTTGTTGTGTTGGTTTGCTGTCTAACTAGGGTGTTGACTGGTTGGTAGGCTGTCTTACTAGCTGATTGTAAGGTTGGCTTGGTTGTTAGTTTGCTGTCTGACTGGCTGGGTTGTTGGTTTGCTGTCTGACTGGCTTGGTTGTTGGTTTGCTGTCTGACTGGCTGGGATGTTGGTTTGCTGTCTGACTGGCTTGGTTGTTGGTTTGCTGTCTGACTGGCTTGGTTGTTGGTTTGCTGTCTGACTGGCTTAGTTGTTGTTTTGCTGTCTGACTGGCTTGGTTGTTTGTTTGCTTTCTGACTGGCTGGGTTATTTGTTTGCTGTCTGACTGGCTGGGTTGTTGGTTTGCTGTCAGACTGGCTTGGTTGTTGGTTTGCTGTCTGATTGGCTTGGTTGTTGTTTGCTGTCTGACTGGCTTGGTTGTTGGTTTGCTGTCTGACTGGCTGGGTTGTTTGTTTGCTGTCTGACTGGCTGGGTTGTTGGTTTGCTGTCAGACTGGCTTGGTTGTTAGTTTGCTATCTGACTGGCTGGGTTGTTGGTTTGCTGTCTGACTGGCTTGGTTGTTGGTTTGCTGTCTGACTGCTGGGTTGTTTGTTTGCTGTCTGAGTGGCTGGTTGACTTGTTTAATGACTGGTTTGTTTGCCCCTTGACTGATTGGTTGGTTCGCTGCCTAACTATGGTGTGACTGGTTGGTAGGCTGTCTTACCAGCTTATTGATTGGCTGGTTGGCTTCTTTCCTGGTTGATTAATTTTGCTTTCTGCCTTTCTTGCTGGTTGTTGGGTTGGTTTGCTACATACATAGCTGGTTGACTGGTTAGTTGACTGCCTAACTATTTGGTTGACTAGCTTTTGATGGTTGGCTACCTGACTAGTTTGACTAACTAGCTGTTTGACTTATTCCTTGGCTGCCTTACTACCTGGTTTGCAGGTTGGTTATCCAAGGCCTAGCTAGCTGGGTGACTTGTTGCCTGGCTGCTCAGAAACACAAAGTTTTTGACAGATATGACTCAATAATTATACTTCGCAGAATAAAATCCAGTTCATTTTGTTGCAGTCAGTTATAGGAATATTGATGTAACCAATGATTTATTTGTTTTGCACAGGAGACAGAACTTCTTAGACAGAGACTTGACAATGAGGGTCAGCAGCATCTCAACACTGTGTTACAACAACTCAATGATATAGTACAGTCTAACATACAAAACCAACAGGACAAGTTCAAGGTCAGTATATCTAAACACTGTGTTACAACAACTCAATGATATAGTACAGTCTAACATACAATACCAACAGGACAAGTTCAAGGTCAGTATATCTTAACACTGTGTTACAACAACTCAATGATATAGTACAGTCTAACATACAATACCAACAGGACAAGTTCAAGGTCAGTATATCTTAACACTGTGTTACAACAACTCAATGATATAGTACAGTCTAACATACAGAACCAACAGGACAAGTTCAAGGTCAGTATATCTTAACACTGTGTTACAACAACTCAATGATATAGTACAGTCTAACATACAATACCAACAGGACAAGTTCAAGGTCAGTATATCTTAACACTGTGTTACAACAACTCAATGATATAGTACAGTCTAACATACAGAACCAACAGGACAAGTTCAAGGTCAGTATATCTTAACACTGTGTTACAACATCTCAGTGATATAGTACAGTCTAACATACAGAACCAACAGGACAAGTTCAAGGTCAGTATATCTTAACACTGTGTTACAACAACTCAGTGATATAGTACAGTCTAATATACAGAAACAACAGGACAAGTTCAAGGTCAGTATATCTTAACACTGTATTACAACAACTCAATGATATAGTACAGTCTAACATACAGAACCAACAGGACAAGTTCAAGGTCAGTATATCTTAACACTGTGTTACAACATCTCAGTGATATAGTACAGTCTAACATACAGAACCAACAGGACAAGTTCAAGGTCAGTATATCTTAACACTGTGTTACAACAACTCAATGATATAGTACAGTCTAACATACAGAACCAACAGGACAAGTTCAAGGTCAGTATATCTTAACACTGTGTTACAACAACTCAATGATATAGTACAGTCTAACATACAGAACCAACAGGACAAGTTCAAGGTCAGTATATCTTAACACTGTGTTACAACAACTCAATGATATAGTACAGTCTAACATACAATACCAACAGGACAAGTTCAAGGTCAGTATATCTTAACACTGTGTTACAACAACTCAATGATATAGTACAGTCTAACATACAGAATTAACAGGACAAGTTCAAGGTCAGTATATCTTAACACTGTGTTACAACAACTCAATGATATAGTACAGTCTAACATACAGAACCAACAGGACAAGTTCAAGGTCAGTATATCTTAACACTGTGTTACAACAACTCAATGATATAGTACAGTCTAACATACAGAACCAACAGGACAAGTTCAAGGTCAGTATATCTTAACACTGTGTTACAACAACTCAATGATATAGTACAGTCTAACATACAGAATTAACAGGACAAGTTCAAGGTCAGTATATCTTAACACTGTGTTACAACAACTCAATGATATAGTACAGTCTAACATACAGAACCAACAGGACAAGTTCAAGGTCAGTATATCTTAACACTGTGTTACAACAACTCAATGATATAGTACAGTCTAACATACATAACCAACAGGACAAGTTCAAGGTCAGTATATCTTAACACTGTATTACAACAACTCAATGATATAGTACAGTCTAACATACAGAACCAACAGGACAAGTTCAAGGTCAGTATATCTTAACACTGTGTTACAACAACTCAATGATATAGTACAGTCTAACATACAGAACCAACAGGACAAGTTCAAGGTCAGTATATCTTAACACTGTGTTACAACAACTCAATGATATAGTACAGTCTAATATACAGAACCAACAGGACAAGTTCAAGGTCAGTATATCTTAACACTGTGTTACAACAACTCAATGATATAGTACAGTCTAACATAGAGAACCAACAGGACAAGTTCAAGGTCAGTATATCTTAACACTGTGTTACAACAACTCAATGATATAGTACAGTCTAACATACAGAACCAACAGGACAAGTTCAAGGTCAGTATATCTCAACACTGTGTTACAACAACTCAATGCTATAGTACAGTCTAACATACAGAACCAACAGGACAAGTTCAAGGTCAGTATATCTTAACACTGTGTTACAACAACTCAATGCTATAGTACAGTCTAACATAAAAAACCAACAGGACAAGTTCAAGGTCAGTATATCTTAACACTGTGTTACAACAACTCAATGATATAGTACAGTCTAACATACAATACCAACAGGACAAGTTCAAGGTCAGTATATCTTAACACTGTGTTACAACAACTCAATGCTATAGTACAGTCTAACATACAGAACCAACAGGACAAGTTCAAGGTCAGTATATCTTAACACTGTGTTACAACAACTCAATGATATAGTACAGTCTAACATACAGAACCAACAGGACAAGTTCAAGGTCAGTATATCTTAACACTGTGTTACAACAACTCAGTGATATAGTACAGTCTAACATACAGAACCAACAGGACAAGTTCAAGGTCAGTACATCTTAACACTGTGTTACAACAACTCAATGATATAGTACAGTCTAACATACAATACAAACAGGACAAGTTCAAGGTCAGTATATCTTAACACTGTATTACAACAACTCAATGATATAGTACAGTCTAACATACAATACAAACAGGACAAGTTCAAGGTCAGTATATCTTAACACTGTGTTACAACAACTCAATGATATAGTACAGTCTAACATACAATACCAACAGGACAAGTTCAAGGTCAGTATATCTTAACACTGTGTTACAACAACTCAATGATATAGTACAGTCTAACATAGAGAACCAACAGGACAAGTTCAAGGTCAGTATATCTTAACACTGTGTTACAACAACTCAATGATATAGTACAGTCTAACATAAAAAACCAACAGGACAAGTTCAAGGTCAGTAATTTGTGAATGAAGAAGATATGGGTTACCATGCTTTGATTTAATTTAAAATGCAGCATAAAAAACAAATAAAAATGAATCTGATTGTCTATAATAATTGATTATTGAAATCTTCTTACTCCTTTCTTCTCATATATGTCATATCTAACATTGCACCGATTTGAAAATATTCCTTACAATTTAGGATGAGTTGAACCTCCATATACAAGCTGTAAGACTGACACTAGAACAGATCTACCAAAGTCAGCTAGAACTCGTGGCCTCGGAACTCGACACCAAACATCAGGAGAACGTCACTCAGATCAAAGAAAAACTGACCAATCAGCATCAAGATGAGATCAGCAAGCTGGAAGCTGATTGGTCCAGACGTCTACAGGAAGTAGAAAGGGATCATGACGAGGAACTGAATGATTCTTTACTACAGGATTCTCTGAGTAAGTTTTCTTCACTGATTATTCATTAATTTTCAATGATTTATATGTGTTGTATTATTTAGATAATAAAAGCATTTTTTTAGACTCTTTCATATTATCTGTGGTACATGTACTAAATTTGAAGCTAAGTAACAGGGACAAACAATAGATTGTGCATATACTAACGCCTTCATTTGATTGCTATAAGATTGTTGCAGGGAAACATGTTTTGTTTGTTTCACAAAAAATGTCTTATAGTAATCAAATGATGTTACTGGTGCATGCATAATCTTTTGCTTTTGTCTCTGGAAATGGGCTTCAAATCTAGTAAAGTAACCATGGTAACTGCAGATAATAAGATAGGGTCTATTGTTAATGCCATGCATACTTGGTCTTCTCTTTTATGTTTTTTTTACGTGTTCATAAATTGCAATTTACCAAATTCAACTTTCGCACATCATTAATTCACCATTGAAAAAGTAAAATATCTTTCTATGTAGTATACCACTGGCTATGGGAATTAAGACCTACATGTATATATTATGCACCTTGAAGTTAGTGTTGTGACCTCATATCTCTTTCTTCACACATTTTGCTGTGAATTTCTTTCATTATTTGCCTGAGAAATTATTTTAATCAGTCATCTTAAAGTAGCATTTTTGATGTATATATTGCATGGACATAATGGCGTTAGCAAATATTTCATGAAAGTTCATACTGAAGTAGAAAATGCATAGCCAATGAAAATGAATGAATATACACAGCTTTAAAAGAAGCATGAATGACCAACAGTGTAATATACATGTATCTTCATTATGCATCAGGAATGTATGAGGAATATTCACAATTTGTCAATGCAGAAGAAACCCCACAAAAACAAAAAGTCAAGACGGCCAAGAAGTTGTAATTTTATGTGTCATGATAGACCCTTTCACATGATCTGCGATACTGAATTTGAAGGCCAGTTCCAGGGGACAAGCAATTGACCCTTCCGAACGTGGAAAAAATTTGAGAAATTCCACGACTTTACAATGCAATTTCGATGTTTGACCGAGGTTAGAAGCTTGTTTGTCCGAGGTAAAAATCATTGTGACTTCACGAAATTTTGCATTTTTTTGCTGCATTCAGAAGGGTCAATAGATTGCGTATGCACCAGTGTTCTAGGGTATTTAGTGCGAAATCATGTTTCATTTATTCCGCGAAAAATGTCTTTGAACAATCAAATTACGTCATTGGTGCGTACACAATCTATTGCTTGTCCTCCGAAACTCAGGACTTCAAATTCAGTACCGCAGATAATGTGAAAAGGTCTATGGTGAGGTATACATACATGTATTGAAGAATTTCAAGATGAAAAATTACCTGCAATGGATGAAATGGTTAGAGGCTTAAAAATTATACAAACCCAATGCTGAGTCCTTGGTTACTGAGAATTAATTTGTAATCGTTAAGTTGATAATTACTGAATGCAATGATTTACATGTATTTCCTAATATCAGTTGTGCAGACCGTCGAAATTGAGGTTCCTAGAGGTAAGTTTGTGTATGAAGGTAAACAACACAAAGGAGTCCCAGTATTTATAGAAGATGGATAGAAATATCAGGTTCAGAATCTGTACGTCTTAGGCAGTGTTAGATAGAAGTAATAGGGTAAACTATGCATGAAAATGGTTAAAGAACGGTTTAAATTACCAAAATAAACAACCAACAAATAATTTAGTCTGTTGAAAAAAAGAGTAAAATGTTTAACTTACTTTTTGGTATTACGGCTTGGTGAAAGAGCATGATTGTTTGAAATTAAGTTCATGTTATTCTTTTCTATAGGAATGTAAATGGTTGCATTTTGAAGTGTTAAATGATATTTATATGATTTAAGAATACTTTGTCTATTGATTGATTTTAATTTGTCAGGGATGTTTTTCAGTGAATTTTCGTCATCTTTGGGCTTTATCAATATCAAATATCATTAGATAGTAAAGAATCATCATTTGAATTTTCTATTTCTATTTAAAAATAAGGGCTCCCAGTTTTTAGCTCACCTCGACGAAGTTGAGATGAGCTTATGCTATAACCCCGACGTCCGCGTCCCCGTCCCCGTCCGCGTCCGCGTCCGCGTCCGCGTCCCCGTCCCCGTCCGGTTAAAGTTTTTGGGGTAACTCAGTATCTGACAAAGTACTGATGTTACAGTAACCAAACTTGCACAAGTGATTCATCTTGGGATGCTGAGGTGAACCCATGCATCGGATGCAGCATCTGACCTACATTTTCCGGTTGAATGACTTTGTCAATGTCTGGTTAAAGTTTTTGGGGTAACTCAGTATCTGACAAAGTACTGATGTTACAGTAACCAAACTTGCACAAGTGATCCATCTAGGGATGCTGAGGTGAACCCATGCATGGGATGCAGCATCTGACCTACATTTTCTGGTTGAATGACTTTGTCAATGTCTGGTTAAAGTTTTTGGGGTAGTTCAGTATCTGACAAAGTACTGATGCTACAGTAACCAAACTTGCACAAGTGATTCATCTTGGGATGCTGAGGTGAACCCATGCATCGGATGCAGCATCTGACCTACTTTTTCCGCTTGAGTGATTTTGCCTTATAAGGCCAATATTGTGCAAAGTATAAGTGCTACATGTACCAAACTTGCATATTGGATGTATCTTTGATCAAACTTTCATAATATGACCTTGACCTACTTTTTCCACTTGAGTGATTCTGCCTTTAAAGGCTAATATTGAGCAAAGTATAAGTGCTACATGTACCAAACTTGCATATTGGATGAATCTTTAATCAAACTTTCATAAAATGACCTTGACCTACTTTTTCTGCTTGAGTGATTTTGCCTTTAAAGGCTAATATTGAGCAAAGTATAAGTGCTACATGTACCAAACTTGCATATTGGATGTATCTTTGATCGAACTTTCATAAAATGACCTTGTCCTACTTTTTCCACTTGAGTGATTTTGCCTTTAAAGGCCAATATTGAGCAAAGTATAAGTGCTACATGTACCAAACTTGCATATTGGATGTGTCTTTGATCAAATTTTCATAAAATGACCTTGACCTACTTTTTCCACTTGAGTGATTTTGCCTTTAAAGGCCAATATTGAGCAAAGTATAACTGCTGTATGTACCAAACTTGCATATTGGATGTATCTTTGATCAAACTTTCATAAAATGACCTTGACCTACCTTTTCTGCTTGAGTGATTTTGCCTTTAAAGGCCAATATTGAGCAAAGTATAAGTGCTACATGTACCAAACTTGCATATTGGATGTATCTTTGATCAAACTTTCATGAAATGACCTTGACCTACTTTTTTTCACTTGAGTGATTTTCTTAATATACATGTACTTAGAGATATGATTAAATTGAACTTTGCTGCCGCGAGGTGAGCTTCGTAATCTTTGATTACACTATGTTTTTTTTTACACATAATACACAATGACACTGATGTGACTACTAACAAGTAAATTCTGCTTAGGGGCTTAAGCTGTACGTTATATGACATGCCAAGCCACATAAAACAAATGTCTTGATCATATTGTTATTGCCAAGTAACGGCCTGCTTTGTGTGTAACTTAATTATAAACGACAGAAAACGTACAATTTAGAGTGGTCAATCTGAATATATATGCACAACCAATGTACATGATGTAATTCTCTGAGATGAAACTATTGAATGGAGAGTGTTGCATATCACATGAAAACGCTCCTGACGTCACAATGCATAAACTCTACAGAAACAGGCTGCGGTGGCTGTTCTGACCTGCAAATGAACCCGCTGTGAGCTAACTTTTAACGTCACCTTTTACCTACGAAAAGGCAATTTCAGAAAACTGAAACAGACAACTGTTGTGCATATATATAGAATAAATGTCATAATTTGTGTTTTGTTACGGGTATGCAACACACAGCAAGTACATTTATCACGCGCATTACCTGTACGATAAATGCACTTGCTGTGTGTTGCATACCTGTAACAAAACACAAATTAAGACACTTAATCTCTATAAAGTGACTGACCATGATGCTCCTAGATGTAATCACCCAGCAAATATGTGGAAAAATATTCTCGTGTACATGTAATGCTTTCTTCTGTTAGCACATGATATACTATGTATTACGTTAATGATTTTTGTACCATGTACCCTTTAACTAGATATTTTCACTAATTTCGGCAAAGAAAGTTTCACTTAGAGATTCAAGAGGCAAACTTTTGAAAATCTATTGAACTTGAAAACAATATCATGAAAATATCTTATTGAATTTTCATGGTATTCATTTTTTTTAGCATAAATAGGTTTTTCTCATATTTGGCAGTATTTTGAAAATGGTCTATTCATATCAAATGAAAGTAACCATAATTCACATCTACCTACGCTTCCATATTTGGCACATATATCATACATGTATACATACTTTATAAGTATAGGATCTTGCACTAGCTCAGAGAATATATGCACACTACATACATGCTTAATCTTACAACTATATGTAACCTCATGGAAGAGAGGGAGGGAGGGATGCTTTTAAAAAAATGTTCTTAAACCAAGTTGAACTCTGCAAAACTTACTGCTTATTGTAGTTCTATACAATGTACATGCATTTCTTATGTTGAAAACAATAGATTCTGAAATAGAATATTCTCTGAGGGAATAAATAAAAAAATTGCTTGAGCTCTGAAATATTGTTAGCTTTAAGTTACTCAGTTTCAAACTCATAATCATCGTCAAGTTTTTGAAATCATTGAAAATAAAGCTAAGCTGCTTTTATTTTCATTTCTTTCTAAATATTTTCAAGTTTCTTTCACATCTCATCTTTCTGATTATTTTTGAGAAATTCAGGATATTATCATGATTATACAAGAGATTTTCTCCAGCTAATTTCTGATACATGTACATATATGTAATCTGATAATTATATGTTTATTATGCTGTATTGTAGCTAACCAAGAGGAACACCTACAGAGGTTACACAGAAAACTGAACGAGGAACATAAAGAACTTCTCAAGGTTTGTTAATATGATGTACGTTAAACCGGAAAAATTGTAAAAAAACATGTTTGACTGAGTTAGTGCCGTAAATTTATTTACGATAGAATAGAAGACAAAGCCTATGCACTAATTCATGATTACACTATAGTCTAATTGAACTTTTCAATTTCTTGCCCCTTACCTCTGATATTTAGTACTTCTGAAACTAGATCACATACAGTAACCTTTGGTCTTCCTGTTTTCAGTTAACATATCAGTTTTCCATTAATTTGGTAAATTACATAGCTAAAGTCTTGTCATATCAAATATCTGATCATTGAATAATTTTTGTTTATAAGTATTCAAATTCTCGAAATTCTTAAAAAAAAAACTTTCATTAATAATCAGAAATTAGCCGCTGGTCTTCCAAACGTCCCGCGTACACCGAAGAAGAAATCCCGCAGTCAGGAGATCCAGACGGAGTCAGAGGAGGGGGACACTGAGACGGAGAGTATCCTGTCAATGCCGGTTACAGGGGAGGAATATCAACGCCTGGAAGAGCGGGAGAAGTTATTAACTAAAGCTGAAGGTAGATATTGCTTTTAAATTATCAATCTGTGCCCCCTTTTGCATAAATTCTTACATTCATTTTCTGAAAATTTTATATCTTTTTTTTTCCTTTATTACTAGATTGTAGTCTAATAATATTTCCATTTAGATCATTTGCTTTCTTATGAAATTATGATTACTTATTTAATATAGATTCTGAAACAAATCTTTATTAATTTTTGTTTGAATTTACAAAAGAACAAAGAAATCAGAAGTTATGGAAATTCTTAAAAATTGCAAATTTTCGTGTTGTCAATTGTGACATCACCTTTTAATTTTGAATGTAGGAAGAATTTACCAACATTATGAATCTTTTGATGATGTTGCACACCATTCATGCAATGTTCCTGCTAATAATGGTGTCTGATATTTATCAGAAAAAAATGTACAGTAAACTGCGTATATAACGAAGCCCAGGGAACCATTGGTCCAAATTCGTTACAGCCATATTTCGTTACATGCATTTTGATGCTAAATATGTTTCCTTGGTGTGGCTATTCTGAATAAAAGGTTAAGACCAGTATTCAATAGCTATGTTGTGATTCATTAAGAAAGCATCTTTACAGTTGACATGCCGATAGATATTAAATAATTGGCAATCATTTTCTCCTGTGTATACAACACATCTCCTAATATAGGTAATTAGCGTAGGGACAACAGAGGGGGAGAGCAATTATTTGATAATTAGTAATTATTTGTCCGCCAGGTGTCTTTATTGAGAATATCTGGAGGACATTTCGTTGCATCAGGTGAAAATAGTAAAGAAACTTTGACCATGGGACCACGAGATGGCTTCGTAAAAGCCGATAATTCGTTATATACAAATTCGTTACAGGCATACAAAAATCAATGGAGAGTAATAGGACTTCTGCAGGAACTTCCTTTTTACTTCGTTACAAGCAGAATTTTGCTATAAACCTGTTCGTTATAGGTGAAGTTTACTGTAAATCTAAAAATGTTGGCAGTCCTACTTTTGGTATAATTTTGGTTTGCCAAATGCTAATGTTTGACTTGTGATGCAAATAAAAGTGCACGATCGCTTTGTAAAAAAAATCTTAAGAAATGATGCAATTCTTCTTTTTGGCAGGTTTGTCTCAATTCTTATATAGATAATACTGTCACATTCCTGTTTTGACTTACAATAAGTTATTTTTCATGAAATAAAACTACTAATTTCTGATTTGTTCCTTACATGTAGACAAACTATACAAAGGCAGCATTATAAACTCTAAAGACTGACTTTTACACGCTGTTCAGGGTGTTGTTGAAACTTGATACCTTTAAGTGTTTGAAACTCTAATTTTATTAATGACTTCTTTTCAGAATTTTTCATTCAATATGTTGAACAAAGAGCTGATTCAAATTTCTATTTTGAAGTAGCTGTCAACTTTTCCCTTTAAATTTCAAAACAAGGACTCAATCTCCATATTTATCAAGAAGGCCACCATTAGCACTATTTGAAGAGCAAATTTCTTGTGTCATTTAACAAGAATGGTCAATATGCTGACTTTCAGCCCGTCCTCTTCCATTTAAATTGTTCCTGAACTTTAATTTAAATCATTAAATTTGATCCCCACCCATGGTTCATTAGTTCTGATTCTAAAGACATTTCAGCAAGTTTTTATCTAACGTTATTAAACAGTGACGGTTTGATGAACAGTTTAACCTTCATTTGGTGTATTGGCAGTCGGGGTTGTATATTTCTCGTGAGGTCTTCAGTATTTGGACGTTTATTGACATTCAACATGATTTATGATAATTTCTTCACACTGAGGAACTTGGTTTAATGGAGTTTTGCAAAGGTAAAATTTAATATTGAATAAATTAACATGAGAAAAAGGATGGTACATTTTCATTTAACAATATATATTTTCATTTCGTTTGCAATGCAAAAAGTGATAGTTTAGGGATTAATTTTGGTGTACAATGTATGTCTTTCTGATGGTCACATAGATGGAATATTTGGATTAAACTTACTAGCATGTGCCTTTTAAAGAAGTTATACCATCAAACTAATATAGGTAGGATCAAGCATGATGCCACTTGACACCTTCCCAGGGTCAAGGTCACCTTCTAGATCAAGGTCACAAGCTTATGGTAAAACATGCTACAATCATCATTCTTGTTTGTGAACAGTTTCATCTTTATACTGTGCAACTAATTGTCATAATTGATGTCATTATGTCATGATTATGAGATAATTAAAATTGAAAAAGCATATTATAATTCAACCTATGATTATAGATGATTACTTAATGTACATGTAATTACTGATTCAACTTTCGTCTTTTCCACCAGATATTCACAAGACGTTGGAGACTCAGCGTGAGGAGATAGCACAGCTACGATCACGTATGTTGACGGAGTATGAACAGTTACTGGTGACGCGCGCTGACGTGATGTCAGAACAGACGGAGGAAGTGGAAAAACTCCAACGTGAAATGGAACAACTACAGCAAAAATACGAGGATCAGATCAAAACCTTCCAGGCCAAGATAGAGTCCCAAGCAGGTACTAAACATGTATATACTAGTGTTATGAAATGGAACTTATGGTTAGAGGTGTTATTTGGATAGGAAATGCTGTGATTCTCATGGAATGGATGGATGAAAATAGCAATGATATTGGCAATGATAAATTGCATATCTTAGCTTTATATAAAATTCTGTACAAATTTGACTGTAAAAACTAGAACATCATCATTTTCTTGAATCTGACTTTTATGAATTGCTGTAATGAGATTTTGCTTCAGTGACACGTGCATTTTTAAAAATTTAGCAAATATGGTAAAGAATGCACAAGTTCGCAATAAAATTTTTTCATTCTAGAGTAAAATGTTTATAGTGTTGAACTTTCAAAATTAGCATTGGATCAGATAGTGAACATGGTGAAAAAAGTACTTGAAGATGATCAGAATTAACCATGTGCGGCAGTACTATATTTCTCATTGAATAAAGTCACTATGGGAGTAAATCTGCAGAAAGTATATATTTATCTTCTTTTATTTTCAATTTTTTTCAGAGGAAGCCATTCAGAGCAGATTAAACGAAATTCACAGAAAGGAAATTGAGGATTTGAAAGTGTATTACGAAAGCCAGCTTGCAGAACTCCGAACCCAGAATAATGTCGATGATAAAGTGACCCCTGGTGGCAGTATACAAGATCAGGAAGTGACATCACAATCAGATCACTCCTCAGAAAATGATGATTTACGGAAGGAGAAGGAATATATAAAGAGTACGACAATGTTAACGGTGATTTCTGATGATGAAGACGAGGAGGAGTGTAAGTTAAGTGAAAGTGAAAGTAGAGGTGGGGGTGAAAATAAGCCAGAAGATGTTAAGAAATTATTAAAGGAGAGAGAAGTAAGAATAGAAGAACTACAAGAAAGGATAAATATTGAAAATCAGGCAAACCTTTCTCTGAGGGAACAATTGATTCAAGCCGACGGGAAATTAGTTGAAATGGAAAAAATGCTACGGACTCGACAATGTGAGATTGAGGACCTTAAAGGAAAAATAACGGAAAAAGATGCCGTACTGAATATGGCAGAGGCAGAAAAACGGGAAATAGAAGAAAAAGGTATTAGAGACTTGGAGGAATGTGAAATCAGGCAGAATAAAACTATTGAAGAACTCAACGAGAAGTTGATCAATATTCAAAAGGAACTTGAAATGTCTCAAGAACAAGAGCAAATACTTGAAGAACAGTTGAATGATATTCAGATTCCCAGAATGCTCATCATTTATACCATAAGAGGGAATTAGAGGCGATAAAACAGGACCTTGAACACGAACATAGGGTTGAAATATCTACACTGCAGTCAGAAAGCAAGGTATAGAATGTTATAGATTAAAAAAAAAGTTGGGTAGAAAGGACTGCAAATTTCACCTTGGGATATTTAGGAAAATTTTCATGAAAAATTGCATTTGAAGCTGTATAAGATTTGTCTGTATAAATACATGTATACCAATCATTGTAGTTGAATGGTATATAGCACATGAAAAGAGATTTTTCAAAATCTAAATTATGATAGAATTAATTTCATAGAAATTGGACAGCATACCCATTGCATAAATGGTCAAATCCCCCCCTTTTTGACCAAGACCCCCCAACTGCTTCAGGCATTCAACACTTGGCTTAATTGAGCTGTTTTCATGGTTGTCACTATCAATTTAGCATTTTCTCTCTGAAATTGTTAAAAAAAATCACTGAAGTCTTTACTATTTGTATTTCATAGATTCCCTAACAATAACTAAGTACTATTTAAGGATGCTCCTGGTTATCATGTTGCAATTAACTTTGAAGGATCTTAAAATGATTCTACTTTTACCATTCCTTTTAACACAATGTATTGAGATTTAAATGTAGATATATATAAGAAAACCAGAGTTAAGGAACTTTCTTCAGTACTTAAACTGAAAATCCAACATGGTTTTCATGGTTATATCTTAAAACATAGGACATGTAGGTAGTATATTACATTTTTTGAGAATTTCTATTACATATACATCAGTCAGGGGTCCAAATTAAAAAAGTTATAACTTGCCCAAGTAACTGGTTTTTAGTATTTATAACTTAAACAAGTTATAACAGCAAATTTTGAACCTTAATATCTCCTATGAGCTTTTTTCTTATGAACTGAACATTTGTAACTTAATAATATCTCACTATCCAGCACATGCTTTGTAGGTCTGGTGCAAAGCTATCAAACTTCTCTGGGGAATATTTATGTCATTAAATCCTATTTGCCAGCAACAGACAAGCTAACTACCAAGAAAATTAGGTCAGAAACATAGTAAAGGCCTAGATGCATCTTCTGAATGTGAATATTAACAATAAATCACAATGCTTTGAGTATAAAACATGTTTAAATCAAAAACACTGTAAGTTATAACTTTTTAAGTTATTGGAGAAATTCTGAGGAAAATCTGCTTTTTGTGTCGCCTGCGAAGCATAGCGACACTTAGGGATCACTTTGTCCGTTGTCCGTCTGTCCGTCTGTCCGTCCGTCAGTCTGTCAGTCTGTGTCTGTCACACTTTGGGTGTCACAGCCCATAACTTTTGATTGGTAAGTGATAGGGCTTTGATATTTCACATGTGTATTCCTTGTGACAAGACCTTCCTACACATACCATAATTTTTGACCTAGTGACCTTGACCTACATATTTGACCTACTTTTCAAAAAAATTAAGAATGGATATATCTTTCGATTGGTAAGTGATAGGGCTTTGATATTTCACATGTGCAATCCTTGTGGCAAGACCTTTCAACACATATCATAATTTTTTACCTTTTGACCTTGACCTAGATATTTGACCTACTTTTGAAAAAAAGATAAGATTCGCTATATCTTTTGATTGGTAAATGATAGGGCTTTGATATTTCACATGTGCATTCCTTGTGACAAGACCTTCCTACACATACCATAATTTTTGACCTAGTGACCTTGACCTACATATTTGACCTACTTTTCAAAAAAATTAAGAATGGATATATCTTTTGATTGGTAAGTGATAGGGCTTTGACATTTCACATGTGCAATCCTTGTGGCAAGACCTTTCAACACATACCATAATTTTTTACCTTGACCTAGATATTTGACCTACTTTTGTAAAAAGATAAGATTCGCTATATCTTTTGATTGGTAAGTGATAGGGCTTTGATATTTCACATGTGTATCCCTTGTGACAAGGCCTTCCTACACATACAATTATTTTTTACCTAGTGACCTTGACCTACATATTTGACCTACTTTTCCAAAAAATTAAAAATAGATATATCTTTTTATTGGTAAGTGATAGGGCTTTGATATTTCACATGTGTATTCCTTGTGACAAGACCTTTCTACACAGACCATAAAATTTGACCTTTTGACCTTGATCTTGATATTTGACCTACTTTTCAAGAAAAGTAATATTGGCTATATCTTTTGATTGGTAGGGGATAGGACTTTGATATTTCACATGTATTTTCCTTGTAACAATGCCATTCTACACATACTATAAGTTTTTTACCTTTTGACCTTGACCTACATATTTTACATACTTTTCAAAAAAATTAAGAATGGATATATCTTTTGATTGGTAAGTGATAGGGCTTTGGTATTTCACATGTATATTCCTTGTGACAAGACCTTTCTACACAGACCATAAAATTTGACCTTTTGACCTTGATCTTGATATTTGACCTACTTTTCAAGAAAAGTAATATTGGCTATATCTTTTGAATGGTAGGTGATAAGGCTTTGATATTTCACATGTATTTTCCTTGTAACAATGCCATTCTAAACATACCATAATTCTTTACCTTTTGACCTTGACTTAGCTATTTGACCTTCTTTTCTAAGGTTGTATATATCTTTTAATTGGTAGGTGATAGGTCTTTCATATTTCTTATGATGAGACCTTTTTGTTATCAATTTTTACGTAGTGACCTTGACCTAGATGATTGACACTCTTTTCTGAAAATTTGAGAATGACCATATCTTTTAATTTGTAATTAAGAGGTCTGATATTTCAAATGAATTTCATATGACAAGACTTTTCTACTGATGCCAATAATTTTGATCCACTTTCTAGAATAATAATCAAACCGCTTCGCAGGCGACACAAGCATTCCTTGGATTGCTATTTTTTATTTAAAACTTATTCAAGTTATAAATTCATGAACATAACTTGTATAAGTTATTACTGATGCAAGTTAATTAACTTCTAGAAGTTATTACTCATATAAGTTGGACCCCTGACTGTACATCAATGTATTCACAATAAGTTCAAGTTTGTTTATACATATGTAGTGCTTTAAATTTCTAGAACATAGTCATGTATGATAGATGAGACAATGCTTTGAAGTCTCCATTTTGAAGATTCAGACTGAGTGTAATAGATTTAATCAAACACATCATTTAGAAAAACATTGAAAACACATTTTGAACTAAATTATTCATAGATACAGACATACCAGAGGTGGCCCCCAGCTCTCTTACAAACAGCCTTTAAGTACTAATTTGAAACTTTGAACATGTTGAATAAAGCTGTTTTATTTCAATATTTTCCAAATTGGACATATCTTGATCTTGATAGAACTTGTCAGGTGTAGAAGATAAAAATTGTTTAACAGGAGTATGTAATTAGGTCTTCCGACTTCCGTCGGAAGACCTATTGTTTTCGTAACCGTGGAAAATTGGATCAGCGATTTCTCAAGAACCCTGTAAGCTAGGACAATGAAAGTTCTCCAACGTTACGTTTGGTGTAAAAGCTAGATTGGTCTTTTTTATTTTTGGTCTCTGTTATTTTTTTATCATGTTTTTTAGTAGATTCAAATATTTGACGGGAGCGTCGAATTACTCAAAAGGACCGAAAATTTCATGTTTTGCTATTTGTAAGCTTAAATATCTCGTATTTTGCTATCTACAATTTCCATTCTTTTTGAAAGTCGACAGCCATGCAAGATATGAAATGCTAGATGCACACTGTAACGATTTATTACGATGACGTCCTTCACCGTCCTTCATATTTCCAAATTCAGAAGTTCATAGGAGGAAGACACTTTTTTGCTTATAATCACTCAGGGGTATAACTCATTTCAGTTATATTTTTCGTCACTGAAATCAGTTATTTTTCTTGCAAGATATTTATAGAATCACCCAGAATATAACTGGTTCAGGTTACAAAACTTTCCAAGGTCAAATACGATTATATCATCCAATGCGTACAGAAAAGTTTGACTTCATCAGATACAACATTGGTGCCTCTTTAAAAATAAATTAAGGTCACAGCTGGATAAAATCATCTTTGTGCAAAATCTGGGTCAAAAATAAATATAACTGAAAGAAGTTACTTTTAAATAACCATTTTTGGTTATATTTTTTTGGTATTGCTAAAATCTTCTAATCCAGATTTTTCCTGCTGATAATCAAGTGTTCAGTATCATCTTAATACATCAATACCTTAAATTTTGTAAAATAATCCTTTACCCAATGAATAAATATGAAGCAATTCCGATAGGAATTTTTATATGCAGAAATCAGTTATTTTTCATGACCTACTTTAACATTACTGATTTTCATAGAAAGAAAAGTAACTGATTTCGGTTATAAAATTTTATCACTGAAATGAGTTATACCCCTGACTGATAATAGTAAACAAAAATTAAGCTTATGAAGTTTCCTAAAAATTTCAATATTATTATTTTTTATCCATATATCTGTCTTATTTAGTCTTTCTGATTTTTCCTATCTCTTACTGTTGAAAAGATATGAGCATCGAAATTTTGAGTTGGGTATTTCGACACACCTTCACGCCAACAGATCGGGCGCACACTAAAATTGGTAGTCCGAGTCCGACTCGAGAAAAGCAGTGTTGAGATTTTCAAATTCCGATTTCACGGCAATGATGAATATGCATTTCATAAATACATTTCGATATACACAATTTGATTTTAAAACAGTTGATTAATTTAGAAGAGATCAGCTACAAACCAGAATTTACACACAAAAAGTGGTAGTTTGATCCCGATTTCTAACCTACAAACCTGTTTCTAAACTTCAATAACTATATTTTGAACATCAAGTTTAATTTCTAATTCTAGCAAACGTTCGAACATAATTTTCGGTTGGTTTATTTACAAATTGATGAACAATTTCTCCAACATTCTTCCCTCCCCTCGTTTTTCGAAAACAGTTCTGTTTATATTGAACGATGTCGCCATGATGGAAATTCAAAATAAACTTTGAAAAAAGGGAAGGGGGGGGGGGGTCCAAATTTGAACCTGCACAGCGAGAACCTCATTGTATTTATATATATATATTGAACGTAACTTGTTATTACCATTTCTCTTCTCAAGAAAATTGGTTCTACAGCTACGAGCTCGCCTTTTTATGGGGGAAGGGGGCAGGAAGAATTTGCAAAAAAAAAAAAAAATCCCGGCTCTGAAAAATGCTGAAAAAAATATTCCGGCATAAAGGGCCGGCAATTTTTTTTTCCCGGACCATGCAAAAGTAAGGATACATTGCATGATATGGAAATTTTTGCTGGCCCTTTGTGCCAGACAATTTAAAGTCGAAAAATTAATTAATATAAATACAAACTGTTCACATAGCTGTATCTACCAGAGACCTAATACGCATAGGCACAAAAATCTAGAAAAGGTTCTATTTAAACATCATACAATCTGTCTGAAATTCGCTAATTGCAAAGAGACATCTGAAGGAACGGTTATTAACTCATACTCTGTAACAGCGGGGAGTTTAACTTACACAGACATTCACAACATTTGACAATTTGTTTAAATCCGGCCCGAAGAACCGGCGAAAATTTTTCTCCGACTCTGGTAATGGCTGAAAAAAATGTCCTGCTCAGAAAATTGCTGAAAAAATTTTACCGGCTGGCAATAGAATTCCTCCCCCCCCCCAAATCAAATGGTTGCTCACCAACAATTATCGGTTTGAAAATTTAATGTTACTGCTATTTGAAGACTTAAATATATAATATAAATACATGTAATGTGACGTCCTTCATATTTCCAAACCAAAAATTGTATAGGAGGGAGACACTCTTGTTGCAACCGCAACAAGAAACCTTTCTAGTTTTATATGACTGATTAGGTCTTCCGACTTCCGTCGGAAGACCTATTGTTTTCGTAACCGTGGAAAATTGGATCAGCGATTTCTCAAGAACCCTGTAAGCTAGGACAATGAAAGTTCTCCAACGTTACGTTTGGAGTAAAAGCTAGATTGGTCTTTTTTATTTTTGGTCTCTGTTATTTTTTTTATCATGTTTTTTAGTAGATTCAAATATTTGACGGGAGCGTCGAATTACTCAAAAGGACCGAAAATTTCATGTTTTGCTATTTGTAAGCTTAAATATCTCGTATTTTGCTATCTACAATTTCCATTCTTTTTGAAAGTCGACAGCCATGCAAGATATGAAATGCTAGATGCACACTGTAACGATTTATTACGATGACGTCCTTCACCGTCCTTCATATTTCCAAATTCAGAAGTTCATAGGAGGAAGACACTTTTTTGCTTATAATAGTAAACAAAAATTAAGCTTATGAAGTTTCCTAAAAATTTCAATATTATTATTTTTTATCCATATATCTGTCTTATTTAGTCTTTCTGATTTTTCCTATCTCTTACTGTTGAAAAGATATGAGCATCGAAATTTTGAGTTGGGTATTTCGATACACCTTCACGCCAACAGATCGGGCGCACACTAAAATTGGTAGTCCGAGTCCGACTCGAGAAAAGCAGTGTTGAGATTTTCAAATTCCGATTTCACGGCAATGATGAATATGCATTTCATAAATACATTTCGATATACACAATTTGATTTTAAAACAGTTGATTAATTTAGAAGAGATCAGCTACAAACCAGAATTTACACACAAAAAGTGGTAGTTTGATTCCGATTTCTAACCTACAAACCTGTTTCTAAACTTCAATAACTATATTTTGAACATCAAGTTTAATTTCTAATTCTAGCAAACGTTCGAACATAATTTTCGGTTGGTTTATTTACAAATTGATGAACAATTTCTCCAACATTCTTCCCTCCCCTCGTTTTTCGAAAACAGTTCTGTTTATATTGAACGATGTCGCCATGATGGAAATTCAAAATAAACTTTGAAAAAAGGGAAGGGGGGGGTCCAAATTTGAACCTGCACAGCGAGAACCTCATGGTATTTATATATATATATTGAACGTAACTTGTTATTACCATTTCTCTTCTCAAGAAAATTGGTTCTACAGCTACGAGCTCGCCTTTTTTATGGGGGAAGGGGGCAGGAAGAATTTGCAAAAAAAAAAAAAATCCCGGCTCTGAAAAATGCTGAAAAAAATATTCCGGCCCAAAGGGCCGGCAATTTTTTTTTCCCGGACCATGCAAAAGTAAGGATACATTGCATGATATGGAAATTTTTGCTGGCCCTTTGTGCCGGACAATTTAAAGTCAAAAAATTAATTAATATAAATACAAACTGTTCACATAGCTGTATCTACCAGAGACCTAATACGCATAGGCACAAAAATCTAGAAAAGGTTCTATTTAAACATCATACAATCTGTCTGAAATTCGCTAATTGCAAAGAGACATCTGAAGGAACGGTTATTAACTCATACTCTGTAACAGCGGGGAGTTTAACTTACACAGACATTCACAACATTTGACAATTTGTTTAAATCCGGCCGAAGAACCGGCGAAAATTTTTCTCCGACTCTGGTAATGGCTGAAAAAAATGGCCTGCTCAGAAAATTGCTGAAAAAATTTTACCGGCTGGCAATAGAATTCCTGCCCCCCCCCCCCCCCCCAAATCAAATGGTTGCTCACCAACAATTATCGGTTTGAAAATTTAATGTTACTGCTATTTGAAAACTTAAATATATAATATAAATACATGTAATGTGACGTCCTTCATATTTCCAAACCAAAAATTGTATAGGAGGAAGACACTCTTGTTGCAACCGCAACAAGAAACCTTTCTAGTTAGGTCTTCCGACTTCCGTCGGAAGACCTATTGTTTTCGTAACCGTGGAAAATTGGATCAGCGATTTCTCAAGAACCCTGTAAGCTAGGACAATGAAAGTTCTCCAACGTTACGTTTGGAGTAAAAGCTAGATTGGTCTTTTTTATTTTTGGTCTCTGTTATTTTTTTTATCATGTTTTTTAGTAGATTCAAATATTTGACGGGAGCGTCGAATTACTCAAAAGGACCGAAAATTTCATGTTTTGCTATTTGTAAGCTTAAATATCTCGTATTTTGCTATCTACAATTTCCATTCTTTTTGAAAGTCGACAGCCATGCAAGATATGAAATGCTAGATGCACACTGTAACGATTTATTACGATGACGTCCTTCACCGTCCTTCATATTTCCAAATTCAGAAGTTCATAGGAGGAAGACACTTTTTTGCTTATAATAGTAAACAAAAATTAAGCTTATGAAGTTTCCTAAAAATTTCAATATTAGTATTTTTTATCCATATATCTGTCTTATTTAGTCTTTCTGATTTTTCCTATCTCTTACTGTTGAAAAGATATGAGCATCGAAATTTTGAGTTGGGTATTTCGATACACCTTCACGCCAACAGATCGGGCTCACACTAAAATTGGTAGTCCGAGTCCGACTCGAGAAAAGCAGTGTTGAGATTTTCAAATTCCGATTTCACGGCAATGATGAATATGCATTTCATAAATACATTTCGATATACACAATTTGATTTTAAAACAGTTGATTAATTTAGAAGAGATCAGCTACAAACCAGAATTTACACACAAAAAGTGATAGTTTGATTCCGATTTCTAACCTACAAACCTGTTTCTAAACTTCAATAACTATATTTTGAACATCAAGTTTAATTTCTAATTCTAGCAAACGTTCGAACATAATTTTCGGTTGGTTTATTTACAAATTGATGAACAATTTCTCCAACATTCTTCCCTCCCCTCGTTTTTCGAAAACAGTTCTGTTTATATTGAACGATGTCGCCATGATGGAAATTCAAAATAAACTTTGAAAAAAGGGAAGGGGGGGGGTCCAAATTTGAACCTGCACAGCGAGAACCTCATGGTATTTATATATATATATTGAACGTGACTTGTTATTACCATTTCTCTTCTCAAGAAAATTGGTTCTACAGCTACGAGCTCGCCTTTTTTATGGGGGAAGGGGGCAGGAAGAATTTGCAAAAAAAAAAAAAAATCCCGGCTCTGAAAAATGCTGAAAAAAATATTCCATCCCAAAGGGCCGGCAATTTTTTTTCCCGGACCATGCAAAAGTAAGGATACATTGCATGATATGGAAATTTTTGCTGGCTCTTTGTGCCTGACAATTTAAAGTCAAAAAATTAATTAATATAAATACAAACTGTTCACATAGCTGTATCTACCAGAGACCTAATACGCATAGGCACAAAAATCTAGAAAAGGTTCTATTTAAACATCATACAATCTGTCTGAAATTCGCTAATTGCAAAGAGACATCTGAAGGAACGGTTATTAACTCATACTCTGTAACAGCGGGGAGTTTAACTTACACAGACATTCACAACATTTGACAATTTGTTTAAATCCGGCCCGAAGAACCGGCGAAAATTTTTCTCCGACTCTGGTAATGGCTGAAAAAAATGTCCTGCTCAGAAAATTGCTGAAAAAATTTTACCGGCTGGCAATAGAATTCCTCCCCCCCCCCCGCAAATCAAATGGTTGCTCACCAACAATTATCGGTTTGAAAATTTAATGTTACTGCTATTTGAAAACTTAAATATATAATATAAATACATGTAATGTGACGTCCTTCATATTGTCCTATGACATATTAAAATTAAAATTTTAAACCTGCATTAAAGTCGTCATTACTGCAGGTTTAAAATTTTAATTTTAATATGTCATAGGACAATATTTCCAAACCAAAAATTGTATAGGAGGAAGACACTCTTGTTGCAACCGCAACAAGAAACCTTTCTAGTTCTGCTCTACTATCAGAGATTATGATGTACTCACTGTGTTCTTATTCAGTCTTTGATTCTCAAACTGAAATTCTCTGTCCCTATTGCAAAGTAATGAAAGATTCTAAAGTATTAAAATCATGTTAATCAATGTGATACACATACACTTAAGTTAGATACTCATTTAATTCAGGAAATTTGCATTAAATTTAGAGTTGATTATCATAGAAATGATAGAATAATCATTTGTTACAGTGTATTTTTATATGAATTTTACAAGATTTGGAACAGGAAGAATTCACTGACCAGAAATAGTGCAAATTATTGTACTTTATTTGAATATCATGGAATAATGTTAATGAAACAGTGTTAAAGCGAGTGAATTACTGAACTGTTTAAAAAAAGTGCTTGAATAAGTTACAACAGGTTATGGCCATATGACCTCTAACTGATATTGCAATGTCATCAAAATGTTAAAAAATAGCAATCCAAGGAATGCTTGTGTCGCCTGCGAAGCGGTTTGATTATTATTCTAGAAAGTGGATCAAAATTCTTGAAAAGTAGGTCTAGGTCAAATATCTAGATCAAGGTCAAAAGGTCAAATTTTATGGTCTGTGTAGAAAGGTCTTGTCACAAGGAATACACATGTGAAATACCAAAGCCCTATCACTTACCAATCAAAAGATATATCCATTCATAATTTTTTTGAAAAGTAGGTCAAATATGTAGGTCAAGGTCAAAAGGTAAAAAAATAATGGTATGTGTAGAATGGCATTGATACAAGGAAAATACATGTGAAATATCAAAGCCCTATCAGCTACCAATCAAAAGATATAGCCAATATTACTTTTCTTGAAAAGTAGGTCAAATATCTAGATCAAGGTCAAAAGGCCAAATTTAATGGTCTGTGTAGAAAGGTCTTTTCAGAAGGAATACACATGTGAAATATCGAAGCCCTATCACTTACCAATCAAAAGATATAGCGAATCTTATCTTTTTTCAAAAGTAGGTCAAATATCTAGGTCAAGGTCACAAGGTCAAAATATGGTATGTGTAGAAAGGTCTTGCCACAAGGATTGCACATGTGAAATATCAAAGTCCTAACACTTACCAATAAAAAGATATATCCATTCTTAATTTTTTTTTTAAAGTAGGTCAAATATGTAGGTCAAGGTCACTAGGTCAAAAATTATTGTATGTATAGGAAGGTCTTGTCACAAGGAATACATATGTGAAATATCAAAGCTCTATCACTTACTAATCAAAAGATATAGCGAATCTTATCTTTTTTTCAAAAGTAGGTCAAATATCTAGGTCAAGGTCACAAGGTCAAAAATAATGGTATGTGTAGAAAGGTCTTGCCACAAGGATTGCACATGTGAAATATCAAAGCCCTATCACCTACCAATCAAAAGATATATCCATTCTTAATTTTTTTGAAAAGTAGGTCAAATATGTAGGTCAAGGTCACTAGGTCAAAAATTATGGTATGTGTAGCAAGGTCTTGTCACAAGGAATACACATGTGAAATATCAAAGCCCTATCACTTACCAATCAAAAGTTATGGGCTGTGACACCCAAAGTGTGACAGACAGACAGACGGACAGACGGACGGACGGACAGACGGACAGACGGACAACGGACAAAGTGATCCCTAAGTGTCGCTATGCTTCGCAGGCGACACAAAAATCAATACACCCCTATAATGTATAATGGTAATATTATCAAAGTCCCCCTAATATCATATTACATAGGTATAATGTTATTACATAGGTATTACATGCACATAGAGGAATTTACAAGTAGATATGTATACACCTATAATAAATACATGGTGCATTTAAGGTATGGCATTAATCTCTGTATATGCATTATTAAAGGTCTATAGATCCAATATAATTCATGGGACCTTTAAATTTCTGACTACACACTCCCCAATACATATAGAAAATACTTATTGGTTGTTTATAGGTAGATATAGGCTTTTACATACATAGAATTTCTATACCTCTCTCGATCCTATGTCCCTGTGTTGGAAAGGAAAGTAAAACTATAATCAGCTTAGCTGACGGGGAAACTTTTCGTTATGCAACATAATTTCTGCCGTTTTGTACAATTGTATGGACCATAATGCACCACCATTCTGTGATCTTGTGTTTTTCGTAGATTCAACTTGAGATTGAGTTAAAGAGACAGGCTGCAGACCTGACATTTGATCACAATGAAGAGGTGAAGAAGCTGAGAGTCGAGTACGACGCCAAAATAGCAGCATTACGGTCCGAGGCAGCAACAGCAAAATCTACGCAGGTCAGTATGAGTTAAAGAAGATCCTGATGAGAATCTCAACAGCACTCATAATAGAACACAAAATTGAGCATTGATGGACCCATAGTAAGCTAGAGGTGGTACCAGGTGCCAGGGAGGAGTAAGCATACCCTGTTTGGCTAACTGCACCCGCCGTCGATGTTCATGCATAAATGAAAACATTATCTAGAATACATGAGTACATTGTGGTAGGATTCTGTACTACATTTCACTAGCATTGTTATGATTGACATAGATATCAATATGATACAATTTTGAAGTTAAAAACTTAAGTTTGTCGCTATGAAGTATCAACTTTTACTATAAAGACTTTTACTTGCAAAATGCATTTAATTAAATTTGAATTTGAAGTATTATTTTGAGGGTTCTGCATTAGGATAGGCACATTATATGTATGACTCCTACAATAGAAGTGATTAACCCATCATTGATTAGAAGTGAAAACTACAAAAGTATTTTGAGTTCTACATCATGTTCATCATCTATTTTATACTTTACTGCATTGTTTTCTTTCCACCTGATAGCCTCAGAGTCTGTCCCAATCTGAAATTGTCCACATACACATGTAATACAAAGAACAAGGAATACAATTTGAAAGTGTGTGTGTGTGGGGAGGGGGGGGGGAGGGAATGAACACCTTCAAACAAATCAATGTACACAGGCTAATTTACTCTGTTTTCAAAAATAATCTTATTCAATAACTTCGGGTATTGATTGTTTAATACCCTTAGACATCAAAATTTTAAGTTACTGGATAGTCTGTACAAATTATCACATCTATTGAAAAAAAATCAATTTTGAAAACAAGTGAAGGTGAAATTTTATCACTTTTTTTCATCCCAAACATTTTAATTCAACATTTAAATTCAAAATATGTTCCTACCTGTTTCTAAAAACTATATTCAGATTGAAGCCAAATATCTGTATTAAGTAAACAGTATAAACCTATTTAATGCCTAAAGTTAAGAACTTTATTGGGTAAATTTAAAGATTTTGATTTAATGTTTTTGAACTTTATGCTATTTGAAGTGCAAATGTGATCTCAGTTATAGCTTCATGGAGTGCTGCTGTAGGAAATAAAATGAATCAAGTTTAAAATTTCTTTCTGATGATTTGAATTAGAAAAGAGTTTAAATTTACCGAAGTTCAAATTATTGCTTTTAGTTTACTGCTTAGAAATTATACATGTTTAAAAAGTGATTCATTTATGTGTTAGTCGATGGTAACTTTGTAATAAGTACTTACTTTGACAAACAGGAGTTTGAGATACATACTGTTAGAGTCTATGTAATACATATTCTAACATGACTTGAGATTTTCTCCCTATATGTACTATAGAACTCGCCTGGTGTAAAATCTTCAACAAACTTCCAGTTCTCTAAGCTCCGCCCATTCACGTGCTGTAGATCTCATGCAAAACAATATTAGAATAGAAATAACAACTAACTAGCTGTGGTTTGTTTCCAGTAATTCCCCTCGTTGCATGAACCAATCAAATTATCACCAAGCCGAGAAGTTGCTCGGTGATAATTTAATTTGTTCATGCAACTCGGGGAATTACTGGACAACAAACCATGGCTAGCTAGTTGTTAGTCCCCTACCGGCAACGCCGAAGGGGACTCTTAGTTTCCTCTCAGTCTGTCTGTCCGTCTGTCTGTCTGTCCGTCCGTCTGTCCGTCCGTCTGTCCCTCCGTCTGTCCGTCTGTCCGAATATCAGTTTTCCAGACTTTTTTCTGCAACGGATAGAGATATTCAGATGAAATTTGATACACAGCTTGGTCTTGGATAGTTACAGAGCAAGTTTGACTTTCGTCACGCTTGACCCATTTTTCGAGGAGTTATGCCCCTTGATGACTTGGAAAATCCAGTTTTTGTCAGTTTTCCGGACTTTTTTCTGCAACGGATGGAGATATTCAGATGAAATTTGATACACAGCTTGGTCTTGGATAGTTACAGAGCAAGTTTGACTTTCATCACGCTTGACCCATTTTTCAAGGAGTTATGCCCCTTGATGACTTGGAAAATTCAGTTTTTGTCAGTTTTCCGGACTTTTTTCTGCAACGGATGGAGATATTCAGATGAAATTTGATACACAGCTTGGTCTTGGATAGTTACAGAGCAAGTTTGACTTTTAATATACTTGACGCATTTTTCCAGGAGTTATGCCCCTTGATGACTTGGAAAATTCAGTTTTTGTCAGTTTTCCGGACTTTTTTCTGCAACGGATGGAGATATTCAGATGAAATTTGATACACAGCTTGGTCTTGGATAGTTACAGAGCAAGTTTGACTTTCATTACGCTTGACCCATTTTTCCAGGAGTTATTCCCCTTGATGACTTGGAAAATTCAGTTTTTGTCAGTTTTCCGGACTTTTTTCTGCAACAGATGGAGATATTCAGATGAAATTTGATACACAGCTTGGTCTTGGATAGTTACAGAGCAAGTTTGACTTTCATCACGCTTGACCCATTTTTCCAGGAGTTATGCCCCTTGATGACTTGGAAAATTCAGTTTTTGTCAGTTTCTGGACTTTTTTCTGCAACGGATGGAGATATTCAGATGAAATTTGATACACAGTTTGGTCTTGATTAGTTACAGAGCAAGTTTGACTTTCGTCACGCTTGACCTATTTTTCAAGGAGTTATGCCCCTCTATAACTTGGAAAATTAAGTTTTTGTCAGTTTTCTGGACTTTTTTTCTGCAATGGATGAAGATATTCAGATGAAATTTGATACACAGCTTGGTCTTGGATAGTTACAGAGCAAGTTCGACTTATGTCACGCTTGACCTATTTTTCGAGGAGTTATGCCCCTTTATGACTTGGAAAATTCAGTTTTTGTCAGTTTTCCAGACTTCTTTCTGCAGCAAATAGAGATATTCAGGTGAAATTTGATACTCAGCTTAGTCTTGGATAGCTACAGAGCAAGTTCAACTTTCGTCACGCTTGACCTCTTTTTCGAATCGATTAAGCAGATAAAACCTCAGAACTGAGCTGCACAGACAGTAAGTTTAACTTAAACTCATATATGTTTAATTGAAGAGTAATTCATAGGCAGAGTTGCAGGACATAAATATATGCCGCCGGTAGGGGACTATATCGCTCAGCGATCATAACATTTTTATTTCTTAAGTACATGTATATGGACTCTAGAGGTTTCAGTAACTGTAGTTGACCTTGACCTTTCTTTATGTTCTTTGAGCATGAGTTAATACAAAGTGGGTCATGTATTTTACAAACGGTTATTGTTGATTACAAAACCTCTTTTTCGAGGGTTTTAACTAACATTAAGATAAATACATTGGTTAAATAAATTTTAAAGATTTATTCAGAATCAATATGCTATTTAATTTATTTTTACTAAGCTAGTACTACGTACCTGTATAAGCACAAAGAATGTATGCTGTGTAGATAACTCTGGAAATGTAATAAACTTTTTTGCTTAGGAGGAAGGTGACAAAGAGGATGATAGCAAATCATCAGGAACAGCTAGCACTGTGATTGACATTGAAAACCAGGGTAAAGGTCAAGAGGTCAAGGTCACCAATGATGAACCTGATAATAAGACAGCTGACGAACTAGATGACATGGAGACGGAAACAGTCAAGCCTGAAAGTAAGGCAGAAAGTGAAAGAAGGGATGAGTCACCAGATGGCGACACTGAAAGCAGAAGTGAAAGTATACCAGAGGGCGACACTGAGGACAGAAGTGAAAGTACGCAAAATGAAAGTAAGTCATCAGAGATTGAGGTCTCAGAAAGTGAAAGTCTGTCTCAGGACGGAACGCCAAGGGAAGCTACCCAGGTCAAGCAGCTGTTTGGGGAGATTGCACGTGCCAAAGAACAGACATTCGCTAAATTACGAGACGAATATGAAGGGAAAATACAACAACTTAATTACGAACTCGAGATTAGAGATAGTGAGTTAAAAGACCTGACAGAAGACTATGAAGAAAAAATGGAGAATATGAGAGTGCATTATGAACAGAGAATAAAGAATCTAGAGGAGGATAATTCAGAAATAGACGTGAATGTGATTAAGGAAAAAGTGAAAGTAGAATTTGTAAAGAATTACGAGAATGAGTTAGCGCGTGTACATACCGAGTATGAGGAAAAGATGGAATTACTACGTCAGGAATTAAAGGAGGAGTTTGATGGAGAGAAGGAAGAAATGGAGAAACAACATAAAGAAGAACTAACAAAATCAGAGGAGAAATATGAAGATCTTATTGAACGTAAGTATTATCATTACATGTACATTCGTTCTTTCTTAAAGATGTGATTTTATTAAGGACATGCAACTCTATTTAGGACATTTGGTATTCTCATGTTTAGATGGGGATGTGTCTGTATTCCATTGTTTGTTGTGCAAAGGTGACATATTCATGTAGGATCACTTCGTCCGTCTGCCTGTCTGGTAATCTGTTTGTCTGATAGTCATTGCTGTATTTTACTTGATTAACATCATACTTCACTCAAACTTACAGGGATGGTCAAGCATTGGCCTGTTAGTGTCAAGGTCACCTTAAAGGTCAAGGTCAACATAGTCAAGGTCACATGATAAGGATCAAACATGCTGCACCAGGCAACATATATATTCTTGACATTTCAAGGTCCCCACCCTCCATACCCATGACATCTCTGCATGGATAAGTTTATTTGTGATAAGATACAGAAAAAATGTAAGGTCACAGTCCAGTAGTCAAGGTCAAGAAATGGAAAATGAAGTAAAAAATTTACACTTGTTTTTACTCTCTTTTCCACAAATATGAGACCAGCCATTTTGTTTCTTTGTTTGATATGCTCTTGAAATAGAATACATATATCACTAAACAAAATTCAAAATTCTATTCCGTCACAACATGCACAATATATATTGAAATTTTGCAAACATTACACCGGCTGTTGTTAGGGTATCATAAATCTCCACATTACACATAATGATGCTGCCTGGTGAATTAAGTAGATAATATTGTGTTGTGCATATCTGATCAGAAGTTTACTGTTATAAATCAATTACAATGTATCAGTGTATTTACCATCAAATGTGTATTTTTTTTTCGCACATTATTTTTTTGGTATTACCACTGCTCTTAATCGAAATCCAATGCTACATGTGGTAATATTGTGCCCTTCTACCCCTCCCCCCCTTCCCTTCTCTCATTGCCCCTGCCCCCTCCCCTTTCCCAAGCCTTTCACACAAGAAATTGTTCAATCTTTTTTACTGTATAGGAAAAATATCATACAAAATTGATGATCAATCATGATTGATTATTTAGACAACAAATGTTGCTACACAGTGACAAATAAACCCTGGGGAAAGGGGCACAGGATCTGCCACTGAAACTAATGCATGTGGATAAAGATAATATTTTGGGGAAAAAAAACATGCATGTTAGAGTTATGTATCTCAAGGTCATTAAACATTGTTATTGAATGTCATATAAATAATCAAACTTGCTTAAAATTTGAATCACATTGAGATTAAACTTTGCTATTGAATGCCATATACATGATATAAATAATCAAACGTGCAGAGAATTTAAATCACATTGGGAATCAGTACTTGGACTAGAGATTGTCAAGGTTATTAACTGAAAGGTCAAAGTTGTGCATTTCGCGGAAAAAATTACGGGGGCTACGGGGTTGGTTCTCTTAAACATGTTGAATACTATAGCTTAACTGGAGTATGCTTGCAATGGATATTTGGAACGTAAATCCATCGCGGCACGTTCCACTGCCGATCACAGCGCGCGAACTTTTGTTTTACATTTTAATCAGTCAGGGGTGCTACTTCAACAAGTAATTAAAAAATTACTTCTACAAGTAATTATCTGACTGATGTCAAATGTACCCATGATTTCACATAAAAAGTTAAATAATGTCTTATTTCCTATGGCAAGTAAGAAAATACAGCAGTAGAAGGCAAGAGCACTTCCATTTTTTTCAAAAGGAAATAACTTTCTCAGAAGAAACTGTTTGAGTTAAGAAAGATAGCCGAAATTGTAGCCGAATTTCACTTAAAAAGTTGCAAATTTGAGCAAGTTTGTAACCTTGTAGATTTTTTAACAGAATTTTCATCCCAATAGCAATAATTTTTCCTGTAAATTCAGACTTTCCTTTTCAAAATAATATTTAAATATAAATTACGATAATTGCTTAAAGCTTTACTCCTTTCATTTAAAGATAAGCCCCTTTCAATAAATATTACTTAAACAAGTAATTTTAAGGGAATGGTTTTACCTTAATATTTCTGTTACTGAAGCAATTATTACTGATATGAGTAGCCCTTATAACAATTTAAAGCTCGAGAACTTTAAATGTGTATGCTACAATCATTACAAACCATCCATTGCCTTACTTTTTATGTATATTACTTGTATAAGTAATATGTTGCATGGACATCGTAAGTAAATGAGTTACTTTTAGAGGTAATCATTTTAGAAGGCAAAATTAGAAAGTTACTTGAAAAGGTAATTTTTTTGATTACTTGTTGAAGTAGCACCCCTGACTGTTAATGTAAAAATTAAAGGTTCCATTGATGTCGGCGGATTTAAAGGGAGGATACACTAAATATTGTTAAAGAACAATAGGTATTTATGGTAGGCAGGTATAGAGAATGAATCAAGGAATGAATGAACTCGTGTAACACAGTGTATCCGACAGAGGTGACAGATAGATAATCTGTTAGATACATACAGAGATTATTGATAACTTTGGAGCCCTTTGAATACAGCGGCCAAATTGATAGTATATAAAGCTGATTGAATTTTTCAAATTTTTGTTTAATCCATACAATTGGTGCTTAATTAGATGTATTTTGCGGTAAAGATTTTAACTACCGGGGAAAACTTATAAAGGGGGTTTTGGTACGGAGATTTTAAATTGTTCGGGTACGGAACCCCGTTTAATATTTTAAAAATATAGCGGTTGTATCGAGTATAAACTGTTAGCTAACGTTACACGCCTCTACGGCCCGGGGGTTTAAAACTTGCTGATTTGATTTTCTGTAAGCTGATTAGCACTCTTTGTTGACTTTTTGATATGCACGATTTGTGGGGAACGAGCTAGTTATACTTTGAGCTGACCGTAACCAGGGTTAATGACAAGACCTATGTAGTAAGTACAAAAAAATGTTTTGTAATTGCATTGCTTTTCTAGTGTGTAACAATTTCGTGACAAAGAATTTATAAATGAAAACATTTCTATTATAATATACATGTAGTTCGAATCCTTGGTTTGCATTTCCAAAGATTAAACTAATAGATGCACCGTTTCGACAGAAATTTGATTGAGCTTTCGAAACTTTTTCGCTATAAATGTCCTTATGGATTTCGCGAGTACCCAAGTTGAAGCAAGTGTTTCCACGATGTTCATGATTGGGATAACAAAGATCAGGAGTTGGGGTGGGCGGGGAGGGGATAAGAAGTGTTGACATTCATTCATCATTTTCGTTGAGTGCAAAATATCTACATTTCCAGTATTCACATTTTCTCAAAAATGACAAAATTACATTTTAGTGTTTTACCACAGAAATAAATTATATCAGACGTACCTCAGTGGCGGATCAAATACCCCTTTTGCTTGGGGTCAAGGGGCGAGTTTTGCCGATTTTTATTGAAAATGGGCCAAAATGTAGGGTTTGGGGGGGATTTTTGGGTCAGTACTGGAGGGAAGGGACGTTCCCCTTCGCACCCCTGAAATTCGCCACTGTACCTAGTGATAAAATAAAGCACCATTAGAGCAAAATGCATGATTTTGCACAAACGACATCCGTTTGTAACACTTTAGTACCATATACAATAAACTCATTACAAAGGAATGATGCAAGTATATAACTTAAGATAATCATATACGTCTCCGAAACTACTAACATTCTAAACTTTCTGAATGCAAGAAAATAGCAAGGTAAAACAACAAAGTAAATCGAACACTATGTGTACTTGAATGAACTTTAGCTGAGGTGAAAGATAGTGTTTTAATGATGCATTTAATTATGACAATGATTATTTTGATAGAACTTACTCGATAAAACCATGGGTGTTGTAAGCTTGATAGAAAAACATTGCGATGGCGTAGTTTCAATCAGTCAAGAATCAAATGAGAAAGGAAGGAGGGGAAGGGGTCGCTGGATCATATCTTCATGAACGAGCCCCAGGGAACGAAAATTCAGGAAGATACTCAGATACAGACTAGACACATGACTTTAACAAACACAAGCTCGACGCCAACAATCCTCAATAACATACGCCCCTTCTCATCTCTCTCAAGTCAAAATATATAATGAAAGTAGAGGCGGATGTCATTGTGGGTCGTTGACGTCAAGCTCCTATGCTTTAACAAGAAGATCCACGTTCATTTGTTGCATGCTTCCTTCAACAGGTCTGGACGATTACTCTATATGGTATTTAAAGCCGGAAAATACCGAGTACTATTTTAGGAAACTATCCGACTTTTCTCGAGTGAAATGGCGTTTTTCGACCAATGAGCGCTTCAATATTTGACACACCTACAGAATTTGTAAATAAATACCACGTGCTTCTATTTACTTTCCAAAGTAATGTTTTAAAATCCTGTGGGATAAATATGGACAGGTTAAATCTAATTCTATTGGCAATTCCCTATTCATTGATATATTTTCAAAAAATCTGCCGAGGGATTTCATCATACAGTACTCAAGAAAATTTTAACAGCAACATTATGTATCAACCGTGATAAGTAACCCGCTGATATCGTGCTTTTGGGAGTATGAAAATAAAACTTAGTACTGTGATGTGTTAGAGCTCCAATGGTGGATACAGAGGGGTTTCCAGGTCGGCTGGGGGTCAAATGGGTCGGTGTCCTTCTCATCATTTATAGAGAATTTTTTTTTTACAAACCCCTAATACCAGTAACGTTAAATAGTATTAGAAGGATTCCAAAAAAAAAAACCCCTTTTAATTCTAATACATAACTGTTCAAATTCACATCTCACACGTACATATGAGTGAAATCGAGAGCAGGAATTTATAAAACTGGTCGACCAAATCATGTTACTTGTACTAATAGGGATACTGAAGCTCAAACCCTTAAAATAAATCAAATCATCATGATCATACTGTCCCTTCTTTCTTTGGCTGACTTTCTCACATCCTTGTTTTTTCTTTGATTCTACACATCTTACATATTACAAATTCAGACGAATACATCTTATTTTGACGATAACACGGGAAAATTGTTGCTGGCAAGGTCGATTACGAAAAGAGAACCCCTTCTAATTATCTGTTATTTAAAGCTCCGGCGTCTGCGTTGGCGTTGGCGTTGGCGTTGGCGTGCGCGTGCACAAAAACTTTAACCTTGCTTATAACTTTTAAACCAATACAGATTGGGCTTTCATATTTCACATGTGCATTCCTTGTGACAAGACCTTTCCATGGATACCAAAATTTTTGACCTTGTGACCTTGACCTTGGAGATTGACCTACTTTTGAAAAACTTTAACCTTGGCCATATTTTTTGAATGGTAAGTGATAGGGCTTTGATATTTCACATGTGTATTCCTTGTGACAAGACGTTTCCATGGATACCAAAATTTTTGACCTTGTGACCTTGACCTTGGAGATTGACCTACTTTTGAAAAACTTTAACCTTGGCCATATTTTTTGATTGGTAAGTGATAGGGCTTTGATATTTCACATGTGTTTTCCTTGTGACAAGACGTTTCCATGGATACCAAAATTTTTGACCTTGTGACCTTGACCTTGGAGATGATTGACCTACTTTTGAAAAACTTTAACCTTGGCCATATTTTTTGAATGGTAAGTGATAGGGCTTTGATATTTCACATGTGTATTCCTTGTGATAAGACGTTTCCATGGATACCAAAATTTTTGACCTTGTGACCTTGACCTTGGAGATGATTGACCTACTTTTGAAAAACTTTAACCTTGGCCATATTTTTTGATTGGTAAGTGATAGGGCTTTGATATTTCACATGTGTATTCCTTGTGACAAGACGTTTCCATGGATACCAAAATTTTTGACCTTGTGACCTTGACCTTGGAGATGATTGACCTACTTTTGAAAAACTTTAACCTTGGCCATATTTTTTGAATGGTAAGTGTTAGGGCTTTGATATTTCACATGTGTATTCCTTGTGACAAGACGTTTCCATGGATACCAAAATTTTTGACCTTGTGACCTTGACCTTGGAGATGATTGACCTACTTTTGAAAAACTTTAACCTTGGCCATATTTTTTGATTGGTAAGTGATAGGGCTTTGATATTTCACATGTGTATTCCTTGTGACAAGACGTTTCCATGGATACCAAAATTTTTGACCTTGTGACCTTGACCTTGGAGATGATTGACCTACTTTTGAAAAACTTTAACCTTGGCCATATTTTTTGATTGGTAAGTGATAGGGCTTTGATATTTCACATGTGCATTCCTTGTGATAAGACCTTTTTTATTGTTGTTGTTGCAATTTACATATGGTTGCCACCGGCGAGCTATGTTGTCATTCTGACAAGTCTGGTTATTACGATGAGATTTGACACCATATATTGGTCAATTTTACCTTCAAGGTCAAATTCACATAGTAATATCAGTTATGGGACAATGTTGACATGCCTGTTCTTGAACAGTCAGCTTTATAGATTATTTCCTGTGTTTTAGGTATACGTAATGGTGAAGCCCCAGAGGTCAGGGTCAAGTTCACATAATTAGGGTCAGACATGTGACAATGTGGACATGCCTGTTCTTGATTAGTCTACTGAACAATCTACTTCATGGATGACATTGGTCAAGGTCACCTTGAAAGTCAAGATCACAGTTTACTTTATGGATTATGTTATATGTTTGATGATGCCCCAGAAGTCAAGGTCACATATTTAGGGTCAAATATATGACCTGCTTTATGAATCATTATGTTCAATGATTCAGTTATACGTAATGGTCAAGGTCACATAGTTAGGGTAAAATATGTGACCATCTTTATGAAACATTTTCTGTGTTTCAGGTATACGTAATAGTGAAGCCCCAGAGGTCAAGGTCACATTGTTAGGGTCAAATATGTAACCTACTTTATGAAACATTTTCTGTGTTTCAGGTATACGTAATGGTGAAGCCCCAGAGGCCAAGGTCACTTGGTTAGGGTCAAATATGTGACCTACTTTATGAAACTTTTTCTGTGTTACAGGTATACGTAATGGTGAAGCCCCAGAGGCCAAGGTCACTTGGTTAGGGTCAAATATGTAACCTACTTTATGAAACATTTTCTGTGTTTCAGGTATACGTAATGGTGAAGCCCCAGAGGCCAAGGTCACTTGGTTAGGGTCAAATATGTGACCTACTTTATGAAACTTTTTCTGTGTTACAGGTATACGTAATGGAGAAGCCCCCGAGGTAGCCGAGATAGTACAGGATAAATATGATACAGAGTTAGAGATGGCCAAAACATTGATGCAGCAAGAATTTGAGGAGACTCTAGAATCAGAACAGGTATACTTGTGTTATAAATAATATGTCACCTATATCATCATAAATAGTCCCTTAAAATATGGTGATCTAAGAAGATACATACCTACCAACATCAATTAGTATACCTCTACTTGTTTTTTTCCTATAAAAAAGATACTCATTGTAACTCGCCTGATGAGACTATTTCCCTGCAAAGGATGTGTTAGTTGAGATGACTATTTCTCGAGGGAAGTAGCTTCAAAATGGGGCGGAGCTACAGCGCGTGACGTCAAACTGGGGCGGAGCTACAGCTTCGCCTCAGGAAATAGGTCTAGTCTCAGGAAACCAGAATCATGCTTACTCCCTCAATGGTATACTTTTACTGTATACTATAATCCACATTAACAGTCAACATTTTTTTCAATGTTAAAGATGATGAAGTTAGTAATATATACATGTACCAAGAAAACTCTGTCTATGTCAATATTGTCTGGTACTATTTTCAGCAAAGAATAGAGGACATACACCAACAGACATTAGATCAGGTCATTAAGGAGCATCGTCAGGAAGCTGACGAACTCAAGCTTCAACACGAAAGAGACGTCGCCGAATGTCGTAAAACGCTCAGCGATGAATACCAAGCGAAAATCCAGGAAATGGAACATCACTATAATGACGAGATTGAGAAACTGAAACTAGACCTTCAAGTCATGGTCGAACAGAAAGAACTCGCTCAAAATAACCCGGTCAAGGACGTTCCTGTTACTATGGAAACAGCTAGTGTCGTAACCATGGGAGCAGGTGACCTTTCACAACAGGAAGGTCAAGGAGTTCCTACTGGAGATATAGAAGTTGACTCGTCAGATTTGAGTAACTCGTTACCAGGAGTGAAAGGTTCTCATGCGGCTGCCATTGCTGAAATAGAGGCGGAGTTTGAGAAAAAACTTAATGAGCTGAAAGAAGGTAGGTCCCGCTCAGTCTTGTTCGCACAGATACATATCGTATTATATAGTGTTGGTCATATAAAATATTTAGTGTTCAATCAAATCTATGGTCAACATGGTCAATCATGCTTATCAATATTGTATAGTGATAGTGTAGGATGAAATGTTAAGGTATATCTATCACTGTGGCAAATGATATGTTCCACGGGAATCCCCTTTGATTAAACCAAGTAAATACCGTCTAAATCTACTTTATATGAATTTATTTTAGGCCAATCATATGGTCATTATTATCAATTATATGATGGTAATCTATTCTGGTCAAGAATAGACGTATATTGGGAGAACACTTTTGTATCCGTCCATGCACCATATCATAACATGTGATGAGCATTGAAAAATTTCTGTTTAAGTGTTCTCCGAATACATGTCTATTCTTGACCAGAATAGATTACCATCATATAATTGATAATAATGACCATATGATAGGCCTAAAGTAAATTCATATAAAGTAGATTTAGACAGTATTTACTTGGTTTAATCAAAGGGGATTCCCGTGGAACATATCATTTGCGTATCACGTGATACACCACAGTGTCTATATATATCAGTAATACATTGATATTATACTAGAGTACATGTATTGCGTATTTAAAGCTGAGCTGTAATGCTTGTTAACAGATTTCAAATCACTGCCACAATGAATGCATAAAAGAAGTTTTATTCCAGAGACATTCAGATGAGATATTATATTGAATAAGTGCAAATTGAATGATAGAAGGTTACTTTACATTGTATTAAGTTTGATTTATTTGTTGCTTCTCACTTTTTGGTGAAATCATTGTAATAGAGAAAACACCACTGAAATCAAGTAAATAGTTTGGGCATAATAAATACATTATTTAAAATGTTTTTTTTTAAGAAATATCCAGAATATGTGACCCATCACCAAGTTTTCACCTTTCCAGATGTTTTTATAAGTCAATATGTCATTATGTGTAATTATATGTATATTAATTCAACTTAAATAATTGTAAATAATTATGATCTTTATGAATACAGGATCTGATAGACTATAAGAATTAGTTTAGACGTACAACAAAAATGAATTGTAGTTTGTATAACATCTGTATAACGTATGGTTAGTGTGTCGTACACATCCTCATGTAGAAATGTATAATGATTTAACTTTGAAGGATTAGAGAAAGAGTACGAGGATAAATTAGTCCGTCTACGGGCAGGTGAGATTTCCCGCACAAACTTACCCTCTTGTCCACATCGCTAATATGCATGTGTTGTAGCAATCATTTAACCAGACCATTCGTAGTTTAATCATTTTAACATTTTCAGCATCGTTAGTGTCGTTAAATTGTTGCTAATTTTGGAAGGCAATTTTTACTTTTCAGGATTTTGAACTGATCTATTTTTAAAACCATGAAACGTGAAACAAAGAATTTGCATATTGAAAACCTAATTTGAACACTATGGTTGATAAACTAATCAGTATGTGACCAAATCTTTAACAAATATAGTTGCCATGTGGAGATGATGAATTAAATTGATTTCCACAATAAAAGGTAAAGGGTCAAGGTCACATTATGGGGAAAAATGACTTTGGACAGCAATATAATCAAGATAACCAATTTTAGGGTTAAAGCTCATAGGTCAAGGTCACAAAATATCGGAAAAACCTTATTGTATGATTAAAGGTCATAGATCAAGGTCACAAAATTTAAGAAAGCATTAAGATAGTAATATTAACAAGATAACAACAACTCTTTGACTGGAAGACATTTTGAATTTGTGGTTTACGGCAATTGAATTTAGTAAAATGATATTGATAGAGACTGCACACTATTTACTAGAAAACTTTAAGTTTACAAATGATAGATGCTAGTTGAAGTTTATTTTGGTGTCAGTTCTATAGGTGTTTGTTCATTTTATTGTTTGTTTTGTTACTAAAATGATTTTAAATTATTCTGATACCTGTAGACGAATTATTAGTTTGTCTGTAACTGAATTTTTATTTTGTTGAACATTCTACAGTGTATTAAATTATGGAGGAGTACTAATGTATGTCAGCAAACAGACTTTTCTTCCTACTGATAGTTTATATCTAGACGATGATGTACCTGCATGAGAAATACATGTTACTAGAAAGTTTTAGTTTTCCAAAACTTTCTAGTAACATGGTATAAGATATTTAATAATACCCAGATACAATATATAGTAAAGTATGATTATATTATTTTCATAAGGCTCTATATCACTTTATTATCATATTATGCACTGCAATATGTACCAGTACATTCAAGTATATTTTTCCTACATTTTTACATATGATTATCTTATGAATTATATACCTTATTTAGCCATCTAAAATACTTCAAATATTGTTGATATTTTCATATTGAAGTGAGATGAAAATAATCTAAACTTAAGTTTACACATATAGGCACAACATGCCATTGCTGAAGAGGGTAACAATTTATCATTAAATTCTCATATTTTTTGTGTCAGAGATGAGCAGTACACAATCTAGTGAGGTTCAGGCCAGTAACCTTGACAACCTGGAAAGTAAAAACGACCTTGACGTTGATCTTGACCTGGCTCATGAGAGGGAAATAAACGATCTATCAGCTAAGCACGCCAAAGACCTGCATAATATGGAGGTGCAATACGAGAACCAGCTGGTGGACATGAAAGTCAAGTATGAGGTACGGAACAAAGAAAATTATGATTAATTGTCTTTGTGTTCTGCATAAGAATGTGTATTGGAATCAAAAGGAAAATTAAATAACACTGCAGCTATTGTTGAGTTACTAAGTCTGATTGTTAAACTGAAATGTTCTTAAATCTTAGTCCTACTGGACAACTAGTTCTTAGATTTGCAGTGTATTTACCTGGATATAATATTGCTATACATCGACAGCTTTTGAATCCTGTAGTATTGCTCATTATGCCACTGGACAAGAAAATTTATAAACAAGAGAAATTAGTCTAGATAACTGACTTGTTAAAAGGAGATGTCAGACTTAACATAATTACTGATTTATTGATGTGACTAATTTAGACTTTATGTATTTATTATTGTGAACTACTATTTATTACTTAACAGGAGGAGCTAGAAAATCTACAGAGGATGGTCAGTTATTTACAGCAGACTACAATCTCACAAGGAGGAGAACTTCCTAAGGTAGGAATTAGGATTCTTTTTGTATTACTGTCAACTGACACCAAGTGTGAACAATTACATTTGATCAGTTTCTTTTCATACTTTCCTTCTTACTATTTTGGTAGTGGCTTTCACATTTCAATAGATAACTTGTTTAGCAGTAATGAGAATAGACTAGAGTTTCTTCTGAATGAGAGTCTCTGCATGGAGCATTTAAATCCAAGAAAATAGAAACATACCCAAAGGGTAAGCTACTCATTTCAAATTGACCAAACTGTGAAACTCTTATTGTCTTACTGTATTGAAAAAAGACCAAACAAAGTAATCAACTACTTGAAGCAATTCATCGACTTTTACTGTTGTCACTTGCTGTTTATTGACTGTAATTTACCAAAAATATCTGACTAACTATCAAATTTCTGGCATGTTGTAACATAGGATATGTTTGTGATTGATCATTTATTGCACATTACAAAAGCAGGCTTGGAATGAGAAAAAAATTATTTTTATTATCTACATAATATTGACCTTCTTCTTTCTTCACCGAGTTTTCTCACCAAGTTGTTTTTCTACCTGTATCGTATAGATCTATAAATGTTCAATATAAAGTAAGATCTATACAGTCAGGTTGTTATAAATCTCAGTCTGTCATGGTAGGCTATAGCTCCCTTAAGGCCTAACATGATTACTGTATGCAACATCTGTAACCATTAGTATATATAAACATTAAGGTCCCACAAAAGCCACATCTCTTTTATTGCTGCAAAGAAATTTCTCATCATTTGTGACTGCGCAAGTTTTATACTAACGGGGATTTGTGTATACTCATTTGAGAATTTCTAAGCCACATATCTTTAATTGCTGAAAAGAGACTTCTCATAACTTGTAATTCTCTTAAGGATTTGTACTCATTCGAGAATTTCTAAGCCACATCTCTGTTATTGCTGCAAAGAAACTTCTCACAACTAGTGACTGTGCGAGTTTGATACTCTCCATAATTTGTTCTCATTTGAGAATTTCTCACTTGAGATGAGTAGGATGTGTAGACTGGATGTCATCTAGGTTTCACAGTGAGGTCACCGTGTTCCTATCTGTATTACGTGTAAGTCTATTGATTCTTTCATTCTTTGCTCTTAAACTTTATTTACAGACTGAGTTGCAAAACTCTGTTAGCTCTTATTTTGATGAGGGATGGTTCGATTGTCAGATACGTGCTATTGTAGATGCTTTCTGTTCTCAATAAGCTTAAATTATAATCCAATTTCATTAAGAATTTTAAAAGTTCTTTATTTGAAAGTGTTTAAATTACTATGTCAACTTTGACATCACATTAGGCAAATGGTTTCATTTAAATGACATTTCTTAACAGAGGCAAAAAGTTTTAAAAATGACCACACCCACTCAAATAAGAAAGACTGTAATGATACTTTACAAAGCTTCTGTTGATCAATATACAGTAAACTTGCTTGGGAACAGATGTATGATGGAGAAAGAAAAATAGCAAAGTAAGATTTAATAAATCTGGAGAGTTTATAGGCATGGGCAGTTTTATATGAGATGATTCACACCATCTGTGACTTAATGTATGTCCCGGTCCTATAGGATTCTCATTCTTACATAACGAGACTGGGCCGCATTTCTTACCTATCGGGACTGGAAAAGATGCCGTAGTTTTGACGGAAAGAAAAAAAAGATTTGGAAGGCTGAATTTGTTGAGTGCTAAGTATGTAGTTTTAAGCCATTATAATTTAAGTTTGGTAGAGCTTCTTTGTGTCTGTGTGTCTGTCTGTCATTGAAAAATTCCAGTGAAAATTTTCTTGGAAGTCTGCTGCTAGATTTTGTGTTATCTTTTTTGTATTCAATGATAAGAATAGTTTTATTTTATGTTCATCTTGACTTTCAAGTTATTTTAAAAAGCTTTGATCTACATCAGTCTTTGGTTATGACTCAATTTTCAAACTTTTTTTTTTACTAGTACTTGACATATTTTAGCAAGGACTTATAAGTCCTTGATTTTAGCCACAGGGCTTGATGCCATTAACCCTCTATGAAATCCATCTCTTAAATAAAGTAGATGTGTATCCATGGCGTTGCAGAGATGGTGGACAGGGGGAAAGGGAGGGGGGAGGAAGTAGTGGAAGGGGGAGAGAGATATCCCCCTGTCCCCTTCCAATTGAGAACTGTGATTTGATCTGACAAAATTCAAATGAACATGTCAAACTCTAAAGATAGAATCTGTCAAGGAGTAAAATGTTGCTCATGTGATAATGGTTTGCCAATATTGGAGCTCACAAATTGAGAAAATTTTTACAAAAATTGTCTAAAAGTAGTGAAATCTGGGGGCAAGTTTTGAAGTTTTTATCCCCTTTGTATCTCATCATTGAGTAATTATATTTTGAAACATTTTGGTCGTCCCTTTGCTTGATAAATATCGGTCTACCTATCGCTGTACTTGATTTCTTCTGACTGAGTTTGTGTTTGACCAAGTTGCTGGCCGACTTTGTGCATGGCCATGGCTTTTGGCGACTTTGGAAATAAGTTATGGGTCGATTTTGCACTTGACCATAGATTTCCGATTTCATGTTTCAATCAAAGTTGCAGCTGTCTTTGGCGTCGTTTTGTATGACTATATATATATATCTTTTAAGTTCTTACCAGGTTTGTGTTTATCCAAGACCTGTGTCGAATTTGTTCTCAACAACGCTTGACCAATGCGTTGACATAATTCACACATGACCAACGTTTTGGTCAGTACCTTCTTGACCGACGTTGCTTCCGTGATAGACTGCCTAGTTATCAATTTGCTTGACCAACTTTCTTTTCTGTATTGTAAATGCATGCGTTCATGTTTGTCGACTAACGTGAGATTTTTTACACGGCCAACGTCAAGGCAATTCCATGGATTGAGCTGTGACCAATTTTACCTAATTTACATATTTGTCACATTGAAATTGATAAAAAATACAGAGATTTTTGATAGGTGGCAGATCTTACCGTAATGCTGTGGGGGCTGTAAAAAATCTTTACCTGGGTATAAAAATTATGATGAGTCGAAAGTACTACATTTAATTATGTTAAGTAGAAAGGACTGTACGAGTGATATTTATTGTCAGCGCCAAATTGGATATTGCTTAGATTGCTAACGTGATCAATAAAAGCGATTTTACACAATTTCATCGTCGCGACATATGTCATATATACTGAAGGTATTCTCGATGAATCATTGCACACGTAATAGTACATTAAAAAAAGGTTTAAAATAGGAAATTCACGATTTATTTTCCAGATTGCCTTTTATTTAATATTTTCAAATGCTTTTAAAAGTTCAGCCCTCTGGTAATCACAACAAGGGCCGAGCAATAAGTCGACATTAACTTAGGTTGTTGATACGTTACTATTTGATACTGTATCATACAGAATCCTATTGTATTAATTACAATAAATTGCCATTTAAAGAAGATTACGAACAGCGTCATGGGAGACTCCCCCCTTCCCCATCCTGACCCCCTCTCCTGTTCTAGTTTCAATGAATGAACATCGGGCTTGGGCGAAACGTAGGAGGGAGTGTTAGTCCACTAACCGAATGTTTGATGTCTCCGATAGAAATAAAATCGAACCATTACAACAATGTACAACACTCATAATCTTAGAGAGATATATAGGTAAAGACTTCAGTAGTGTTTGATTTACTGGACACAGATTATATTTTTCTCAATTGACCTCTCAAACTGACCAATAGTACATAATCGGGTATTGGAAATGTGTGATAACCGTACAAGATTCTATTTAGCGCGCAATCTGTGGATGTTTGTACGTTAAAATGACATCTCGTTCTAAGTCAGTACCTTAGATAAGCTACCTATTATAGCAGGTATCGATTCTCAAGGTGTGACGAATGTAGCTTGGAATGAATAGTAAGATGCTGGGCTAAAAGCGGATGATTTATAGTCCTGTTACCGTATTGGGCAGTAATTATTAAAAAACGTTTGTAATAATGAATTCCGTTCACTGAGCTCTTTCTTTGATATTATTTACGTTACATCTGAATTTCTTCTCCTTTGATTTAATTTTATTGTTTAAGTGTAGAAACCCGTTTTATTTCTTTCTTGAACCTTGGAATCACCGTTTAACGACAGATATTCACACTCTGTATCGGAAACTTATAACCGAAAATAAAGATAATTTAAATATAAAAGGGAAAGAAGTAAAAACAAAAACACAAACTACTAAGTGATGGTTACAGTTGACTTATTAATTTTATCTTTTACAGTTGACTGGTTTAGATGCCGGTGATTTAGAGGAGGAGGACTTAGACCGTGTACGCCCCCACAGCAGTACCCCCCGTGACCAGATGGAGGGGGAGGGGCATGTAGACCGGGTAGAGATCACGGAAAGAGGGACACCACCCCAGAAAGTCAGTCCCAGGGGAGAGGTGATTCCTGAGAGGGTGAGTATCCCGATTACCAGATGGGGGGGGGGGGGCATGTTGACCAGGTGAAGGTCACAGAGAGAGGGACACCACCCCAGAAAGTCAGTCCTAGGGGAGAGGTGATTCCTGAGAGGGTGAGTATCCCATGACCAGATGGTTCCAGGGTAGAGGGATTTTGACCAGGTGGAGGTCACGGAGAGAGGGATACCATCCTAGGGGAGAAATGATAACTGAGAGGGTGAGTATCCCATGACCATATGGGGGGGGGCATGTAGACTGGGTGGAGGTCAGAGAGAGAGAGAGACCACCCCAGAAAGTCAGTCCTAGAGGAGAGGTGATTACTGAGAAGGTGAGTACCCCATTACCACATGGGGAAAAGGGGGAGGGGCATGGAGACCGGATGGAGGTCACAGATAGAGGGACACCTCCCCCAAATGGTCAGTCCTAGAGGAGAGGTTATTCCTGAGACGGTGAGTATCCCATGACCATATTGGGGGGGGGGGGATGTAGACTGGGTGGAGGTCACGGAGAGAGGGACACCACCCCAGAAAGTCAGTCCTTGGGGAGAGGTGATTCCTGAGAGGATGAGTATCCCATGACCATATATGGGGATGTAGACTGGGTGGAGGTTACAGAGAGAGGGACACCACCCCAGAAAGTCAGTCCTAGGGGAGAGGAGATTCCTGAGAGGGTGAATATCCCATGACCATATGTGGGGATGTAGACTGGGTGGAGGTCACAGAGAGAGGGACACCACCCCAGAAAGTCAGTCCTAGGGGAGAGGAGATTCCTGAGAGGGTGAGTATCCCATGACCATAAGGGGGGAGGGGCATATAGACCAGGTGGAGGTTACAGAGAGAGGGACATCACCCCAGAAAGTCAGTCCTTGGGGAGAGGTGATTCCTGAGAGGAAGAGTATCCCATGACCAAATTGGGGGGGGGGGGGCCTGTAGACCGGATGGAGGTCACAGAGGGAGGGACATCATCCCAGAAAGTCAGTCGGAGAGGTGATTTCTTAGAGATTGAGTTTATAAAATGACTGTGATAAATGAACAGAGATAATATTTATTTATTAAGTCATTTGGAATCATATCATTTTGCTAGACTTGGGTAAGGCTTTTTAGCTCACCTGAGCCAAAGGCACTAGTGAGCTAGCCTATTGTCATAGCACTTTGTATGCCTGTCCATCCGTTAACACATTTCCTCTGTAATTATAGCTCAGAATTTCACAAAATTTTACTGGAAGCAAGTATTCAAGGTCATCTACCAAGTTTTATTTTTTCATGCTGATTGTTCAACTAATATGGCCGCCAAAGGCTCTGATTGGATGACGCATTTTCGACATCTCTGCAACCATTTCACGGAATTTCACGAAACCTAACGAAACCTCCCGAAGTGATGACACTATATTTGATATCTTTAGGACTATAATTATTTATCTGTATTATTATGACTATAATTATTATTATAACTAATTATTTTTATGAATGTAAAACAGGATGTTGATGATCCAGACAAGAAAGAGAGATCCGTGAACCTGATCAACTTTGATGCTAGTACTGATGATGGACAGCCAGGCAGTATGTTACCCCCCGCACAGAAACCCCCAGCAGTACCCAGGGATGCTGGGATAGATCTCACGGCAGATGAAGACCTTATTGTACCAGTGAGTATTTTATATCATACTGAATAATTTTTTTTCATCAAGAATGGGTTCTGGTTAATACTATAATTAGAATATCTGCGTAGTAAAAAAATTAAATGTATGTATAGATCGCTGGAAGCGAATGTAGAAGGAAAAGACTTACTGACTCCGAAGGGCATACATGCGAATGTAAAGAGCATACATGCGAATGTAAAGAGCATATAAGAGAAGTCAGCTGCATGTGATTTGTAACTCATTTTCTGAATCATAGATTAAAAAAAATGATGAGTTTGCTTATTTCAATATTATGTGTACTCCTAATTCAAAATTAATAGAGATCCCCTAGATGTACCTGCATTTGTACATGGGCCTGTACTGTAGCATACCTGTCAACTCTCCCTCCCGGAGGGAGACCAAAATATCCCACTTTTTGGCCCAATCACCCTCTTTCTCCCTCTTTTGGCATATTTACAAATGAAAGAAGAATAACTCTAGAAAGGGACATTCAGAGTAGTCCATGAGAAAATGCATAGCAAAATGCAAGAAAAGATTATAGAATGCAATTGATACATGTTTCATTATTTATAAAGTTCTTGCATTGAAATGTCAGCACAAAAAATTATTTGAAAATTGGTTTTGAGCAAAATGTCTCGATTCATTTAAAATGTTACAAAATGGGTTCACGCTGAATCTTTCTCTTTTTCAAGTGCCAAGGAGGGAGATCTCCATCTTTTTAAGATTACAAAGTTGACGGCTATGCTGTAGTATTGGATATTCCGAAAAAATTCATGCACTTTTCACAACCAAAACTGTGACAGATGTTACATTACTATGTTTTCTATTCGATTATTCAATTGATGACTCATGTATGAAGTTTGATACATGTACATATTTTGGATGCATTTTAATGAAATTGCATAATTAGAATAATAATCTTGCAGCTGTTATAAAATCTATGACTTGCTGAGAGCAGCTCATAGTTCATTGTTGCGCCTTGTTTGCAATTAATTTTAAGCTTATTTCACTCTGTCCTTCAGTTAAAAGCAAAATCAAGAGAGACAACACCCAGAAATGTCAGCGACCAATCAGAGCCCTCGTCTCAAATAGATGATGACACAGGTAGTAGGTCAAGTACACCTACAGATCTGTTACAGACAAAACGATTGGCTGATACATTACAGGACTTCCAGCCTACATCAGCCTATGAATCCTCCACCTGAGTTTTCGACAGGAGAGCCGACGTCCCTGGCGTCAGAACTCAGGGAGAGGGAATCCAAAATAAAAGATGTAAGAACAAGAAATTCTATTCAAACTTTTGTACCTATGCTTTGAAAAATGAATTTTTTAAGGGGTTTTGATTGGGTTGATGTCAAATTTTCATTTCACCTGTTTATGGATTTATTTGTTAGCATGTAAGTGTTGTTTGACAAGCCGTCATAATGTAAAAGTGTTTGATGTTAATTTTGGTGATCTTTCAGTGATTAGGTTCTGATGAGTAAGAAAAACAAATTCTGTTGAAGATCTAGTATTTATGCTTAGAGAATTTTACAAACATCATTGTTGTCTGTGGAGTTGAGTAGAGAATGTTGATTTTGATGACAAAAAAAGTTGTTTTGCCGTTACAGTTAGAAAAGGAGATAGATGAGATGCAGGCCAAATTTGACGACATCATTCAGAGGCGGGAACGAGAAAACGAAGAGAGTCGTAATCTGGAGATGATGTTACGATCAGATTTAGAGAGGATTAACTCAGAGAGGTACAGTGTCTTATTTAACATTACATTAGATATGTAAGCTAACATACGGATTTATTGAAAAAAAGAAATTTTGACTTCTTTTGTCAGTGACATCTACCTCTTAAAAAATATGGTTACCATATGGTAAAGATATTTTTCTAATTTTGTAATGTCAGCACTCATACTTTGCCTTAGGTAAACATTACTTAGAAATATAACAATTGAGTTTTCAAAGTTAAATGAGGGAAAAAATAAGGTCCTTATCAAGAAGTCAGCTATGAAATTAGGTAGCATGGGTATCTCATAATTTTTTGCACAATCAGATATTAGGCTTTATTTCAGATCTGTAAATATACATTGAATTATAAAATAAAATGGTTTTATACAGATAAAAAGTTATTCTATCATTATAAACATAATTTTCTAGGTGTTTATCCCCTCCAGACTCCGGACTAGACCCTCTGTCAAGTAATACGTACATCAGAATTCTTGATCACGTCAATTTCGGCACTGTTTTAAAAATACTTGTATTTCAATTTCACAATATGAATTCGTTCAAATCACATTTAACCGATAAGACTTTTTGCCATCTTTTTTTTTCACATTTGCTTCATTTCTCAGGGTGCTCATATTTAAACTACATAAATCACAGAGGTAAATACATTATAACATCGTTTAATCATTATGCATAATATAACACATGTTTTACAACATTCAGCCATTATTGTTTCTTCTAGAGTTATCATCCTTGATATGTAATTTTTTTAGTCATGCACATTTGTTCGAAATTTCATAAATAAGGTTGCAAGCATATCGTCATAATCTATTTTTTTACCGTGGTCAGGAACTTTTTCATTTGACTTTAAAGACGGAAGCACAATTTGGTTTATTGGCTGAAATATGAATCAGGCTAGTGTATTAGCAATACATGTAGAGAGAGTGCAGCTAAAATTCATGGAAGTTTTAACATTCACTAAAATTAAAGATGGATTTGGATAATTATCACCTTTCTTATCAACATCTAAATCATATCACATAGAACTCATTATCTCATTGGCTAACGTCATAGATTACTTACAGCGTCATGTATCTACCTTTTAAAATGATGAAAATTGGAAAGGAGTATGTATGGTTAATATAGTAAAGTAGGCCCACTAAAATCGACTTCTCCAAAATTAAATTTAGTTGTCCTTTTCAGAAAGTTAAATATCTATATTTTGAGAAATCTAGTTACAAAAACTACTCCTTGATTTGTAAGGATATTGTATTTTGCATAAATATGATGAAAACTGGTGATTTTGCTAATTTTTCACGAAAAATAGCATAATTCTTGATTATTTTCATTGAGAAAACATCCAGTGGGATCCTGAACAACTTTTTCCTTTTACATGCACTTAGAAACATACAAAAGTAACAACATATAGAAGTTAGTCGAAAATGAGCGCCAAATGATGTTTTTTCCAGAAATTTGGCAAAATATGCAATTTATGAATCCCAAGTTCTATGAAAGTGAGAAAGGTAATTAAAGAATATGCATCATTTCATAAGTAGCCGACATTGTAGTATAAATATTTGTACAAATTCATTGCTTCATGAAAACTTTAGATTTTGTCCTTAAAGGGGGCCACTTTACTATATAAACCATGATATATAGTCCTTTCCCAAATTTTAAAAGGGGAAAAAAGCACAGAAAGACAAAATAGCATAGGGATATCAGAATTTTCATTTAAAAAAATTCATAATCCTCAGCTTAAAAATTGTAATGCATCATTGCTTTAATAAGACTAATTAAGTCATCTTAAGTAATTTCCCAATTATTCTGTGAAATATGCATTAATGAAATTTTTCTATTCTCTAGGGTTGCATTTCTTGAATTTCATGAAATAAGAAATTGTAATAAAAATTCTTTTTACTATAATGATACTTTATATAGTATGCTATATATTGGTTTATCTTTTCACCAGAGATAACCTGCATACCACTAATGAGCAGTTACTACGTCTGTTATCGGACGCCGTGAAGACTTACATGAATGTAGAGGACATTATTAACAAGAAGCTGGCCAAAGTAGTTTCTACAGGAGGAGCAGATAAGTCTCCGACAACACCGAAGGAGGAGCGGAGGTCACCACCGTCTGTACCTGACTCACCCCCAGGGGCTGAAGGTATGTATGGTGTAGAATGTGAGATGAAAATAGATATGTCACCAAATTCACTTAAGGAGGAACATAGGTCACAACCCTCCCTACCAGACTCACCCAAGGGGCTGAAGGTATGTATAGCGTAGAGTGTGAGATAAAATATGATATAAGTCACCAAATTCACCTAAGGAGGGATGGAGGTCACCTCCATCTGTACCCGACTCACCCCCAGGGGCTGAAGGTATATATGGCGTAGAATGTGAGATACAATATGATATAAGTCACTGAAGACACCTAAGGAGGAACAGAGGTTCCCACCGTCTGTACCTGACTCACCCCCAGGAGCAAAGGTGGAGGGCGAGTGTGTGAAGTTGGTGTAAGATTAAATTTTTGTTGTTTTCCAAATTGGTGGTGCCTAGGACTGAAAAGACATCATTATTATAAGGAGTTTAGAAATGAAGTTACATGACTGTACTCAGAAACAAGAAAAACTACAAAAATTCTTCTGTCAGTAGTTCTCTTCTCCCAGTATTCAAAAATTATCCTTGAAGATTAGACACATAGTCAACATATAGCCACCACAGTGGCTGAAACCATTCACCACGGTTCATGCTTTGTTCAATTCTGTACTCCCCGTTGGGTTTACAATGAATTATCTATAGTATACCTTGGACATAACCTCTCCAGGAATGCAGCTTTAAATGACAGTATGCTAATCATAATTATTTTTCTTATTTTGTAAAGGAGGTGAGATACCTCAGGAGACCAGTTTACTGTCCAACCTAACAGATGAGGGGCTTGACCTGTCCCAAAGGGTCAGTGAGAGTATATTCCAAGGACCAGAACTGGACACTGACGGAGAGGAAATCCTGTCAGGTAGGAAAGCTATAGTTGACACTTTATGTAGGTTTGGATAGTGCCTCAAGTCATATGATGCAGTAAATGGTACGGATGCTGCATCTGACCCATTTTTTACGCTTGGGTGATTGCATTAAGTAAATTGTGACAGGCCTATTTCAAGCCTATAATAAGTTCTACATCAGCCAAACTTACATGGATGATGCATCTGTCGATGTTTACTGGAATGCATGGTATGGACTCTGCATCTGACCCATTTTTCATGCTTGAGCAACCAGGTTAAGTAAAATGGGACAGGTCTATTTATAGCCTATCAGAAGTCATAGATCATCCAAACTTGTGTGGGTGATGCATCAGTATACACACTGCAATGTATGGTATGGATGCTGCATCTGACCTATATTTCAAGCTTGCACAACCAGGTTAAGTAAAATGGGATACTAGTAGGTCAATTCCCATCCCATTTCAAGTCCTAGATCAATCAAACTTGTGTGGATAATGCATCTGAGGATGCTTAATGCAATGCATGGTACAGATGCTGCATTTTACCTACATGTATATTTCACTCTTGAGCGACTAGTGAAATGAGACAGGTCCATTTCCGGCTCATCTTAAGTCCTAGATCAGTCAAACTTGTGTGGTTGATGAATTTGAGAATGCTTGCTGCAGTGCATCATACAGATGCTGCATATGGCATCTGACCTATATTTCATGCTTGAATGACCAGGTAAGATAAATAAGACATCTTCATTTGCAGCATACTTTAAGTCCTTTATCAACCAAACTTGTATGAGTTATGCATCTTGAGATACTTGGCGCAGTGTAATTACAGATGCTGGTCATGTGACAATGTTGACATCGAGGTGAGCTTTGTCAGCTCTGATGACACTTTTTTGCATTTATTACGCCAGGTTTTTACGGTGAAAAACTAAGAATGTTTGATATTGGTGTGTCATGTTAATGTAATTAAAACATGTAAAATGGATGTTCATTTTTGCTCTTAATTGGTTATTCATCTTATACTGACCTTGGACATGTCGGAGTATGACCAACCTTGTCAAATGGCAATTTCTTTTATCTTTTTAATTGTGTATTGATTATATACATAATATATATATAATTATATATTTTCATTCGATACCTTCACCTGAGCTAAACATGCTAAAGGGAAAAAAAGAGAGGGGTAATGATGGTTTGCAAACAAATCTGGTTTTATTGTTTTTAGCGATGGAGAAAATGAATTCTGAAAATGCCTCATGATTCGTATTTAAATTCCTGATATCTGATTGGATAATACGTGTATTGATAAACTGAAAGGTCGTCGTGACGCCACTCTCAACGAAAAGTCATTAGATGTTCGAAACTAAACAAAATGTAATGAATTTGTATCGTACCAATTGTCAGTTATCATGCTGAATTACTTAATTCAATATAATTAAAGTAAAACCTTGGATAAAGTAGTGAACAAATTGTTTTGAATATCATTTCACGTCGTTAAGATCTGATTCATACGTCATTCGTACGTCAGTTTGCGTCACAGTCAATTTCCCCGGTCGAGCATCTGTATTAGGGAACCGATCTATGGTAGGATTTTGCTTCACATTGTGTATTTTTTTTCGGCTTCAGCCTTTTGCCAGCGCCGCCTTAGGTTGAATTTTTTTACAATTGTGCAGAAAATTAGCCAAAATATAGGGTTTTCGGAAACATTCACTGCCGAGGAATGGACACACTCTTCAACCCCCTTCCATTTCGCCACTTGTCTTGCTATGTTTACCGTAAAGACTTGTAAGATGTTGTGTTTACACAAGGACTTATAAACAGATAATATAAATCCATGGTTTACGGAGATATTTTCTTCATTAACGGGACCAAAAAAAAAAAAAAAAAAAAAAAAAATCGAAATTAAAAGGTCTTGTTTTACGAATTTTAAACTGTTTTACGTTTAATTTTTTTTTTCCGATTTTCGAAGTTCAGTTTTCACTCGCTTGGGCCCCCGGAGCTAATGGCTGCTTATGAACGTATTTTAGAAGTAAAAATATTCAATGATGATTTGTCAAAGGAAGTACATTAATAAACATGATTAAGTCAGACTGCGATACATGTTAGCCTACATAGAAACCAGGAAACGAACGCTTCAGCTAGCTTGTGTGTCTAGCGTATAGAGTACATGTGTCACTGAGTGAAAAAGTTGATAGCGACTCCGGAGCCCTTAGCAAAATAAAATGCATAAAATTGCAGACATATACTAGCAAAACATCTGTTAGGAATAGGGTAATTTTGATAATGAGAATAGAGTCAATATACACGAGGGACAAAGCTAGGATTAGACGTCATGGCAAATATACACGACTATTACAGTAAGTTCGTTACTTGATTTTGATTTATTGAGTAAGAGCGTAATTTTGATTTTAATTTGTTTTTTTTCTCTCCTCTAAAACGTATGTAATAGATGTATATGGTCCAACTTCCCTTCGATAGACGGAAAGGAAATTGTCATTGTTTGCGTTCAGAACTATGTGACTTCCTGTATTATATACAGGTCGTTGTTTTTGTTTTCACCAAATACAGATCGGGTTTTCATCATTAAAAGTGTCGCATTTTTTGTCTTTGCCCAGCTGGAAACGAATTTTCTCTTGCTTTGGCGGAAACCCCAGAACTTCGATGTACAAATTAATTTACTAGTACATGTATCAGGACGAACGGATGTACATGCTCATATCGGTATCTTTAACTTTCTATAAAATACATGCTTAATCCTGAATCGAAGCTCGATGCATTGTCAGGTTTTATTACCCTGTAGTAATAGTTTTAGTGAAACCTGCCGTAAACGATATGAGGTCGTGCTCCTTGAAAATCCATTTTGAATACAAGTCAAGAAAATGACTTCCGAAAGGTTTAAGAGTACTCTTGTTCTCTAGGTACAGCTCTTGAACCTTTTTCACTACTCTGGAATTTGATAATAAGTAAACGTTCTACTTCGTTCCGTGTTTCTATTAATTATACACAGTTGTGGTCGACACATTATATGCTGATAATGAAAGAAATTAAGAGGGTGATGCTTACGTAGGTGAAATTGAATCTTTTCCATGTACACGGTTACTTCGTAGTCTATTACGGTTCTTTTTCAAAAGGTCAAATCACTTTGTTTCTATGTTTACTACCGAGTATGCTACATCTTTAGATCATAGATTATTTCATCCTTTCTTATTTGTCAGACTCCGAACAATCGGTTGAAATTCGAACTTAATTTGGTAATCTTTGTCACAGATGCCAGTAACCGTCTACAGAACTCTGTTAGTCGTCTGCTAGATATGATAGAAGATACGACAAGTCAACTTCACGATACAAAACGGACTCAAAGAGAATTAGTCACATCAGTGTCATCAGGTAAGGAAATCTCTCTCTCTCTCTCTCTCTCTCTCTCCGTGCAAAGTTGGGGGAGGGGGTATAGGAATCCCCCTTTCTGTCTGACCATCATACCTTGCCCGGGGCATAACTCCTCTTCCTGTGCATTGATTTCAATAATATTTCACACAAATGTTCCTTAGGACCTAAGGTTGTGTCATGACCTTCGACCAAGGTCATAGATCAAAGGTCAAGGTCATAATAGACACTATGGGTAAAACCTTGTCCGGGCACAACTTCTTCATCTGTGCAATATTTCACTCAAATGTTCCTCAGGGTAAGCATATAAGGGTTTTTCATGACCTTGAACCAAGGTCAAAGGTCAAGGTCACAATAGACACTATGAGGAAAACCTTGTCCATGCCATAATTTCACCCCCTGTGCATAATTTTCCAAAATGCCCCGTGTGTCATGACCTTGAACTAAGGTAAAAGGTCAAAGTCAACGTCACAATAGACACCATTAGTGAAACCTTGTCCAGAGCATAACTGAGTCCTTCCCCTGTGCATGGATTTCAATAATATTTCACACAAATCATTCTTAGTTAATTTGTAACTAAAAGATTCAACTCTGTGATAATATATCAATTCTTTAACATACTAGCATTTCTGTATTTTTTTATTATCGTAAGACTTAGTGTTATATAAATTCAGGTCACCAAGAGTCTGTTCACATGACAACCAAGATCCAGGATTTAGAGGAGAGACTTCAGGAAGAAGTAGAGGCCAAAGAATATCTAGCTATGGAGCTACACAAAGCTGAGGGTAAGAGTAAAGGATAAGTTTACAATGTGAATGTAAGGGACTATGGAGCTACACAAAGCTGAGGGTAAGACTAAAGGATAAGTTTACCATGTGTATATAAGTTACTATTGAGCTACACAGAGCTGAGGGTAAGAGTAAAGGATAAGTTTACCATGTGTATGTAAGGGACTATGGAGCTACACAAAGATGAGGTTAGGGTAAAGGATAAGTTAACCATTTGTATGTAAGGGGCTATGGGGTTACACAAAGCTGAGGGTAAGAGAAAAAGATTAGTTTACCATTTGTATGTTAGGGGCTATGGGGTTACACAAAGCTGAGGGTTTTAGACAAGTTTACCACTATGTATATGTATGTGAGTGGTTAAGAGTAAGGATTAAGGATAAGTTCAGTTACCATTGTGTGTGGTAGAGACAGGGTATACTAGTAAGGGTATATCAAGTTTAACATTATTTTTGTAAGTATTTATAAATAATTCACTTTCCAAGTTTAAAAATGTAAAAGTAAAATGTAACTTTAGCATCACAGTATTTGTATGAACTTATTCATAGTATTACTTGTAGGACTCTCTATTTGATTTACAATTATGAAATGCACTGAAATGATTTGTTGACCTCAGGTCTGATCGAAGGTTACAGCACGGAGAGAGAGACACTGGAGCAGAGAATACAGGATCTGGAGGAGAAGAAGGAAGCCCTTGTTCTAGACCTGGAAACGACCAAGAACAAACTCCAGGATCTGGAACAAGTTCACCACGAGGCCGCGTCGCTCCGATCTGAAGTTCAACGTCAACAGCAACTGATGCAGGAAAATGCGGGGGATGAAGCTCAAGGTTCACATCGCATTAGACCCTTCAGATATTTAGTCGTACCCATAGGGGTGGCCATTGGCTGCTACTTCCTGCGGGATTGGGTCACATGATCTCTTGTCTGGTCACATGATCTGGCATGAGGTCATATGACCTAGTGTCATCCAAATATAGATAACCTTGACCTCTTGAACTTTGTGCTGCGGAGCATGGCTGTAGCCTGAACTTTTTATGCCCCCGGAATCAAAGATTCGGGGGCATATAGTTTTTGGCCTGTCCGTCTGTTTGTCTGTTTATCTGTTTGTCTGTTTGTCTGTTTGTCTGTTTATCTGTTTGTCTGTTTGTCTGTTTGTCTGTTTGTCCGAAAAACTTTAACATTGGACATAACTTTTGAATGGGAAGTGATAGGGCTTTCATATTTCACATGTGTATTCCTTGTGACAAGACCTTTCCATTGATACCAAAATTTTTGACCTCGTGACCTTGACCTTGACCTTTGACCTACTTTTCAAAAACTTTAACATTGGGCATAACTTTTGAATGGGAAGTGATAGGGCTTTCATATTTCACATGTGTATTCCTTGTGACAAGACCTTTCCATTGATACCAAAATTTTTGACCTCGTGACCTTGACCTTGACCTTTGACCTACTTTTCAAAAACTTTAACATTGGGCATAACTTTTGAATGGGAAGTGATAGGGCTTTCATATTTCACATGTGTATTCCTTGTGACAAGACCTTTCCATTGATACCAAAATTTTTGACCTCGTGACCTTGACTTTGACCTTTGACCTACTTTTCAAAAACTTTAACATTGGGCATAACTTTTGAATGGGAAGTGATAGGGCTTCAATATTTCACGTGTGTATTCCTTGTGACATGACCTTTCCATTGATACCAAAATTTTTGACCTCGTGACCTTGACCTTGACCTTTGACCTACTTTTCAAAAACTTTAACATTGGGCATAACTTTTGAATGGGAAGTGAAAGGGCTTTCATATTTCACATGTGTATTCCTTGTGACAAGACCTTTCCATTGATACCAAAATTTTTTACCTCGTGACCTTGACCTTGACCTTTGACCTACTTTTCAAAAATTTTAACATTGGGCATAACTTTTGAATGGGAAGTGATAGGGCTTTCATATTTCACATGTGTATTCCTTGTGACAAGACCTTTCCATTGATACCAAAATTTTTGACCTCGTGACCTTGACCTTTGACCTACTTTTCAAAAACTTTAACATTGGGCATAACTTTTATATGGGAAGTGATAGGGCTTTCATATTTCACATGTGTATTTCTTGTGACAAGAACTTTCCATTGATACCAAAATTTTTGACCTCGTGACCTTGACCTTGACCTTTGACCTACTTTTCAAAAACTTTAACATTGGGCATAACTTTTGAATGGGAAGTGTTAGGGCTTTCATATTTCACATGTGTATTCTTTGTGACAAGACCTTTCCATTGATACCAAAATTTTTGACCTCGTGGCCTTGACCTTGACCTTTGACCTACTTTTCAAAAACTTTAACATTGGGCATAACTTTTGAATGGGAAGTGATAGGGCTTCAATATTTCACATGTGTATTCCTTGTGACAAGACCTTTCCATTGATACCAACATTTTTGACCTCATGACCTTGACCTTGACCTTTGACCTACTTTTCAAAAACTTTAACATTTGGCATAACTTTTGAATGGGAAGTGATAGGGCTTTCATATTTCACATGTGTATTCCTTGTGACAAGACCTTTCCATTGATACCAAACTTTTTGACCTCGTGACCTTGACCTTTGACCTTTTAACCCAGTGACCTCACATATGTGTACTTAACAGAAAATAGTGTTCATACTACCAAAGATGCCACCGGGGGCATTCGTGTTTCACAAACACAGGCTTTATTGTTGATTCTTTACGAAGTTTGTTTTCTTTCTTGTTGACTAATTTATGAACATATATATATATATTTATATTTTTGAGACATTTAGTTCATAATGGTGCAATTTTATTCAGATTATACATTACATATATTTTTTTATGAATTGTTTACAGGCAAATGATATATATACGGTCTTCTCTTTTTTGTATGTATAAAATCAATGGTCAATCCTTGTCCGTTTTATAAAACTAGTGCGGGTTCTGAAAATGATGTTTTAAATTTATTCAGCTTTTGATTACAATGTACTTTCATGGGGCAATTTACTCTTGATTACATGAGAATAAAGTGTGACCATTAGGACACCAACCAGATTTTGATTTAACTTGTGAATATGGAAACTCTCACCAAAATTTACATCTGACTTTAAGAACTTTAAAATTGTTTAAATTACTTTGAATTTTTCTAAAATCGGTTTCATGAAACAACTTTAAAAAATTCCTACCAGACATACACTAAAAAATATCATACCAGCAACACACTTTTAAAATAATCTACCGGCTGAGCGGAACTGTACAGTCTTCAAATGTCCAGGTACGGTAAATTTCAATATTATGAGTATATAATTCAGATATTTCTAATTGAGATATATCAGCTGCATGATGTAATTCTCATATAAATACAATATTTTCTCAGATATGACATAATATATCTTTTTCCTGACTTAAATATTACGAATGATAAATTATTCATTACAGTCATGTAACTTTAACACCTTCATATCTATAAATAATCATAGTTTTAATCATGGAGAAACCTGATATAATTGGAAGAAAGGTAACTTGCGTAAGAATTAATCCAACTAGGAGAAATATAATGTAAGTTTATAAAAGTTTTTTCAGCAAGATATTTTGGGAACCATTCTTTTAAGTGGACAAGGAGCGACCATTTTGTTAGGTACAGTAATTTTTAGAATTTTTTGTTTTAGATAAAAAAAGAGGGAACTTCAACATGTTTAATACTTGTTCATTGTATCTTGGCTTGGAATAGAGTTACAGTATCTCATGTGGGAATATTTTACTCTGGAGCTTTTAGTTTTAAGTTTGGTGTGCATGCAGAGGGGGCATGAGGAGAGAGGGTTATGAACATATTAAATGGTTGCCTTATGCTTTACCCCTCCCCTCACGGAGCTTTAAAATGGCTTTATAGAGTCCACAAGATTTTACTTCTGAAATAATCGAAGGAAATTGCACCATAATTATATCTGGACTTCGTAGCTTATATATTTGTTTAAAGTATAAATAGAGTGTATAGTCCCTTGTATAGTAGAAATTTATTTAGCACTATACATGTATTATCAAAATACTGCTTTTCATATACCCTTGTTTGAATTAACAGTCCCTTTTCTATTAACAAAATATATATTGAATGTATACACGGATACAAGATATTTATACGTGTATTATGAAGGTCAAGAGGTCAAAGGTTCGCCAATATCATTTATCTATATTATTAAGAATCTATTCTTTCTTTTTTTTTTTTTTTGAAAAATGAAGGCAAATTTTCTGGAAAAATCAGACAATTGTTTTATCAAATGAAATAATTTATTTTGATATGTTAAAGCTGAAGACAATGAAAGATTAGAATTTCACCAAAGAACTTTTAGTGAAATAGAAATTTGTATGTCCATGATGCTAATCATACATAAAAAGAAACAATACGTACATGTGGACAAAGTTTGTCCGTAGGTGAAGTTGGTGATAGTCGCATGCGTTTAACTTCTCCAACATCGAAATTGAAGTTTAGAAGAATTTCTGTACTGCCAGTAGCGCATTTGCAGTGAACATGATGCTTTGTTAGAATTAGTTTTCTCAAATACATGTATATTCAAATGTACACATATGAAAGAACCAAAACTTGGTGCCTTTCTGTCACTGAAAACTCTATTATAAGAAAGTGTTAAAGATAGAAAGAAAAAATCATCTGAACTTCAACTTCACTAACTGTCTAATCTTTATCTGTATGCTAGCATATGAGTGTGGATGTACTGATTAAAATGCAAGAAAAAAAAAATGAAAATAATTTTGAGTGTTTAGATATGAAATTGAATGCTTAACCTAAAATCAAAGGTGTTTGTATTTGAACTTGATATGATCTATTTGTCTTGTTTCAGAAATACATGACATTTCATTGACAATTTTGAAGTAACATACCATTCCCACGTTTTGATGCTGGAAAAAAACTTAAGACATGTATATTTATCTTGCATTTTATAAGTCATTTAAACTCATGGTCATAGTGTAGAACTACTATTATTACCCCCTTACTTTTGTTTTAACTTCCATATAACCTGCTTCCTACTTTTCACTCAATCAATATTAAAAAAAAACTTAAAATTATTTATAGCATGAAAATATCCTATGAATTAACTGTCCTTGATTAACTTACTCAATATCCAAATTATAGACAAATATTTGATCAAAATATTCTGTTTAGATATATTCAATACATACCTGTAAATGCTTATAATTAATGCTTTATAAGATGAGCCAATCAGATAGGGTGTCTGTTTTATATGAGAAATAAATTCTGTTCAAAGAAGATTGTTTAGCATGAAAAACATTTTAGTGCAAATTTTCAACTTGAAAGTCTTTTATTTCAATTTCATTTATTCATTATCCACTCTGAATGCAAACTTGCATGGCAGCTATAATTTATATTTTGTATACAACAGTTTCCATGGAAACAGCTGATGTGGCGCCACCTAGTGTCCAAGGTTGGTCCTGAGTTGTAGAACTTTAAGTTTTCATAAATTTTTTTGGCGTGTCGTGAATTTTTTTTTGTAAAGTTTAATGAATGAAAGCTGATTTGCTCTGTATAGCCAAATTAGAATGAGCATTTTCGTTGCATTTTGTATTACTTGTTTTTAGTTTGAAATGTTCTTGAGCATTTTGGAATATAAGTTTGAGTTTCCTATATCTTATACTTTATCACCAGCCAAATTATTTTCATTTTGTGAAAAAATCATTTGATTTTGTATTCTCCAAAATTTCAATATTTGCATCCACCCTCTCTAGTTTATTTATCATCAGAAATTTGATTAATTTCATATGTGAATTCATAACACATTCATTCCATACCATAAATGTATGAAAAAAGCTAGTTGTCAATAAAGGAAGCAATCAATCCAGTGAAAATTGTTAGGTTACACAGATGACGTGTAAGTGATCATTTTAAGATTTCCAGCCTAACGATTTCAAACCTGGCTTTTTCTCGTGGCTCGAGTTTGATGCATGTCTTTGTTCTATGCGCTGCTTTATACTGTAGGACATTATATGTACCGAGTCTCCGTAATCAGTGTATGGGATTTGAGGCACATTTCACACATAGAAAAAAGTACTGTTACACACTTACATGTATGTCACACAAAATAGATGTCGCTTTATAAGGCTTAAACTATTCTCACAGCTTCAGCCAATTTTTGTATAATTTTACATATACTGTAAGCCCATATACAACTGGTTATAGGTTAATATTTTAAGTACCAGATATGGCAGCAGGAGGGGGTTAATAGCTATACTAGTAGAATTTAATTCTGTTACCGTACATTTACATGCATGTACATGTATATTCAAAGAAGACGTTGTTTGTGTAAGTTTAAAAATTTCAATATCTACACTAATTATAAAACTTGTCTTTTCATACCTTTTTGTTTTAAAATCAGATTATCAACACCCCCGTCCCCTAAGCCCATCCCCCTTTCCTTACACCTGAATTTGTTCCTTTTCTCTCACTTCATTGTCTCTAGTTATTTCGTAATTTACCTTTTCAAGTAAGTAAATTACATGTGCTACATTATTTGTTTCTACATGTATGTAGAAGAGCGCTTTCAAATTTTGCTGATTTTGGTTCCATGGTTTTTCAAAATCCATTTTTACCTTTACAAAAATTTCACAAGGCTAGTAATTATCTCTTTCCTTAAATCAAAACATATACTTGTAGTTAGATTAAGTACACAGGTCATGCACCTTCACTTCACACTTTTTAGTTTTCCAAGTCATTCCTGACACAAACATTGTATATCCAAGAATTCAAATTTCTGTAGATTTATATTTTATACAGTTTCCTCCCCTGCTTGGTTTTAGTTGTTTTTAGTAATACATTTGAAAAAGATTTGATTTTTTGCATCCTAATTGGTTTGTGTTTTGTTTGAAAACGATAAAAGTCGGTCATACTTACATATATGTTTTGTTCAACAACAAAAAATGCTTGAAGTGCAGTGTGATTTTAAAGTTTAAACATTTGAATTATCTAAAATTTAATTTTGATACTTAATAATTACTTTAGATTTAATAATACATGGATATAACCAAGATTGTCAAAAACTAATGGTCTTGCATCATAAGAGAAATCGATGAAAAACGTCCTAGATCTTAACATTAAATTGCTGTATCTTTTCTTAAGTTGCACTGGGTTGGTGATTCACATTGTCATTTCGTCTATTTCACTAGTGATAGGGAGAAAATGTAGAATACTTGTAATTATTGATACAGCTCAGAATTGTGTTAACATATAGCATCCATGCTTTCAGCCTTAATGATGGAAATCAGCGCCTGTAAACGAGCAAAATCGGCTTTTAGAGCAGCAAATCAGGAACCTTCACGAAAAGTACAACTCGAGAATCCAGGATTTGGAAACAGCTGGAGAGGAAACGGAAAGGCACTATATACAGCAACTGGAGGAACGAAAAGTAGAAATCAACGATCTGAGAATGCAGCTGGAAAACTCAGAAAAAGCAACTCAAATCCAATCGTAGTTTCCTAGATGTAAGTACAGACAGATTAATATCTCTATGATGTGCTAGTGTGATTTGTGTGTTTGATTTTGTGTGTGTGTGTAAAACAGTGTGCCACACAGATGTTATAAAGTGTGTTTGTTTTCAGTTTGATAAAAGTCTGTTCACATGGACTTTGCATTTAATTGAAATATTAGGCTGAAGCTCGACACATGACTTGCTATTGATTACAAAAATATTAAAATATGGTCATAGTTGACCTACTTTGTCTCATTACGTCCCTTGTTCACTTTACTGTAGGAGATTTTGTATTGCATGTCAAAGAAAATAATTTTAAACAGAATGCTCATTTGTAGATGTAAGTTTATGTGCATTGTACCAGTTGTTTGATTACATAATATTAGGTATAGTAAAAACAGAGCACTAGTTTGTTAGTGATAGATTGCTATTCTCTCTCTTCAACTATTTTAATACCCTTCTTATGTTGCACTTTGCAGTGAAATATGCATTATCTTAGAAATAGAAATCCTTTGAAAATTTAATGAAAAAAAAAATATACAGATAAATATAACTAGTCAATTCATCTCTTGAGCATTTCAAAAAGAATGATTATATTAATCAGATATGCATAAATTACATTGTCAACTGTTTCCTTTTTTTAGATATATTTTCAAAGCTTTGAAATTCTTTTATATTCTGTTCAAACTTTGCTTGTTTGCTTGAATGATAATTGTAAATCTAACGTTACAGGCATCTCTGAGTCTGTCATTAAGAATATATGATTTGCCGTTAAAATTTACATGTATGAGCATGCAACCAGCCTCTCTGTTCTTGTTTGTTGTCGTGAAATTGCATTGTGTCATTTGAATGTTTTCTTGCACAGCAATTAACGGAAGTAAGTAATTACGCAATCAACCTTTTCTTTTTCTCCATCTGTATGCATGCAAATTAGCTGCCATCTGGAATGAAGCATTATGGGAGGGATGATGCATGCATGTTTAAACTTTAGAAAGTAATGAATGCATTATATCAAAGAACTGAAGAATTACACTTTTTTTTTAAGATGTACAACTATTATACAATGACTTGTTTTAGCTTACAGTTGAGTAGACAGCTTATGATGTGTTTGATGCTTCATCACATATCTCATCATTATCATTATATTAAGATGCCCTGGAAGTAAATTTGGATTTTGAGTGGAAAACATTTTTTAACTTAGTGGGCAATTTTACCAAAAACTTTTCAATTGGGACAAACATTTTTAGTAGGATTAGTGATTATATATTGGAGAGATAAAGAGTTGAGGGAACATGGATTTTGTTTGCTTATTTGAATTCTTTTACCGTTGCATCGAAATTCTATAGATTTATACAAGGCCATATCAAACCATGGTGTCATGAAGTGTCATTATTTTGTAAAATATAGAATTATACAAGGCCATATCAAACCATGGTGTCATGAAGTGTCATTATTTTGTAAATATCATTGACTAGATGTTGATACCGATATGCATTCCGTAAGAAGTTCTGAAAATTCATGCTCAGAAAAAAAAAGCACACACAGTCAATGTACATGTACATCCCTCCTGTAATGTTAAAACTTCCTGGAAAATGGCCAGCATGCATTCAACATTCATACATGATTTCCACTATTTCAGTTTCTATGTATTACATTGTTATATTATAGTTCTGTTCTGTTCTAGTGTACACAATGATTTTGTTGGATATATTATTATGTATGTAGAACTAATTTGATTTTTGGGACTTTCAGCAGACTTTAGTTGTTTTCTAAAATTTTACTGCATATAAATCTTTATAATGTATTAAACTTTTAAAAAAACTAAAAATATTTCTCCAAAATGTTTTGAATTTGAATTCCAATTATTATTCACTGTTACCATGGTTACATATTAACTATATTAGAAAATAATTTCTGTTTAATTTAAAAACATCTGTCTAGATTATTCAGTATGCAGTCTAAATGAAATAATTACGTACATAAGACACAAAAAATTCTTCTTTTACAAATGCAATGAGTTTAGATAACAGTTACTTACAAATTTAACAGGCAAAAGCTTATTATAATAATATACAATAAAAAGGAGCATATCTTGAAGAACTAAAGTAATGTTAATCTCTTCCTTCATCAGCATCTTAATATTTCTGCTTTTTAGTTAATATTCATTCTAAGTTATTATGCTTCTGCTTGAAAGCATACATGTAATTATAATGGAAAACGAGAATTTCATTTCTTATTTCATTAAATCCAAATAAATTGCATGAAAAATCAACCTACTGGTTACCATAGCATTGTAGGGAATGACAAAAATTGAAGTGCCTGCTCCCTTTGCATGCTTCCTTACATTTTACAAGACTTTTACAAAGTTTATACGTTTAAATAAACCATTTTTAAACTTTTTAGCTCACCTGAGCCATAGGCTCAAGTGAGCTATTGTCATAGTGTTGCGTCTGTCGTCCGTCGTCCGTCGTCGTCGTCGTCGTCGTCGTCCGTCGTCGTCCGTCGTCGTAAACTTTTCACATTTTAAACTTCTTCTCCAGAACGGCTTAAGGGATTTTGATGAAACTTGGTAGGTATGAAGTACTCATGGTCCCCTACAAGTGTTGTTGTTTTTCGTCCGGATCTGTCAACAGGTGGCGCCACCACAGCCAAAAGTAGGTCACGGGGGGGTACCCTCCTTTGACAAACTTCTTCTTCAGAACCGAAGCATGTATCGACAAACCGAAAGCATCAGGATGATCTAGAGAGATGTCTTAAGAAGTGTTGTTATTTTTGGTTCCACTTCGAAGTCAAATTTTTGACGCGTTTTTGACGTCTTTTCGGACTTAGTCAGAAATGCACATTTTTGCACTATTTCTTTAAATAACTCAATAAGTGTATGATTTTACACACTCATTTACTACATATTTATCATATTTAACTTACTTAATGCTTTGATATGTATTTTATGCTTAAATTTTATTTTTTTTGATTTTTTATGAATTTTTTTCTTATGTAAAAAGGAAGGGGGGGGGGGGGGGGATTTTCATACATTTTCTGCTTCTTTTCTATAACCACTCTTCAGATTGTCATGACAATTTGTAGGTATGAGGTACTCATGCATGGTACCCTAAAAGTGAAAGAATTATGTCAAGATATCCACTTTTGGATTTTTAAAGAATATTTTTTAAGATTGTACATAGGTATAATGTATGTTTTCCATGCCCAATGGACCCATGGGGAGTGGCTTCAAACCCCGGCGGGACCCCAACAATTTTTTTTTTCCCTTTTTCAGTTTTTTTTCTCTTTTTATTTTTATATTTATCGCTAGAAATGAAACCGTGAAAGAATTTTGTCAAAATATCAACTTTTAGATTTTAATGATTTTTAAAATAAGACAAGCTATAGCTAGTTTGGCTTTGTGTACTTATTTTCATACTTCGAATTAACTTGGCCACATACGCTATCAAATATACTCTGAATTTATTTTTAAGATGTTGACTTTTTGTGTCGCCTGCGAAGCACAGCGACACTTAGGGATCACTTTGTCCGTTGTTCGTCTGTCCGTCCCTCCGTCTGTCCGTCTGTCTGTCACACTTGGGTGTCACACCCCATAACTTTTAATTGGTAAGTGATAGGGCTTTGATATTTCACATGTGTATTCCTTGTGACAAGACCTTTATACACATATCATAATTTTTGACCTTGTGACCTTGACCTAGATATTTGACCTACTTTTCTAAAAATCTAATATTGGCTATATCTCTTGATTGATTTGTGATAGGGCTTTGATATTTCACATGTGTATTCCTTGTGATTAGACCTTTCTACACATATAATGTTTGACCTTGTGACCTTGATCTAGATATTTGACCTACTTTTCTAAAAATCTAATATTGGCTATATCTCTTGATTGGCAAGTGATAGGGCTTTGATATTTCACATGTGTAATCTTTGTGACAAGACCTTTCTACGCAAACCATATTTTTTACCTCGTGACCTTGACCTAGATATTTGACCTACTTTTCAAATAATCTAAGATTGGCTATATCTTTTGATTGGTAAGTGATAGGGCTTTGATATTTCACATGTATATTTCTTGTGACAAGCCCTTTTTTCACATACTATATTTTTTAACCTTATGACCTTGACCTAGATATTTGACCTACTTTTAAAAAAAACCAAGATTGGCTATATCTATTGATTGGCAAGTGATAGGGCTTTGATATTTCTCTTGTGTATTCCTTGTGATAAGACCTTTATACACATATCATAATTTTTGACCTTGTGACCTTGACCTAGATATTTGACCTACTTTTCTAAAAATCTAATATTGGCTATATCTCTTGATTGATTTGTGATAGGGCTTTGATATTTCACATGTGTATTCCTTGTGATTAGACCTTTCTACACATATAATGTTTGACCTTGTGACCTTGATCTAGATATTTGACCTACTTTTCTAAAAATCTAATATTGGCTATATCTCTTGATTGGCAAGTGATAGGGCTTTGATATTTCACATGTGTAATCTTTGTGACAAGACCTTTCTACGCAAACCATATTTTTTACCTCGTGACCTTGACCTAGATATTTGACCTACTTTTCAAATAATCTAAGATTGGCTATATCTTTTGATTGGTAAGTGATAGGGCTTTGATATTTCACATGTATATTTCTTGTGACAAGCCCTTTTTAGCTCACCTCGACGAAGTTGAGTGAGCTTATGCTATAACCCCACGCGTCCGCGTCCGCGTCCGTGTCCGCGTCCGTGTCCGCGTCCGCGTCCGGTTAAGAAGTTTGGGGTAGCTCAGTATCTGACAAAGTACTAATGCTACAGTAACCAAACTTGCACAAGTGATTCATCTTTGGATGCTGAGGTGAACCCATGCATCAGATGCAGCATCTGACCTACTTTTTCCACTTGAGTGACTTGGTTAAGAAGTTTGGGGTAGCTCAGTATCTGACAAAGTGCTAATGCCACAGTTACCAAACTGGCACAAGTGATTCATCTTTGGATGCTGAGGTGAACCCATGCATCGTATGCAGCATCTGACCTACATTTTCCGCTTGAGTGACTTGGTTAAGAAGTTTGGGGTAGCTCAGTATCTGACAAAGTACTGTTGCTACAGTAACCAAACTTGCACAAGTGATTCATCTTTGGATGCTGAGGTGAACCCATGCATCAGATGCAGCATCTGACCTACATTTTCCGCTTGAGTGACTTGGATAAGAAGTTTGGGGTAGCTCAGTATCTGACAAAGTGCTAATGCTACAGTTACCAAACTGGCACAAGTGATTCATCTTTGGATGCTGAGGTGAACCCATGCATTGGATGCAGCATCTGACCTACTTTTTCCACTTGAGTGATTTCGCTTTTAAAAGCCAATATTGAGCAAAGTATAAGTGCTACATGTACCAAACTTGCATATTGGATGTATCTTTGATCAAACTTTCATAAAATGACCTTGACCTACTTTTTCCGCTTGAGTGATTTTGCCTTTAAAAGCCAATATTCAGCAAAGTATAAGTGCTACATGTTCCAAACTTGCATATTAGATGTATCTTTGATCAAACTTTCATAAGATGACCTCGACCTACTTTTTCTGCTTGAGTGATTTTGCCTTTAAAAGCCAATATTCAGCAAAGTATAAGTGATACATGTGCCAAACTTGCATATTGGATGTATCTTTGATCAATCTTTCATAAAATGACCTTGACCTACTTTTTCCGCTTGAGTGATTTTGCTCTATAAAGCCAATATTGAGCAAAGTATAAGTGATACATGTACCAAACTTGCATATTGGATGTATCTTTGATCAATCTTTCATAAAATGACCTTGACCTACTTTTTCCACTTGAGTAATTTTGCTCTATAAAGCCAATATTTAACAAAGTATAACTGCTAGATGTACCAAACTTGCATATTGGATGTATCTTTGATCAAACTTTCATAAAATGACCTTGACCTACTTTTTCTGCTTGAGTGGTTTTGCCTTTAAAAGCCAATATACATGTACTAAGAAATATGTTTGAATTGAATTTTGCTGTCACGAGGTGAGCTTCGTAATCTGTGATTACCTATGTTTTCACATACTATATTTTTTAACCTTATGACCTTGACCTAGATATTTGACCTACTTTTAAAAAAACCAAGATTGGCTATATCTATTGATTGGCAAGTGATAGGGCTTTGATATTTCTCTTGTGTATTCCTTTTGACAATACCTTTCTACACATACCATAATTTTGACCTCGTGACCTTGACCTAGATATTTGACCTACTTTTCAAAAAAATTAAGATTTGCTATATCTTTTGATTGGTAAGTGATAGAGCTTTGATATTTCATATGTGTATTCCTTCTTGTGACAAGGCCTTTCTACACATATCATAACTTTTGACATCATGACCTTGACCTAGATATTTGACCTACTTTTCAAAAAATCTTAGATTGGCTATTTCTTTTGATTGCTGAGTGATAGGCTTTGATATTTCACATGTGCATTCCATGTGACAAGACCTTTCTTCATATACCATCATTTTTTACCTCGTGCACTTGCCCTATATATTTGACCTACTTTTCAACAAATCTATGATTTGCTATATCTTTTGAGTGGTAAGTGATAGGGCTTTGATATTTCACATTTGTATTCCTTATGAAAAGACCTTTCTAAACATTCCATAATTTTTAACCTAGTGACCTTGCCCTTGATATTTGACCTAATTTCAATAAAAAAAAATCCGCTACGCAGTCGACACAAGCATTCCTTGGATTGCTTTTTTTTCATACATGCATATTTCAGAACAATTTCCCTATCTAATGATAATTTTCTCTGTCTTATTTCTGTATCTATGGTAAACATAGTCGCCATATATCTTCTGTTACAGATTTGATTGGTTCAATACCTCCTTGCCCCTTTAGTAGGGGTAACTACAGGAAATAAAAAGGTGCACACTAAAAATTTTGACTGACTTGAAATGCCCGGAAGTCTGTAAAATTGGTCTTTTTTGATTGCGAATCTTTGGCACGCATAAAAATGTAAAGAAAAAGGGGGGGGGGGGGGGTCATGCATGTCCTTTTTTCGCAAATTTCACTTTTTTTACAGGAACTCTGCGTCCTCATCGAAAATGTTCCAAATTTTGCATATTTTCAAACCTATCTGTAGATTGCATAAAAGACAAGATCAAGTTCGAAGTTAAATTTATCACGACTATTGATTCAATATGCTAAAAATACATTTCCAAGCGCCGCATTTCAGCATATTTACCGAAAATAATTTGTCCAAGTGGCTTCACTGGGTCATGAGGTTTGATACACCGTACACTGCTGTTTGGAAAATAAATTGGCTCAATTTCTGCACAACTCACTTGAATTAATATTGTCCACTAACAACTTGTCTGTGTTAATTGGATTAACACGATTTTGACTGTACGTTACATGTATTAAGATGAAATCAATACTATTCAAAAGCTCTTATTCATAGATTTCTGTATAATTTAATATGAATAAAGGCAAAACCGAAAAGTCTTTGTTTTTTAATGCTTCCGGAATCAAAGATATGGGGGCATATAGTTTTTGGCCTGTCCGTCTGTCTGTTTGTCCGAAAAACTTTACATTGGGCATAACTTTTGAATGGAAGGTGATAGAGCTTTCATATTTCACATGTGTATTCCTTGTGACAATACCTTTTCATTGATACCAAAATTTTTGACCTCGTGACCTTGACCTTGACCTTTGACCTACTTTTAAAAAAACTTTAACATTGGGCATAACTTTTGAATGGTTAGTGATAGGGCTTTCATATTGTACATGTGTATTCTTTGTGACAAGATCTTTCCATTGATACCAACATTACTCTGACCATGACCTCTCGCATACTTAACAGAAAATGGTGTTTATACCAACAAAGATGCCACCGCGGGGCATTCGTGTTTCACAAACACAGGCTTTATTATTTTCTGGCATACTAGCTATTAATAATGAAAGGTTTGGTGTTCAATTTTAAATAATCTTAATTTATGAAATCATTTCATTGTTTTATTCTGTTTCTGTTGCACATTAATGTGGAATTTTACAAAATGATTTTATTTTTGATGTTGCATAATCGACGTATACTAGCTGGGCATATGACTTTGGATCGCATAATCCATCTTTTCAAATCAGTAAAAAAGTTGTTGTTTTGAAATGTGACTATTTTCTCTTGTTTGTACTTTTAAAGGTTGTCTGAAAAAAAAACTTGTCTGCATCCGGCAAAAATCTTGTTAGAAAGGTTGTGGGCTGGTACTGGCAATATCAGTATTCAATGTCAGTATGTCAATTAGAGCGTGCATGGGTATCAGGTGAGCGTTGTGCCCCCTGGGGCTCTTGTTTTAAAAGCTATACTGTCTGTAGAATTTTTGGAGATGTAAGGGATTTAAGAGATGTTCAGCATGCAAATGTAGATCTTATCATTTCAGGAACAAGCTGTCGAGAGAGAACAAGAGAGGGAAGAGTTTCAGAGAGAGTTAGAGAAATGGAAACAGATTGTTCAAACTAAGGAGAAACAAACAGCATCAGAAAACAGGCTTAAACGAGAGGTTTGTCATTATTTTATATACACTAAACAGGAGGTTTGTCATTATTTTATATACACTAAACGAGAGGTTTGTCTTTATAAACGAGAGGTTTGTCATTATTTTATTCTCAGACTGGTATTTCTCTCTTTGATTTAAAGCTTGACTACTATATGTTTACTTATTTTAGTGGGATTCATCTTTTAACAGACTTAGAAATAACATGTTTGCAATATCTCAAAACTTCGGTAATATCAATATTGCCATGAGATAGAATAAAGAACTAGGCCTCTGTGTTGATTCATGAATAGGCAACTACATGATTGTCATCTTGCAAACTTTTCGCCTGTCTCGGCTAAAATGTGGTTTGCTAAATAAAGTACACTAGCAATTTACATGTATGCACATTTTCTTTCCTTTAATTTTTCATGTGGAAAATTATTGAGTTGACAAATTCAATCCCTCCGTCTTCAGCAGATGGTGATATAGACGATATATACATGAATATATTTGTTACAGGTTGACACTTTGAATGAAGAGCTTCAGAGTAGAATAGACAGTCATACGGAGATAGTAGAGCAAACCCAGAAACTCCAACGTGACCTCAGCGACAAACAGATGACGGAGGAAGAACTGAAGGCTGTCATCCGTGACCTAGAACAGGAAGTGGAGGAGAAAAACGTACGAGAGGAAGAACTTCACAAGGTAAGGAGAAATCAAATTTTATAAAGGTGTGCTATAATTACATGGTATAATCTTTTCACTATTGTGAAAGAGAGAAGAAATCAAATTGTTCTTGTCTGTTGGTCTCCATGGTCTTTCACACTCAAAATTTTGTGACCTCGGTTGTGACTGATAAGTGGTAAGAGATGGTCTTTCATATTTACTATCCCCACAGAAAGATTATCTCTAACCACTTCTCAGTTACATATACAATTGTAGGGGTAAATACATGTACATGTAGTGATGCACATGTCCATGCGTCCATCTGACTATCCGGCTTTCTGTTTCGAGACGTCTAAAGGAAAACCATCATAGAGAATCAATTTGTTTTTGATTTACAAATGTTGTAATTTTACAGAAAATTACAAAGCTAGAGCAAGCTTTAGAGGGTGATGATAAGGATGCTGAAACTGAGGCTGACAGGGAGAGTCCATTACCTGATGGGGAGGAGGAGGATAGTGATACCGGTACGACAAGCTCAGAGACAACACGAGCCTATAGAAGAAGGAGGAAGCTACCGTCCCATATCTCCCTACATCAGGAGGAGGTAAAGGGCGGCTTTATGTTGCTCCATTTGATTCTCAAATCTTATTCTCTTGTATGCATTGTAGACATTATTTTTCTGCTTTAAAGTGGAATTATGCTCTCCATATTACCAGAAACCTACAATTTAGCCTTTAGAATTCCATTTTTGGGTCTCTGCGAGTGAAATTTGTCATTTTTGTCCCCCTTAGATTTTTTTGTTCAGTGGATTAATGTCTGACTCATAGAATTGTTCAATATTTTACATCAAATTTTATTTCAACCATTTTACAGGCTGTAATCAAGGAGAAGGAGGACTTACTTAAGGAGAAAGATCAGCTCCTCGTAGAAAAAGACCAACTCCTCCAAGAGAAGGAGCAGCTCTCTCAGGAGAAAGAGGAGCAGCAGATACAACTAGAGGAGCAGCTCAAACAGATCTCAGCGTTACGTAACCAACTCGACGAGATGAGACATCGGGGAGATTTTGGGGACGATAGTCAGGCGTCTACGCTACAGAGACAGTTAGATAGGCAGAAAGAAACGGCAGAGGAGATGGAGAGAGAGGTAATAGGAAATGATGATACAATTTTATCTTAATTTTGACCGAGAATTCTCACCAGGGTTTAGATCAATTAGTCTCGTCCCTCTAGCCCTAAAGTGCTTTGTGCTTCTCAGAATTCTGCTTTGATATGATGACAGCATATTATGTTTACGTATACATGTATGTGTTTGAAACTATTATCTATTATAACCCATTCCAGTGGCGGATCTAGCGCTCCCTTTGCCGGGGGGTGGGGGGGGGGTTAAGGGGCGAATTTTGCCGATTTTTACTGAAAATGGGCCAAAATATAGGGTTTTTTGAAAAATTTTGGGTCAGTGCCGGGAAGGCGGACGCCCCCTCCGCACTCCCTGAATCCGCCGCTGCCTTCCAAGGAGAAGGAGCATGTTGCATTGCTGTGGTGGGGTATGATTTTATCTGCGCTAAAGCTGAATTCAGCTTCCCGCAGTACCAAAAACCTTGAAACAGTTCTTTAGGGTCTCTGCTTTGGAAAATTGTCATTTTATACCCCCTTCAGATTAGTGTGTTTTTCAGTTGAAACATTTTTGTTTATGTCTTCTTATATTCCACAAGTTGTACTTGACATTATAGAATGGTGAGCTGAGAGAACAGATGAGTGACGTTCAGAACAGGTTAGAGGACAAGGACAAATACATAATACAGCTGACCAATCAAATCCAAGCTTTAGGCAAGCAGCTTCCCCAGAAACCAGATATAGACACGATGGTGCAGGATCTCAGCCAGGAAAACCAACAACTTAAGGTAGACTTATTTGGAATTTTTGAAAACTAAAACTTCATGTATGTCCAACAAGGGACAGTATCTGATGTAGATTAGTTTTATTTCGAATTATTGAGACGTCATTGAATTCTATGGAAACTTCCCAGAACCTAATTGAAAAAAATTGACGTTGTCATACCCCATTTAGCACGCTGTAATTGCTTTATGTCAGTTACAATCTAAAGTGGAACACACATGTAACTTCGTAATCTGAGATGACTAGATACTACAGTATAATCTGTGTAAACCGGCTTCCATTGGTTCCGGTTGAATCGGCCGGTTTCGGCAAGATCCGGTGTACAGAAAATCGATATATTTGACTCAAATAAATTGAAATAATATACACAAGAATGCTCACTGCTATACCTTTACTGATGAATAGAATAATTGATCATCATATCAATACAAAATACAAACAGATTTAATCATATATAAACAGAGATCAAACATATGTCATATCATTGTCTACGTTTTGCGGAAAAAATCTGTCAAGGATGAGTTTTTAATGATTTGCATTTAACAATTTCATTCTCTTTTAAAATGCGTAAAGTCTGCAAATAAGGTAATATTCGGTCATTTTTACGGACGAATGCATACACAAGTACCGTTACATAGATAAGATACGTAAGTGGACGTTGGAGATTTAAATCTCAAGCGCAGAACAAGGAAAAAAAGAATGTCAGAGAAAAATCAATGCTGTATTGTATCATTGCATTAATTGTCGGTCACCAGGACGCAGTGAGTTGTCAATTTTATGGGCCATTTTTTTATCAGAATACGACTATGGCAAAGGGCGCGTGGCCTTCCCAATCACTGCAAGTTTTTTGTTATGTCACTTACAGTAGTTGCTCCGATGCCATACTTCTGTGACTTTTTGTACTTTTTACGGAGCATCAATCAAAGATATTTTTTCTTCCAGTTCCAGTTTAATTCTTTTCTTTTATGAGATGGATATGCATTATCAACATTATTTCTTTTTCTCGGTGTAATCGCCATGATAAACATGTACACTGAATAGCTTTAAATTCTTTGTTATAAAAAAATACATTGCCGAAGGTATAATTACCGTTGACCAAATCACACCTGAGTAGATGTTTATATAAGTCCGGTATACAGGTGATCAATTAACCCTAATTAGTGTGATCGGTACCCTAATTGACGGCCGGAGTACAGAATAGATAAGATACGGAATACACAAAAGATTTTACTATTAAACGTTACAGAGAATCGCTCGGGACCGTAAGAAAGAACCAATGTAGACAAGATTCCGGAATACAGAAGATCCGGTTTTCACAAAATATACTGTACATGATGAGAGCAAGGTGTGTAAGACTACAACATTGTATGACACTCATAATATCTGTTTTAATGTATTTTCATATTGTAAATTTAAATGAGAATTTTGTGTATTGTAGGCTAAGTTGAAGTCAGTAGAAGGAGAGCTGAATTCCACTCCTATCCCTGTACTAACACAGAGTCTAATAGAAGAGAAAAATCAGGAGATCGACCACCTTAACTCACAAATCTCACATCTCAACCAGGAGATAGAAAAACTCAGATCTGGAGAAACCCTTGCAAAATTGGTTAGTACTCTTTGGCAACATGATTTTTCTGGGTTGAACAAATCTTCATGACTCCCTCCCATGTAGGCAATAAATAGTTTTCTATGCGGACAGCTGAAGAAATACTAAGGAAAGGCCATTCTGCCTCAGTAGTTTGCACGGATCTAGGCACACCCATTTTCGTTTGTTTTTAAATTAATATCTCTATAGTCACCATAAAAAGAGAGGCAACTCTTACTCAATGAGGGATATGGGGACACAGCGTGGAGGGAAACATGACCGCTGAAGGGAGACATGAAGATTTGTCTCCTGCTCATGCGGGTGTGGCTAGCCAACAGGAGATGCTTACTCCTCCTGGGCACCTGGTCCCACCTCTAGCTTGCTAGGTGTCCGTCGATGCTCAAGTTGGTGCTCTATTGTGAGTGCTGTTGAGATTATCGTAAGGATCTTCTTTAACTCATTCTTTAGACCAATGATATTTCTTTGTTTGTCTTATTAAATTAGGTATAATAATGTAGATATATAATGGCCCTTACAGCAGGAGGAGTTACATCAGCTACAGTCTGAGTTAGACAGACGTGATGGAGATAATGAACAGGCTTCTCTCGAATAATCATATTTCTTCGTTATAGGATATTATAAGAGTTACATGTACATGTATGATGATTATAATATATATCGACCCTTACAGCAGGAGGAGTTACATCAGCTACAGTCTGAGTTAGACAGACGTGACGGAGATAACGTCCGAGCTTCCCAGATGTCGACATACTCCATGGATACCGACACTGAGGGTCCACCTGGTGTGTCAGAATCTTTCGCTGAAAAGGTTTGTATATGTATATTATGTACATGTACATCATGATAAATTGAATCGGTTACGGCTTGAGATTTTTATCGGTCCAAATAATAGTTATATTGTGAGCTTTTATCGAACCAAACAAAGGAGAAGGTACGTTATGGGCCAAAATCGGCCCTATCTGAGAAATGAGGCAAACTTTGAACAATGAAAATACAAGATTTACAGAATGTAAATCAATTTAAATTTTGAGAATCGGATATTCCGTTGCGATTTTATAGCAATTTGAAAACACGTAGGTAAGCTTTCTGTTTCACTGACTTTGACGTCATGTGACGTTGTGATCACGTCGTGATATAACGTTGTCAGATAACAAATTGCTGTATTCTTACATTATTCATAATGATTGTTTTGCTCAAGTTTTTGCCATGAAACGATTTCATGAATCCTCGAAAATCCGCGATTGATAAAATATCGTACGTCGTATTTTAACTTCATGGTTATTCTTGGAGACTGTCTCATTTTAATGCTATAACTGATTCCAGAATTAAAGGGAATTACGATGTTTTTAAAAATCATATCCGTGCATATATTACACAGTCATTCAAACGAACGAAAAGACAGAGATATTACAGCTTAAATTTGAAATGGGGGATGTAGTGAATATCAGTCACAAGAAAGTCAATGAGTCTGGGAGAGCGACTAGGGTCCCTGTCCAAGGAGTCCAGGGCGTTCCTGAGGCGGCGAAAAATTATCTTGCGGCGATTGACCGTTTTGCTTGATGAAGGCAGTATTGAAATAGCCATTTGAAATCTTTATCATGGTTATTGGATTGTTATGAAAAGCTATATTTTATGATCGAAAATTATCTGATGAGCAAAGCAAGCTAGCGATTTTTAGGGGTGGGGAGGTTGGGTAACACACCCCTTGCTGTAAGGGTATGTTGACTTACTTAGTATAATTATCAGAAAAAGCCGGAGTTTCTTTTAGAGCAATTTGATATGCAAACAACAAACTGTTACGTGGCGAGCGGCCGGGAGCGAGAAAATATTTTTTCGAAAGTTCGAAATCAAAACTCAAGTATAAGCCAACCAAATGCGAATGTACCTTACTTACCGATTTTTTTTTTTTTTTTTTTTTGGTGGTGGTGGCGCCCAAAACGCCCATCTAAATACGTCAATAAGCATTAATTTAAAATGAACCTGAGCTTGTTTAATAAATGTATGTTAATATATCTAGCTGCAATTAATGAATTTATTTAGTAATATACGAATAAAACATAAAATTGAACAAATTAATAGAATAAATCTTGCGTGTACAGTTATCACAGCCTTTGTAAGAAGATGTGATAGATGGCGCCACTGAAAGAATTCGACAAAATAACGGTGAATAACAGGGGCTACAGTACACAGGGAGTACAATATAAATACGAGCCCCCCCCCCCCCCCCCCCCCCCCCCCCCCCCCCCCCCCCCCCCCCCCCCCCCCCCCCCCCGTATAATACATAAACATTTTTTATTTATGTATTTTAAGTGGGGGATTTATTTTGTACTCTGTGTACTGTAGCCCCTGTGAGTAGATTTCGATTTATTGATGTATTTACGAGAAGTCACAAGATTGCGAGAAAGCTACCAAAAGACAGACGCAGACTATATTTTTCTTATGGCTATACTGTTCAATTCCATTTACTGATTCAATAATTTTATATACATAATAACTAATGTATACATGTATCAGGGTGATGTACTTTTCCAAAACAGTGTGTATTTAGTTTGGTTTGGTTTTTCTTTCACCTAAACACCAAAAAATGAACAGTTTGTAATTATTTTACATTTGTATCGAATCGCCGGTGTTATATAGTGGATCATCCCCCATAGCAGGTCTTCCCCCCGGATGATCTGCTATATAGTAGATCATCCCCCAGGGGGGATGTTTCACTATATAGCAGATCTTCCCCCTTCCAAACCATAGTAGATCATCCCCCTATACCGTTACCGACTTGGAATTTACACAAAATTGATGATAAGCGTAATAAAATGAAAACTTGAAACGGTAAGGCATTTCCGAGTTAACGAAAAGAATGGGGGGATGGTCTACTATATAGTGCATTACCCCCCCCCCCCCCGTTTTCGGTTTGGGTTTTTCACTTAACTATTTTAAACTATTTCCTATTTTAATGGCTTTTGTATCTACCATTTTGAAACTGAAATTCCCACGTGTACAACTTTAGACAAAAGCGGAAATCACTGAGGTATATAAAATTCTAAACAAAGACAGGTATTCTGAAACCCGGAATGGTTATCCGGAATACTAAGCAAAGGGGGATGATCTGCTATATAGTAGATCATCCCCCATGGAAGATTTGCTATGGCAAGGGGATGATCTACTATATAGTGAAACATCCCCCATGGGATAATCTACTATATAGTGGAACATCCGGGGGGAAGATCTGCTATATAGTAGATCTTCCGGGGGGATGTTCTGCTATATAGTAGATCATCCGGGGGGAAGATCTACTAGGGGGATGGTCCACTATATAACACCGGCATATTTTTGGATAAAAAATCGATATGCTATAATTTCATAATTAAAACGCGGACAACGTTGATGATGTTGGTGGTGCTGGGGTGGGGAGAAAGGGATTCGGAACCCCTTTAGATCAAATAGTACGGCACACACGTTATTTTCAAAAGATGCTGCGCTTTCCTCAAAAACCCCTACATTTCACTTTGGTCAATTAATAGGGGCACTAAGAGTAATAAAACCGAAAAAGACACGAATAGAGGACTTGTTCTGAAAAAAAAAAAAAAAAAAAAAAAACAATTCAACGTCTCGCTATCGCTCGCAATTTTTTGTATTAACATATCATTAATCAAGTACAATGACGTGAAAATTCAAGGTTTCAGTACTATGATGTGGAAATTAAATAATGTAAGCTTTTGCTCGCTGTTTAGACCGCCAGTCATCTGTTTTATTTATACATGTAATGAAAAATAGAACTGACAGTCATTAATCAAGGACTTTATTTTCTGGTGTGTAACCCCCCCCCCCCCTTTTTTTTCCTATTCAGAAAAATTCGGACTTACGGACCAATCATGAAATAGAATCCTGGATCCGCCCATGATCTTGACCGTCTACAGAGATTTGTCGGGTTGATCATGCCAATAGAATGCGAGGCGAAGCAGAGCCTTCTATATATGGGCTTGATCTCCGTGGGCGGTCAGTTACAAACCTAATTACTGCAACGCATAGTTTTTTTTGGGGGGGGGGGGTGTTTTGTTTTGTTTTTTGTTTGTTTGTTGCTGAAATTTTCTGTTTCTGACTCCTTTTATGTACATGCGAATTTACTTATACGGAAATAGCTGAATTGCCGACGGTCTACACAAAGGAGCTGTTAAAATAAGGCGTAAAATCTGCCCTGAAAAGTGGAATTTTGAAAATTGAAATTTCAAGAACTTTTTATTTTTTAAAATGTATACCTATACGGCATCCCATCAGAATATGCAGTTATTTTTCATCTGTTTTGCATAATATTGCTAGTTTTGGGGTCAAAACTTATCTTTTTCTCATAGAAATAACAGAAAGCCACTTTTACTGGAGGTGTGTATCCATGATACATTTTTTTTTTGCAAAGTGCGGTTCTGTATCTCCGGGGGGAACACTTCCCCAGATACGAAAAACAAAAAATGGAAAGGGGAGGGGTGCATACTTAAGAATCGACATTTTTTACCACAAAAGTAAAATGGGAAGAATTCTCAAATACGAGTACATGTGTGTTACTTTGACCTTGCATGTGACTGCATTTTCTTTAATCCCTATCAGTTATAGTGGATTCGTGATCCTCGAATCAACGAATCTAAATTCTGATTAACTAGCTCGGTTAATTGTACTATTTTACTCCTAAAATTTAAGTTATTTTACCGGCGGAGATTATATTTATTTATTTTTTTTTTACTACAAACGTTTATAAATCAAACCGAAATTTTGGGAGAAAACCGATTCCTGATTTAAATATGTCACACCAGTGCATGCACCTGCGGTGTCAATCAAATGACGTCATTATAATGACGTCATAACGCCGTGCCGCCGTGGTCCATGCATTTTCCATATACATTCTACGCAAGACAAATCATTAATTTTCAACTAGAGCAAGAGCGTCTGCTACTAATTTTTCAACTTTAATCGACAGATATGGAGGTTATTGATTCATTTTTCTACTTTTATTTTTAGCAGATCGTCTTGCTCTATATGAAATTCTCGAAAATGTATGTGAATTTCTAGAGAAAAATCCGGATTTCTTAATCCTTCCTTGGTTTGATGAGCTATAATTTCGTTGGGGTGCATCAAGATGAAAAGCGCTTTTTATGTATATATATGTAATTGATCTTGTAGATAAATAAAATAAACACAGTTGATCAATTTTCACGATTTGAATTTCTCAGGAAACAACAGGGCCGATATGGGGTCTTAATGTACCTCCTCCTTTTCATCAGCAAATCAAATAAAACTGATACTTTTCTGGAACTCTGCTACATTTTTTCATGCTCATCCTCTATTTGTATGTATTTGTATGTAGGTAATGTACTTTACACATTGATTAACTAAAGAAATTTTCAAGGTATGAATTGTTACGACAGATAAGAGAATTTTAAATAAGAAATATATGTAGGGTATAATGACAGGGAAAATATAATGACAGGGATGACAGGGAAATAGGTTTTTGGTGTATAGAATAAGTTTTAGTGGATGCATGGTATATTATTGAGTATTTTCTAATTAAATATGAACTTGCAAACATATATAAAATAAATTTATTTCAATTTACTTGTAAACAATAAAAATATTTGAAGGTTTGAATTGACAGGGATTTCCGAAAGGTATAATGACAGGGATTTTTGACAGGGAAACTGTAAGAAATGTGTTATTATCCGCATGGATACATGTTTGGGACTGTCAATTAATGTTTAATGTTGTTTTTGTTAAATAATTCGATAAATAATAGTTCTAAGAGATTGATTTGACAAAATGGACCGGAGAAAGAGGGGGGGGGGGGGGTTACAAAAAGCACATTTCACATTGACAGGGATGTTTTGACAGGGAAACGGTGAGAAATACGTTTGTTATCCGCTTGTATTTGGCGTATAATAAGTGTTTGATATTGTTTTTGTTAGATAATTCTATTAAGTAATACCTTTAAAAGCACAGGTTTTGACAAAACGACCAATAAATGAATAAATAAATAAATATGGGTTTTTGTTTTTGTTTTTGTTTTTTTTTTTTTTTGCTGTTTTTTTTTTCAGTTTTTGTTCGTTTTTTGTTTTGATGATTCTCTGGCCCGTTGGCAGACAGACTGTACTTTCTCCAATGATAAAAAGTATGATGAAATGATTTAAATAAAAGCCTGAAGTTTATTTACATCAGGAGTGAATGCTTTGTCTTCTTCTGTAACAGCTAATTCCTATGAGGCGAACAGTACCAATCTGTCTCTGCATCTGTCTTGTTTGTGCATGATCTGTGGCGCCAAACATCACACTGACTGGTTGACCAGTCACAGCCAATCATTTCTTCCATGCAGTTTGGTCTATTACATCGGCAGTCGCATGGTATCCTAACTGATCTTACTCTCTTTTTATTGATCTTCGACTTTGGTGGGATTTTTGGAAACGGAACGAACATTTGTCTCTCTAAACAGTAGATCAAATGCTCACGTAGATAGATCTGATTGTAAATTACGTTTTGTTTCCTGGTAAAGCGATTGAAGCAAAACTCAACTAAATTTGCTATGGCGTGAAGTCCGCAGTCATGGCTGTTATTCTGCTGTTGCACTAGGGGTACTTTAACAGGAAATTCAGTTTTACCGAGACCGTACATGGCAGCAAGTTGAATTTCTAGAGATGGTGACAATTCCCCACTAACACCAACAAGACTGTCAAGCAGAAATATTTGGTCATTTTCACATTTGACCGTTGTCACCCAGTGATGTTTTCCGGTGTGATGGATTTGAGCTGCAGGAGACGAGACCTCTTGGAAGGGTTTCTCATTTCTCCATCTGTTCTCTCCTTCAACCCAAATCGGAGCAAATGACGTTGACATTAGACCGTTCATTTCCGGAAACTGAGTACTAAGAATGTTCTGTACAGTATCCATTATATCGGAGCAGAGGTCACCATTCTTGTTCAGTATGTTGTCTTTATGACCAGTATTTAGCCTCCCTACCCATCTTTTGTGTGAGTCTGCATCTGGTTCTCTCAAAGCGATGCGCTTCTTGGCAGGCAGAACTTTGGGGCTCTTACATGTAGATGTTTCACTGGCAAATCTGAGTTTCTTTTTCGACTTTGGTGTTTTACTGTCGACATGTGGTTGTTTTGGAGTGTTCAATATTGAGTCTGGGGCTGGAATGATTACAGGGTCTGTATCGTTGATGCGTGGTTTTTTTCTCCCTGACTTTTTGTCACTCCTTTTCAAGCTTCTCTTGGATAAAGTTCTTAAACTAACTTCTGTCTTTTTATCTTCTATTTCCAACCCCACAAACATTTTGACAGCAATTATATGATAACATGTCGACGCAGATGGACATTGACAAGTCTCTGGGTTAAGGGTTACGCAGTATTTCTGTCCCTTGTTCCCTGTCACTACAAATGCATTGCAGTCTGGGACATGTGTCACATTTCCATTGTCAACTACAAATTTTGCCATTGTCCTCTGTGTCATGTTTTTGTAATTTGGTGCTGTTGCTTGATTTTGGTCGGGGGAGTCATCCGAATCTAAACCACTCAATATTCCTCCAAAGACAAGTCCACTAGGGGTAATTGGCATATCTGAAGAATCGTCTACGTTTGCTTTTATGGGGGTGCAGGAGAGTGGCTCTTCACTGTCAGATGCCCCGTCGTTTACTAAGTCTTTGACAGTGACATTATGCTCTGCTCCTGTTGCTTCACCTGCAGATTCCTCATCGTTTGCCGAGTCTTTGGCAGTGACCTGTTGGTTTGCTTTCGGTACTAAGTTGTCAGCTGACGCACTCTTGACATACTCGATGATCCTATCAGGAGCAATTATCTTGTTCGGGATGTGAAGCTCATCTTTGTCTAACTTTGCTTCCCTGTACCGTGCCTTAAGTCTGTAGTTACCAATACCGGCTCTTCCTCTCTGAATCTCAGCTTGATAAAAGTTCTGTAAAAAGTACAGACTAAGCATCATGCTGTCTACTGGTAGCTCTTGCCACCCCGTCATACGTTTCAGAACTGAATTTATGGACTCAGATGGGTTATTGGTTACACCTGAGTAAGGATCATACAAGTTGTTGAACTTTTCAATCAACCAGCGTCCGGAGTACATCAGTATGTCTGGCTTGATATGTTTATCAAAGTACTGCTTGACACTGGTCGTCCATGAAGATGTCAGATCATCATATACAGAATGAAACTCGTCTTCGGTTTCACACTGACTCATTGTTTTCCACTGGTTCAAGTAAACAGCCATTTCAGAGGGATTTGCAGTCTGTTTTCGAAGTTCTTCTTTGAAATCTCGTCTTACGTGGTTCCAACAGTGAAGAACCGTCAGGTTAGGAAAGAAGAATTGCACTGACTTAGTGAGAGCTGGTTCCCTATCTGTAATGAATGGCAAACTCTTTGTCTTTAAGATAGGAACTTTGTCAGCAACAAATTCAAACAGTCTGTTATGGCATTTCTGTTGCTTCCTTTCATGTATCAAAAAGGCAAGGGGTATCCATGGTGTCTGTTCAAACAGCACATGTCTGAACACCAGGGGAGATACATAAAAGTCACCAAGGTTAAATGTAGTGTCATACACCAAGCATACTGGTGATGACGCATTACTCTGGATAAGCTCTTGAAATGTGTCCATGATTTCAGGAAGTGCAAATACGGCAATGAGATCTGGATACACCGTAATCTCACCAACAAACCCCTTTAAGTGATGAGCTAGTTGAACAATATTGTATATGTCATCTTTGCCCAGGGAGTTATTTGCCTTCTGTGATGCCTGGTGATTTTTTATTTGTCTTAAATTGCGAGGATTTAAGACACCATGATGTGGACCTTCCACCCCTTCCTTGCATACTAGTTTACGATACGTGATCATAGGCTTGTCTTTGGATTGCTTGATCTCGTTCAAAACTGACTTGCATGTTCGTACAAATTCTTGTTCTTTATCATGTTTAGCATTGCCATGAGCCAAAGGGGTATATATTTTCTCGTCTCCTTCGTACATCACCAGGATCCTTCGAGGATTCACTTCTAAGTGATACGTGATCCTCTTAAACAAACTGCTAAAAACCAGTACACTCTCCTAAGTTTATTTAAATACTTAATTCATACACTCTGACTCGCACTATCTCTATATTCACTCATCAAAAATCATTGTACAATAATTACCTCCATGGACTATAAGTGTACGCAAATATAATTCATCTTCTCCTCCCTTATGTTAATTTGAATTTTTTTTTTATTCCTTTTTACACAAAAAGTCCGAACTTTAGAAAGAAAAGAAAAGAAAAGAAAAACAAACAGTTTTCTCATATAGAAATCGATATAGGTCTGTGTGATTTTTTTTTTTAAATTGTAATAATATGGACAGAATGATAAATAATAAGACACAGCATTATTGAATTATTGAATTGCATACAAGACATTTACTACGGGTCTCAATTTCGTACTATAGTGTATTGAAAATTGTTAAGAAAACATAGCCAGGTGGGTAAATCGACTGCCGGTGCAATTAATTAACGCTTCGTCTAAACGGGTGGGTTAACTGGCGGGGGATTAAGTAAATAATACGTTTAAGTCAGCAAGAATATGGGGTATGCAATATAATTGGATTTTTATCTTGATTTTGCTTTAAACTGTACTTATTTCATATAGCATCAAGCAGGAGAAAATTTCAATTTTTTTTCTATATTTTAAATCTACGAAAAAAAGTGTTTTTTACAAGGGAAATTTGAGAGGTTAGATTTTTTATGCGAAAGTCGATGGGGTCTTTTTTTTCAGAATTTTTGTATTTAAGAAATTTTATTCGGCAATTATGAATGAATTAATATTGTAAGGAGGAATTTTGTCTAATTTATTTACTTGAGAAAACTATATATAAAAAAATAATGTGAACTTACAAAATTTTCCTTTTTATTTTTGTATTTAAGAAATTTTATTCGGCAATTATGAATGAATTGATATTGTAAGGAGGAATTTTGTCTCATTTATTTACTTGAGAAAACTATATGAAAAAATAATGTTAACTTACAAAATTTTCTTTTTATTTTTGTATTTGAGGAAATTTTATTCGGCAATTATGAATGAATTGATATTGTAAGGAGGAATTTTGTTTCATGTATTTACTTGAGATAACTAATTTCTATCATTAAAATTATTTATCAAAATGTGATACTTTGTTAATTTATGAACGTTTTTTTTTCCAATTATATCTTTATAATGATAATGCATATTTATTATTTCTATTGAATATGAAAAGAATAAAAGAAAAATAGAATAACACAAATTTATACTGAGGAAGATGGAAGGAGTTGCAAAGAATTATATTTGCGCATTACAAAAATAAATAATTCGAATTCTACATAAAATTGTTGTATATATCAAATTTGTTAGTGGGGGCCCTAGCATGTTAGTCTCCTTTTATTGTAATACTTGCAACGGGAGTTAGGACGTGCAATGAGTGAAGACTTCATATGAGTATTTCATCATATTGCTGTCTACCTCGTGTCCAGTATAAATCCTCCCGAATCTCCGAAAGGATGCGAACTACAAGTATGAAAAGGAGGTGTAAGTGATGTAATTGCGTGAACACACCCATGTACTTTAGTTGTCACCTTCAGGTTTCCGTACATGTAATACTATACCTGGGCAATTCGATACACTATAGAGTTTTTGAAAATTGAAAAATTCACTAACTGCTATCTTTGACTGAGCCTAAAATTGTCAAATATGACCCCTAATAATGTACCGAATTGCGCTTCCAAAACGATGATATTACAAAATAACAAAATTTTATTACAAGTTTATTACCTTAAAAGAAATCGAAGACAGCGCACGCGAATGTTAAACAAAGAAATCGGAAAAAATCGAAGCACGCAAACGCGAAAGCACTAATACAGCGTAACACACCCATCATAATGAAAGATATGTCTGGTACTGTCCAAAAATTTCGACGATTTTTATACTATTTTGTATTATCCAATCGAAACCGACGTTAGAATCTCGATTTTGGTAGCCAATAAATGAATAAATCATGTACTCAAAATTTTAGGTAAATCATGATTTAACCAATTGTACGGACACAATTTTCCCGCCAAATAATAATTATATTGTTCAATAATGATTGACAGACTTCTATCCAATCATTAAAGATGCAACCAAGCTATTAAAAATGGAGGAAATAAATGATCTACCAATCGAAAAGATCGTTCTTTTGCGGATTTTTTAGTGTAATCATAATTTGCGGCGACCTTTGAAATTTAGAAACAATAGAAATGGAATTTCAGTAACCCTTTTTGTTTCTATTTTTGGTTACTGAAGACTATATTTTTGGCTCTCATTAACTTTTGATCTTGGTAAATGACCTCCTTAATTGGTAATTACTTCTATTGCGTCATCATGCGATACAGTACTGTGTACCTGTGATTAGATCTCTCTCTCTCTCTCTCTCTCTCTCTCTCTCTCTCCTTTCAATAGATAATAAAAGTTCAATAATTTATTATATGTTTTGGGGAAAGACATATAACGTGAATATCGCCGTTTCTCTTTTCCATATATTTACTTTACGAAAAAAAAAAAACAAAAACAAAACAAAAGAAGAAGAAGAGGAAGAAAAAGAAAAAAAAAAAGAATTTTAAAAAGAACAAACAAAGCCTTAATTGTACTAAATTCATTGAATTTGTGAGAATAAAAGTGGTATATATGCATGTAGATCTAGAAATCATGTGTGAATTTTATGCTTGCCGTTGAAATTTTTCGTATTTTTCTTGTTACACCCATTTGCTTGTCTGATTTACAGCTTGTGTATTAAATAGTCATTACGGTAAATTGAAAAGTAGAACAGTTTTATACATATCTGTATGAATATCCATTTGATTTAATATTACTCATGTACTTTTATACATATTACAAGTAACATTTGTAACACAAACTGGAACATCTAATCTTGAATTCATTGACGACGTAACGATGCGTACGGAAACAAACACAGACATCATAATTATATAAAATCAAACTTTTAATTATAACAAACTAATAGGATTGTCTTTAAAAATGAAAAAATAAGAGGATAAGTTAATATATCTAAGTCATTTCCATCAGACAACACAACGATAATATTTAAACTACCGTTTCCCTGTCAAAACATCCCTGTCATTATACCTTTCGGAAATCCCTGTCAATACTAAATACCCCATAACTCTTAAAGTTGTGGTTCAAATCAAATGAAAAAAGGTTATAAATACGTATCGGAGCATATTCTATCAAATAATATCAAATATCATGCACACTTTGTGCCCAAGTAATCAAAAACACCCCAAAACCTATTTCCCTGTCATCCCTGTCATTACACTTTCCCTGTCATTATACCCCGCCGAAATATATTGCAGCTGTTATCTGTTTGGAAAAAATATAAAACTTCAAATACAGAGATATTTTCAATAGAGATCATACTTAAATATAAATTTATACTAGGTCTAATATGTGTACTGTTACTTATAGACCAATCTCCAGCAAGAACTGGAGGACTCTGTAGCTAAGAACTGGGAGGAAATCTCCGATCTGAAGGAAGAAAAGCTCCGACTAGAAAAAGCTCTCCAGGAAAAAGAGGAAGAAATTCTACATCTTAACGAGGAACTGCATGCAAAGAGAGAAGTTTCTCCAAAGGTAAGAGAGTTAGACAAAAAGTATAAAATGAAAGGAATATGCATATGAAATTTTTTTACTACATGTAATTATGTCTACAATAAATGTAGCACTATTTTTTTTAAAGAGAAAAACTACATGTACATGTATGTTATAATATAAAATCTAAAAAATGTAAAGCCTCGTCAAATAAGGTACATGTATTGCGCTTTCATGTAAAACAAGTGGTCAGAAAGAAACCTTATAATGAAATGATTATGCAATACTAGTTACATGTACAGTATTACAGAGAAAAGTGAAAGTAAAGTACTTTATAGAGCAGATTTGTAGTATAGTAAACGCTTGTATTTTTCTACACACCACAGTCAGAGGACACAGGTTACGTACATGACATGCTCCAGGAGAAGGAACTATTAATAGAACAAATGACAGTACAGATAGAGGGACTGACTGCAGAAGTAGACGGGCTGACAGATTTCCAGGTAAGTTACTATTTATAGAACAAATGACAGTACAGATAGAGGGACTGACTGCAGAGGTAGACGGGCTGACAGATTTCCAGGTAAGTTACTATTTATAGAACAAATGACGGTACAGATAGAGGGACTGACTGCAGAAGTAGATGGGCTGACAGATTTCCAGGTAAGTTACTATTTATAGAACAAATGACAGTACAGATAGAGGGACTGACTGCAGAAGTAGACAGGCTGACAGATTTCCAGGTAAGTTACTATTTATAGAACAAATGACGGTACAGATAGAGATACTGAGTGCAGAAGTAGACGGGCTGACAGATTTCCAGGTAAGTTACTATTTATAGAACAAATGACGGTACAGATAGAGATACTGAGTGCAGAAGTAGATGGGCTGACAGATTTCCAGGTAAGTTACTATTTATAGAACAAATGACGGTACAGATAGAGATACTGAGTGCAGAAGTAGATGGGCTGACAGATTTCCAGGTAAGTTACTATTTATAGAACAAATGACGGTACAGATAGAGAGACTGACTGCAGAAGTAGATCGGCTGACAGATTTCCAGGTAAGTTACTATTTATAGAACAAATGACGGTACAGATAGAGGGACTGACTGCAGAAGTAGACGGGCTGACAGATTTCCAGGTAAGTTACTATTTATAGAACAAATGACGGTACAGATAGAGAGACTGACTGCAGAAGTAGATGGGCTGACAGATTTCCAGGTAAGTTACTATTTATAGAACAAATGACAGTACAGATAGAGGGACTGACTGCAGAAGTAGACGGGCTGACAGATTTTCAGGTAAGTTACTATTTATAGAACAAATGACGGTACAGATAGAGGGACTGACTGCAGAAGTAGACGGGCTGACAGATTTCCAGGTAAGTTACTATTTATAGAACAAATGACGGTTCAGATAGAGGGACTGACTGCAGAAGTAGACGGGCTGACAGATTTTCAGGTAAAAATTAAAAATTTGTTACAGAGAAAGTTGCATTTTGCTAGTTTTGGATAAAAGGGTACTTATTAAGATGGGTGGAAGTAAATTGAATTTTGGTCAATTGGCAAAAGGTCTAGGTCACTACTAGGAGAAATAATTCTTCAGATGATAATTCAACATGCAACCCTTTATCTTGCACAACAATAGAACTGTTAAGATGAGCCACAAAATCTGTACTGAAAAGTCTAAATTTAAAATTTTGGTAGGAATGCCAACGAAGTTGGTGCACTAAATGAGCAGATACATGTACATGTATGTTGACTTGTATGATTTTATGTTTCAGACCAAACTCCAGGAGGACTTTGATACAGTACAAACAATGTTAGAGGAGAAAGAGAGAGAGATTGAGACGCTGACCAGAGAACTGACGGAAAAACCTCCAGTAGATCCCACTACACTGGACTCTGTGGTAAGTATTATGTTATTAGCTCACCTCGACGAAGTTGAGTGAGCTTATGCTATAACCCCACGCGTCCGCGTCCGCATCCGTGTCCGCGTCCGGTTAAGAAGTTTGGGGTAGCTCAGTATCTGACAAAGTACTAATGCTACAGTAACCAAACTTGCACAAGTGATTCATCTTTGGATGCTGAGGTGAACCCATGCATCGGATGCTGCATCTGACCTACATTTTCCGCTTGAGTGACTTGGTTAAGAAGTTTGGGGTAGCTCAGTATCTGACAAAGTACTAATGCTACAGTAACCAAACTGGCACAAGTGATTCATCTTTGGATGCTAAGGTGAACCCATGCATTGGATGCAGCATCTGACCTACATTTTCCGCTTGAGTGACTTGGTAAAGAAGTTTGGGGTAGCTCAGTATCTGACAAAGTACTGATGCTACAGTAACCAAACTTGCACAAGTGATTCATCTTTGGATGCTGAGGTGAACCCATGCATCGGATGCAGCATCTGACCTACATTTTCCGCTTGAGTGACTTGGTTAAGAAGTTTGGGGTAGCTCAGTATCTGACAAAGTACTGATGCTACAGTAACCAAACTTGCACAAGTGATTCATCTTTGGATGCTGAGGTGAACCCATGCATCGGATGCAGCATCTGACCTACATTTTCCGCTTGAGTGATTTGGATAAGAAGTTTGGGGTAGCTCAGTATCTGACAAAGTACTAATGCTACAGTAACCAAACTTGCACAAGTGATCCATCTTTGGATGCCGAGATGGACCCATGCATCGGATGCAGCATCTGACCTACTTTTTCCACTTGAGTGAATTCGCTTTTAAAAGCCAATATTGAGCAAAGTATAAGTGCTACATGTACCAAACTTGCATATTGGATGTATCTTTGATCAAACTTTCATAAGATGACCTTGACCTACTTTTCCGCTTGAGTGATTTTGCCTTTAAAAGCCAATATTGAGCAAAGTATAAGTGCTAGATGTTCCAAACTTGCATATTAGATGTATCTTTGATCAATCTTTCATAAAATGACCTTGACCTTCTTTTTCCGCTTGAGTTATTTTGCTCTATAAAGCCAATATTGAGCAAAGTATAACTGCTACATGTACCAAACTTGCATGTTGGATGTATCTTTGATCAAACTTTCATAAAATGACCTTGACCTACTTTTTCTGCTTGAGTGGTTTTGCCTTTAAAAGCCAATATACATGTACTAAGAAATATGTTTGAATTGAATTTTGCTGTCACGAGGTGAGCTTCGTAATCTGTGATTACCTATGTTTTTAATATACAGTTAACGTTATTTCCAGTTTGGGAGGGTAACTGATGTACATGTAAATGAAATTCTAACAGAAACGTCGTATTTGAAGCATGATTTCACGAAATTTTACACTTTATGTCAGATTCTGTCTTAAATTGGAAGTAGGTGTATCTCTGTCAATAAACCTGAATTACAATCAAAATGGGTTGTTTTGAATTGTTCATCAAGTAAGTTAAAGAAGATCCTGACAATGATCTTAACAGCAATCACAATATAGCACAAAAATGAGCACTGACAGACCCGAAGCTGCCTAGAGGTTGGACCAGGTGCCCGGGAGGAGAAAGCATATTGACACATGTCTCTCAGGATGAAATGATATACATGTACTTACATGCATGAAAGAAAGCAGAAGTTATGCTTGTACACTATAATGTAAAAATTGTACTGTCTACTGTCACTTATAGTTTATACACTTATCTCTTTTAAGAAAGCTTTAAAAATGTTTGTTTTCTGCAGTCTGTATTAGAGAGTCAGGTACAGAAATTAAAGAAAGCTTTAAAAATGTTCGTTTTCTGCAGTCTGTATTAGAGAGTCAGATACAGAAATTAAAGAAAGCTTTAAAAATGTTCGTTTTCTGCAGTCTGTATTAGAGAGTCAGATACAGAAATTAAAGAAAGCTTTAAAAATGTTCGTTTTCTGCAGTCTGTATTAGAGAGTCAGGTACAGAAATTAAAGAAAGATTTAAAAATATTCATGTTTACTGCAGTCTGTATTAGAGAGTCAGGTACAGAAATTAAAGAAAGATTTAAAAATATTCATGTTTACTGCAGTCTGTATTAGAGAGTCAGGTACAGAAATTAAAGAAAGATTTAAAAATATTCATGTTTACTGTAGTCTGTATTAGAGAGTCAGGTACAGAAATTAAAGAAAGATTTAAAAATATTCATGTTTACTGTAGTCTGTATTAGAGAGTCAGGTACAGAAATTAAAGAAAGATTTAAAAATATTCATGTTTACTGCAGTCTGTATTAGAGAGTCAGGTACAGAAATTAAAGAAAGCTTTAAAAATGTTCGTTTTCTGCAGTCTGTATTAGAGAGTCAGATACAGAAATTAAAGACAGCTTTAAAAATGTTCGTTTTCTGCAGTCTGTATTAGAGAGTCAGGTACAGAAATTAAAGAAAGATTTAAAAATATTCATGTTTACTGCAGTCTGTATTAGAGAGTCAGGTACAGAAATTAAAGAAAGATTTAAAAATATTCATGTTTACTGTAGTCTGTATTAGAGAGTCAGGTACAGAAATTAAAGAAAGATTTAAAAATATTCATGTTTACTGCAGTCTGTATTAGAGAGTCAGGTACAGAAATTAAAGAAAGATTTAAAAATATTCATGTTTACTGTAGTCTGTATTAGAGAGTCAGGTACAGAAATTAAAGAAAGATTTAAAAATATTCATGTTTACTGTAGTCTGTATTAGAGAGTCAGGTACAGAAATTAAAGAAAGATTTAAAAATATTCATGTTTACTGTAGTCTGTATTAGAGAGTCAGGTACAGAAATTAAAGAAAGATTTAAAAATATTCATGTTTACTGTAGTCTGTATTAGAGAGTCAGGTACAGAAATTAAAGAAAGATTTAAAAATATTCATGTTTACTGTAGTCTGTATTAGAGAGTCAGGTACAGAAATTAAAGAAAGATTTAAAAATATTCATGTTTACTGCAGTCTGTATTAGAGAGTCAGATACAGAAATTAAAGAAAGATTTAAAAATATTCATGTTTACTGCAGTCTATATTAGAGAGTCAGGTACAGAAATTAAAGAAAGATTTAAAAATATTCATGTTTACTGTAGTCTGTATTAGAGAGTCAGGTACAGAAATTAAAGAAAGATTTAAAAATATTCATGTTTACTGCAGTCTGTATTAGAGAGTCAGGTACAGAAATTAAAGAAAGATTTAAAAATATTCATGTTTACTGTAGTCTGTATTAGAGAGTCAGGTACAGAAATTAAAGAAAGATTTAAAAATATTCATGTTTACTGCAGTCTGTATTAGAGAGTCAGGTACAGAAATTAAAGAAAGATTTAAAAATATTCATGTTTACTGCAGTCTGTATTAGAGAGTCAGGTACAGAAATTAAAGAAAGATTTAAAAATATTCATGTTTACTGCAGTCTGTATTAGAGAGTCAGATACAGAAATTAAAGAAAGATTTAAAAATATTCATGTTTACTGCAGTCTGTATTAGAGAGTCAGGTACAGAAATTAAAGAAAGATTTAAAAATATTCATGTTTACTGCAGTCTGTATTAGAGAGTCAGGTACAGAAATTAAAGAAAGACTTGAAGGAGAAGGATAATGTTATAGAAGAGAAGGAGGAGGAAATGTACTTACTTAATGAAAAGACAGAGGAAAAGGTTAGTATATGTATATAAAATATTATATGTAAGAAAAAAATCAAGGGTATAATAGTTAATACATGAAAGATTTCTTCAAACTTCATTTTTAAAGGTGAAAATTTATGGTATTGAATTTATTTGAAAAACTTCCTTAGATATGCAAACATTAATTTTCTCCAATCAGGATGCAGAACTTAAAACCCTTCAAACGCAGCTTGCCGAGAAAGAAACTGAAGTTGCCGAACTGAAGGAGAGAGCGCCATCTAGTGAGGAAGTTCAAGTTCAACTTGAGGAGAGGACAACTCAGCTGGAGGAGAAGAGTCAGGAATTAGAGAAAATGAGAGAAGAATTTGACACGGTGAAGGAACACCTGTCCATCGCCGAGAATCTACAACGGAAACTAGAACAAGCTGGCATGTTAGGCCCTGATATACTGATGAAAGAAAAGGAGAGAGAAATACAGGAGCTGAAGGCAGAAGTAGCTTCTCTAAAAGAAAAATTACAGGTACGGCATTTTGATGGGATGTTTGATGTAGATTTTTCTAGTGTGTTTTTGTCACCTCTTTATTATATGATTGTTGTGAAGTGAATCCCTCCTTGTTGAAACTCTCTCTTATCTTTATCTTAAATTTTAGTGTGTATTTCAGTTTTAGATCAATTTAAAGTTAAGTTTTAGTGTATATTTCAATTGAATTCAAAAATTTTTGAATATACATATAGATTTATGATAAATGTAAACTTAGGCTTAATGTTAATTTGCAACACTTACATGTAATATTATCCTCATATTTCGGAATTCAAAGTTCCCAATCCTTATTAAGTGTCTTTCTTACATGTATTGAAAGAAATTAACTGTAAGTCAATTTTCACAATATAGAGAGTTATACAATCATGTAGGTCAAGTAACCAGAGCATTTGCTTTATTCAGACAAACAATTATCTTTTTTCTATGCCCATATTTAAGCTACTTGCTAGTGTGTTAGAGTAGACCAAGCAAATCTGAATAACTCACTCTGAATTAACACACCTATAGATTGATCACCTTATAGGATAGAGATTCTGTTTCACTTAATATGGTCAGAATGAATCAGATTTAGTTTGATCGGCATTTTATAGTTACATGTACTACTACATGTATGTACATGTATTTGACAATTGGAATATACTTTTGCTGGAAGAGGCAAAATTTCTTAATGAAAGATGACGTCATTATTTCATTGAGGCAGTATTTCTTCTTCTTCTTCTTCTTCTTCTTCTTCTAAGTAAAGTGAAGAAGCGCTACTGCAGCAGTGTTTCACTTTGAAAGAAAGTTGATGAAATATGTATAAAAATTCTAAAAAAGGAAATATATGAACATGGTATCTGTTAACATATGGTTTTAAATTAGACATCAGGAAATGGTTTGGATATCAAATATTTCCACATACTATTTGACATTTCGATTCTGACCATATTTTGTGATGTAATATTGTGTGACACACTTCATGCTCTGATTTCTTATCCTCACATTTGCACATAGTCAGAGGAAAATGATCTCATAAATAAAGAGGAGCAGATTCAGACACTGAGAGATCAGATAACTATAGATAAAGAGGAGCCCAAAGAGGAGGAGCTACGGATAACAGAGGCAGAGCTAAGTGAAAAAGATGACCAAATAAGGACATTGAGGGAGGAGCTTATAAAGAGGGACAACCATATAAGGGAAATGAAGGAGGAGATGTTAAGAAAAGATGATGAAATAAAGAAGTTGAGGGAGGAGCTAGATGAAAGTAATGATGACTTGAGGAATATTAAGGAGGAGTTAGAGGAGAAAGGTAACCAGGTGAGGATTCTGAAGGAGGAGTTTGACCAAATAAGGACATTGAAGGAGGAACTTGACCTGAAAGAAGATGAAAATAGAGATTTGAAGGAAGCACTTGATCAAGTGATGATAAGGAAAGAGGAGTTAGACGAGAAAGATGAACAAATAAGGATTTTGAAAGAAGATATTGACCAAATAAGTACATTAAAGGGGATGGCTATAGAGAAAGACGAGGAAATAAGGACAGTGAAAGAGGAGCTGGGTATGAGAGATGATAGGATAAAGGATTTGAATGAAGACCTTGATGAAAAAGATGACCAAATGAAAAATCTGGGTGAAGAAATAAAGACACTCAAAGAAGAGGTCGAGGAAAAGGACGACCAAATCAGAAACCTAAATATAGAAATGAGGACTCTCGATGACAGAGTTGATGAAAAAGATGGGAAAATCATAGACTTGGAATTTGAAGTTGCAGCAATAAAGGAGGAACTGGATGATAAAAATGACAAAATAAGGAGAATAAGGGAGGAGCCAGATGAGATGGACAGCCAGATATCTCTGTTAAGGGATGAACTGAGAGATAAGGACAGCCAAATGATGATTTATCAGATAAATATGCAGGAGAAAGATGACCAAATAAAGAAAATGAAGGAGGAGCTTATTGATGTACAAGATAAAGATGACCAAATAAGGATATTGAAGGAAGAGCTAAGCTATGTGAAAGATGAAGGTGACCATATAAGGAAATTTAAGGAGGAGCTTAGTGATGTACAAGACAAAGATGACCAAATAAGGAAATTGAGGGAGGAGCTAAGTGAATTAGATCATAAGGAAAAAGAGATAGATGGTTCTGAGGGCTGAAGTGCAAAAACTCGTTCAAATACAAGAAAATCAGCAAGAGGCACAAAGAGTTACTTTGGCTGAAGCAGCTAATGCCATTGATACAAAAGAAGAACAAATCTTGACCCCAGCAAGAATTAGCCTTCAGATGGCAGCACCTTACCAAGCAGAAAGCATTGAAGGTCAAATGGAGGTTCCTATGACGTCGGTACCATTGAAACATCTTGTAATCAAGAGGATATGATAATGCCTGAACGACAAAGTACAGTGTATGCTTCAATGCCAAGGAAGGAAGGAGAGATGAAAATTGATCAGATTGAGGGTCAAGGAGAAATGACTTTGACAGGAAATAATGATTTTGGAATGGAATTCGTAGCTGAGATGAGTCCATATCTGACTCGTCCAGGATTAGGCCAGGCTGTGGTAAGATCACATGATCATAGCGGCTTTTATCATACTGCTTACTTACTAGGAGTTTTCTCCCTTTTCTGTGCCTTTGTGTGATTGGTTTTGTCACCTGCATGAGTATTTTACGTGTAGTAGAAAGCACAAAATGGTGTCCATATCAATTCGGTATGTTGAAAATGCTTTGGTGTGCTTGGAATGTCTTATCTTTACAAAATTATTAGTATGTCTTATTTTGTACATTTATTTGTAGCATATTGTTAGCATTTATTTGTAGTTTTCTTCATACAATTTCATTTTCATTGTAGCTTGAGGATTATAACATTTATTTGATCATGGCTGTCTGGACTTGATGTATTGTACATTTATCATTCTACCTGGCATTTGTTATCATGTACTGTACAGTTATCGTTCTACCTGGCATTTGTTATCATGTACTGTACAGTTATCGTTCTACCTGGCATTTGTTACCATGTACTGCAGCCACTCTCTATCATTACGGGCATCGTGACATTTATAATCTCTTAAACTGGATTAAGCATAATAAGTGATCATTGCTTTTTCTGCTTAAATTAATTTGTATCATAGTATCATCGTAATTACATATATCTGCTTTCATTCCTCATTTAAAATGTTCTAAAATCACTCTCAAAGAGAAAAGTGCTAGGTACTAAAAGAAGAAGTAATTAAGACTGGCAAAAACATAAAAATATAAACTTTGAATATGTGACAAATGAAGTACTGTAAATGGAATGCAGAATGAAAATTGAATGAATATACACATGTATTGAAAATTCATATTATTTCCTCGTACATGAATAACTTTGAAAAATAAAATTCATATACTGTATATATATAGTACATGCATGTTTCATATATTAGTTATGTACATATATGATTTAGTTTAGTAAATACAAAATTTTTCTTCCAGGACCAGCCAGAACTACTAGAGGTTCACGAGCTTGAGAGCATGGTGAGATCACGAGATTCCGAGATCAGGGATCTCAAGGATCAGCTCGGATCTCTACAGATGAAACTACAACAAGGTAGGTACAGATATTTTATTTTTGTGTCGCCTGCGAAGCATAGTGACAGGGATCACTTTGTCCGTTGTCCGTCTGTCTGTCACACTTGGATGTCACACCCTATATAAAAGTGATTCCTAAGTGTCGCAGATGACACATGCATTTCTTGGAATTATTTTTGCTGCATAGACATGTTATGACTGAAAGAGCAGTTCAGATGTGTGTCCCTTAATGGTATTGTAAGATATCACTGCTGCAAACTTCAGACCAGGTCCAGTGGTCAAAGTTCAAGGTCGGAGGATTTTGATTGAAAATACTCTCTGGATCATTGTGTATTGTATTTATCAGCATGAATCTTTGATTTTGATTTTGTGGTCAAAGATAAAGGTCATAAGACTTTTATAATGGGAAAGGTAATTATAATCACACCCATAGATTTGATTATTTTGAAACTGAGTTTTCTTCCTTATATGGTTTCTAGGAGATCCAGAGTTGATTCCTCAGTTAGAGAAGGAACTTAAAGAGAAAGAGGAGGATCAAAGAGAAAGTCAGACGACCATCACTGACTTAAAGGATCAAATTGATTGGCTACAGCAAGAGTGTGAGACATTACGGCAGCTACGATTGGTCCAGGATGAAAGTGGGCAGGACAAGATGATGGAAAAGGACAAAGAGATTCAAACTTTACAAAATGAGATTATTTCCCTTAAATCTAAAGTAGATAAAACAGAAGACTTGCAAAATGAATTGGAGCATAAGAGTGACTTGATAAACGATTTGGAAGAGGAATGTGAAAAATTGAGGACAGTCTGCAGAAGAGAATCGTCGTAAACTTCAAGAGCAGTTAGACAGAGTTAACGCTATTGATGAAGCGGATGATAAGTGGGCGATGTTACAAGCGACGCAGGATAGACTGGAAAAGACAACGCACGAGTTGACTGATACTACACAGAAACTTCACCAGGTAATTATTGGAGCATGTACACAGTGGCAGATTCAACCGGAAGGGAAGGGGGGGGGGGGGGTTAGTTCCCTCTCAAATATTCTAGGTGAACTCAAAATAATGTTTATAAGATCTATAAATATATCATATTTGTATTTCCAGTAAGTTATCCTGTCTCATGATATTCCATAAAAAAAATTTGCTCCTTGTGGCCCATAGATATGTCACTTTATATCAATTAAGATCTTAATACAGCCAAAAATTTTTAATCATTATCTTTCTGTGCAATGCATGTCCCTAAATCCTGGGTTTGCACCTGGTATCTTATGAATTTAAAGGTCCCAGTATGTGTATGATGCTGATCTGTTTCACATATAAAGTAGATACTCTATGTACAAATGTGGTATGGTATGTGTACTTACCATCTTTTAAGATAGCACTAAGAAGGTTGAACAAATATACATGATACTATTTAAAAATCCAAGTATCCATCTGCCTTTTGTTTTATCTTAAAAATTTATTCTACTTTACTGTATTTTTTTAGTCAAGTACCATCAGCAGTTTATCTTATATGGATAGCTTGCATAGATTTTTGTCTGGTTTTTGTAAGAATGTGACTGTATAGTTGGAAAATGAATTCAAGAGTGAAAACATTTTGGATATAAGTAAAATTTTAATGTGGTAATTTTCGCTTGAAGAAAATTTCACGAGTATAACATCAAGAAGATATGCTTGGGGGAATTATTTTTTGATGTGATCATCTATTCTTTTGTAAAAAAAAAATGCAGCAGGGTCATTTTTGCGCGGGTGAAATTTTCATGAAGTCTTGATTTGTGAAATATGTGAGAATTACCCCCACACAAAAATCTCCTTGTTTACAATAGATGTAAAAATAATTAAGAATTATGTGCATGTCATGTTGAGTATCCTTAGACAAGTTTCTTTGTTTTGTTTAAGGTTGAGGACCGACTAGGGGAGATTAATCACCAACTCGAAGACAAAGAAAACGATTACAAACAATTGGAGGCTGATTACTGGGAAGCCAAGGCCCACATTTCTGATTCATCCAATCAGATCCAAGATCTCACATTTGAACTTTCAAAATCAGCCAATGAAGTGCTAGATCTCAGACAACAGCTGATGGAATCTACCAGTGAAAATCAAGATCTCAAACGTAAATTGGATGCTAACGCAGCTCAGAAAAAGGACTCAGGTATACTTAGATCTTATAATTTTCTAGGATCACATTTCAAAACTTTATCCTTGCTATAGAAACATGTCTTGACTTACTGAACAAAATATCTACATTTGTAATACATGTATGTGGTGTCCCACAGGGTTCTATCTTAGATATCATGTTATTTCTGATTTACAATTTTAATGGAAGACTCTACATGAAACTTTCATTTACTGCAGGATTGACAAGACTGCTTGATGCTAAATGTTCAAGTCTAACATTAGAAATGTGTATTTGCAACATTTAATTTATGCTACCCTGAAGTGAATTAATATGTCAATGAATTGACTGCCCAATTTCATATCAATGATTCAGGTGTAAAGTAATTAGAAATTTCCTAAAAAGAAAGGCAGGGATATTTAGTGGAAACATGTACCCTCAGGATAGACTATTATGTCATGTGTAAATGAATTAATTCTTTAGGTGTGAAGTAAATAAAATTGCCATTATTCAGATGTGAATCATTGACATATTTCAGGTCTTACTTTAGAAAGGAGCAAGATAGAACTAGATGAGATCATCCAAGAGAAAGATCAAGAACTGAACCATGTCAAAGAAAGGCTGAAAGAGGCGGTAGAACTCAGCGAACAACAGCTCCACCTGGTGGAACAAAAGGATGAAGAATTCGTCAAGCTAAAAATAGAAATTCAACAAATGATCGGAGAGAAAGACAAAATCATCAAGGATCTGAAGAAGCAACTTTCGGACGTTGAAGCTGATAAAGATATGCTTCAACAGGAACTGGAAGAAAAGATGAGTGAGAAGGTCAAGGTCGTTAGTGAACTTGAAGATAAAGTTGAAGAACTCAAGGTCAAGGAAGAGGAGTTAGAAAGAGGAGGCAATGCTATTTCCATGGTTACAATGCTTCAAGAACAGTTGGAGGTAAATATTTGCATCATTACATCATGTACATGCTCTTTGATTTTGTAGACAATATTAAGACTAATCCTTGAAGATGTTGTTGGGGGGATTATGGATGTCTTTATGAGTCTTACTATCAAGTCTGTATGTCAACTTGTTGTTATAAAGTGTTAGAATTAGGTGTGTTATATATCATTAAGGGCCTTGATTAATCTAAACTTTTATTGTATTTAGACTGTTCTAGAAGTAAGTGTATAATTTATCTAAATTGTAATGTTATAAGTAGATTTCTGTCTTAATAATTAGAAAATATATATCACGAGAATACATTAAATTCATATTTCATATCGTTCCAATAGGAGAGAGACAAGGCTTTGAGGGAAATTCATGCCAATCTACAGAGCACTCAAGAGGAGCTGGAAGTGAAAAACAAGGAGCTGAACCAGGTCAGGATAAAATTGGAGGAGCAGAGCCAGGGTGAGGATGTGGTCACTCCCGAGACACAGAGGGAGGTAGAGGAGCTTAGAGAGGAGCTGAGAATGGCAAAGGAGGCCTTAGAGAATGCCAAGAGGCTGGGAGGAGTCAACAGTAGGCAGGTATGTCGTGATTGGTTGGGTGTTTTATATTTAGGACTTATACCAATGGTGCAAGTTTTTACATGTACTAAGATGTGGTAGTAATGCTGAAATTTATAGGGAGAATTTTTTTACCTAGGGCAATATGTAAGGAATCCTTACTATGCAAGTTACAAATATATCTTGCTTTACCGAGGAAAGATTTTTTCTGTGAATTGTTTAAGAGAATTTGGTAAAATTATAGATAATTAAAAAAGCAGATTAGTTACAACTATACAATACTGATAGATTTTAACATTGAAAAGGAGTCTGTTGGCATTGTAATTTCTTCAAGGACTAATTTGGTTTCTTTTGTTGTAAGAGGTACAAGTTTCCGCTAGGATCAAATTAAGTTTCTGATGCTTTTATGTGTTGCTTTAAGAATATTTGAATAATGCAAGAAATAAGATTATTTACATCAAGAGAGCTCCAAATATTAAAAGTTTTCCCCCTCTCATTTCTTTTTCTATTTGTGTAAATTGTGTCATGTGTGATTTTAATACATGTGATTTAATTCCTAATACATTGTAATTTCTCCAGTTTACCCATTTTAGTATGATTTTAAGTTTTCCTATGATGAAATTTTGACTCCATCTTATAACATCTGTAAGCGTGGAAGACCCTTTTGTGCAAATTGCGAACAAATTTTCCCATGCACTGTGGTTCCTCCCTAATAACTAACATTGCCTTGTGTAGCACATCCCTCCCCTACGATTACAAGACAGCACAGAGATCGATGAGGAGCTGGAACTGAAAGATCCAGAGGAGCTCCGAGAAGAGATTCTTGACCTCCGAAAGGAACTAGATCAGAGGAAATCTGAGCTGCAATTGTATCATAGCACAGCCTCCATGTCTGCCAAAGATTACGTTCAGGTATGTGGAAAGTTTTGACGTTATGAATTTCAGTCTCAGAAAAACAAGTTTAATTGAAATTAGAGAATTTCTTTTTGTATAATTCTTCAGCGACTTGAATGGCCAATTCTTTTAAAATACTTTCTTCAACTTCATTCATTATTCTTTAATGGTAACATTATTGCTAAATAATGGGAAACCTAGTGGTTGAAAATAAGGTAAAGGCAAGAGGAAAATTTTTTTTATTGATAATAGAGTTACTAAATGGCAAAGGGCCTTCCTCCATGTATTAGGGTGTGTATAAGGAGGGACTCTCTATACTTCTCTCACATACATGTAAAAAGGAAAATCTTCGTAAAATATAAAATAATTTTATGAAGTATGAAAAGGGAAAATAAAGTCTTTCTCATTCAATTTTTTTGAGCAGAAAGTGATGGACCTACGAGAGGAGCTTGCACATCAACACAGACAACATATAGCTGACCTTACTGAAAGGTCAAGGTCAGAGGCAGACACAAACTTAGCACAACTACGCATACGCTATGAGGATGAAATTGACAATGTCAAATCACTGCATAAAAAGGTATGATAATCTGTGTTATAATTCAGAAACCTGAAATATAACAGGTATGAAGAATTTTGAAAAAAATGAATACATTCAAATTAATAATTTAATGGGAGCCTAAAATAGTATTAGCTATAGTGTTATCTTTCTTTGAATTGTGTTGAAGAAACCTTGGATTCATTTATGTGCGTGCTCGAAAATTAATTGCTAAGCATCAGTGTGTACAGTCATTCTATTCTAGTCATCAACGATGAAAAGATTGTGTCCAGGGATTATTTTAGGTGTTCTCCAGGGGCGAAATTCTGCCCCATTCCCAATGCTGAAAAACAGGCATTTTTCCCAATTTCTGGGCTTAAAATTCCCAATATGAAAAAAATAAAATTCCAATAAACAAAGTATAAAACCCTTTGAAATTACTGAAAATATATCGATCAGACGCATGGTTCATAAGAAATTGTCGAGTCAAAGTAAATGAGTTTATATGAAATTCAGTAAAAATTGAAATTATTTTATCAAGAATCTTTCAAAAATAAACACTTTGAGAATTATTTTAATTAAATTTTTATGCCTGGGCTAGCTTTGTAGCATTACTAATAATATAATAAAGAACAACGACTTTTTGCTTGTTATCACAATTTATTTGTAAAATGTATTCCCAATTTCAACCAAATGTCGCTATTTTTCCCAATCTTGAGGCACAGGCCCCTGGAATCCAAGGTTAAAAAAAACCCCTGGGGTCCAAAAACAAGAATGTTAGGAATTTCTTATTAAACATGTTAAATCAGAAGTTATTAATTATAAGTAGTCGGTGCTATTCTGTAGAAAGTATTGCTACTATAATTTCTCAGGAGCTTGAGAAGAAGATAGGAGAAGTGAAACGTGATCTGGATAAAGAACATAAAACTGAAATCAATCAGCTTCTATCACGTCATCAAGAGGAAATCGAGCTGATGAGAATTCGAGAACCAATGCTCGGTAAGTTTGAAATAAAATTTCTCTTGACATTTTTGTCCCCTGTTTTCGTGAAAGCGCGGGGACATTAAAACCGGTCCGTCCGTCCGTCCGTCCGTCCGTCCGTCCGTCCGTCTGTCTGTCTGTCCGTCAGTCACAAAAACTTTAACCTTGTGCATAACTTTTGAATGGTAAGTGATAGGGCTTTGATATTTCACATGTGTATTTCTTTTGACAAGACCTTTCCATGGGTACCAAAATTTTTGACCTTGTGACCTTGACCTTGGACTTTGACTTACTTATTAAAAATTTTAACCTTGCCCATAACTTTTGAATGGAAAGTGATTTGGCTTTCATATTACACATGTGTATTCCTTGTGATAAGACCTTTCTATGGATACCAAAATTTTTGACCTTTTGACCTTGACCTTGGACTTTGACCTACTTATCAAAAACTTAAACCTTGACCATAACTTTTGAATGGAAAGTGATATGGCTTTCATATTAC